>JAHREE010000245.1:23836801-23957675 GCA_033628505.1 Tringa tobata
TGAATCTGACTGGCTTAATGATGCAGGTACGGATCTGCCTTGCTCCTCCGCGTGTTAAAATTCCTCAGTGTTTTTGGTTTTATCATATTATTTTCATGGAGCTGCATGGAAAAGTGTTTCCAAAGAACCATTCAGGTTACAAAACCAGGTATGCAGTAATAGGAAAATGTGGTAATAGAAGAGTCTCCATTAAATCAAAAATACATTACTTAGGGCTGCAGAAGAGAGCCTGCATGACCGGGCAAGAAAAGCAATAAGGCAAAGCGAAGTAATACATCCCTCTGAGTTTATTGGGTAAAAGTATCTGGTAACTTGTTCTGTAGTCCCTCCCGTGATTTCTGCATTCTCTGTTTCAGCAGCGCTCAACTCGCGTGTTCTCAGACACTGTTGTTGAGGGGGTGGGAGGGGAGGAGAGCTGTGCCAGCAGGGTTGTAATGGGGGGTCAGCCAGGAGGAGGGTGGAGGTGAATATTTGTACACGCTGCTGGCACGGGTCTTGGGAGCTGTTTTCCTTGTGAAGGACCGCACGTGGGGCTGCCTGGCCTTCACCATACCCGCTTTGGGGTTTGCTCCTTGGTGTGAGGTTGCTGAACAGGGCTGAGGAGAGGTGCTGTGCAGAGCTGGGGCTTGCCTGGCCCGCTGTGCCCAGTGGTGGCCGGCAGGGATGTTAGGTACGTAGCTTGTTGAGGAAGAGGTAATCCAAGGTTGTGTGCCTCATGGCATGAACATCGCCAAGTGCTTTTGTCAGCCTGACCTTTGGGTCTGGAAGTAACCTGACCTGCAGGAGCCAGGCTCTGTGCAGTGTACGGTAAGTGGGTGATGCTGAGAAAGTCTCTTTTAGTCTGCAAATTTGAAGAATCCGTTCCTGAGCCGGCGTTTCTTTGAAGTAAATCCCATGAAGTCCGTGCAGGCTCTTCAAATTCTTGTGAGCTTTGTAAACGGCAGCTTCAGGACTTGGAGGTGAGGAGTTGCTGGTCTAGAGCCTGGTGGGTTTCACCGCTCTCTTGGCTCCACTGGTGGTGTTGGGCTGAAGACCTCCTTCTCTCAGAACGTGAGCTGGTGCCTTCCCAGACCACGTCCGAGCCTGAAGCTGCTGGTGTGTGCCCAAGGCACAGGGTGACAGCTGACCAGACTTCCAGACTTCTCATACCCTTGCATCTTAACAGGAACTTTTCTAAAGCTGAAAGGTTTTTGCGTGTGGCTTTTTATGCTGCACATTGCAGTGTGAGCAACCAAGTCATCTTAAGTCCTCCTCTTTTATCTGCTTTTGACATGAAGTGGCGTTGGGTAAAAAGTTGTCCAAAGAATTCAAAGCTAATGAAGACGCTGGTTTCTTCTCTGCATAGAAAGGTGTTTTGGTGCATAAGTATATGCCCTTTTTTCTTTTTCTTTTTCTTTTTTTTTTTAATTGGAGGCAAAATAGAAGGGTTTTGCTCCTAATTTAGCAGCTGAACAGGTTTTGCTAGCTAAACCATGCCTTTGGAAAGCTTGCCCACAAACCAAATAAATAGAAGGGTACAGCTCTTGCTTCAGCTGGAATTCCAAAACCTTCTGTTGTGCACAGCACTTTGCTGCACGCCAGCTAGCAATTAGATGAACCACAAAACATGCTGCAGCAAAGTGAACCTGACAAACTAAAGACTTGCCTTGAAGTTCAAAGGAGAGTTGCTGGGATGAAAATGGAAGGTTGCAGGGTAAAAATGGAGTTCAGTGACTTTTGCAGGATTATACCTACCTACTGCCAGGAAAATGGGTGGGAGTGAGGGCTAGTTAAGCAACAGCAGTCTTCTCCATGTTGTGTACCTTAGAGCCTTTCTGGGGATCTTTAGAACTGCAAAAGATCAGGGTTTGTAAAGGCCATTCAGTTTCTTGAGGTTGACACAGTATGTAGCATAGGAACATAAATACGGTAGTAAATATAGGTAGTGGGCAATGCCAGGTGCCAAAGGTAGATCATTATTTACTGAACATCAAAATGTTTCCTTCAACTTTAGGTTTAAAGATATTTTTTACTTTAATTTCCGTTACATTTCCACCCCTACAGTATCATTGATACCACTGGGGGGGGGGGGGGGAAGGGGAGACGACACAAAGAAAATGAAGCAAAGGAGCAGTCCCCTGGAATTAAACATTTAATTTCATGAGGGTTTCAGAGGAAACAAGCCATGTGGAATTTTTACGTTATTTTTAGTTTGTTTGCCTCCAGGAAAATGCAAAATATCACTTTTGAGTTGCAGCAAGTACAGCGAATTTACCATTATGCTTTTGGGATTTTGTCTACATACTGTATCATGATGGGCCAAGCCAGAAAGCAGTCAGATTAAGAGGATATTTCAAAACTTTTTGTCCTTTGTATGAAAATAAGGAGGCCATCATAAAGTAATGGCTTCTCGCAAACTGGGAGCCTGTAAATTCAATTTAGGATAAATTTTCAAGATTCCTACCCTCATAATCCAAGTTCCGAACAGAGTAAGTGCTGGCCAATTGAGAGGCTGCTTGGGAGGATAGCTCAGATGTTATCATTAGCAAAGCCTTATAAGTAGCTGAGTGGGAAATCACTATTGGGGCATCACTATTTTAGAAGCGTAGTGAGTGCTTGTGGGAGGAGGTTTGCAAGTCTTGTGTAATCTGAGAGTCTCTCACTGAAAATGGAGGGAGAAAGTGTTGGATCCCAGAAGTTCCCACCTGTTTGCAATGGATCAAGTGGTAACTAAAAGGCCTTACTGCTCTCCTTGCTTTTTTCCTTAACCAGCGAGAAATGCAAATAGAGCAAAATCTGATTCTGTCTCTTAATTGGTGTGTTGTTTTTCTTTTTTTTTTTTTTTTTAATTGCTTGTTTTCAGAAAAGGAAGTAAAGATACTTTAAAAAAAAAAAAAGGTAGCGTAAGTGATTTTGCTGACCCTATAGATGTTTGCTGTAAAGTCTGAAACCATGCATATCTTTCAGATATGTTGGGACTAGCCGAAGAATAAATGTTTATAACCTGCTGTTATTAAATGGACTGTATTCTTTAATTCCTACGTTTAAGATCGATATGAAAATAATTGCCTTCCTCTATAGTTCCACTATAGGGATTAAACCACTCTGATGTACAACGATATGAGACTTTTTTAAAACAGAGGTTCAATTGTTGAAACAAAAAGTATACAGTGCAAAAGATTATGCAAGTTTCAAAAGTGGTTTTACAGAAGCAGATCATTAGAAAGATAATGGTTTTGGCTTGATGTTTAGATCAAAGAAACATAGAATGATTTGGGTTGGAAGGGACCTTAAAGATCGAGTTCCAACGCCCCTGCCATGGGCAGGAACATCTTCCACTAGACCAAGTTGCTCAAAGCCCCATCCAACCTGGCCTTGAACACTTTGGGGGATGGGGCATCCACCACGCAGCTTAGTGACGTCAGAAAACTTGCTGAGGGTGCACTCAATCCCACTGTCCATGTTGCCCACAAGGATGTTAAACAGCAGCGGTTCCATTACCGACTCCTGAGGAATGAGGTTTCCACTTGGACATCAAGCTGCTGACCACAACTTTTGAGTGCGACCATCCAGCTAATTCCTTATCCACCAAATCCACATCTTTCCAATTTAGAGACAAGGATGTGGTGTGAGACAGTATCGAATGCTTTGCACAAATTGAGGTAGATGATGTTTCATCAGTTGCTATTTCCTTATCCATCAACACTGTAACCCAGTCATAGAAGACCACCAGATGTTTAGTCACAATTTACCTTTAGAAAAGCTGTGTTGGCTGTTGCTGATCACCTCCTTATGTTCCATGTGCCTTAGTATAGTTTCCAGGAGGATCTGCGCCATGATCTTGCTGGGCACAAAGGTGAGACTGACTGGCCTGTAGTTCCCTGGATCTTCCTTTTTCCCTTTTTAAAAGGAGGGGCTATGTTTCTCCTTTTCCGTCAGTGAGAGCTTCACTGGAATTCCACAGCTTCTCAAATACGATCAGTAGTGATGTAGCAAGTTCCTTCAGGAGCCCCCAGTTTCTTCCCCCACCATGTTGCCTGGCTTTCTCTTTGTTGGGATGCATCGCTCCTGATTGGAGGAGGTGATCCTTGAATATTAACCAGCTTCCTTGGGATTGTCTTTCCTCTAGGGCTTTATCGCATAGTACTCTGCCAAGCAGGTCTCTGCCAAGAGGCCGAAGTCTGCTCTCCTGAAGTCCAGGGTAGGGAGCTTGCTGTGCACCCTCCTTGCTGCCCTAAGGATCTTGAACTCCACTATTTCATGTTCACTGCAGCCAAGGCTGCCCTTGAGCTTCACATTCTCCAGCAGCTCCTCCTTGCTGGTGAGAACAAGGTCCAGCATGGCACTTTTCCTTGTTGGCTTCTCTATCACTTGAATAAGGAAGTCACCATCAAAGCATTCCAGGAACCTCCTGCATTGTTTGTTCCCTGTCGAGTTGTCCCTCCAACAGATATTGGGGTGGTTGAAGTCCCCCAGTATGTGCAGTAGTTTATAAGCCTATTTTTACTCTATTTTAAAACTAAACTGAAACTAATCTGTGCTCCAGCTGAGATCTGGGAGGATCAAGTTCTATCTGTGAAGACAGAAACAAACTGTGGCAATTTATTCAAATGAGTTTAATCTCAAATGGTGCACTTCAGAAGAAGTACCTGGAAATTAGACCATCTTACTTGATCTCGGCATATGCTAGATGGCCGGCATGCCTCAGTGTGTGAGGTGCACATCAGTTTGCACTGCTCTGCCTAGTGGTTAAAAGACAAGTCAATGATAACCTACTGCTTGTGATTTAAAATAACTTTCTGCAATACCAATAGCTTTTTCCTGTCTTTTAGAAATTGAAAAATTCTGAGTTGAGGGAGTATCTTTGTGGGCAGCAGGGAATCACCTAATGTACTCCATGTGGTTTGATTTGTATGCTCTTACTGTAAGCACGAGCTAACATTTGCAAGCTGAAATTTAATACAGAAAATATGTCTAGGTTGACTGTGGCGGTAACTAGTGTTACTAGGAGCCTGACCACTGCCTAACAGTAATCTGCAGGTTGCAAACTCCTCAAGTGAGTTTTGCTTGTCTTTTAAGTTGATTAATATTCCAGGTGTTGAAAAGCCTTTTCATTGCTATTGAAGGGTGGAAGCAGGACATGCAATGTGTGTTCAAACATCCCCACTTTGAAGAGGTGCAACTCTTCCTAAGTGGTCTTTAATAGCATGGATGCTTCTAAGTAGTAGACTGACTTTATTTCCAGAATATTGAATATATGTATTTTAGGAATGCAGGAACAAAACTAAGGTAATCTTCATTATGGGAGTCTATAAAAATCTCTTGAAAACCACAGGGCTTAATTTTGCTGACTACTTGATACCAAGGTGATGTGCAATACAGCTTCTATTTAATAGGTAGAAGTGCCAACTGCCTACATAAGGGGAAAGTATTTACTGTCATCTGATGGTGCAATACCAAACCAGCCTTTCTGTAGTCATCATATCCCAGGTGCTTGGGGCTACAACACCATTTTTGGCCATGTAGCGGCCATAGAATTTCACTCTGTACAATTTTTTTTGTTTTTTCTTATCTCTTCTCACACAGATGATACTTGCCCTTTTTTGGGCGGGGGAGTTGGGTTTTGGGTTGTTTTTCAGAAAAAGGAAGAAAGCAAGCCACTGAATGTTTCAGATTTTGATGGCTGATAAGCAAGCGATATTGTTTGCTCTTAGTGTGATCTTAGCAGGTTGTAAGTCCTGCTTTTTAGTTATTCTGAGGAAAAGGTTCATAGCTATGTTTCAGGAACATCTTTTGGTGACTGTTTTCCTCCCACATATAAATAATCCTCAGTGGGGGGTGTACGTTTTTTTCTGTAATGAGTTACAACAAGTCATCAGAAAAGTGATATTCTTAGGATTTTGTTATTTTTTTTGTTTCATTTGAAGTAATCTTCTTGTATATTATTCTCCAGGAGGCCTTTGATGCAGTTCTGACTTTTGTTTCCTTATTTTCTAATGGACTTCCGCAGTATTCACAGTGGCAGTTACTGATACTCCATATAGACTCCAGCATAATGTAGCAAAACTTTTCTTTTGTTTCTCTAGTAATATTACCTACTGTGTGTGGCAGCTAATTACAACTTTTTTTAAGATGCTGTATGACTTGAAAAATGTTTTTTATTAGTACTCTTGGTATTTCAGGTGTTATTTGTTATCCCTGATTTAGGGGATAAGCATAGGTTTAAAATTCATGATTTCTAGTTCCACTTCTGGGTTTGCAGCAGACTTGGTTTGCCTTTAATGTTTTGCTTCCTAAAACTAGAAGTTTCCTCTTTTTCTTGTGCAGGTAACCTTTATCTGCTGTTCAAATCTGATCTTACTTGATAGCTGTTGAGGCTCTGAGAACTTCAATAGAAGATACGAAGAAAAATAAAGTATTGTGATGACCATGAAATCAGGGCTGCATACCCATCATCTTTGACAGTTCCTTGTGAACTAAAGTGTCTGTGTTATCCCCCAAATATTTGCTGGTTGTTAAGAACCCATAGACAAATATTGATTTTTGTATTTATTTTTACATTTTGGCGATGATGTAAATCTGCTACTGTTAAATAATATTTAGGTTTCGGTGTGCACAGGTTTCATTTCCTGAAGAGCAATTTCCTGCAACCAAATAAAATGAGAAGAAAAGTGTGCTCTTGGATGCTCCGGTGCAAAACACATTATAGAGTTTCACCGCCCTGTAAAATAGACCTGAGAGTTTCATCTTTTAATGCTGCTGCTAGTTCAATATTAGAAGTAAAATCCAGCTTTGCCTGGTGCTTGAATAACCAAGAGCTTTGTATGTGTTGATTTTTACATCCCCACCACCGCCTCCTATTTTCCAATGGGACGTGTTTTGGCCTGACGCTGAATAGGATGCGTTTCAGTGCATGTGTTCTGGTCTGAACTCTAAGCCTGAAAAATAATAAGAGAGTTGAAAAACTTCAGAGATGGCTTTGACTTAGAGGAGTGTATTGGATCAGCAAACCTGTTCGGCTGGTATCCGGACCCGTTGTGGCTGGTATCTGATGATTCAGCAGACGAGGGGGAGTGAGGAGCAAACCATGCCTTTGTAACCCCTGCCTGGTGAAAACCTGGGTGCTTACACCCAGAGATGTGGCTTTGATTGTCATAAACACTTGTAACTAATAATTAAATCAGGGTCTTATGGGCGTTGCTTTGTATATCTGTCACCATGACTCTTGTCCCAGACGGGCTGACAACATCAAGGTGTTTGTGCTGTGTGCAGATGGAAAGTACTTTCTCATGTTGTTTGTTGGTTTTAGTTGGTTTTTTATCGCATTGTCCTCTAGCTTTGTGTAGGGTATACCCCCACTTTCACCTAATGCACAGTGAGTTATGTGGGAAAAATTTGTCAGTTTTCTTTACTCACTTCTATGCACCTTTTCTGCTTTGGGCAGGGTCTGCACCAGATCTGAGCCTTTGCCAACTCTGTGGTTTGAGACCTGAGCTAGAAAGTCTTGAGGGTTCACCTGATGCTTCAATTTAGTCGCAGCTGAATCCTTATTCCTCCCCAGAAAAAAAATAATCAACTTTGTCCGCAGTTGCTCATGTGCACATTCTTTCATTTGTGGAGATGCACCAATTTCTGGTCTTGAAAGAACTTTGTTTCCCAGTAGGGGCAGAGCCCCAGAGAACATGCTTTCCTCCTGACATCTGGTGGAGGCAGAACACTTCTGTGTTTGAGCCTCTGCCACAAAAGTGCTTGAAAGCAAAAATTTCCCTTCTTTCCTGTGATGAGTAAGGAGGTTTGAGAGACCCTACCTCAACTTTGTGAAGGTTTTGAAGTGCCACTTTAACCTGCTGCGTTTGTTTTGTGTTTGCTCCACAATCCTCCTCTGTCTTGCACGTGACCTGACACCTCCGGCTGCTGCTGGAGATGCAAGATGCTTGCTCTCCCCGACCCCAGGGGAACTACTCAATACAAGGGAAGTGATTGATGCTGCCAATTTGAGGGAGCTCTGGGAATGGTGGGCATCTAGACAGAGAGTATAAAGATGAGAGCGAAGGGAGCAGAGCAGGAGGGAAACGGTTGTTTTTGAAACATTTTGTTTCAAAGAATGAGGAAGCTCTTAGGAAAAGATAGTGTAACTTTTAGCAGAAGAAGGAAAATAAATAGCAAACACAGGGGGAAAAACCAATGGAAATTATGTGGCACATCCTCAACACAGAGATTTTAGTGTTGTCTCAAGTTACTGAATGACCATCTCTTTTGCAAAAATATAAGATGACAGAGATTGCCTTTGCTTCTGATCCACGAGAGTTTAAAAACAAAACCAGTTGCAATAACTGTATAGGGAAAATGGGGGAGCAAAAAAATGTTATTGCAAATATCTCAAGAATGCTTTGGGTGGTAATTTGTCCACTTAAAAATTGGGCAAGTTTGCTCACTTGCCTTGGATGCTCAAAGCAGAACTTACGTAGCTACAGTGGGGGAGTTGTGCCTGCTTGAACCAGAACTGAACCTGGATTGATTGATTGATTTATTTGTACTTAATGGCATCTACTTCTCTTATAAATTGAGTAAACTATTCTTATTCCTGCTTATTTTTTCAGTTTAGGCTTAATTGAACTCGATGTTAGCAAACTGTCTGGTGCATACTCTGTAAAATATTGGCGCAAGTTTAGACTTCAGTTTTTTTCCAGCATTCTTGTAGACTGTGTAAGCTGAGCAGAGACTGTCTGTTAAAATGAAATTTGCAAATGATTTCAATCTCTCTTGCATTTAAATTCACAACAGATTTATGTGCCTTCATATTTTGGGACCATCAATATTCCTCTTAAGGCCTTACAACTTCTAAGCTTATAATGTCTGCTGAGTATTTTCCTCTGCAGTTTTGGCAAGCTTTGATTTCCCAACATTTCTAATTCTTACCAATATACAATTAAAAGATTACCTTTAAAAAACCCAAAGCAAACAAACAAAAAAACCTTGAAGGTTTTAGAAGTTAGTTTTATGTGGGTGTGGCTGAGCATGAAATCTTCCAAAATAAAAATGGTGAAATTTGAGAGGCTCCAAGTCATTGTCTGAGTGAAACACAAATTTCATAGAGAATTTATGTCAGGAGGTGAGACTGTTTCGAGGCTGGTGCTTAGTGTTGCTTTCTGTTTGGAATGGAATCTTCACTGGGCAATTAAATGGGTTTTCTGAACAGCAGTTGTTGGGGGGGGGCTTGCTTTTTTTGTTTTGTCTGTTGTTTGTGTTTAAGCTATGACTGATTGCTGCTGTACAAGAGAGAAAGACGTGGCAGAAGGGAATGAATTATGGATATGGAAAGAACGTGAGATTCGGCAGAGGGGACTTAACACTCACTTAATGTGTTTTGGAGGGAAAATGACCAAACCCCTTTCTTAACTACTAAGCTTCTATGTGAAAAATGGAATGTAGAATACATTCTTCAAATGTATTGCAGAGTTTAGGAAGCCAAAGTTCTAATGAGCACAGTGACTTCAGAGATAACTAGTGCTTCTCGATTACTAACAGATTATTTTTGCTTTACATAGAAAGCCACTTCACGTGAGCAGACTATAAGTTTCAGTGACACATAGAGTCACTAAAATACACGTACTGTGCTAAGTATAATGTATAACAGTTTTTGCAAGTACAAAAATGTGTAATATTTTCCATTCAGGGCCTCTTAAGTACTGAAATTTATAAGTGTGCCTGCTGTCAATAGTGATCTTGGAGTCCCTTGGCCAAAAGAGTTGCCAGTTATCTCCATTCCAAGTTTTGGAAGGAAGGCGATGGTTCGACAAGTCAGTCATTTTCTACAAAGCCTTGTTAACCCGTGAGACACCACCCCATTAACGTGATAGGGAAGTGAATGCCAGGGACTAATATTTATTGTGTTGTGCCTCTTGGAGCTGCCTACAAAGGAGCAACATTGAACAACTACGTTATAACAAGAGTATGGTTGTGGAGTTTTTGTATCCTATAACACTTGACTGAAGGGAACTTTCCTGGAGGAGAAAGCTCGTAGCACAATTTCAACGAGTTGGAGCAAAGGCTGACTGAAGTTCCCCCCGTGACAGGGCTGCTAGACTGAGGGTGACACAGGGCTGTGAACTGGTTTCTTGGGATAACATGAAACTGGGGACAAAAGGAAGTTTCATAACAACTCAGGTAAACAATAAACAATACTGTCATTAAAAAAAAAAATCAGTCAAAAATCAATCTTATATCACAGTTAGCATGTAAAAGGCATTTTAACAGGAAATGGGACTGAGGAGGTGAGAATTGGATGTCTCACATAAGTGCAAATTGCTTCCTGCACTTCCTAGCCACTGTGTGAAAAGCAGTTAGGATTGGGATTTTTTAAGGATCCAGATAAATTTCAGAAATAGTATTTTTAAAATAATGAATAAAATGTATGGGTCACTTCCTTTATATTATTTTTTAACAAAGCCATATGATCCGAACTTACATTAGCTGTTAACGTACTTCAGTAACACACAATGTAGTTGTTGCAAATGAAGAACAAATACCACTTAAAGGTTCTGTTATGCAGAATGAGTAGGGGTGAGTGTGGGTAGCAAGCCAGCACTAAAATTAATATATCAATTCAATGTTATTGTTGTTCATTTCAAAGGGAGGGGAAAAAAGGTTGGAGAAATCAGAAGTACATTTCATGTAGTCTGAAGGTGATATAATCAGGTAGACTTATCTTGATAGAGAGAATGGGTTCCTAACTTATATGTTTGTTTATTTTTAGACTAGATATAACAAATGCATTTTGGAATAAAATAGTTACAAAGTTTTTAAGTTCAATGTGGAGAAAAAAGGGTTCTTTGTTTAAAGACTTCATCTGCTGTTAAAGACAACAGAGCCTGAGGCATTTAGCAGCCTTCCTGGAGAAACATAATACCTTGCAGGGCTGGACCTGAACTGTTTCTGCCATAAGCCAGTAATTAGCAGACACAGCACATCTTTGATCAAGATCTGAATAAAGGACACTGTGAAACTATTCCTTTTGTTTTCTTTTTCTTTCCTTGCAAAAGAGAGATGAAGAAGGTTGTACCTTGCTATGTGGTTTTGTCTGAGGATGTAATTTTATAGCAAATTTTTATGTTAAAGCTACACCTTTAATTTTAATCATGGATATTTTTCTTGGCTGAATTGTGTTTTTTCCTTTTTCTTTTTTTTTTTTTTTTCTTTCCCTCTGATACATTAGCACTAGAGAATGTCTCCTTGTTAAGATGAGATGTCATGAATAGCTGCACACTGTGGGTGAGGCCAAAAGGAAGTATGAGGGTGAGCTGGAGTAATTGCAAACATTAGATATTTACTCTTCACTACCCTATTCATTGTATAATTTGCCCAAATGATTTTATTCTTAAAAAATGCTAAGAATTCATCTGATCCTTCTCATGACGCACCATGTTCCTGCTGTTTGGTTTTGTGTTGGCTTTTTTTTTTTTTAAACACCATGGAAGACTTCTCTCATGATGAGTCACCGAATTGTTAAGTTACCTCTTGACATTTTCAGCATTTTTCCTTTTTTGTCTGTCTGTCTATCAGTCTGGGGGGGGGGGGGGGGGGGGGGAGGGAGCTGTGTGGGTGTTTTGGGGTGTTTTTTGTTTGGTTTTTAAATTGCTTTTCCTGAAGAGGATCTGTCAGACTTTGCTTCTACTCGTTTAGGTAAAAATGCGGAAATGAAGATACCGTATGTGCCATCAATGATCTAACATTATTCCCTGCTTTAGGTCAGTGTAGATTGCTAATGGTCAGGCAGGGAGGCAAAAGATAAAACGGGCAGAAATAGGCAGGACCCAAAGGATGATCAGATATCTGTGAAGGTCGGTGTGGAAGTGTTTTAGTGTGGCATTAGGGAGCTTTTGTGGTTGCAATAATTTCAAACTCTCTGTACCTCTGGGGCAGGTCAAGTCTGAACGAAAGGCTTGGGTAGGCAAGGATCAGCCCTAGTGAGAACTCTCCCAAAATCAGGTTTTCTGCATGTGGCTGCTGCAACTGGATATTGCTGGAGTGAAGAAGTCCAAGGAATATCACGCATGGAGACTAGAAAGCAGTCAGCACGACTTTGTTGGTTTCCAAATCATAGTGCCCTACCCAAGCTTTGTTTAACTACACAGAATATTTTTCAGGACTGTGAAGAAATGATTTCTCATTTTTGCATGAGAATGCAGAAATCTTAAGCCTTTCATAGGTCAGTGAAGTATTTTTCTCCTCAGTCATGGATGTTTCCTCTTGGAGATAGCAGCTGGCCCAAGAAAAATAATATTGGTCCCTCGTTTGTTTAACATAAATGTGTTATTAAGAAAAGATGTCTGAACAGCTCAGCTTTTCATCTTTGTCCAAAGAGATGGCCCAAGAAGTGCAATTTACACCTCCAAGTCAAATGTGTGCCTGAAAACTGTTGTAGGAAGTAGCAGAGACCCATGCCTTTTTTTAACCCTGAAAAGATGCCCTCAGGTAGTAGACTATGGAGCTGCACTCCTCACCGTGGCTTAACAGGACAGTATCTTGTACTAAAAAAGCATCTGTGTAACAATAATTTGAGGATCCAAATAGTGTGAAGCTGTTGGTAATAAACGTATTCTGCAGTCAGTCCTGTATTTCAGGTAAATAATTTAATGTTGCTCCCAACTCCACTTTCAAATAGCAGATTTTCTTGCTAATGCCTTTGAAAGAATGCTTAGGTTCTCCTTTATGACTGGTGGCGATTTGCCATTCACCATCTCAATTGAAACATTTCTATCAGTTTCTAGTTTGACTTGTGCAACTCATCCAATACCTTTTTGAAATTTCAAGGCCTCGTTAGCTAGCACGTCAATTGTGGTGCCATTGGCCTCGCAAGGTTATTTTCGGCAGCGTCCATAGTTATTGAGTGAAAGATTTAAGGAAGCAATGTGTAGTTGGCCACAGTTTATCTTCACTTCTTAAAATAACGCAGATACCTCAGAGAGTGGTGTGATCTTTAGTGACATTTTAATTGTTGGCACACTTCGAAATAGCCAGCTGGGGCATCAGAGACAGACTGCAGTTTTGAAGGCTTGCAGATACCATCTAAATGCCAAACTTTTGAGTAGCAAAATAATGCATTTATATATAGATTAAACATGCAGTAATCAGAAGTGCCTCATAATGTGTGCCAGTAATTGTGAACAGCTGCATTAGAACAATGCAGCTGTTAAAACTCCTCCATGTCCCACAATACTTGTATTTGCCTGGTCCAAATATTACTCATGGGTATATCTGTATGCTTTTTTTGAGGATACAGAGAATTGTCTGGGATGCATTTGAGTAAATTAGTCTTAATTGCAGTCTATCAAGGGAGTGAAAAGTATAAGCAGACTCACAGACATATAAAAAAAAAATAATCCAACCCCATTCTCACTCAGAAATGAACAGTATCTTGCCTTGAGGGTCTTTGCTTTGGTGTCTGAAAACAAATACTGCTGTAACAAAGTTGTGTGGTGCTTGTGTGTACCCTATCTAATCCACTGCAGTGCTACCTCCTCACTGGCTTTAGCTGTATTTGCAAAATACACAGTGCAGCTGCAGACATACATAATCCTCTCTTTCATCTGAATTACTATTCTTTACTGTGTACTGTGTTTGGCTGCTCATTACTCTAAAGGGGATAAAATGCCTCACCAAATCTCGAGCCTGTTTGCAAGGGAGTAGGTCAGAATACTGGAGGGTAGGGCACTTGGATGTGTCAACATAAGCTGTCCGTGTGTGAGGACAACTCTCTGGCCCTTTACCATGGAGCCAGTAATATAGGCTCTGTGAGGCCTTTATTGAAAGGGGCAATGATAAGTTTAGATAGGTAAGAATTTTTTTTTTTTTCTTTAATGAGAAGAATTGCTCCTCTCTTCGTGGGTAATAAATTACGTCTCAAATTTTGCCCGCGGTTTCTATACCAGCTATAGTCATTCAGTTAGAGCAAGCCTGGCCTGTATGGGCAGTCTGAAAAAGTTACCACATTTGATTCAGTGAAAAAATGAGACCCTGCCAGTTTTAAGTACCAGCAACGGGACAGGATTTTATGTGGGGTAAGGGTATGAAATACTTGAAGATCTCCTCCTAAGGCGGTTCAACTCAAGGTTGAGAGGCGTCAGCTCATACCAAAATCTTTTTGCTGTCTGAAGTGGCATGTTTTTGTTAAGAAACATGTAGTGTTACTCCCTGCATAAAGCACACCAAATTTGTCATATGACTGAGAACAGAGCTAGTTTAACTGGTGGCTTTCTTTCTGTTTGTTTCCTACAAATTGCTTCATTTTACATTTATTTACATAGCCAGTAGTATTTGGTTTGTACTTGTTACTTTTAATTTAAAGCATTAAACTTAGGATGATTAATTAAAGATAAAGATGAGAAAACTGAAGGGGACTTAATCATTTTGCCATAACAAACCAGTAGCAAAATGGAGACAAGAATCCTAGGGGTGCTCTAGCCTCTTCAAGCATACCAGTGCATAGCTATAAAAATTATTGGTAGTAACAGCTAATGTTATTCTGTGCCTGTTGCTGAGGCATGTTTCACGCCAGTGAGTGTTTGAGGACTGGAACATGAAGAAATTCTTTCACCGTGATGGAAACCAGTCTTGTCATCATCGTTGTCATCGTGCTGCCTATGCCTTGTTTTCCCCTTGAGAGTTTTTATTAGAGGAAGCCTTCAGCAGCCTCTGATTCAGCTGCAGAAAGTTGTCATACTCAAAGGAGACCAAAAGCAAAGCTGTCAAGGTCTCAAACTAGGAAAAAGAGGGGAAGCCTGTGCTTCTGTGTGAGGAGCTGCCCTTTGGAAGGCTGATGTGCTTCGTCTGCACTGCAGCTTCCTCAGGAATACAGCGGCACAGATCTGATTTTGACTGCATTACCAATTTACAAGCAGCCCGATTAAAAACTTCTTGAGACTGACGTGACTGTATTGTTAGTAGTGCTTTGGGACTGCTGGTCAATATTTTTTTTCTTCCCTATATTAGTTATGTAAATAAAAATGTTAGTAGGAAGATATCAGAAAGTCAAGAAAACGATGACTCTCAGCCAACGTTAGGCAAAACTTTCTTGCTGCTGCTTTTGAGTCTCCAATGCCCAGTGTTAAATCAAATGTCCATTGAATTCAATAGTTTAATGAGACTGCCAGAAAGACAACGAGCTTGAAAAATAGCCGTTTGACCCGGGTCCAAAAAGTTTTCTGATCAAAAAAGTTTCTAAAGCACTGTTGGTTTACTTCCCAGAACCTGAAGTAGCCTTGGGATTTGGCAGTCACTCAGCAGTCATGCGTGAGCAGTGGTGCTTCCTGTGCTCCTGGCCAAGTCTAGATAAATGGAAAAGCTTGCATTTTGGAAAGCTGGAATATTTCTTAGAATACTATTCTTCTTACCTGTGAATTTGAATAGTATGTGAATATATATAGGAGTGAAACTTTTGTCCCCTTTTTTGGATAATAGGGGGAGTTTGGTTTTGGTATATTATCTGGATTGTATGACATGCTTAATGGCATTTATTTCAAATCTTCTTTTGAAAATTAACTTAATCTTGCTCCTGTTGTCCCGATGTTGAGTGGGAAAAGAGTAATTTTTTCCTCTTTACTATGGCTTCCTTATGGCTCCAAATCTGGTACTGTACAGGCAGCTTACCCGACCCGACACCCAAGTCCATCCTACCTCAGTCCACTGTGTCATCTGTTTCATTTTTTCCTTCATAAACACTCATTATCTCATTGTTTGGGTGCCACAACTGATATTACTTGTCTCTATTTACACTTTTGTTTTTCAAATACAGAATATGCCCCACACCTGTTGCTTTCTTTTGAAAAACACATCTCTCTGACATGCACAGTTTATGATGCTAACTTGCAGGCATTCTTTAATTATAAAAGGGTATGTGATGATCTGTCAAAGGACAGTTGTCTCTAAATGGATTAAAAGAAGCTTACACGATTTAAAAATGAGTTGTGCCCTTCGTGTGCTGAAAATAGTTCAAGTTAGCTTGAACTGGCTAAATGGTGTATGTGTGGTACCTACACAGGTAGGTAGGTACATTCATACTTTCTCGATTTCAGATGGTAACTTTTGCATCTCTGTGAATGTGGGATGTAAAGAATAGAAAAAAAAAACCCTAAGCTAAATGTGTGAACTGACCAGTGTTGTTAGATAAACTGTTCCTAAGCATCAGCCCACAGGAAAAAATGAGACACTGTTTAAATAAAACCTGTCCTCTACCATGCAAGATCATCTCTCAGCTGTTGAGAATCAAAATTGCAGTGACCTGACTCATCAGTGGGGCTCTTCCCACCTTCCTCTAGTAAAGAATGTAATGAGAGTAAGTTAATGATTGGCTGTTTGGAAAATAAATGTCTTGCAGAAAGATGGTGGTAGTACCATGGGAGTGTGACAGCATAAGAAAGATGGGCTTTTTGGTAATGCTGGAAAAGCAGGCAGGTTTTCGGGTATACAGGATTTTCTAGAGGTCTGCAACAAAGATAAATACAAGCTGAGAACCATCACTGCAAGTTTAACTAGATACAGATCTGTTACACCACCTAATAGAAAGGTAAGTGGTAGCTGCAGAGTCAAGTGTCTATTAATAGCTGGATTGCACTGCTGCACTGTTTTCGGGGCTTGTTTTCACCCAGCTTTTGAAAAATTACTGCCTTTGAAAAATTGCAGGGTATTGTCAGTAGAAAGTCATGTCTGTGGCACAGAACCACAAAACCCCATGAGGTAATAAAAACACATATTGTGCCTGTCAAACATTGTTCACTTACTCGTGTCTTGCCTCAGAGTCCAAGCAATGTTCCCACATTGTGAAAAATCTCAACAGGTTTTGTGACCATCAGATGGTTTGCGTCTGTTTTGCATCAGTGATTGGTTGCCCACAAAAGCAGTTAATTGCTTCATGTGATGTGAGCATGCTGTGAATGGTATCCCCTAAGTATTTTGAGCCGAGAAGGGTAAAAGCTACTTTTTCTAAAGCTAGACTGTGGGAAGGGAAGAGTCTTTAGTTAGCTGGATCAGTCGGGGTCAGGTGGGATTATTAATTTTTCCTCTTCTTTCACAGTTGTTGCAAATGACAGAAGAATTACAGTGCTCTGTTTTATTCACCTTTACTTAATCAGTGTTAGAGTTCCTAGTATAATTGGTTCCTTTTCCACTTTATTAACTACAGGAATTAACTATTTGATCACTACTACTATTCGTCTTTCTTGCATAGCTCTTGCAGTAAACAAAATTATTTCCAGCTACAACTCCTACTCTGGCACTTGCCCTTTCACTTCCCCTTCCCTTAAAGGTGTGGTGAGAAGTGGTGGCCAGGCTAACTTGGGGCCTTCTAGACGTAAGGCTTATTTCAAATAAAAGTTTTTAGATATCTATAGCTATGTTAGAAAGCCACGTCGAGACATAAATGGCTTTTCTCAGCACATTAGTCCTGCAATGCATGCTGCTAAGCCAGTGACCTTAAATATATAAACATACAAACAATACACGGAAATGATAAAGGAAAACAAAGGCGAGGACCTGTAGTGGAGAAGTTAACTTCTTCTGGCAAGTGCATGTTCATTAAATTGATCCCGTAATAATTCTGTAGTGCAGTTTACGGTGCTTCAGCTCTGCTGTCCATGGCGGGGACGGGCTGGGGGAGCCCCTCTAAACACACCTACTGCAATGAAGCCTGGCCCAGGTAGGTGCTGGCTGCAGTGTCCCTGTCGTGGAAAGGCACAAGGTAGTCCTTGTGGCAGCTTGCTAGCCAGGCCCTGGGCTTGTGCACCTCAAAGGTGAACTCTTCTCTCACTGCTGGGGTGGCATAGGAAGGAGGAAAGGGATGTCTGAGGAGCTGGATGGGAGGGAAAATTTGCTGGTTTGATGGCGGTGTAGTGCTCAGGAGTCAGACGAATGCTTAATAGCATTCCTGACCTTAATTGGAAAGAATTAAACCCATAGTGTATCGTACTAAAAGCAACAGAGTTCATCCTTGTTCATACCGTTGGCCTCACGTATTTTTATTGGTTCTGCCATGTCCCTGGCTTTTCTGGACCAGCCCCAGGCTCAGCAATTTTCCTGCCAGCTGCACACTTGTGGCAGGTTCTCCACGTGTCTGTGCAGTTGAGATGATGAACAACTCCACACAGCACAGGTGGAAATTCAGAAGTTGTTGTGCTAGATTGCTCATATCGTTCCCATGTCATGGTAAGTCAGTAAGAAGCAGGAGGTGTGTGAGGGAGCAGCTGTGATTTGGTCAAAGATGCCTGGGCAGGGCTTCTGGGGTCTGGGTGGGTGACACCTCTGCCATTGTTGGTGTGACCTAGTGAAGGACATGGCTCTTCTTTGTTATTGCTGCCTGACGCCTTGGAGAGAGTTTTTGTCTCATTTGGTTAACTACGCTTCTACTATATTTCTCACTTTTTCTTGGAGCTGTGGATGGGTGAGCTGCTTCATAGAGGAGAGATGTGCTTAGCTCCCATGAGAAGTAAAACATCATAATCTAATGGCTCTCTAATTTGCTATATTTTCCATTTGAGAGTAAAAATATTGATATAAATACTCATTCCCAAGCGTGCACTTAAGGGAGAAAAAGTAAAAATCCCAAATAAGGATATGTTGGGGATTAGGGAGCTGTGTGTCATTTATTTCCAGTTAAAATAGATATGACTGCACTTTCAAACTTATTTGGGCTGTGTTTTAGACAAAGGAGGTAATTTAAACATTAGTCACCACATTGTGGAAAGCACTGGAAAAAATAATTTAGTGTTTAGTTTTGAATCTCCTAAATTATAACCTAGATTTGATGACAGACTGAAGTCAGCATGAAGTTGAACTTTTATTTTTTTTTTTGAGGGCTTTGGAGGACCGTCGAGGTCTGCGAGTCATTTAGACCTATGCTTTTCATTAAGCTGGCTATTTTTAAAAGGTATCTTCACAGAATCACAGAATGATATGGGGTTGGAAGGGACCTCTGGAGATCATCTAGTCCAATCCCCCTGCCGTAGCAGGTCCTAATATCTAGTATCTAATAAGCACTTCTAAAGAAAATCAAACATATACATTCTGCTTTATTAAAAGCCTGCGTATAGTTGTTTTGTCTTATTTGCACTTAACTGTTATGTGGATACTGTTACTTGGCAAGGCAGCCTTAGGAAAAAAATCAGTTCATAACAAGACATAACTGACAGAAATGAGCACCATCACTGAAGGTGATGTGTAACGAGGTCTTATATACAAGCCATTAGTTTTCCTATCTCTTGTGAGCAGCCAAGCAGTGGCGATGTGGGATTCATGCCTAGTAAACCCAGTCGTTTAGACACGCTGAGCAACAACTTGTATATAGGCTGCTCTGTAACTTTTCTAGGAGACAAGTGGCAGAGATCTGCCACGCAGGACTGTAAGGCACCAGCCATACTTGGTACTGGAGGTGCTGTACCTCTTTGGGCTCTGACCAGGGGGAGTCATGGGCAGGTACAGATAGATGAACCCCCTAGTCCAGTGGTGATCTCTCCAGATTTCTAAATCTGCTTTCACGGGAGCGAGGAGCATGTTTTTAAAAGGCCCTGGCAGTCAGAAGGTAAGTGAGATAAATTCCACAGTATTTTTTTCTTAGATTTCTGTTTGGTTTTTGGTTTTACTTTAATAGAATAAAATATTATCTGCCTGCACTTAAACTCTCTTTACAAATGCATTTGGTAGGGTTGCCACAGACCACAGGAATGAGACTATGAGCAGTGATTGCCTTTGGGAGGTCTTGAAAACAGCTAATCCTATGTGGGTAAGAATACCAAAGCAGAGGGCAGCTTGTTTCTCTCCAAAGTGTCGGCACTGTTTATATTAACACATAATGATGAAATCCCAAACCTTATTTAAGTTTAAGAGGGGGGAACCTATGTTTTATTTGGCCAGCTACCAAATAGCCGGAACATCATTTTTCTTGCTTTTACCTGACCTAGTGCTTCATCATAATTTGGTGTGCTGGGGGAATGCACAATATGACGATGTAAGGGTATTATGTAGTGTGTAGCAAATGTAAAATGCTGACATGCAAATTATATTAATGCTGCCTCTTTAAACTTACTGAAAAAAATAGTATCTGTTGAGAGTGACTCGCAAGCTCGTATTCCTAGGGTAAATGTAATGAAGTTGTTAAGTATTATCTCAAGGTACTTTTCTGTCAAGAAGTAAATACTGATATTGTCAGCATACTCTGTTAAATATACCTCATCAAAGGACACAAAGCCCAAAAGATATAAGCTGTTCAAAAATACTCTGTTTGAGTGAAGAGGTCCTTTTCTGTCATTTTGGATACAAATGGAACATCAGCAGAAACTCTTCACTATTTTGTTAATGCTGAGACAGCTGCATCTCACAGTGTTTGCATTTTAGCATCTGAATTATTACAAGTTTACAGCCTGTATTTTTAGGCAAGAGGAGAACTAATGCATTTTTAATGTAAGAATTAGTTTGTAGGAAGGGATGTTTGTACTAAGACTCCTGGAGATGTATGGTATCCAAAATGCCATTATGCATCCTGTCTTCTCTTTGATTTGAAGTTGCCTTTTGCTCTCTTAAGCAGGCTGTCAGCGCTGAAGTCTGTGTTATTTGATTGTAATTAAAATTTTCGTATTTGTAATAATTTGATATGTTCAACTAAGTGAAACCTAAGAAACTAAACTAGAATAAAGAGAACGACTTAAAATGTTGTTGACGGGTATATGTTGGTATGTTAGTAAGCGCTGTGACTAGAGTATAGATTTGAAAACATTAATGTGTTTATTAAGGAGACGAAAAGAATAATATCCCTTTTTTAATGACTGCAACAGATTCCAGGTCTCATTGAGTAGTACTTAGGGATAACTTTGCTACCTCTGCTTTGCCATGCGCTGAGATGAGCGCAGGTTTGCAGTCTCAAGACCACACATCTTTGTGATGGCAAGATTGCTGAAGCACTGATTGACTGAGTGGTGTTGCCCAGGGCAGTGTGTATGTTTCCACACAACTGTGGGAAATGTAGTTATATGTTCTATTAGTGCATGTATGGCAACCATTTCTGATGGTGTATAAGTTGCAACAAGAAGCAAGTTTAAGAATGTTTTTTGCATTTCTATTGTTGTGAGCCAGAGCAAGGTTGGCAAGAAATGAATTATATCTGTGACAGAGAAAGGGCTTGGACCTAAGGGAAAAAGAAATGTATTTGGATTGTTCTTTTTTCTGTGCTTTAAATTACATCTGTATTTGTTTTCTTTCAGATAACCCCTAGTGAAAGTCATGGCTTGTTATATATGTTAAACGTTTTCTACTTGTCATCTTTTTTCATGAGTTGGCTAATTTATGAAAAGCAAATGCATTTAGCTTTCTGCCCTGTCAACTCACTGCTCTCTAGAAATAAAATGAACCAAATGAACAGATCTACAGACTACAGTGGCAAAACCACTAAAAGATCAGGTTTTCAGAAGGAAGATCTGACCAGTGGCTTTTCAGGGATGTAATATCTACTGCCAAAACTGTATCCTGATTGATAAGCCAGGAAAGAGGACTTAGTTTTGAAAATGAGAGAGGTGGGAAAAATTCCTTCCTTTCTTCCTTCCTCCTCTTAAAAAGGTTCAATTCAGAACAACAAATATAGCTTTGTGGAAAGTCTCCCAGCCTTGACTTTCAGCAGTGAAGGTTTGGCAGCTTCTTCTTGTTGTATCTCATGCTAGAGTTTGAGCAATCCTGTAAGTTACGGAGGTACAAATACCCTAAACCCAATAGCGGTGTTAATACTGATACTAACAGTTTATAGAGGGGCTCACGAGCACAGTTACCTTCTTGTGGTCTTTCCATTGAGTTTGGCATCTGCTTTTTAAGTTATTAATATAATGTAGTGCATTGGCTAAGGGGCAAAAGGACTGGGGATGGTGGGACTTTAAATGGAGTTCAGAGAGACAAATCTGAAACATCTTTTGGATTTTAGGTTCGATGAAGCTTTATGGATTTATTGGCTGAGAGTATGGGGCTCTGTTGTGTGGTTATGCACACAGGACAGCTGAGACTTGTCAAAAAAATCCTGCTTTTCATTGAATTTGCTTCCGTAATGCTAATTATTGAGATTACAGTGTTTTTATTGATGATTGGTCTTTGGAGATGATTTATCAAATTGTACTCATTGCAGAAGCATGAAATACTGTAGCTTTATCTTTAATAATGGGTTTTTCCAGTTATTGGCAATTACAGAAGGGCTCTGTTGAATCGCTTGTGTCTCTTTTTTTATGGGTGAAATACTTGGCAAGCGAATGAATAAAAGGAGAATTTGAAGAATGAATAGTTTTTTTCTGGGCATGTTGCTCACAGCAAAGAGCAGACTAATTCATTTTCCTAATAAGGCTGCACTGGAAGTTGGAATGTTTTGAATTGCATTAAATGCCATGAAAGTATTCATCGGAGAGGAACGGCTTGTGGTATGTTTAGAGAGCAAATTTGATCATGTTTGGTTGAAATGAACTGTTTACACAGGCTAAATATAGTGCTTTTTTTTTTTTTTTTCCCCTCCCTGAAAGGATAAACGACTTTGATGTAGAAGTCTGTGCAAAAACTGTGTGCGCTTTCATTTTCAGTCTTAGGCTGTCAGTAAGTGATGGCTGATACTTCTGGTTTTGTTGTCTATAATAATCCCTGTGAAGCTTGAAACTGTAACTGTTTGCCAAGGTCTTTTGTGTTAATTGTTTATAACAAGCATTTACACCAAGCTTTTATGTCTTTACTTTGTTTGTATGTAATAGAAAATATTGCATAAACTAATATACTGAACTGCTAGTTTTAAATCATTCAGAAAATATCCTGCTTCAAGCCATCCCACTTTTCTAGTAAATAGTAACAAGGCAAGTGTGTAGTCTCATTTTGAAAGCCTTTATCATCAGTTATTCATACATTCAACATGACCAAACCAGCATGAAATCCTAGTACGTTTAATTGCTAGGCGGCAAGTGAAGTGCTAACAAGAAAATGTACAAGATTTTGCAGTTTAATTTTTTTTTTATTGCTATGCAATTTGATAGTATCTATCAAAATCTTAAGGGAAATAGCCCTGAAGGAAGTATTTTCTTT
This sequence comes from Tringa tobata, assembly GCA_033628505.1. Taxonomy (NCBI): domain Eukaryota; kingdom Metazoa; phylum Chordata; class Aves; order Charadriiformes; family Scolopacidae; genus Tringa; species Tringa tobata. The sequence goes on from JAHREE010000245.1 coordinate 23,859,863, forward strand.
AATGTATGTGTTGGACGTGTTTTGCTTTTTCAGCTTTAAGTGTGCATTTCCTTTTGTACTGTCTTGTCTAACCACTGTGCATTTTTCACATTCAGATCTTGGTGGCTCATTTTGCTGGGTGAGCATTTTCTTTATACGATACGGGATAAATCACAGATTCTAGTTTGATTACAGTCTGTAGTCAACAAGGCCAAGTTAAATTGTTTGAAATATGTCTGGGACACACAAATTTATGTCCTTGTTTCAAGTGTGTTTGGGTGAAATAAAGCAATGTTTTGCTGTCTGACTCCAATGTTAAAAGAACATTGGGAACGTTTCAGTTATCAAGCCTTTTTGCACCCTTTTTTCTTCTTTTTCTGTGATATTTTTGAAGTTGAATTTTGAAGAGTATGTCTTCCAATTATCTGGAAATAGTGGTTTGAAATTTTTTTTTTCCTCACTGCTGTATTGATGAATGCAGAGCAATCTCATCTATTGCAAACTCAATTTTGATTATTTTGTAAAAGCAAAAAAAGAAAATCTAAGTATGTTCTCTTTGTGAGACTGAAACTTTGAGGTCCAGCCTAAGCAAAGAGAAATTTTTTTCTCAAGCATGAAATATGGTAGTTGACTTGAATAATGAATGCCCTTCTACTTCTTACTGCTAGATCAGCTTAATAAATACACAAAACATTCCAAGTTATTTTATTAAAAAATGTATACCTAAGATACAGAGCAAGATATATGTTTCCTTCTAACTCTGGTCTTAAAAAAGAAACAAAAGTTTCCATATGTATTGGCATTTTTTTTTCCCCCTTCTTGTTGCTTTTGTTGCTGCAAATTGACAACTCTGCAATTAGCAGTGATTAATGATGCACCCCAGTGCTTTGGAGGGCTGGAGGTCAGTCTTCTCAGAGGCTGCACGCTCTGTGGGAACGGGGAGAAGGGACCTGTTCCTCAGAGCGGACAAAACCCTCTCTCTGGTGAGAATTACTGTTGACGTGAACATAATGTGTGTCAGCAGCAATGCACAAACGGTGGAGGCAAAGTGCAGAAGATGATCTTTCCGTGAGATGTTTGTATTGGTGGTTGGTTGGTTTTTCTCTTTCCTTTTTTTCTTCTGCCAATATAGCCTGTGGATTATATGCATCTCCCTTTTCATAAATTAGTTACTGAACCTGCAGCAGGATTTCTATTGCTCGAATCTGATGAGCCCTGGGGACCAAATGGCTTTGAGGGAAGGAATACACATTTTGAATGTAATTAGTAAAAAGAAAAAAGGGAGAAGGAAAAAAAATAAAGAAAAAAAAAAAGGGGGAAAAGGAAAATAAAAAAGGAGTTGTTAATTAGACCAAGTGTGCCTAATTCAGATTTAGCTCTTCATGTTTTCTTGTTAAAAATGGAAAAGCTGCTTTCTACGACAGAGGTGTTTTAAATTGTAACCTCTGTTAGCCCTCTCCAATTTGGTGAACCTGTTTGCCTCCCGGGCAAATTATCTTTTAGAAATGAGAATCCAGCTTCAGTTCTTCAAAACCCTATTTAGATGATTCATCAGAAATCGGGGTTGGGTGATTTCAGGCAAGATATGATTGCTGGTTCTTGGATCATTAAGGTGCCAGCTTTTCTAAGCAGCTACCAAATATGGTCAGAAATGTTTTGAGATGTGGGAGGAAGACACTTTTCTACCGAAACAGCATGAAAAGATTCAAGTCTTTCAGCAGCATTGTCTGCAGACAAATTGTTAATGTGTCAGATTTTTTGCTGGGTTGTTTTTGGCTTTTGTTTTTTGTTTGAGTTTGGCTTTTTTTTGGTTGGTTGGTTTTTTTGGTTTTGTTTTTTTTTAAATTTTGTTTGTGTTTGTATTTTTGCATGTAAGTATATGCAAATCTGAAAAAAACCAACAACCAATCAAGCAAGATGCTTTTACCTGTAAGACGTGTCCAGTTCACTTTAGGTGTAACAAAATCTGTCAATTCTTTATCTTCTTCACCCTTTCCATTGTGATACTTCCTTTCCTTCCTACCACCTCATAGTAGTTTCAATGCACCCATTGTTTGGAAGAATTTGTTTTTGCCATCTACTGTGGAGTTCAAGTGACATTAACCCTATCTTTGAAGACCAAAGACTGTGCAAAAAAATTCTGCATTATTTAACTTGCTAAGTCCTTCAGAAGGATTTTTGTTGTTGTACTTCAAGGAAGCTTTCTGATTTAAACCTGAATAAAGTTTATGTGCTGTTTAAAATCTGGGTTGTCTGAATGGAGCTTTTGAGTTACGTGACTTAGTTTCTTATGAATGGATGGAAAACAATAAGCAAATTGGAGCTGAAATCTCCTAACTGATAATACGGTATATGAATTTATAAATGAAACAGCACTTGATGATAGATGCTGGAGTTGCTAATGTGGGATCTGGATAAATTAATCCAGTTTGGTTTTGCCTTTTCCTTGTGTTAACAACAATGTTGTAGGTTTAATTTGAATGATTCTTATTTCCTTTAGAGGAAACAAAATGAAATATTTTATGTGTCTGTGGGTGGATGAGGTGAGTGGGAAAAGGGAAATGCTTAAACATTAAAGAACTTGTTTTTTACTGTTATGTGTATGTTTTTCCTCTTGCAGAGTGGCTTCTGTACAGAAACCCGATCTTATTAATGTACCAAAGGTATGTTCATCATCGCAACCAAGAAATGAAGCATGTGGCACTAACTGTTACCCATCTGTAAAACCCTGTTGTTGATAAGCATCATCATTCAAACTTTCCTCTCAATATAACATGCTTGTTTTCCATGTTTGACATTAAGAGTATTGCAGCCCTTGAATCGTTGGGTGACTTTTTTTTTTTCCCCCTAACATGGAATTGGGAGACCTGTGGATAAATGATTATCCAGAAAAAAAAAAAAGAAAAAAAGAATAAGTGTTATCTTCCAACATTGGAAACATTTTTTCAGAAAGATATTGCTGAAGTTTTTCCTTTGTCCCTAAGAGATAAAGAGTATTAGGGTTTTTTGGTTAGTTGGTTCCTTTTTTTTTTTTTGTTAATGGGCACTGAAATCTTCCTTTGTATTTGGAAGAAGCTTATCTAAATATTAGAGTTTCAGAGAATAATTCCCCTTGCTTTCCTTAGAGCCCTGGGGATTTATTTGTTCTCGAGTTCTAATCTCATATTCTCAAGCAATTGTTTCAAACCCCCCCTTTTTGGCAAGAAGGCTATTTGCAAACCTGAAAATGCCTACAAATGGCCTTTTTTTGTAAGACCTCTCCAGTGGACATAAATAATGTGTAGCATATTACTGTTCTGCTGGCTGTGACTTGAAAGGCCATGGTTTGAGAACCACCACTATGTTAAAACATAGCTCCTGGGGGGGTGGAGTGAGTGAATCAAGTTTTTTTGGGGTGTTTTGATCTGACAAGGGTATATGAAGACATTGGGGCACATTGATGGACTGCAACTGGAAAAGTTCACCGAGTCCCAAAGCGTGGGTCTCTAATAAATGACCACCAGGGCTCTGGTTCTGCTCTTAAGGGCCTGTTATCAACAGATCAATATATACTGTGTGTGTGTACACATGCATATGCCATTTTTGTATGGGGAACATGCATATCTCAAATTGTATTTGAGAGGTGGAATGTGGATTTTTATGAAAAGCACTGATTTTTTTCCACATGAGTTACCCAGTGGGTTTTGCAATAGCGTGGTTCTTCAGTTTGTCTTGAGTTTGATTTGTGGGGTGTCTGTTTTGGATACGATGAGAGGAGTTAGCATCGTGGGATTTCATATGGATTGTGCATACTCGGATTATTCCTAAAACGCATGGCTCATTGTTTTTTTCCACATATTTCATGGCTGCAGCCCTGTAAAGCTTGCTTCTGTGCTGCTTGGTTTCACACTAGGCGGGTCATCTCCCCTAGAAGCGGTGAAACTACCTGCTGAGGAACGTGCATGCGTTTGGTGTGGTTTTGTGTGTTTCTTTTCTGTTTTTCATCTCGCATAGGGAGAACCTACAGAAGTAGTTAAGCCTGTGCCCATTGCCTCTGCTGTCGCGCCCAAAGTCACTGCCACGTCCAGCGTGGCTTACAATAAGACACCGAGGCCATTTGGAGCCGTAACCACCTCCAAAGTCACCTCCATCCCATCACCGTCCTCCGCCTTCACCCCGGCCCAGGTGGCGGCTGCCACCCCGGCCCCATTTGCTGCACCTGGACTGCATGTTAACGCCAAACCTAACGCTGAGCAGCGGTCACCCGTGCCGAGCCCTGCTAAACCTGCAGTTAATGTCCCACGGCAGCCCGCCGCCCACAATGCCGCCCCGAGCGACGGCGCCCAGGATGTAGCTGAGGGCCCGCGACGAGGATTCAGAGAAAACCAGGGGGAGAGTAAACAGCAAAATGGGTAGGTGGGATTTCGTTTTTGCTGTGAGGGTCTTTCCTCGCAGGAAAAAAGCTGGGCTTGTTTAAGGGCTAAGTAAAACACAGCTTGGAGGAGTCCTTTAATCCTCAGGAAGGGTATCTCTGAGGAAGTGCTGGCATCTTAAAAGGGATGCTTCGAACGGCCAAAGCAGACTTGGGGTGATGATTTTTCTTGGGAGTGACACGTCAGTTTAGAGGGTGTCACAGCTAAATTGAAAGAGGACTGCAAAGCGCTTTACACGGAGGGTTGTCTCACCATGTGTTCTGGACCTTACAACAAGCCTGGTGTTAATCTCCATGTCCGTTTCTCACTGTGTATTTTGACTCCCAATGGGGTGACTGAAAGCAGCAGGCACTCAAAAATGCAGAGTGATGTGTCAAGAAGGGTCGGCGGGTGCTGCGATGGCTGGGAAGGAGATGCTCTGAAGGCCAATCGTGGCCCCAGCAGGACTGGTGGAGAAAGGTCCCTGAAGGGAGGCCAAGGGACAGATACTGCATTACTTCTCTACGCAACACACGAGAAGCTTTAAGGTGCATTCAAGGAAGCTGACGAGGTTGAGCAGAAATACCTCAACTTTAAATGTTGCCTCTACCCCAAAAAAGTAACACAGATTTAAAATTTGAGTCATTTTTGTGTTCAAATAATGTCTTATGTTAAAGTGGGAGCTGGAGACCCAACATCTAAGAGGCTGTGAGGCTGTATAATAGGCTTGTGCTGTATCTGGTGTGGCATCTAGACTGGTAAAAAATAGATTAGTGAATTAAACTGAGCCCAGCAGCAGTCCTGGGCACTCGGACCTGCACCACTGCCCTGTTTCAGCGGCATGCTTTTGGCCGGGGCCACCTTGGGCTCTCCCAGAAATTCCTGGGCAGGGCTTGGGAGATGCAATCGCCCCAGGGGCTGGTTCCCACTGCCTGCTGTGCCAGGGGGAGAGGAGGAGTCCGGGCGTGAGAGGTCCCACGCCAGTTGGCTTCTGTGCCCAGCCTCAGCATCCAGCCAATTGAATTAAGTCACAAAAAGGTCAGGAGAGGAACTGTGGGCTTCTCTTCATTCTTAAGAGTGTAAAACCTTTGCGTAACACCTAAAGCTGTGGTTATTATATCCCATCCCTCAAAGGAACAGGGCTGGAGGAGCAGGCCTAGTGCCACTCTCCTCTGATATTCTCTCAGTATATAAAGTATATGAAGAACCCTACAGAAAGATAAACATCCATGTCAACTAAAATACAGAGTAAATTGCAGTTTCAGTTGAGCTTCTCATGGGGGAAAAAGAAACTTCTTTAGGTACCTATTCCCTTTATATTTACAGTACGAATATTTTCCATATGTGGACTCGTATAATGCAGTCCATATGCATTTTATATCACATCGTTGTCATGGTAACTTCCAGCCCTTTCTTAAACAGCTGATGGCAGGAGTCCATGCTGCATAGAAGGGGGATGAAATCGGGGGATCCCAAGGACTTGCTTGAAGCTGGTAGACTTGTTGAATACTCTTTGGCAAACCATCACTTACCTTTCCGGGAATACTGTTTTAGCAGATAACTGTGTAAGGAGTATTCAAAAGCAGTAATTAGTACTGAAAAAAGAGAAACAATACCAACGAAATTAAGTCTTCTGGAAGGAAGTTCTGCAGATGTAGAGTACACTCCTGACACTCAAGAGAGGATGACTGGCTGAGCGCTGTTACGTGTCCCACCTTATGGATAGGGGATGAATCATTCCGACTGGAGAGTGTCACGACAGACAGGTGAAGAAATCCCTGTCTTGCTGCCCACCTTGCAGATCTAGTTTGGAAAAGCTTGAAAACATTTAAAACTGTAAAAACCTACTTTGTTTTGCCACCCTTCTTACAGTAGTGTGTTTGAACCATCTTAACTGTCTTGCAGTCCCAAGGCAGAAAACAAAAGTAAGCAGGCAAACCCCCCTCATTATATTATATTGGTCTGCTGCTACACTACTTAGTTCTGCTTAGAAAAATTGCATTTCCACAACGATGCTTAACTGTCTGCCCATTTAAAATGGAATCGATGACATTTATGAACTATCAGAAACGTTAATGTTTCAAATAATTGATCAGCCTGAAATAAATTCCATTGTGCTTCTGTGTTTTGTACTATTCATTTTCTCTCTCTCAAAAAAAAAGAAAAGGTAACTGGTTTCTTATTCGTAGATAGCATTGCTGAGCTAATGCAATTCTTCAGACATGCACCATGTCGTACTCAGAATTTCCTGCCTTTCTCCTGGCTCCCCTCAAACCAAATTCAGGATGTAAACTATTTGCCTTCACTTCAGGATGGGGAAGGAAGTTTTGTTTTCCTTGTTTAGTCCTGGCTTAGAAAGAAAGCAATTTGCCTTCATTAGGCTGAGAGCAATTATGCTTTTATCAAGACCTTCTTGCCAACTCTTGCATGAAAACGTGCCTGCTGCTTAAAACAGGTAAGATATCCACAGGTTTCACTCAGTTTAAGCTCAGCTGGACTAAATTTTTCCTTTGTAGGTTCTCTTGATGGTTGTAAGTTTGACTTACATGATATATGGCTTTACCAGAGCTTGGATCTGGAAACTCCTGTAATATTTCAAGATGTAAAGAATGTATTAATGCATCAAATACTTTTTTTTTTTCCCTTGCAGATAACAACAGTGACAAAGTTAGTATCAACAGCACTGGAACTGAGTTATGGTTATTTTTCCTGTTGGAATAACCAGCATGTATTCTTGTTTTGCAAAATTATAGCTCCTACAGAGTTTTATATTTAAATTTTGCAAAACAGCTTCAGCTTTTCTTAGTAACTTTGTACTGTAGTAAATGGTTTTGTCTGCATTGGACATGATGTGATCTTGCTTTTCAATGTGTTACATTTTGCAGCTTTTTTTTTTTTATTCCAGAAAACATTTTCATGGTGTTGGTGTGTATTGATAAATTCTTGGTCCACCTATGACTTATTGGTGTTGATAATACAACTAGTAAATTGTGAAATACAGGGCAAAAGCAAAAATAGTTTGAGGACTATGGAATGAAGGGCTGGATACTGAATTAAAGCAAACAAACAAAAGAATAACATCCATATACTGTGATTTGTACATATTAGGGATGATAAGTATGATTGCGGCTTTATTGGCTTGTCTCTCTCTCCCCTTGCCTGAGGGAGGAGTTAAGGGAGAGCCTGTCTCATTGCCTTTTCCTTTGTCTCTGGCACCACCTTGTTGCCTCAGCGAGTCATTACTAGTAGACTCTTAAAGCCTTAAAAAAGGATCCACGAGAGAAGTCAGCAGGATATCTTGTTTATAATACCACTTTCAACAAATGCGAAAGACTGCTTATTTCACTGTGGTAGTTACTAGAACGCAGTCAGCTGCATGTAAATAATTACATTTCCATGTCGTTCCACACCTTTAATCACTGCTTTAATGCTCAGATTTTATTTTTGCTATTAACTGCTTTGATGCTTTACTTCATTTTTTTTTTCTCTATACTTCTTGTGCTCCATCCTGTGAATTCCACTGTCTTTGTTTCTGTACCTCTCCCTCTTTTAGTAACTTGGCTATGTGATCCATGTACTTCACTAATATTGTGTGTCAATAAATTCAATCTTTTGATATAATTTCATATGATAACTTTCACATCATTCTTTCAAGCATTAGGTATTATTTTAAGCTTGAGTATTTACTAATGCATTCCATTAAATGGGCCTAATTCTTACTTGTTGACAATTAATGACTCCTATCATTCTTACTCATATCTTCCACCTTTCTTCACCAGAAATACTTTGCACATTAAAAGTGAAGTGGAGAAGTAGTGGCAAAAATAAAAATTACTTCTAATGTTTTTTTGTTTTGGTTTGTTTGGGGTTTTTTTGTTTCTTTTATTTTTCTTAATTAGAATTGTTATGTCTTAGGAGCTAGTTTTGCAGAGTTAATCTCCTGTAAATTCTGTAAAAATAAATGTACATTTAAAGAGTATAAAAGATTAATGCTTTGGTATAACAAATGCAGAATTGAGGAGAAATATATATATAGGATGAATCTCCTGTTGCCTTTTCCTAAACTGATCAGTGCTATTACATGTTCTTTACATCAGTTACTCAAAGCAAAGCTTTCAATTCTGTATTCTTGCTAAGCCTGCTAGTGCAGGGATTGATGATAATAGCATGTAGGTTACTGCAGGGATCGTTTCCCGATGAAATGATCGTCCCACTTTTTTGACTTTCAGAGAGGGTATCAAGCATCAATATCTCCACGTTATTCTCCAGAAGTTATTGCTACTTAGGGTTTCACCTGGCCTGGTTCTGATCCAGGCTTTGCCAAGCGCAAAAGACTTGGCATGTACCGGGTGGCCCTTGCACACGTCTAGTGCTTTGCCTCTTGTGAACCAAGGGGAGAATTTGTTGAGGGGCACATGATCCAAACTAAGTAGACTACCCTGCTTCACCAAAACAAATTCCGCTATCATCCCTGGAAGGAAATGGCTGTGAGTTTAATTTAAGTATGAGAGTTCTGTGCTGCCATTTTGGCAGTAGAATGAGAATATCACTATTAATTGGATTTTGGTGCCCTTTCCCACAAAACTAATTCAATAGAATGATTAGCTGTGCTTCGTTTCAACTTTCTGACTTTCTTTTCTTTTTCTTCTTCTTCTTCTCCTTCTCCTGTTTATGCTGGGAAAACTTCCTCTTGCTGTCTTACTCTGGCATCTCCAAGGAAAATCCCACCTAAACGGTAAAGGTTTAAACATGCAATGTCTTGGTAATACTGTCTTCTACTGTTTCAAATGTTCCAGCAGTGAAGCAAGGAAAAATATTTCAGTTGGGTTAGAGTAATTATAAGGCCGTGTTTGGTTCAGAGAACTGAATCTGTGTTCAGGTGTGCCCGTAGTGCTCGCTGCTGCACATCTGCATCCAAAGGCAGAAGGTGCCTTTAAACGCTGTGAAAAGTCACAGTTCTTTGTAGCCACCCCAGCCAAGGCGGTCTCCAAAGCTTTTCCTCTCTGCTTTCTCCTCTCCTTGACGCAGCCCTCCGCGGAAGCACATCGTGGATACCTATACGGAGTTCTACCACACCCCCACCCACAGCGATGCCAGCAAGAAGAGACTGATTGAAGACACCGAAGATTGGCATCCCCGGACAGGCACCACCCAGTCCCGCTCCTTCCGCATCCTTGCCCAAATCACCGGCACCGATCATAGTAAGTAGTCTGGTGTAAACGAAATAAAAGTCATGTCCTTGGACAAATAGCTGTTTTTTAAAAGTTGGGGGTGGGAGCGAATAGTAAAAAGGATTCAGTCACATCTCTTGCCTTTCCCCTCTTGGATAATAAATCCAGGAGGCAGAATTTTGATGAGCTCTTTAAAAGAAAAAAGTTTGAGAAGACTATAGTAGGAAAATATTTTTGTAAAACTCCTGCAATAGCTGAATAGCTCAGGACGTATACATTACTGAACATTATTCCTAATTGAGTTGAATATTGATACATTCTAGATAAATCTTAACATTTCCATTTCTACTGCCAAAGACATTGGCATATTTGTTGTTGTTTCTTTCCCCTCCTGTATCACCGTAATGGTAACATTCCTGTTCAAATTTATTGGTCCAGAAAAATTAAGGTGTTTTCAGGCACATAGAAAATCCTCAAGAGCCATACAAAGCTATGTGATCTGCAATGATTTAACCAATCAGAAGCATAAATCCATAGTTCCTCAGTTTTTTTCCCAGGTCATGTTTCCATCCTCTGATTGTGCTATGGTGGGATTACGTGTATTGTGGACTGGAACAGACGATACAGAGAAGGTTATTCCCAGTCATATAATTTTATGATAAAACTTCAATTTTGCATCACGCTCTCAGTTACAATTCATTGGCTGACATCTGTGATACTGTGTTAAAGCCATCAGAAATGCCATCAGGAGATCTGAGCTCAGTCATTTTCAGACGGAGGCAGTTAATTTAGAGGCGATTGGTTCATTTTTCTACTTTTCACAGCTAGTGCTACATTAAAGAAGGCAGTGAGGATAATCTAACCCCCTCCCCAGGGGCAGATTTGATTAAATCAACTATTAGGTCCGTGGCAGAATTACTGCAGAAACCAATGATGATGCCTCCCCAAATAAAGATTATTGTCCATGTGTGATAAATAGCCTGAACTTGGACAGTTACCCGATTGTTTCGTGGTCCTATGCTGCTCTAGGCTGTTAATGGATCATTGTCTATCTTTGGATTCTCTTCATTAAACCGTTTTAGGGCAGAATATGAGACCTGAACATCCAATAACATGTCATCTAGTACTAATGAGTTAATCATATTGACAAATACTAATAGAAAGTGACTGCAACTAGATTTGTCAAACCTAAAATCAGGGCTGGCAATTTACACTATCCCATGTGCAGTTCTCTAGCCACCTCGATGGGTCAGAGCTTGGCTGCAAACAGATGCTTGGATTATCACCTGATATAAACCCACTGGATGTTCGTCCAAAAAGAAATGCCTCCCAACCACCATTCATCTTCCCTGGTCTCAACTCACCTTTCTCAGTGACAATGTGGAGAGTGGGCCAAGGGAAAGGGCAGAGACCAGCAGAGCCGCCTTTCAGCAGTCCTGCTGGCAAAGGGGTTCTTGAAGTTTATAGACATATCCCATTTCCATTGGGGCATATTTAGAATCGAGGAGTCCTAACGAGCCTTGTTGTCATTTCCTGCTGTGGTGGATGCATTGGCACAGAGGAGAAATTCAATATACAGTGGTACAGTGCCTTTGAAAATAAAAAAAAAATTCTGTTTTTTTGCAGTGAAAGAACCAGAACATGAACCTGCAAAGAAGACTAAGTGAGTTGATGTTTTATACTTTTATTACTTTAATAGCTTGCATGTCTTAATTCTTAACTGACAGTGTTCGATGAGTTTGTGTGACATCTGGGTGTTTTTAAAATGCGGCTTCTTTTTTTGCCTTCTACTTCAGCATGTAAAAATCAAGATCTTTTTCTGCATAGACCGACCTTTTAAAATCTGTTGGTGCAGTCCAGCATTAATGTTTGTGCAGGAGTGAGAGATTTTCCGTAAACTTGGACTGATTTGGTTTTCTGTAGGAGGTCAGCTTGTTGACATGTTTTCCTGTTCCTAAATCTAACCAGGCATTTTTTGATATGCGAGTGTGGATCAGATTGCAAGGCATAGCTGGGAAGTATTATTGTTCTGGACTGCTACCGAGGGTCAGCACTCTCCTTGCTTTGGGATAAGCATTCTTCTAAAAAAGGGTCCAACCAGTGGCTAAATCCAATGCTTCCTGCAGTCAGTGGGAGTTTGCATAACACTGGCTCCAGTTTTTGACAGAGAGGAAGGCAAAGTGTGGATAGGAATAGTGCATGGAGATTGCATGCTCGTTTGTGAAACTGCTTAAGATAAACTTTCTTTCTTTCTTTCCTTCTCTCTTATTTTTCTCCTATCACTTCTTTCCACAGGGAAAAGGTTCCCATCCACGTCTTTAGCCCCAAATATACAAAATTACGTGACTGGCACCATGAAGTCTCAGCACGTGTTCTTAATGTCCAGTGATTTTACCCAAGTTGCAAAAGCAAAATACAAACACTTCCTTCCTTTCTTCTTTTCCACCTGCTTTGCAAAAAAAAAAAAAAAAAAAAAAGAAAAGAAAAAAGAAAACATTTCACTAGCCTTACTGCAAGAGAAATTCTAGCCTTTTCTATACTTTTCTAACACTTTCCTACTGATGTGTAAAAAATGAGATGAAAATGTTTTTGTGCTAATCACTAGTTGACAAAAAAAATACAGATTTAAAACAGAACAACTTGGGTTGACTGAATCTCCCAAAATGGGGGAGGAGATGGCTGTTGCAGTTCTTTTTTTTGCCTTAAAAGAGTCATTTGCATTGCTGAGTTTGATGTAGGTTCTTAGAAAGCAGAAAATTATGAACAAAAGAATAAGAAATTGTATTACTTTGATTTTGGGGCTGGGGGAAGAAGACAAAGAGGGACTGTATGCACTTATTTCAAAGTATTGTACTTACCAAGATAATTATCTTGGATTTCGCTAGAGTTCCAGCAGGTCAATTTTAGAGTGGTTGTAAATGTTTTACAAAGTAGAGCAAGAAGGCAGACTGCTTTTGAGCAAATAAAACATAAATAATAAAAAAAAAGTTCTGATGTTGCGAATCAAAGTGCGAGCTCAGTATAAAGATGCTGCTGCTTAAACCAGAAATATGTTCATATTGTGGAAAACTTAGAAAAAATTGAGCACATGTTGCTGTGTACCTGTAAGAGCTTCAATGCATCCTCTAACCAGAACAAGATAAGACAGTAGTATTTATTTATTACAGAATGAAGCTCGTAGACTTTCTTGTGTTTATAAAAGCTTCGTGGCCCTATGGTTCTCCTGTAAAATAATGTATTATAGTAGCTACACATTCATTAATTTATGCTTTCTGAAGCTTGAAGAGTATTTTAATAAAAGTTGCTTTTATCTTAGCTCTGTCTGTTTTTCTTTTGAGTCTCTCTGACTCCTGGAGTCTTCTCATGCAATGGAGCTGTAATTTCATTGCACCTTCACAGATTTTAGTGAAAGAAACAATTATATCCCTGTTGTGTTGTTGAAACAACCGGAATTGTACAAAACTATCACAGTAACAGAGTTCCTGGTCATGTTAGAGATGGCATATGTGTTTGTGTTGTCAAAATCGACAAGAGATTTACAGAAATCATAAAATGCTTGACCCTTTGGGGGGCTGCAGGAGTAAGAATTGTACTGAGTGAAACTTGCTCTCGGCTTTTGCAATGCTTTACTGAATCAGAGAAGTTTCAAATCTTCAAGGGTGAATTGTGAAGCACAGATAAAAGCCCAGTCTTTCATAACTGCTTAATGAGAACCGTTGCCATTGGCTCATAGTCTGTGCAGCTGACCTACATGCTTTTCTGATGGAATTGGTCCTCTGAACAGATTGGTGTCCACTGCAAATGCTGCTACAGGCTTGGGGGAGTGTTGGGCTTTTTTGTTGCACAACTTGGAAAATTGAAAGGAATAGAGACCTTCGGAAGCATTTTAAGCTTGTGTTTCCTTTTCAGATGGTTTATACTGCTATACAGTACAGCAGTAGCTTATAGTATTTGTCATTTTATCTTTAGGAAAAGCCAAACAGAAAATGGAGATATCAGGTAATAGCCAAGTTATCTAACACTAACCATCACCGATGTGGATGCTTAACAATGCACAGCATAAAGGACAATTAAATTTGCACTGGTAACGATGGACCAAGTCATATCACATCTTGCACACCTTTTGGGTTAACTCTTTAGGGACAGTAGGGGAAAATATTCCCTGTAATAATTTCACTAAAGACTGTTTTGAAGAGAAGTGCCAATCAGTTTGATCACCCCCCTTCCCTCCCCTGCCATCGTGTGACTCGGTAGTGAGTACTGTTACTAAACCCAAGTGTGTTACTGAGTGCACATACACCACAATATAACAGTTTGATAGAATACTGTGCATTAAAGTAGGAATGTGCAGTAATGTATTAAAATTGTTTTGCTGGCTTCTAATTCTGCAGCACCCTATTTCTAAGTATGTTTTAGATATTCATTTTTAACCATCTCCTTTTGAGCAGCCAGCTACAGATTTGGTTTTGGCCTTAAGTTCTGTAGTCACTTCATTGTGAGTGAAGATATGCCTGGATTTTCCAGATTTGTAGTTTAGCTAATCCATAGCCACTGGGAAACATTTGCCCTACTCTCGGTCATTCCTGAAACAATCTGTCATAAATAATGCTTTTATTTTTCCCTCCCCATGTCATAAATATCTGTAAAGCATGCCTGCAGATCTACCTAATGGAGCAGGAGCCCAGGATACCTGTATTAATCTGAATAAAAACATGGTAGCTGCCCAGACTTTGGAGATGCCACCTGTACCAGAACTTCCATCCACACCTTTACCACCTATGAGGTCTGCTCCCTGGTTATTCCTAAGTCTGTTCAATAATTTTCAGCACTCAAGGCTCCCAGCTTTATTAAGATACTTAATTCCACATGCTTATATATAGAGATATAGATATCTATAGATAAGTATATATAAAAGGCAGCAATGCCTACTCCTGTGGCTAACCTAGTCTGATCAAAGCTTATGGTTGTGATTGCTCTCTACCTCATAGTTTGCTTTTATTTTTGTGTTTTAGTGAGATTTCTGACGAGTGCTTTTCTTCAAGTAGTGGCTTTTAAGACAATATTTTCTTGATTTATTTATTTTTCTTATCACAAATGAAAAATTAAAGGATATCAAAAATATTGAGTAATATATTGACTAACCTTCACAAAACTAACACTCTAAAAAAGTTGCAGCAAAAAATGTATAAAACTTTGGGAGTGAATCTCACTGGCGCTTCTGTCTGTTTCTTTTCTGGGATTTTCTAAAAGTCATCACATAATGTAATACTAAATATATCTGTCCCATCTTTGTAAATGTAAAATGCTACTTGACTTTCTGAGTTTATAAGCAGCAGGAAACTTCTCAACCTTTGCTAGAAGTGTGCCACTTCCTAAGTGTATTGTGACTCATTTTATCCCCCTATTTGTATTTTGCTATAAACTCCATGTTTGGGTTTTGGTTCTTTTTTGTTGTTTTTGTTTTGGTTTGGTTTTTTTTCTTCCTATTTACTAACACTTTCATGCACAGTGGCTTCTGTTAAGCATACTATTTTAATGTAGATTAAAAATCTTTCTCTGTGTGTCTCTATTTGGTTTTATTACCGTGAATGTAGTGAAAATGGTGCTAGACCCGAACCTGCAGCTGCTCTTTTCCCGATAGCAGAGTCCTCCCCTGGCAGTGTCCCCTCTCCCAGCCTGTCTGAACACATTGCTGCAGCAGCTCCTGGGAGGTAAATCATTCAGAGAGGGTTTTGATTCAGTTAATGAATTAATTAATTCTATCTGTATGTTGTTCTAGCCTAGATTTGTCTGTCTTGGGGGAGAGAGGGTTGTCTGTCATTCACTTATAATAAATTTATTAATCAGCCGTGACTAGGGATTTTCCTGGAAACAGTAGGAGAGGGAAGGAGAAGAGAAATTAAATAAAGCTGAGAAGATTCATGAACGGTCTCATGGATAACAGTTAAAATAAGACAAAATATTTAGCATGTGTTGGTATGTTGTCAGTGGGTGTCCACCCTGTCACCTGGGTGGAGTGACTTTTCAGTGGTCTCAACAACTCAGATGAGTTCAGGTTTCTTCAACACACAGAAAAGTGCCTTTAAAAATAGGGTTTTTTTGGTTGGTTGGTTTTATTAAGCAGAAAACCTAGGAGGAACAAGGCAGGGGGGAAAGTGCTGCTTCAATAATTAACTTTCACGTTTACCAATGAAAATCTGGTATGATTACACCTACTGAGCTGCAGAGGCCTTGCAGATACAGCTGCAACTACTGTGTCTGGAGTACAGAGTTACTTCTAAATCCTAGCTCTGGATCTGTGTCCAGGGAAAGGAAATTTCAATCTGCTCTCACTCAAGACCGGTGGCTCTAAGTTCATTATTGCCAAAATTAACCTAGCAAGAGAGCAGCTTTAAAATGAGCCAGGGGAAATTGGAAAGGATAGCTACGTTTGTGGTCGTTCAGGATGAGAGTTGACATATTTGTACAAATAGTCAAAAAAGTAGATGATAAGTATTTTCTACTCAAGAAGGGCAGAAATCTGAGCAGCTTCTGCAGAGCTGTAGTAGGGAAGGATTAGCATTGAGTGTGGGAAGGAGAACGTAAATTATTTGACAAAGCTATGTAGTCTTGATTCTCTCCTGAAATGAGACGTAATCATTGTAGCAACTATATTTGGGGTTTATGTTTTATTACTGAGACGATATCGCTGCTTTTATAACACTCTTTTGGGTGGGGGATACACCCAAAGATGATCTCCAAAACCCCTTTTTTATGAAATGGCAGCTGTCAGAAATCTGTATGGAGCAATTGGTGCATGCCGTGTTAGACGTTGAGTAGAACTGGGCCATCCAAAGGTCAGTAGACTTGCTTTTGCCACTAAAGCCTCACATCTGTTGTTGATGACTGGCATAGGTCTTTGTTTTCCTAACGGGCTCCGTGTATTCTTGGCTGGAGCTCTGTGATTTGTACCACCTACTACTGAGCCACCAAGAAGGAGAAAGAGCTTGCTGTGAAATGTATGAAGGATCTGGATTTGATTACTGGATTAGAGTTAGGTTCGCTGCTTATAAGGTAGACTCCGTAATATAAACCATAATGCTTTTTAATTGTAGTTCTAGTTCTTTATTGAAAGCCTGAACTAGTCATATGGCAGTGTAGCCAACTACTGTAATTTATAGTGTATTATTACTTAATTTCATATATGCAATGTCCTCCTATAACTTTAACAGCAAAGTATTTAAAAGCATTTATAGCCTTTCCAGACAGTTGCAAAAAGTCATCTTAAAAAGTCATCCTGGCAACTTTAAACGATGTAAGCCACAGAATCTGGCACTTCCTGAGAAATATATAACTAATATAAAGCAGATCCAGTGCCAGCAAGTCTTCAGATTGCTCTTTTATATACATGCTTTTTAGTCATACAGACCTACTTTTATCTTTTCTTTTAACGGAGTTATTGCTAGTTGACTATTTATGACTATTGATAGTCATAAATTCAGAGGCTTTGTATTAAATAGCAGGTATTGATCCTGATTGTTGTTGTGTACTTTCTGATTAGTGGACAGCCAAGAATATTCTCAGCAGAAATTGTGATCTCTGAGATTAATTTCTTACTCCTTTTCTAGCTACTGCCAAAGCAAGTGAAAAATGGAAATGCAATGAGTATGTACGTATGAATAAGATTTGGAGTCAGCTTGCTCTCCCTTTGGAGCATATACCCAGTGTGATTTATTCCCATTCTCCTCGCCTTCTTCAAGGCCTTTTTTAATGTCTCATAAAGCATCTTCACAAAGCTGCTGTATGAAGATTTGGAGAACTTGAGGGCAACTCCAGGAAAGGGTATAATGTCTCTGCATTACCCCTGTTTTGTCATGAATTGCTGTAACTGCTGCTGTACTCAACTCGGCCAGATCTCCTTTTTGGCAGGGTTGACGTTTCTACATCAATTTTCCTAAACAGCTTCCCTTGGTTGTAGTCATCATGCAAAAGGGAATTTGAGAAGACAGGAGCTACTCATTTAATTGGCAAATGAGCGTCAGGCTGGGGAAAGCAGGAGGCCTCAGACTGACCAAACTGAAACTGACAGATCTTTTATGATTGCCTTAGTTTGGTGACAAGCAAGAGGAAGTAAGATATGGGGGGAAAAATATTGCGGTCCTGTGGGGAATGCTACTTGTCCTTCTGCTTTGTTTTACTTCAGAGAACTTTTGTTTGAGAATCCTTTGGAAGCCTTACCTCAGTGCACACCTTATCCCTCTGCAGTTGTTCAGGTTTTGAATACCAGCAGCCAAGTAGCCACAGTGTCTAAAGTGGCATCTACTGACATTAGAGTTTCCAACGTACTGGGTGTGCTCTCGTTCAAGTTTGTTGTCTATGTTTTGAGTAACTACTGCAAACCACCCAAATAGTATGGGTTTGTGGTTAAAAAAGGCTGGTTCTAAACTCTCAAGCTTCAGCTGTAAAAATGCCCCAAAGAAACCAGTTTCAGCATGGTCTGATTCCCAGGGGATCAATATTTGGTTTCTAGGGAATTAAAAAAAGTCCTCATGTGCTAGCCACTTGTTCTTCTTGTGAAAGATGCAACACCACCAGCTAGAAAGAGTTGTCCATTACTGTCTGGTATTTTTAATAAAATGAGAAATCTCTTCTCTGTATGTTGTCTTGTGAAATTAACATCAACTAGGAAAATAACTGCGGAGTTGCCTGCTCCAGACGCAGCAAGCTTTCTGACAGCTGATAAAGCACCTCCTCTCCCCGTGATGTGCGCTGTGGCCACGCAGACCCCCGAGTTCCCCCTGCCCACCACTGCAGCCCAGTGGCCACCTTCTGCAGTTCCACTGGTGGAAACGGCCCTCGGGCTGCCTCCCAGTCCTGCCAGGTACACCCGAGCCAGCTGCCTTAAAAAGGCACGCTCGAAAACTAGAATTTTACATACTAGATCACCTGATTTTTTTTTTTTTTTTTTTTTTTATAATGCTGTCAAGGTGGAGCTGCTCACAGGTGTCTTCTGACCCTCACACTGCTCTGGAAATTTGCATAGCAATTAGAAATTGAAGTAGCTCTTAGACAAAAGTTAGAAAAATAATTAAAAAAATTAAAGTGGCCCTTGGATGGAGGTGGAGAAATCAAGTCATGTGTAGGAAATTTGGTTGGAAGGTGACTTTATTGTGAAAAGCGGGTGGTGTGGGGTGAATATATAGTGCCAAAGTGTGGAAGAAGGTTTTTAGGGGAAGGCACAGCAGAGTGTATGTAGAGTCAAAGATTCACACAATTAATGTGTGATTCCTTGATACCACACATACCTCGATACCACATCACTTGGCTTTCAAATGTTAGTCACCCTTACTATAAAATGTATATTTTTTAATTGTCCGGAAACCTGAAGCTTTTGGAGGAGAATACAAGCATTAACTTTTGTAGTGACGGGACATCTGGAGTATAGTGTTTACCAATAGGGAGAGTATTTCCCTCAATAATTAACAAACAAGGATATTAAACCATGCCTGTTGGAGTTCTTTTATGGGTAATGAGGGCTTTTAAAAATTCTGAAATGAACTCCTCCTGAGCTTTAGTTAACATTGCCAGAAGTGTAAGTGTTTTATTAATGACTTTTCTTCTCTTGCTGCTTTTGGGCAGGCATGATGCACCTCTGCCTACTTGTGAAACAAATTCTTTCAGTAAAATCTCAAGCTGTCAGACTAAATCATCTGTAAGTCATACAAGGTAAATCTTTTAAGGTGTATCTACAGCAGACTGCTAGGTGTAAGCAAGGTTTTCAGGCAGCATTTTTGCATTTAAATCTGAGAAGTGGTGTAAAGTATAGTTGTATAAGTGTTTGGAGTGTTTTGTTCGCTTCTGAAATGATTTTAAAAAATGCACAGCAATACAGTGGGTAATCTTGAAATTTTAAAATAGAGCCTGGATTGTGGAGTCACAGAATCACAGAATGATATGAGGTTGGAAGGGGCCTCTGGAGATCATCTAGTCCAACCCCCCTGCCAAAGCAGGTCCACCCAGAGCAGGTTGGACAGGAACGTGTCCAGGCGGGTTTTGAATGTCTTCAGAGACGGAGATTTCACCACCTCCCTGGGCATCCTGTTCCGGGCTCTGCCACCCTCACAGTAAAGAAGTTCCTCCTCATGTTTAGATGGAACTTCTTATATTCAAGTTTGTGCCCGTTTCCTCTTGTCCTGTCAGTGGGCACCACTGAAAAAAGACTGGCCCCATCCTCTTGACACCCTCCCTGTAAATATTTATAGGCATTGATCAGATCCCCCCTCAGTCTACTCCAAACTAAAAAGACCCAAGTCCCTCAGCCTTTCCTCATAAGAGAGATGTTCTAGGCCACTAATCATCTTTGTAGCCAATTGTGTCACCATTGTAGAGACAATTTTGGAGCCAGTATGGGTTTTTTCACTTTTTTTTTTTTTCCAGCTTTTTCACATTCCTCCCAAGCCAGTTAATAAGTAGGGAAAATAAAAAGGGGGTTAGGAGCACATCAGATTCCGTAAAGGTGGCTAGAAGTAGACCTACTGAAGTTATATTACCAATTATATCAAAGCTTTCCATGTTTATTGTTTATTTTGAAGAGGAGGAGAAGCTAAAGGATCTTCAGGGCTCTTTCTGTCAGCACCATGGAGAATTAGATGGATCCACGTGGAGTGTCCTGGAGTTCAGTGGGAATGACCCAGGGGAGTGAGGCAGAGTCTGGGATGGGAAATTTGAAGGCTGATAGATGCTGAATCCAGTCTTGATAAGGGGAATGTTTTATTTGTGGGTGAAATAAAAATTGCTGTTACCTACATTAGTATTCCAGTGGCTAATACATTGCCTGACGTCTTTGTGAAATGGGAACCTACAGTCACATAACTTCCCAGTGGTTAATGTAATTCGGTATTGTACTGAGTCTCTGTCAATCTCTCCTGCTTTCTCTGTTTTCTCCTCTGTTGTTTCAAAGCTTCTGTGCTAGAAAAGTTCTGCTGGAAAGTCCTTTGGGAAATCTGCCGAAGTTAGGACCTGCTACTCTTCCCGTTCTTTCTCCTTCCAAGCAGAGATCAAAAATTAAGAGCATGGCTGCTGCTGCCGTGTCTGCTGCCATTGCTGTCCGGGCCAGGTAGACATCAACTTTAAATGGAACATTTTATGGCTTGCTTTAAGAATGTTCAAGCTCACACAAGAATAATTGGTTCCTGGCAAGGTTGTAAAATCAGGTCTTTCACAAGAGCATGGTGGGCAAGTCGTTAGAACATGTCCAAGGCTCCCATGCCCTCAGCTTAGCTCCAGACTGCTACTCTCTACTTTGGTGAGTGATTCTATCTTTCTGATCCTCATGATACCCATTTTACAGTTCAGTCAGTAAACTAACTGTAAAAAATAATTGTTATATGGGTGACAAAGAATAATCTGCATCTTTGAGTAACTTTTAGATGCTTGAAGACAGTAACTCTCTGAGTTGCGTCTAAATATTGAATTGCATTTTTATAAAGCTTACTTAGACCAGTGGTCTCAAGTTTTTTAATTATGCACCCATATCAGTAAAAAATTTTTGAGCATGCATCTCCAATATATTTATGTATTTCTAAATTATATAAATGTTCTAATGTACTAGTAAATGTACTAGTATATTATGTACATTATAAAACATACACAAACCCAGAAATTAAAAAAGGATAAGAAAAAAGATTAAATAAACACTAGTAGTTTCATATATATTTTCTATTTTATTATTGCTAAAAATAAAATAATTTTTTTCTCATGGCCCAATGGGTTGTCTTGTGCGTCCCCTGTGGTGCCTCACCTCCACTTTGGGAACTGCGTATGTAGACATAATTTCCACATAGTTTATCCTAGGCTCAGTTTCCCCATACTGCTACAGAGCTTACAGGCTTTTCATAAGGGATTTTGGGGTTTCAGTGGTCCCAGCCAACTTGAACTTTGTTTGGTCACCTAGTTTGTTTACACGTTCTTTGGCTTTGGCTTGCTAGACTCTCCGAACCTAGTGTCTACCGCTCTCTCTTGGATGCTCTGCTCATCACACCTGTCACTAAGCCTCCTCTGCAGGCCATCAAGCCCTCCAGGAAGTCCACAAGTGCTCTGGAGTTGCAGAAGAGCAAGAGGTATTGTCTGAGTGCGGCACGTGGTTGGCACTGAGGACTCACTGGCTTCTCCTTCAAAGCCTGTTTCTGTTGTCTGCACGCTTGAAGCAGTCTGCCTGTTGTGGTCTTTGGCACGAGGTCACCAACCCCAAATCCTACTGGTTTTCACCTCTTTGCAGAACTAATCTGCACCCTG
The DNA here is from genome assembly GCA_033628505.1 of Tringa tobata. Classification (NCBI taxonomy): domain Eukaryota; kingdom Metazoa; phylum Chordata; class Aves; order Charadriiformes; family Scolopacidae; genus Tringa; species Tringa tobata. The sequence continues at coordinate 23,881,677 of JAHREE010000245.1, forward strand.
GTCCTGGCAATGGTGTTTGTGCAAGTTCACCGTACTAAGCAAAGGTTTCCTCACTGGCACCAGGGGCCCCTCTGAGATGCACGATGCTGTTCATCTTGCGTCGTGAACCTCTGAGGGAGGCACCATCACTCTAAATAGCCAGCTGGAGAATAAACAAGGTATTCTGGCTTGAAACCTCTATCCAAGTGAATTATTTGCAACAGTTGCATGAGCAAGTAGGCGGCATGTTAGGCTGCGAGGGTGCTCTGGGAACAAAGAGCTGCTATTTTTCAAAGCTCGCTTTTAATGTATAAAATCAAATAACTGGCATGCGGTGCAGCAAATAACTATTTTAAAACTTATTTGCTGTCTAAGCCCTTTGTTCCAGTGCTGATTCTGTTCAGTGCACAGGACTTTTTGTTCTTGTTTCCTGACCACAGCTATGTTAACGCTGTAGAAAGTTGCTTTTATGTAATGGAGTTCAGCCCCAAAGGCAGAAATCTACTTGGTTATTTTACAGGACAGTATGTTGTGCTCAGGAAGAAATAATCTGTGGGCTTTTGTTTACTTATTTGCATTTTCACAAAAGTAAAACCCTTCTAGAGATAAGGCCCAATTATAAGTAGAGCTTGATGTGAAGCATTTCTGTTGAGTAAGAAGTATTAGATCTTTTCCTTCTGTTTCGTGGCTTCCAAGGTGACCTCAGTCACTAGAAACGACTAAAGTAGCCCTAACTTTTGGGATAGGAAATAGTAGTTACTAGACACCAACAGGCAATCTTAAGTTGTATCAAATTTTCCAATGTTGTCATATATCTGCTTTAAAAAGAAAAGAATAACAATATTGACAGAATTATGGTGATACAATGCAACCTTAAATAATATTTTCCTTTTTGCCACTGAATGACACTTATGAGGAAATCGTTTTATGTGCTCATTCAAAGGGAAAACCTCTCCAGGAGTTCTGATACCTGTGCATCACAAGATGTGCTGCCAGCAAGATTATTCTTTAGCTGTGGTGTTTGTTTGTTGATACTTTAGTAGAGTCAATAATGGTGCTGAGTTCCCGTTTCTTTTTTTCCTTCACTCACTAATGGCATTGTTTATGGCATAAGCTGCAAATGGAGGTGGATTGTTTCAAGAATGGAACCGAACCCCTTCCTGACTCTGAGCCAGTTGCTCTATGTTTATCCATCGTTTGGTCACCATACTGGGAGAAAGTCCTCCCCATTTTGAAGGTTTATTTTTGGAGATGCAAACACTTATTTCTGCTAGAAAGTCGAGATTTCCAAACTGGCTCTGTCCAGTTCCTGTCCTTTGTGAGTACATGGCACTGCCCATCGGGAAGGCTAGCAAGCCATGGAGAACTTTTCATCCTGCTGTGGAGGTTTTTCTCTATTTTGCTCTTCCAGCTGGCAGAGCTGAAGAGATGTGCCGGGGAGCTAGGAGGTATACTGGGAATACAGAGACCATATAAGCCTGCCCAAAAGGCCTTATCGGTACTAGATATATCAAGATCCAGGTTGAAAATCTTGAAATAAACATCCACAGACTATTAGGGTTTTTAAAATGTTATTTCAAAACTTGTGGACAACAAGTTTTCTCTTAAACCTTTGGAACAGCCAGGTTATCCTGCTTTAGGTTGCTGCATACAGGTGGTGGCATGAGACCGTACAAGAAACATGTGATTTTCAGGCTGTTAGGGACATTCCAAATAGGATATGACCTAACATTTGGGAAATGTGATGTAGCAGTACCATTAGTCTGGGGACGTTACGCAGAAATAGCATTTTTGAAAGATTTTTCCCAAAATAGCTGGTGTTGATCTGAAAGTTACCTTCAACGTACCAGAGTAATGAGTTCTGTTTGCCTGAAAATCATCCTGAGCTGCCAGCACTGGCAAGGAGGAGAGGGTTGCCAGTAGATGAAGCTGTAGGAAGGAAGCTTTGTGCTGCTTTCATCCCAGTGAAAAAAGAGCACAGCCCTGTTGTATGGATCCAGAAACACAGGAAAAAGAGACAGAAGACAAATTATGCTTACAATTTCCTGTGAGTAAGTACATATTCTCATTTAAGTTCAACAAAGATCAAGCAAAACCAATCAATTATGTCAGAAAAAAAAGAAAAATAGAATTGATTTGAGAGAAATGTACCAAATGAATGTGAGAAACTAGGTATTAAAATGTGTTTGCATTACTGCCTATCTAATGACAAACTGTAATATGCAAATATAATGCTGAAAAAATATTTTAAGTGGCAGCTCGCTTCATCCCCCCAACACAATAGCTGATAAGGAAGGAAAACTGAAATCTTATGTTCCATAACTAAAGAGATGAGTATATGACATTGTATAGTAGAATCACATGTTCAAAAAACAGCTGGTTCAACCAAGAAAGCCAAGTAAATAAGCTTAAACAACTTTGGGGTTTGTGTTTCCTGGTCCTAGCTTGTGTAACTAATGAAAAGATGATGAATCTATTTTATCAGGGTAGCTTATGCTTCTTTCCCCTATCTCCAGGGAAAAACCTCCAGAAGGTTGTAGCTATACCAAAAGCAGGTTTCCATTTTGTTGTGCAGTAGGATTGCTCCAGAAATATTTCCCTTTTATCCCTTTCACTTTACCGTCTCTGTTCCAAAAAGCTGGCTGTCTTAAACTGCTCTGCACTGGGTAGCTTCCAGAGAACTTGACCTTTGTCTGACTTAGTGTCTGTTATTAACTGGCCTGAAGTGGTACTGAACATCCACGTGTTTTTTTCCCCTGCCAGACTCCTCAGAAATTGACTTTTTTTTTTTTTTTTTGGTACAGCAGCCATGCAATCTTTCACTAAGCTAAGTATTCATCCTGATGGCAACAGAGATAGCCTTACGTTTATGGGCATTTGTGTTTTTTAACAAACTACATGTATGCAGCAAGGGAAATGATGTATTTAATATCTTGTGTTTCTGAGAATTGGAGCTCTGCCCTAAAATTAAATCACATGGCAAAAACGCTGTGAAATTTTGGGAGACAGTAGCAAGAACGGGCATTGACTTGGCTTTTGCTTTATCTACCTGACACTATGCCACATACAATTACTTGAAAAGAGGATATTCTGGCCTTGTGAGATAATCACTGGTCTTGACTGGGAGGGAACACATATTCTGAAAGATGCTTTGAATTGTTTCTGTGTCGAGCCCTGCTTACAGAAGGATTGCGTACGCCCTCACTGTAACTCGATATGGAAATACCTCCACCCACACGACTTTCCCTGCCCTTTCTTGTTATTATTTTATTTTGCATTTTCTTCTCTCTTGCAAGTTGTTGGAGCACTGCTAGGTTAACGCGGAATGTAACCACAGTTTTAAAAAGCTGACTGAGACCATGGGTTTGCAGTAGGGGTGGGAATAAGGTCAGCACTCACTATTTCTTGTATTCTGTTGCTCTATTGTTACATCAGAAACCCTCACAAAAAGGCATAGGTTTTTCCCCTATTTGGGGGGTTCACCATCATCCTCATACCCGGCTTTTTCTGGTCCTCCTATATATGCCTTCAGCTAACACATATTTTTATACTGGAAAAAATCTATCATGTGATGTGTAGGACAAACAACATAGCTTAAAACAAGAATTTGAGATCTGAGATTCAAGTTTTAAAACTGTAAAGCTTTGGAGAAGCGTCTGTGTAACGGTTTACTTGGTCTTAGGGCAAACAAACTGTTCTTTCCTTACTATGAAGTTGCAAGTTTCTTTAATAGAAATGTTTCAAAAAGTTTGTCTTGAAAATTTCCTTTCTTTTTTCCCTTTAGTATGATATCAAGCATTGTGTGTATATTTTAGAAGCCGTTTATTCAGGTTTCTGCGTCCTGCTTAATGCCTTCTTGGGGTTAACAGACAACCAATAGGCAGCAATGTGTAATGCAAGGCAAGTCTTACTTTTTTTTGTTAAACTATTGGTTTTAGAAGCTGTGAAGCACAATCAAGGCTATCATATTCCACTTGGTTGTGCCAGAAACTGAGAGGAGTGATTTGCTCACATCTTTTCTTTTTTGGTTTTTTTTTTTTGGTCTTGTTTTTGTCTTCAGAAATTTAGTGTTCTTAAGGGAAAATAACCTCACAGAATTCCTGGGCATCTGAAGAAAGCGTTTACAGACTGTCTCTTAGATACTACATGACCTCTCCTGTCAGCAAGCTTCCTCAGACCACAGGGGACTTGTTTCTGACTCAGGCAGTCATTCTGGACAACAAGTAGGAGTTAAAATATCATTTATAATCCAGAGAACTATTAGGAAAATACCGATGTACCAGACTGAGTTGGGGCTCAAGTGATAATGTTTACAGATGGATAACCTGGTAATTTGGGCTTGCATGAAGAAAAAGTCCACCCAGACCTCTTGAACCCGCTTGGGAAAGTCTGAGAGACTTGGCCTTTGTTACTATTCTAGTGGTGTTAGAAGTTACACAACAATAAGCTGTATTTCATTTTTGTTAGGATCATAGCTTCTCCTTTGGATAATAACATGACACATAGTTATCTTCTCTAAAGTGTGTGTGAAGAAATTCTAGGCAGCATTATACTGATGTTCCCATGGAAAGATGGAGCAAGGTTTAGGCATCTGTAGCTCTAGATCATGTGTTTTTCTTCTCTTGGATTTTGGGGAGAGAAAGGGGCGGGCTCAAAACCTCTAACTACATTCAGAAGGATTTTCCAGTGCAAATTTCTTAAAATGTCTTTTAAATGTGTTCAGTCTTGTCTTGATGCACCTGATTTTTGGGAAGGAAGGGGGTGTGGTACGGATGCAAATACTCTCTGAAATTCAGTCTCTGAAAAGCTGGTGCTCATGTCACGCATGACCTGGACACACTTCCTCCCCCAGAGGCTCCTTGCCCATAGCCCCTCTGTAGCGTCCAAGCAGCTCTCAGCACTATGTGTAGTGGTGGGGCAGCCATCTGGCAAATGACTTTTTCTCCCTGTTCTCCCACCAGAAAAACCAGGGTGTAATACAGAGTTTGATGTTTGGGGAGGAAGATGAGGAGGAATAGCAGATGAATTATTACTTGCTTTTTAGTCTCTTTTGCCTGTTTCCACGGTGCTTTTGTAGGTCCAGGGGAGGTAAATCTGCAGAGCCTGTTGTGAGCTCTGGATAAAGTTTGCACTGGCACTGGAGCCCTGTGTGTCCCCACACACTGGCCCCTCAGAAGATTCATTCTTTTCCATACATGCCCTTAGGCATAGGGCTGCACTGTGCAGCAGGAGTTGTTCTCCGTGGGAATTCCGGAGAGCGCGGTGTGTATGCACTAGCGTGTGTCAAAGACAGAGAGGTGTCTTCAGCTCAATTCTTTGCTGGACTTTTTTCTTCAGCTGTTTTTGCAATCTGTTTCCCTTGCAACTCACTTCCAGGATTATTTTGATTAATCTTCCCACAACTTATGTTTTTTTCAGGACATGAGTCTCTCTGTCAGTCAGGCTCACGTTCCACCATTCCTTCATTCTTGCAGTGTTGAAACTCCTTGCCCAAAGCTTGACAGCAGAGCATTCACATCTTGCAAACAACATCGTCTTTCTTAAAATGGATGTGACTCTTAGTTGCATTATTTTTCATCATGGTAAACTTTCATTTTTGCCGTAAGCATTCAACAGGTGAAGGAGGAATCATTTAAGAGATACAAAACAGAGTTAAAAGGTTAAAGGTGGAGTTAGAAGGTAGGCTTGTCATTAATAACAGTACAAGTGTTTTGGCATCAAAACGTGCTTGACCCGAACCTGACCTGTGAGTGTCATCTGGGAAGTCTGAGAAAGCTACTCAGGCAGAACTTGGTAAATATGTAAGATTTATCATTCCTCCTTCAGTTTTCCAGTGAAGACACTGAAAGCAGACGGGAGCTGTCTTCCATAGCCTATTCATTTTCTTGAATTTCTGTATAGACTTTTGTCTCTTCACTCCATGTATTTTCTAGGTAATGAGTCTTGGGTTGTCATTGTACCACATCCTAGTGAGATACAAAATACTTGTAGGGCTAATTGTGGGTATTGTACAGCCACTTTATAGATGGTGAGTGCACTTCTGAAAAGATGCATAGCTATATTTATGGGTAGGATAAAAATAATTGGAGTTTGGATGTTTCTCAGTGTAGAACATAAAATAAAACGTTGAGGAATTAATTTTGAAGCATGAATTTGAAGAAGCTTAGCACTTAAAAGGTTGAACATCTCCAGGGTGCAGCATTTCTTTGAAAGAGAGATAAAGATGGATCTGTCTGTCTCTCCAGAGAACCCCGCACGTGTGCTCCCAGGCAACTGTGTGATTAGAGGCTGTAATTCAGGAAAACCAGTGTGTGAACTTTTTCCTGCAGCCCACCATAGGTGATAATATCTCACTGGAGAGACTTGCCAAGCTGAAGTAGCAGCCCACATGTGAAATTAACAGGCTGTAGGCCTGCCTGAAGTGTATTCAACTCTTGCTTGACAGAACCAGGCACAGAGTACAAAGGGTGTCCAAGACCTGTCAGGAGTTTTCCCCTGACACCAATGTGATCCCCTCTGTCAAAAGTGACTGCTTCAGGCTTTTCCCTTGGGAAGCTTCTCTCTAGGATAGGCTCCTGGCACATAAACCACTAGAGGTGGTCAAAAATCACAGGTGGTTTTATAGCTGGGTTTATCGTTGCCTTTTAGTTTGGAGTCATTAGGATTCACCTTTCCAGTCTTTTCATTTTCTAAATGAAAGTCTAAGTATCTCCAATAGTCTGTTGTTTCAGGACCCAGTGTGCCATGTCGTGCACAAGCCTCAGCATTAAACCATGAAAATGGCAATGGTGGAAGTAAAAATGGGAATTACAACTAGCCTTGTGGCTAGTGTCAGCGTGCTTCCTCACCTATCCCCGCTATAAGGTTGCGATTTGCCAGCAGCACACCTCAGCTATTTCTACATTTTTCTATCCTCCTTCTGCCCAAGGATTGTTTGTCTTGCATCTGTTTTTGCTAATTAAGTAGCCTCTTCTGCGTAAAGACAGCTGCTGACTCAGCAGGATTTTTCTTATTTATGAAAGATGATTTATACGTTCCAGACACAGGCAGTAAAGACGTGCTAGGCTTGAAAAGTGATGTGACAAGTGTGATAAGTCTTTTTTTTTTTTTTTTTTTTCTGGACCAAAAGTGTTTTGAGGAATTCTCAAAGTTGTGATGGGGCTCTGGCCTGGAGTGGGTTTGATAGGTTATGCGTCAAGTGTACTTGACGTTATAGAAGGATATATCTGTTGCAGACACACACTTTTTTCATATTGGAAGCCAGTCCTAAACTACCTCCTCTTCAACTACTGAGCCTGCTACTTAATGTCAGAGTTATGTCTTCCTATCCTTTTTTTTTTTTTCAGTCTGCATCAGTGCTTTTATGCAGTATTATCTCCCATGCCTCAAAATCTGTTGTTAAAAAGACTTGTATCCTAAGCTTCTAAGTCTAACGTGTACCTTAAATGCCTCCGTTTGCACTATACAAATGCCTTTAAATGTCTATTAACATTTGAACGTACAGGAATGCCAGGTCTGGCTTTGTGCTTCACTGGGCTTGTGCACTTTGCATACAGCAAATCCATCAGAGTGTCAGTTCTGCACGGCCACTGCTGTTATCAAAGCCTACAAATGCAATAGCTGTTACTCATTAAACTGAGCATTCAGATATATTCTCTAAACTGTGAATCTTTTTTTTTTATGCCTTACCCAGGAAAAGATTCTAAATACGTCAATTATTAACCCTGTAAATCTAGAGATGGAAAAAAAAAATAATCAAGGTTATGAACTTGCATTTTGGCCTCACAGTGTGTTCAAGTTCTTGCACGTGGTGTGGGTAAGGCAATGTTGCGCGCGTGCAATACTTGTAAAGTAAAAAACAGCCCAAGGATTTTTACTTTACGAACTTGGCACAATCTATAATTCTCTGAATGACCCCGGTGAAATATGCACAATGCACGTGTGCTGTAAATTTGGGTTTCTCCAGTAGAGGAAAGAACACAAGGCGGCTTCGAATCTGTTAACTGATGGGTTTCCAGATTGCACAAAGTATACATGGTTGGAATTGTTTGGGATGTGTTTCACACAGTTGTTGGGCTCATCTCCTGTTTTTGTGATCCTCTTAGTTTGCAAATGACCTTCATTAGCAATTACTCCTCTACTTTGAAGATTTTTTTTAATGAAAATACGAAAATAATGAAAATACTTGTTTTCAGCTTCCCAAAGGCAAATATCCATTATACAAATACTGTTACACTGCATAAAATTTCTGTTATGGTAACTTTCTCATTCTTGAACAGCCTCTGGAAATGAGAAATGAAAAATTTTCTCACTTGCAATATAATTAGTGGCTACTTACACTCTATGTGAATTGTGATTAAGTGCAGTTTTCATCATGGGTGTTTTTAGATAGCTAAAAGGGTTCTGCTAACCCTTAAAATATAAAAGCAGCTGTAAACTGCTCTAAAGAGGCAATATAAAATATTGTGCCTGTTGTTTAATGAATAAAGAAACTTGCAGCTCTTAAAATATTTAATTATTTGGGGGATCAGTGGTCCATAGAAGAAAATTGCATATAATTAAGTCACTTCAGATTGATGATTTTTTTTATTAAGATCTGCAATTAAAATACTCTATGACTATTTGCCTACTCTCCAAAAAAAAAAAAAAAAAAGTATTGAAAAACTCTGGGAGTGTACCAAATTTACAGTAAGGGTTTAACCTGTACCGCACCAACACTTAATTATTTTTAAATGAAAATTGTGAAGGGATTTTCTTGTCTATATTGACTTTTGGCAGAAATTACTCAAGTGTCCAGTTCTTAAAAAGCAGCTTGAAAATATAACTTCCACAGCGTTCTCATGGGGTGCTCCCCCCCCTGCACTGGTGGTGAGAGGGTAGTGGGTGCTGCTGAGCCGCACCAGGGCGCGGAGGTGTCGCTCCACATCTCCCCTTCACAAATTCTCTCGTTTTAGCAAGAAATGCATTTTATGTTTTTTTTTTTTTCCTCCCTCGTCTCTGAACAGTGATTCCCTGGAGGCTACCCAGCCCGCTGCTTTTACAGCCGCCCCGGCGAGGAGCATGCCCGCCTGCCAAGAAAACGCCGAGGTGAGACCCGCTGCCACCAGCGCCACATCTGCTGCAGCCCTCAAGCCCACGGGACCCCCAGGTGCCCCCAGGTACTCCGGCTGGCAGCCCGCAAACCAAGCAGGTAACTCGCAGTGAGGCTTTTTCTCGGTCACTTAAAGGCCTTTGGATAGCTCAGGGAAAATACGCTTCACCGCGGGTGTTAAAAGAGCAGCCTTCAAATGGCTGTTTGTGTGGGCTGAGCACAGGCCAGTTTGTTTAGAAAAGAGAGAAAGAAAAACAGATTTAGGAATTATCCTCGTAGATGTAAACGGCTTCCCAGGCGAGCAAAATCAGATGCCTCTGGCCTGTATTAAAAGCATATATACCAATCAGATACGTATACACGCTTCACAGTTTCAACTTGGCACTTCCCATGTGACTGTAAATTCAACAGAGGCTATTCCGTGCCTCGGGGTGAGAGTATCAGCAGACATGTGTTCTCCAAGTGATCTTTTCTGAAGTACGTATTAATTGGGGGGGAAAAAAAAAAAAAGACAAAACCTCTCTAAAACGTTAGAGTGGTTATGTATTTGACATCTGTAGGTTTTATTTGAGCAAGGTACCAGAGTATTGCATAGGTTTGTGATATGGAGATTTGTTTAAAGGTGGGTTCTTGCAAGGAATATTTACACAACTACTGCCTTTGAATGTAATTTGGTGATTCTTACCCCTTTCAAGTCACACCAAAATGTCTTTTGTCAGGAAAGCAGGCCGTTTGCATTATGAATACTCCTATGTTATAACCTTATCTGTATTACGATGTGCAATATGTGAACTGTGTACCTATGTTTTCGTAATATTGCATGCTGTAATTTGGGATAATCTGTTGATGTAACTTGTTTCTTAAACTGAATCAGTCTTTGGTGCTGACCTAAGCTTGGGTAGTAATTTCAAAGGATCTGGGAAATCTGTATTACTACTTAAGCTTTAACTGCAGATTTTTCTTCTAAGATGAATATTCTTGATTCACTTTCTTACAGGATCTAAGATGCTAAATAGCTTTTCTTTTTTCATTTTAGCTTTACTCTTCAGGGTTTTTCCCTCTTTAAAAGTATATCCAGTCTAGAAAAAGAACTACAGAGGCCCTGGCATAAATATAAAGATAAAAAATATGGTGCTAATGCTATGTGGTTTATAATGGTTTTGGCACATTTGGCTAAATTACTGTTGAGCCTAGTAACAAATATAGTTTGTTTTGGACACGCAGTTCTGCTAGCAAGCCTCAAGATGGCAATACACTGCCATTTCTCTGTTTCCCTCTCAAATACAGAGTACGTTCTTAAGGCCAAGGTAAAGACTTAAATTTAGCTCAGTTTAATTCTAGCATTGTTTTACTGCTTTGAGTTAGATATCGTCAGAGGAAAAAACACCCAACTCATTTTAAAATTGCATCTTTGGTAGCATGTGTACTTAAGGCAAATGTTTGTGGGAATATGATAATCCTACGTTTTGTAAGCTACTGATTGTGCTCCATCTCTGACGTAACTCACTTTCTGTCTTAGCAAATGATAAATTTATTTCACTTGCACAGAAACCACCTGTCAGCTTGGGGTTTCAGTAGTACCACATCCATTTTCCATATGTTGGTAGGTGTTTCCCTGCTAAGTCCTAAGCATGCTTTACTACTAATACAAGCCTAATGTTTGAAATAGCCTATTTTTTTTTTTTTTTTTAAATGATGGACATGTGAAGGACAAAGATTTAGAAGGCTGAATTAAATGATACTTGATTCCATACTTCTCTGAAAATCTGTGCCCATGCTTTTGGATAATGTGAAAAATTGCTTTTTTCACATGAGAGGTACCAAATAGATGGGTGAGGGGGAAATCCAGCCAGAGAATTTTTCATTGTTATGTTCCAGAATAGCTTACAAAAAACTTGCGAAATTCATGCTGATAGAGAAGCTGGTGGAAGGTGATGGTTCTGAGGATGTCAGTTCTGCTGCCGTACTGTGTAGGGCTGTGAGATATACTGCTTAACTTCCAAAGAAGCGTTATCCCCTCCAAAAATACTGGGGGAGCCAGAAATAAAAGCTGTAGGAGAAAAAGGCATTGAAAACCCAAAGTTCCCTAAAATGGAAAAGTGCCAGGAGGAAAAAGGCAGTGGCATGACTGGCAGCTGCCCAGGAATTAACAGGGGTGAGAGAAGGTTCGATGCCCCAGCTGCTGGAGGAGCTTCAGCTAGTGTTTCCATCTTGGGGGCGCGTGGAGCCACAAGCTGCCACGGGAAGCCGGTCTGCACTCATTCCTGGCTCTTAGGACTGCTCACTGGAACCGTGAGGAAAAATGGACCATTTGGAGATGTCAAAACACTCTTGGGTTTTGTTCATCTTCGGAATTATCTGACTTCGTCAGTCTGAAGGCATCTTCATCTTACAGCAGAGTCTGCAAATGAGTGAAGAAGTGACGTACCTAGTGCACCTGCTAGCCCAATTTCTGAGTGGAAAGGAAGGGTTACATGACCTGTTTGACATTCCAACAGCTTCCAAGGTGCCAGAGGCTTGTCCAGAGGTTATCTGACAGGTTTCACTGTTTCAACTGCCCCTTAAATCTGCCCTAGGCTCACCTCTGGCTTTGTGTGCCAAGTCGTTCAAGAAGTCAGTAATGCAAAACTAGCAAATGGGAGAGAACTAAGCATGGTTACACCAGAGGTGGGATCATCATCTTTTTCTCAGGCCTGTATTTAAAAAAAAATAATAAAAAATTCCAAGGTTTTGCTCTGTCTGAGCTTGCTCAAAAAGGCTAAACCAGCAGTCTGACAGGTAAAACTCTTTCGGCAGTTGAGATAAAATTGATAAAATTTGATAAAATCAGTCAGATATTGAAGAAAAAGAAAGACTATATCCATTTCAGGGCATGTTTGGACTTCAGTCATTAATTTCCGCTGTTTGTTTGCGGTCTGTAAGCATAAAGTTTTCTATAAAGTAAAATTGTCAGTGCTTCACAGGCCAAACAAAATTTGGCTTTGTAGGTCATAGGCCTGACAAAATTTTAAACAATCAAAAATCCTTCCTTTTCAGTCTGATTCATTTCACAGTTGAAGTCTAGCTTAGGAAATTGGAAGGAAGACATAATTTTATGCAAATGTGTATATCCGTATGCTATTAATAGCAGAAACTTATTTGGAATACAGTTTGTCACTCTAATAGCATTCATCCTTCTAATGAATACTGTATATAACACCAAGTTGTTTCCATAGCAAAGCTGACATGCCACAGGATTTTGTTTGTGTCTGGGGAAGGTGTAATCTGCTGTTTTGTGGCATGGCGTGAATATTACCAGTGAATTTATTTATCATGATGTCTTACTACACAGATAAGTCATTTGGTCAGACAGCATCTTTTAGTTTATTAGCTGGAATCTTCTGTTGTTGGATCTTCCTACCAGAGAATACTCATATTTTTAAAAGTAGCATGGTTTCTTTTCTTGCTTTCAGTTTAGGGGTTAGGGTTTTTTTGGGGTTGGGTTTTTTTTGAGATTGTTCAGAGATTTAAAAAGTGTCAGAGGATTTTTCTTAGAACTGAAGTATGGCCTCCATAGATGGCCTCTGCTTCACGACTTGCCAGGAAAAAGGTGTGGGGAGGAAAAGGATAGTCTAAAATGAATGGTTGAGACAGTGAACCTGGAGATGCTTCAGGCACTGGGTTTCTCTGTACAGAAATCAATCATGATCCAAGTGATCTCGCAGTGATAGCACCCTTGGAGCTGAACTGTCCTGATCTGCTGTTAGAGGGCACTCATGGGGTACCCACAAACACTGCCACGCTAATCAACCACTGTGACAGTAACAGAGGTTTTATCCCTCTCTGGAATAAAATCCTGGTATTACAGGATTCCTCAGTGGTTTGGTAGCGGAAATGAGGAATGGCTGTCTCACACTTTCTTTTAAGGCATGGGTAAGAAGCTGGATAAGCAGGATAAAAACCTGACTTGTCAAACAAATGAATGAATAAAGTCTGATCTTTGGCTCATTGGATGCACAAAGAATTGAAGATGGGGGGCACGTGGGGTGACACACCATGCAATGGTGGCATCTGCCTGGACAGAGGTTTCCAAATAATGCATTTAATGTCAGCCTCTCTTGTCTATACTGTTGATTTTTTTTTTTTCAGTTGTTGAAATAACTCAAATTACAGCTGTTTCTGTGTGTTAAGTGTATAGGCTAGAATTTATAATAGTTCTCACTTCATTTTTGTGGAGCTATGATGTCATGTTCACCCACCAGAGGGAGAAGCTTTTTACAAGATTATATTCAATTTAAAAAAAAAAAATATATTTGCCCACAACATCCCAGCTACATGGCAGTTATTTGATAGCTAACTATCACCCTACGCTTATGTAGCATTGTTCACCCCTAAGGAACCCCAAAGCATTTTCCAGTCTCGGTACCACGTGTGAGCACGGGAATGGCTTTCACCCACCACTGCCATGCAGTCACTTCTTGGGTGAAACCTAACAGCTGCTTGTCAGCACGCTGAAAACACCCCGTGGCATCTTGAAAAGGAAGTGAATAGCACCGTGGCAAATTGAAACTGCTGGGACAATTTAAGAAAGTATAATTACCCAATAAATGCAGTTACACGAACTGGAGTTTGGCCAGGAGACGAACTGTTCTTGCGGAAAGCGCAGCAGGATCCGTGATGGTCAGAAGCGGTCAGGACTTCCAGTGTTGGGCTTCTCATGTCAAATTGCTGCTTCTTCAAAGCGCTGTTGTTGGAGAGGGAGCTGCTGGTGCAGTGGAGACCATTGAGGCTGGGATCCAGGTGCAGCACTGCCAGCACCGCGTCCTGCCTTCCCATGCAGGAGCTGGGCAGGCAGCATCCTGCTTCGCTTGTGGGGGTCCGGCGGGATCGCGGGGGTCCCCTGGTGAGCTGGTGGCCAGGAAAGCTGGTTTGCTGCTTGGAGAGGAGGGTTTCATTGCAACTGGTGATCTTCGTTCCTCCTGGGCTTGGCAGCTGAGTTACAAGGATGGGGCTGGGGAGAGTTCGCGATAGAAGTGTCCAAAGCTTGCTGTTTTAAGTGACCCGTTACCTGCATGTGCCAATGTCCTTATTCCCAAGGTCTCTCTCAGCCTGATACCACTGGGATATATAATCCCTTTCCAGTAGAGCTGCTCGGGAATGTCAGCATATTCTGCAATACCCACAACTGTCAGTTGCCTAATCCCGAGCCAGCACATGTGTTAAGCACATGCTCCCTTCAGCAGAGGGAACACACTTGGAAGCTGACTGTAAGCATAGAAAAATTGCTCCCCAGACAACTTTGTTTGAAAAGTTCTGCTATTTCCTTGCAGTTGTTTTCATGTGTTTGATAGACTTGCGTTTACCATCTCTGGAGTTATCCTTAGCGTGCTGTCTTGCTGCATTTTTTTTTTCTATTTCCCATTCCCTCGATAATATTAGAACTTTAAAAGCAGAAGAAAATAAAAGCCTGCTCCTAGGTGTGATTTGACGTCCTGTCCTGCGTATACCGACAGTTTGGGTCTTTGTCTCCTTCCTTGTGCCTTATTCAGTAGAGGTTTACTAAAGCAAATGGGTAAAAAAAGGTAAAAATCCAGACCATAGACCAAACTGGGGAGTTTGTCCATAAGGTGAAACGGTATGAAGCTGGGGAGAGGAAAGGAGAGAGGCATCGAGATCTCTTGTGTCATCGCAAAATGCTTGTCCTGCCAGTAGTGCCTTACTCAAGATCCATAAAGGGATGGACTGTCACACTTTCTGTCCTTGTCACCTTTGTTTTTACTGTGTTTCATTTGTAACTAGCCCAGCCCCTGTCTCGGTTCTGTTGACCTTACAGGCCACACTTACTGGGCAAGGTAAGTTGATGGCCCATTGGCTTTGGAAATACTTTTCTGTGGAAAAGGCAACTGAACTATTGTGTCAGCGTCACCTGGTTCATAAGCTTCTGTAATTTTGTTTTTAGGGCCCTCTCATCCCAATTTGTTTCCTTTGTAGAACGGAAATTAAAGGAAGGACTAATTATTATAGGGGTTCGAGGAGCTACGTGCCTGTTAGGGATCGTGGTCTGAATTTGGGGAGGAAACTGGAGTAACGCTACAAGTTGTTCAGGCAAATCCTTTCATCACTGGTAAGGCCTCTGCTAGAAACAGTCCCAAAATATAAACAGTTCCAGTATTTCTCACTGAAAAAGATTGTTAAAGATGGCTCCTACACGATGCAGTCACCATTCATAAACTAGAAAGTCTTGTCCATAAAAGTGGTATGATTGACAGGTCAAAACACAAAAGCTTCCTGATCCTGGTGTATGGACTGTTATTCTTATTAATTTTTCATCTAATCTAAGTGATTATATCATCATGTGACAGCAAACCACGAGAATTTATTCTTACAAGTTAAGTAATGTGAAGTCACTTAGCCAAGCAAAACCCATTGTGAAACCAGAGTAATTTATAAATGTCAGCCTTAATTTGATGGTAGTATGAAATCGTAACTCCTGCAGACATGGTGAAAAAATGAATATGTTTCTAAAGCTTGAATGTTTATATTTAAGAAGGGGCAGTTCGTAGTAATGATGCAGAAATGTACCACCTACTTGCTGGAGGCAGGATGGTCTGGTGTGCCTCACTACAGGGTCTGCTGAACAGAAACTCAGCTTTCTGTTACAAATATGACCTTTGACAATTTTCCTGCGATTTGATGTTGCTAAATTTATGTGCTATTGCTGTGCAGTTAAACTAATTGCATACGTAAATCAGATAGATGCATATTCCTTTCTCTACTCATCTAAACAGAGGTGAAGAGATTATTTGTTATTTCACACCCATTGAGTGGGAGCATTCACCAACTTTCAAAATTAGATGCTTGTTGCCTTTGATTTGGTAAAAAGCCACTAGCCTGTTGTGATGGACTGACTTGCCAGATCCATTCCACTTCATTCACTACCACCACCTCAAAGCAGTGATGTGCCCTGTTCAGATGTACAGGTAAGGGACATCCAAAAATGATGTCAGATGACATGAAAGAATATTTGTTGAACAAATGAATAGTCAGTATTCCTCTGGTAAATGCATTCTTATCACTATTCTATGTTAAACATCAGCTCCATGAAACTGGCAGATAATCTGGGTGTGGGAAAGACTGGACGTCATGGTCTCCGCAGGCACAGTCAAGCTGTCGAGGTCAGAACAGGAGCAAAAAGTGAGGGACACGAAATGTTATCTGCGGAAAGCTACCAAATGGGTTTCTAAACTGTCACTCCAGAGAAATGAAACATTATTGTACAGGTCCCCGTTTTTTTTCTTTCTCCTCGAGACACGTTTTCGGTAAAAGTGATGCCAGTTGTGCCAAATTTGCGACGCTCCGTGATGTAACAAATCACAAGGAGACAGGCTGAGTGAGCCAAAACCACCATACTCATTTTAATTAAGATGCTTTACAGCTAATTTAGCCGGAGCCTTTCCAGTTGAAAGGCTGGTTGCTAGCACAGGAACTAGCCCCTCGAGTTGCAAAGGTTGTTGAAATTGGGCCAGGGTGGCACCTGTTGTGATTTTCCACGGGTGCATACCAGCCTTCCCCGGCGTTTAAAGACATGATAATGGTTTAATCCTTCCTGTTCTGCCTTTAATCAGCAGCGGGGGTTTAGCTCTGACTGCTCTTCCAAGATTTCGTAGGAAATAAAAAGAGAACTGCTGAACACGGGGATTTGGGTTCTTTTTTTTTTTTGTGGTTTTTGGGTTTTTTTCCTCCCCGCTCTGCTTGTCCTGTAGCTTTCTGCATTGAACTTGTGCGATTTCATGCCGGGCTGGGAGTGGATGGGGTGTTATATACGGCTAATGTAAGGAGCTGACAGCCCAGCTTTTCAGACACGTTGCTTCATCCAGCCATCTGTTTGGTTTGGAGGGAAGGAGCAGGAAGATTTCTTACTGTACAGATATATTAAGAAAAGTCAGAAAATTGGACATATGAAGCTTTATATTTTCCATTTATAATACAGTAGTTTGATAGCAGCGTATAAATCACTGAGTTAGAACACTTTCAAATGAAGTTCTGGCACTCCCACCGCTTAAAGTAGCATTGTTATTTATAGATATTACATGAAGTCTGATGTTATGTTTAAGTGAGCGTTAAACAGTTCAGGTTGTTGTATTGTTGCTACGCACCAGAGAACCTCTGTCAAAGTGACTTTGGCACCGCCGCGTATCCGCCTTTCTCCCTTTGTCTTCCAAGCCTTTCGCCAGTGTTTGCAGTTATCCATGTGCTCAGCGATGGAACAGCCTATTGTTAGTCTAACAAGGGCAAAGTCACACTGGGATTTTTGAAAAACAAAAAAAAGCCAGCTCTTTACTTTGCCTAAAACTTTGTTAAATATTAAACTAGCCATACCAAGGAGTTTAGGGAAAGTAAACACTGAGGGTTTGCTAAACTTAAACCTAATAAAGTAGAACGTTAATAGTTGGGTACAGAGTGTTTTCTGTGTTAGAAAAGCCAGCTATGATAATACACAAGTACAAGTCAACAGTGCTTTAGAAGGTTTCATTAAAGAGAGTGAAGGTGAAACGAAGTCTGCAAAACTCTGAAATTTGGCCACAGAGGTCTTTTCGTGGCTTGTGAAGACCCCAAGCCTCTCTGGCGCTCGGGGTGTATAATTCTTATAATTTTTTTCTTTTATTTATTTATTGTATTTACTTATTGTAATTTGTAATTCTTCAGAGCATCTGCGAAACTTGCTGTGCTCCTTCCCATTTCAAGTAACAAAGGTGATGCCCAGAGAATAAGAGGGGAGATTGTGTCATGAGGCAGCCGGAGTGGTTTCCTTTCCCATCCCCATGGGGTCATCGTTTGCAATTAAAAATGTGTGCCCACTTGGGTATCGGGGCACCTCCCCAGCACTCCTTGAGAACAGAGCTGCTAATGGGATCCAAAATCATAAACATAAAATGTAAATGGCAAGGCATAAAGCAGAAACCACAGGAGAGCTCGAACTGATTGCCAAGAGTTGAGGGGTCTTTGCTTAGATTGAGTGTAATAATTTGTGCCTACCTTGTTATTAGTGGTGTGCCCTGGTAAAAGCTTCTCATTGCAAGAAAAACCACCTGTACAAGTTTTCTGGGCCTAATGTTTTTCTGATATTTTTAAATCATGTGGTTGTGTTTCAATCTGAAAGGTCTCCAAGGCAATAGGGAAGAGAAAGGAGAGGAGGAGAATGCAGGAACTCTGAGAGTTCTCTGAAGTGTCCCCTTCCTCTCTGCTTGCAGAAAAAACATCTTGTCTGGTACCAGGAGTGTGAAACTTGCTGTTTAAGTAGAAGGGATAGTTGGGAAACATCAAAGTTCAATCTAAACCAGGAAACAGACCTAATATTTGAAATCTGTACCTTCAAGTGGTGAAATATTGTTGGGAAAAAATGAGAATTCGTATAGATTTTAATTAGGCAACTAACATTGGGGTTTTTAAAATAAAAAACCGAACCAAACCAACAAAAATACCACCAACAATATAAAATGCTCTGTGGGTTGCAGTGAAAATAATGAACCTTTGCTAAAATTACTGGAGTGTTAAAGGTATGTTTATGGCCTATGGTAAGACACAAGTGGGCAAAAAAAGCTGTCCTCTGGCTGGTGTTCAGATGGGAATGAGGAAGATAAGACCGATGCAAATCAAATGTTAAGAAGTGGGGAATGATCTATGGTGAAAAAAAATCTAGCAGAACAATTGTAGAAAGTTGACAAAGGAACCAAGTATTTATAATAAATGTTGAATAGCTATTACTGTAGTTTACTGTTGTATTTTATTTAATAAGAGTATGGATCTAAAGGCAATGGAAGCAGACTGACTCCTCTTCTTTAGGATGAGAAATCTGAACTGAAATAAACTCGAGCGCACTTCAGAACAGGAATAGAGGGGAATAATGCTGTGCAATGTTTTAATGCCAAAAATACCCCCTTGAGAGAATGCTGTGGGGACACATTGTGAGTGTGGACAGGGAGTTTCCTGGCTTTACACTGTCCTCAAGAGATGGAAGAAGAGACAGTATTCAATAAAATGCTATAAGGTCTTGCTTTTCAATGATTTTTGAGCGGAAGGCAACCTTTTCTGTCTTAGTTCTCAACTAGATATTGTTCCTGTTATAGTAGACCAAATAGTGACATAAATTTTGAAATGACAGTTGAAAAGTCCTTTAGAACTTAGTTTTTGTCCAGTATCCAAAAATATTCTGGCAAATACAGAAGTATCTGAAGGCTTAGGGCTTATTTGTTATTCCCCTTATTCTCTTTGCTTTGTGGCTGTGAGCCCATGGGAGTCCTGCATCTGCTGGAGGTCTGGGCATTGAACTTGAGTTCACCACTTCCACTGAAGCGGTCCATCTGTCTTTGCTGGTCCTCAACACCAAATGCTCAGCTTATTTTTGCTTAGGCCACAGCTCTTGCTTAACAGAGTACAAATTTGTTTCGTTTATAATATGGTTTGCTTAAAAGAGGATTTTTGTTTTAACATCGGGTCATTAATAGACCAAAGGTATTTTCCAAACTGATGGGCTATGTCCGTCTCTCCTTTTTTAGTGCTTTGAATAAATCAGAAATGACTGATTTGTCTAGCAGCTCTGAGAGAAAGTTTATGTAGACAAATCCTGCTCCTGGCCAGTAGTAACTTTAAAGTTGAATAGTGTTCAGAAAAGCATCATTCATAAAACCAGCATGAATGAAAGCTGTAATGAAACCAAAGAAAAAGGAATAATTGTGGTGCTTGTATTTTTTTTTTTCCCTTTAAGCAAGCAGAAGGACTTTTTAAAACTATACAGTGCAAACAAGAGCTAACTGATGTGTCTGGGCTTTGGTATTTAGCAGATAACTCAAACAGAAATTAGCAATATAATAGAAGCTGCACTGCAGTTTGATTTATGGCAAAAGCAGTCTTCAAATAGATTTGGTTTTAGTGTGTATTTTTGTATTCTCATGAAATGGGACCTGAAAATTAGAAGGCCATGTGTGATGACAGAGGAAGAAAGTGCTATTAATCAATACCACTTTTGTTCGTGTCTTCAAAGCCTTTCTGACACCTTTTCCATTTTTGTCTCTTTCTACATTTTCAGTGTAGCAGGCATTTATAATATAAAATGAACTACAGTAGCAGAGTGACTTGATCAAGTGCTTTTATTTCTAAATACTTTCTACTCAGCAATGCTGAAAGTTTCTAGAATCAAGATGTTATTTTTCAAGATACTTCAAGTGAATTCATTATATATTAAATATAAACGATAGTCTTCTATTTAAAAACAAAACACAACAAAACCACTGATGAACTTGTATAATTTTTGCTAATTTAGATACTGAAGATGATCCAAAAACATGTCCGACTTGAAATGACTTGATTAGAGAAAATTTAATGAATGAGCCAGTTACACAAAAAGGTGTATGGCTATATTGCTTCTTCACACAGAGAAAGAGTAACCAAAGGTAGTTATTGAGCCCATATCGGTGGATTACTACCAAGCATAATTACAATGCAAAAGTATTGGTGTTAAAAAGGATTTCTCTTCCAGCTGTGTTGTCTTGGCTTACAAATATGTGTGAATAGGCTGAATAGGTGGAGGGGAGGATGTTAATTAAAGTTCACTGGATTGATTTGATTAACTTGTGTGGTGTGTGGCTATCTTACTTCTGCTAATAGTAGGGGATTGCCGTTTGTGTTGAATTTTATGTGCATTTACTGTCACTTAAATTTCTGCTCTCTGTAAATTAGTATGCCACTCTCATTTGAGCAGGGAATGCAGTATTTTACTTGAAACATATTTGCAACTTTTCTGTAGGGTGGAGGCGGATCAGCATTACATTAAGGGAGATAATGATAAATCTTCTGGGAAGAAGGTAGGAGAGGAAGACTAGCACAAAGATTAACAACTCTATAAATTAGGTTTTTTTGCAAAGCTACATACCGATGCCCTGACCTTGTGTTGGAGAGCTGGATCACTGCAACAGAAGCATCACCCTACACTGTTTGAAGTCTCTATCGTTGCTTGGTGGTTTCTCTCTGAGCTTCCACCCAGATCTTAGTTTCACATTTTGATTTACAAGGTTCAGTATGGCCGCACTAAAGCCAGGACACCGAGTAAACACTTAGGCTTTCTCTTGCTGGTGGTTACAAACAAAAGTCTATGGAAATGTGGGGTTTTTTTAGTGTACTTGAAAAAGAAAAGGAATTCTCCACTTGACAGAAATAACTGCTCCCATAAACTCGCGTTGCTGTAGCTTGTACGTTACCAAGGTACATATATCAATAGAGGAGAAATAAAAGCAGAGGAGTGTTTGTTTCTTCATTACCCTTGGCAACAGTATCCTCTGTGCCTTTCATTTTTGTAAATGCATTTTTCTTACTCTGTAAAAGCTTATGTCTATTCTATGACTCTAAATTCCTGAGCACAAATGGAAGTATGTGCATGTATACATTTCCGAAAATGTCGAGTTTTTATTAGTGTCTTAACTTTTATACAGAGGATGTGAATGTGGCCTTTGGAGTGCTTCAGATTGACAGTATCTAGTGAGCTAGACAAGTGTTTAAATTTGATTTAAAAATATGCTTTCCTTACACAGTACTGTATTTTAAGTTCCTGGACATGTTGCATTGAATGTGTATTCTTGTTTAATCTGTCAGTGATGATGTATGATCTATTGCACTCACTGTAAAATGTTTTGAGGAGGCATGTCATATTCTTCTGTCTCTGTTCATACACTGATGTTCTTTGCTTCAGCTTTTGTATCTAAAGCAAAATAATGCCTTCACAGGTTGTATATTCTTTCACATAACTTCTTTAGTATGTTGAAATTTGTCCGCTACTTCTACAAGTTAGCATTCTGTGTTATTTCACAGACGTTTCAGAAAGTAGGTGGACTTAATTGGTGGGGGAGGAGGGGAAAAGAAGTGCTTTTTAATTTGTCCTTTAAGTGGGCAGCTATACACTGGACAAAAAAGTTAGGCAAATGTTGCTGGTTGCTTGTATTTCAAGCTAATTTAATTGGTACTGAAAGACAGTCTTCTAAATGCTTTTGGCACTGTTTCCCCAGCTCCTGCCACTGGATGGACATCGAACAGTATTAAACCACCTGGAACAGCTGCCCCGAGTGAAAAACCTGCGACAGCACCTCAGCTAAATGAGCAAGACACGTTGGTTCAGAGGGCAGAGCATATTCCTGCAGGAAAGCGTACTCCCATGTGCGCGCATTGCAATCAAGTCATTAGGTTTGTATCTATTCATTGGCATTACTCTTTGGTGGGTAAAAAACTGGCTGGATGGCTGGGCCCAAGGAGTTGTGGTGAATGGAGTTAAATCCAGTTGGTGACCGGTCACAAGTGCTGTTTCCCATGGCTCAGTACTGGGGCCAGTTCTGTTTAATATCTATATCAGTGACCTGGATGAAGGGTCCCTCAGTAACTGCACCCTCAGTAAGTTTTCAGATGACACCAAGTAGGGTGGGAGTGTTGATCTGCTTGAGGATAGAAAGGCCCTACAGAAGGATCTGGACAGGCTGTATTGATGGTACGAGGTTCAACAATGCCAAGTGCCAGGTCCTGCACTTGGGTCACAACAACCCCATGCAGCGCTACAGGCTTGGGGAAGAGTGGCTGGAGCTGCCTGGAGGAAAACGACCGGGGGGCATTGGTTGACAGCTGGCTGAATATGAGCCAGTAGCATGTCCAGGTGGCCAAGAAGGCCAACAGCATCCTGGTTTGTGTCAGGAATAGTGTGGCTAGCAGGACCAGGGAAGCAATCACCCCCCTGTACTCAGCTCTTGTGAGGCCCCATCTCGAATACTCTGGTTTTGTGCCCCTCACTACAAGCAAGACATTGAGGTGATGGAGGGTGTCCAGAGAAGGGCAATGAAGCTGGTGAGGGGTCTAGAGCACAAGTCTTATGAGGAGCGGCTGAGGCAACTGGGGTTGTTTAATCTGGAGAAAAGGGGGCTGAATGGAGCCCTTATTGCTCTCTACAACTACCTGAAAGGAGGTTGTAGCAAGGTGGGGATCAGTGTCTTCTCCCAAGTAACAAGGGAATAGGTCAAGAGGAAATGGCCTCAAGTTGCACCAGGGAAAGTTTAGGTTGGATATTAGGAAAATTCTTACACTGAAAGGATTGTCAAATGTTGGAACAGGCTGCCCAGGGAAGCGATTGAGTCACCAACCCTAGAGGTACCCAAGACAAATAGACGTGCCACTTAGGGACAGGGTTTAGTGGTGTTAGGTTGATGGTTGGACTTGATCTTAAAGGTTTTTTACAACCAATATGGTTGTAAGAGAACGCAGGGAACTTCAGTGCCTTTACAGCACCCGTGGTTCAGGAGGGTTCATTGATGTTCCATGCTGTGGGATCTCGCAGCACAGTCCGCAGATCTCTCCTGAGCAGCCAGCCTCTCCTGTCGGCCCTTAAATAACTTGCTGCTGATCCCTGTTTTCCCACGTTGATCACCATTAAAGAGGAGATGAGCTGCAGCCCTGTAAGTAGGTTGGAGTTCCCCCAACCTTTGCTCCTTAGGGGATGCATGAGGAGAGACTCTGGAGCCCTACTTCGCAGTACCTGTTGTAAGTGACACCTCTTCATGACTAGTAACTGATACCCGTGTCTAACTTCTTTGTAATTTGCTGGTGGTGTTTTAATCCTTATATTTCTTCATACGTTAAATGCCACCTCAATTATTAAAAGCAAGCATTGTTTCATTTGAGGATGAGTTGCCGTGCATTAATCAATGCCAAATATGCCTCATGTTCACAGCATACAGTGGATTTGAAGGATTGCAATGGCATTTTGAATTCAAGTTTTAGCATAATTACAGTTCATGCCCTTAGTGGTAGCATTACCTATGAAAAGGTAGGAGGAGGATCAAGTGACCTTGTATTGTACATCTGTTTTGAAGCCAAAATGAGTTGTGGGGTTGGTTACTTTACACTCAGGCATAGAATAACCATGGCTGGTTGAGCCAAAACCATTTCTTAGAGACATCTTATAACTTTTTAATATATCTTTAATTATTCATACGGTAATTGTCTGAAGACTCAATTTTTTTCCAAAGCTTCATTAAGTAAACTTGTCTTTCCACATCTAAAAGAATCAAAGCTGGAGGGAAACTAAATTTCTCATGATCTACTTGCTGTGACAGTCTGACAAACTTGTGACATTTCCTGATGAAGACTTCTGGTTCCCAGGCAGTCTTACCGAGTGCTGCAGTGCAGAGTTGGCTCTTCCTTTGAAGTCCAAATGTGTTTTCCCCGGATCTCTATTGAGAATGTGCTTTTTGGCATACCTGCTAGTGAACGATGATTTGGCTTTGTCACCTTTTCATACAATTTAGTTGTTTTTAAAGGCAAAAGGGAAAAAGTACCAATGGTGCTTCCCTTCAACATCTTCCATACAGAAATTATATGTTGTGGCATTTTCAAGTGAGGAGTAAAAGAAACAGAGTGTAGATTGCTGTATGGTTAACTGTAAAGTGATTGGCCTACTTAGCAGATGTGGAAATCCTTTTGATCTTTCTACCACCGAATTTCAGTTCTGGCTTGCTATCGTAATAAAAGCCACATGAGAAGCTAGATTATTGGCATACTAATACATCATGACCATACTGATGAAGTTATATTTAGTTGCAAGTGTAAAGATAGTGAATTATAATTATATTCCCTATACTTTATTTACTTCTTCCAGTTTGCCCCTGTATTATTGCTACATGCAGAACCCAGGTGTTTTAGTTGGCTACCGAATTTATGTACCTGGTGATCCTTTGGGGCAAAAGATTCTGTAAATACTGTTGTAAACACATCAGAATCCTGTAAAAAAAATTACTACTATTTGTCCCCATCTGTGAGTTTGGTTCATGTGGTCTAGATGGCAATTTGAAAGCAATGCACCTCAGATAGAGGTGTATTCATAGCCAGCTGTTGCCAGTTGGATCATCCCATATCTTTGGATGGAAGGAACATGGGTTTTTAGGACCACCTTGAAAAATATGTTCTAGTTGATAGAGGCATGAGGGATTTTTTTATTGTCCTTTGGCTTTCAATGGGGAAGGAACAATGAAGCCATCTGCATCCATCTTCCTGGCATTTCATGCACTAGATACTTCCCATCAGATCGTGTGAGTGTGGCCATGCAGCCCCCTTACTCAAATAGGGGCTTTAAACTACTTTTCAAATGAACAGGGCAAATAAATACCTTTCATTACTGCAAGCTGTCGTTTTGTTCACAAAAATATGCAGAAACCGGGATCACCTCCAAGTTCTGAATACCATGTTTTAGTGTATTTTACGTGGCAGGTGTTTATTTTTTTCTTTCTTTCTTTCTTCCACGTGCTTTGGGGCAGCTTTTAAGTTGCTGGTATCATTAAGCTGCAGCGTCAGCTTGACATGTTTAAACTACAGCCTGATTACAAGTAAAATTGTATTTAGAAAGCGTTCTTCTGGACACGTGTGTGCAGGGAGCCAGCCCGCTAATGGAACACCTCGGAGACATTGTGCAGGGCACGGCCACAGCTGTCTGGGGACTTTGGGAAAGAAAGTCTGTAGATGCACTCTCAGGCTGTTCCCCATCCGTCTGGGTTCCTGCTCGCTGTCCTGAGTGGCTAACCTCAACATGTCAGAGCTGTAAACTCTGGAGAGCTAAACGCAGCAGATGTTGTAAAAATTTCTTCCCCTCCCATGGCTGGCGTACTTGCTTTCCACTGAAGAGCGAGCTGAGCCCATCCTTTCGGTGCAGATGGCCAGAAACTCAATCCTACCTGGAGCCGGCAGAGCCTCTTTGGTGTCAGCCCCGCGTTAATGAATCTGTTAAATTAGCCTGCGCTGACACGGCGCGCTGAGAGCACTTTGTTGTACATAAGGGCTGGTATTGTTTGATCAGTACATAACTGATAGGGCATTGGTGTAGAAAGGTGCTTGTAGGGCGGCGGGAGGGTATCGGGTTAGGTCAGTGTTTGCGCTGCTCAGGCATCCGCTGGGAGCTGGGGCCAGAGAGCCGTGCTCGACCCCAGCTCCTTCTTTAAAGGGCTACGAGCTGCTCTCCAGAAGCCCTTTTTCACTGCTCTCTTTCTGGTGATCAGAGGTAAATAGAAGAAACTGTTGCAGATTAAATGTGATCATCGCCTCAGAAGGCATGCGAGTTCTCCTAAATCTTCTTAGCCTCTTGAAAATACATATCATCTCCAGAGAAAATGTAGAAGAGAAATTAAAATAATTACCCCCTACTGTCAACGACCTCTGCCTGCTTATATTCCTATCTTCCAGTCAGTATAACCCTGGAAGCAAGTTTTAAGTTATTTTGGTTTTTGGGTTTTTTTTCTTCTCTATTGCTGTTGCTTTGTTCATATGAGATTCTTGTCTTACATAACAATGTTCTTGTAGCTTACTCGACTTTATAAAAAAAAAATTAGCAACCGAGTGGGGATACTAGTACCTTACACTTTTTTTTTTTTTTTTTTGGCAGTGAAGTATTAGATTAGAAAAAAGTTACGCATAACTGAAGGGTGGCATCTCTGTTGGTACTGCAAAAACAGGAAATCTGGTGAGGAAGATAACTTGAACCACAAAGTTCACCAGAAACCTGAATTGTGGAAAGTTGAGTGTTGTTGGGACCTAGGATGCACCTCATTAAAGTAAATAAGTTCATTAAAGAAATTAGCCTGCTGAATATGTTTTCAGATGAATACCGATACAATGGCATATGCCTGGGATTTATGTTACAAACTGAGAAATTTTTGTTGACTGAGAAATGGACAGTTTTTTCATCTTGTCTATTAACCTTGTTGCATTAGACAGATAAATGCTATAAAAGCATCATTATTTTGTGTTTGCAAATAGCAGAGGAGGCCTCTATATTTGGAGACAATGGTCATATTTTAACTAACTTCAGTAGGGGGGGGAACCCCCAAACAAACCAGCAAAAAAACCCAACCCAACAACCGGGATGAGTTATCCTGTAACAAACTTGTTGGGTAAGAACAGCGATTGAATTTTTGCCTCAGAAGAAACTGGTTTTATCGAGTTTCTAATAGAGTCAAGACTACTTCAACATTTGTGGCCTTGATATACAAGTGCCAGTTGAAAGAGAGTTGATCACGTCACTGTGTGAAATATCTCTTTGCAATAGATGGAAATAGTTGGGAACATAGGGAACATCCTTCTTTTTCTTCTTTTCTCTAGCAGCAGCTTCAGGACTGTATTTAATGTAGTTCTAAAATAAGATTTCTGAAATGCAGTGAAGAGAATTAGTCTTTATTGTGGTCAGGTGTTTCTGGGGTGTGTAGTTCAATGGGAATAGATCTAGTCAACACTTCATGCTTTCTTGAGCCTGTAGGAGGAAATAGGGCTGGAGCAGCAGTCTAAGTTCGTGAACGGGGTAATAATAGCACAGATGTATTGCAGATTAAGCTTACTAACAGCTTTTGCAGGGGCCAACCCAGTGGCATTTGCTGACAAAGTCTCTTCTTTCTAACCAGAGGACCCTTTTTGGTGGCTTTGGGGAAGTCATGGCATCCGGAGGAGTTTAATTGTGCTCATTGCAAAGCCTCCATGGCTTACATTGGATTTGTGGAAGAGAAAGGGGCCCTGTATTGTGAGGTCTGCTACGAGAAGTTCTTCGCCCCCGAGTGTTCGAAGTGCCAAAGGAAGATACTAGGGGTAAGTGACCATCAAGTGGCCTGCTTTTCAGTGCGAACAATAACCACAGGGTTCAGTGATTCTCTGCAATGAAATTCCTTTTTATCTGGCCTAGCCTGCATTCCTCCAAGCATGCCTTTTCAGCTCCCATCACATACAGAATGCATTTTTGGCTCTTCTTATGTCAAGCCTTTTCAGTCTCTTTGAGAAAAGGTGCTATAAGTCTCCTTGGCTCTGCCAAGTTCAGCTCCTGTTTTTATGCAGCTGTTCTGTAGCTGTTGTGATTGCTATATTTTCTTGAGCAAACTGCTATTAATTTGCAGCTTTTTACAAAATGGAGGGGGGTGGGACGAGGTGAGAGAAGGGGGGGGCTTCCTTAACTGAGCTGAATGCTGGGTAACATGCCGGTTGGCTAGATGTGAGGTACTGAAATATTCCCAATGGTGATCTAGATAGAAAGATACATTATCCTACTCGGCACTACTATTGCTAATTTGAGCCTGCCAGCTGATTGTCCACTGCTTACTGCAGACAGCAATGTGTCTGGGCTCTTGTGTGTCTGGGGTCATACAGGGCTCTGGCAGCACGATTCTCAAGTCACATTTGGCACTATAGCATCTTCCAAAACAACACAGAGCGGTCATAATTTTCTGTGTGATGTCTTCTGATTAACTATTCACAGACTTGAGGAGACATTAGAGATGCTGCTTTTCTTATTTCAGGGGGCTGTTATGGGTGAGATCGTGATGAAAACGGAAAAGGTGAAAAAATGAGTTCTTAAATCTGTCCAACTCTACGTTGAACCTTCCAAAATATGAAAGGTTGCTTATGACAAATAAAGAGACGTGTCATAAGTAAATCACCTTGTTAAATTTAACATCAGCAGGGATTGCATGCACAACCCATTTTCAAAGCAGCAGTAGGAAACAAAGTATTCTTGAAGCGAATCAAGTGTGGAGGCATGGTCACCACAATCTAGTCATCACATCCAAATAATGTGTTAATAACACGTTTTCTAATTCCCACAGGAAGTAATAAATGCTTTGAAACAAACTTGGCACGTTTCCTGCTTTGTGTGTGTGGCCTGTCATAACCCCATCCGCAATAATGTCTTCCACTTAGAAGACGGCGATCCCTACTGTGAGACGGGTAAGAAGCAACACAACCGAAGTTTACTGTGGCTGTGCAGGAAAGCAGGGCTTAATAAGGTTGGAAAAAACAATAGTTCCTTTTTCTTAAACTTTACTTTGGAAGAAGTGTCCCAGCAAAGTCAGGTAACTGTGATATTTCAATTCAAAGCAGCGACAAATGCTGTAGACACTGAGTTTGCAGCGGGAGAAGCTGGTAAGAATTCCTTCATCGGCTTCGGCAGGAGCAGGCTTCTTGTCACTGGTTTTCCTTGTTGGTGTTAACCCCAGCAGTAGGTATCAGTGGTACAGCAGAATTACTTTTAGGGTGACTTCTGGTTGGCTTTAAAATAATCTGGAGTTTATGTAAATCCGTTTATTTATTAAACAAGCCAATGCCAGTGGAGTAATGTGTGTTACTCTGAATAGCCTTATTCACAGCTGGGAGAGACTTCCAAGGGTAAGCAGCCTGCCCAGGAAGTTTTTTTCAGGATCAGGGATAACATCTGTTGAACATAAGCTTGGGATAAAGAAACAGGCTGTTAGGGGGAAAACAGAGTGATACGATTATAGCACTTGAAAGCCTGATGAGCAATATTACATGAAAGATGCGGCTTAGAAGTTCAGAGGGATTCTGGTTTGGGTTTTAGCACTTCCAGCTAATCATATCTTTTTTATTAATATGAGCAGTTTTATTTAGATTGGTTCCCTAGTTTTCTTTGCCTTCTGGGCTAGGAGAGAAATAGATAGTATTTGGAAAACAATTCCAGAAAAATGGAAAAGAAACACAATTGTATCAAAATTGCCTATTTTCATACTGTACACTGTTTACATCCATGTTAGAAACATCATTTGGACCTTCTCTGTGTTTTTGCTTCTACTGTAAGAAGCTCTGTAATTTAAGTAGAGGTGGAAGTGGATTGACCAGGAAGAGATTTAGCATGAAATCCTAGTGACCTGTTTGGAGCTAATATTTCCTTCTGGGTTGATCCCACAGTCGTTCACAGCAGGTGCGTTGGAGAGTGCCAGGTACTGAAAGGGTAAGGAAAGCAGGCAAAATTAATCCAAAATGTCTCTGTTGGAGTGGCTTTAATGAGGTGTTGGCAGACACAAAAGGATGCAGTAGGTTATTGCTAACTCAGTGACACAAGTAGGGTAACGTGTTGCTCCTATTGAATTTGTGGAGAGGCAGAGGAAATGGATATACGAGCAGCATCCTCCAGTGTGACAGCACGGTGAAATTTCATCCTGAAGCAATCTGAAGCCCCTAATCTTGGAACCATTTGATGATTCAAAAATAGTACTGGAGGAATCGATAACTCCCCTTTGGGTGGAAAGCTTGTGACCGGGTTTGTTCTGCTAATATTGAATTCTTGTTCCTGCCACCGAATGACCCGTATGTTGTGCGGTGCATTGATTTGTGCTACTGTTACAACTCCTGTGCACAAATGTGCACTTTTCTATACTGTGAGCAGGAAACACTGGGATAAAACGTCAGGAATATCATCCTTCTCGCAAAGTTTATTTCTGAGCTAGAAAGTTGCTAGCACAAGTTAATGTAGACACATTCTGCGAGGTGTTACTGGCAGTGATATGTTGTAATGGCTCTGGCTCGCTCAGTAGATGTTAATTTGACATATACTTATTCTTTGAGGGCTTTCAGTCCAGCTGGAGTTAAGAATCTATGACTAATTTTAAAGAAATAAAGAGTAAATGTCATTGCCAATTTTCCTTCTTCCTAGGGCAAAGGAGGGTTCTAATTTTAAATCTGTATTTGAAATTATAACAGCATCAGCTATTACTATTAAGGGGGTTTAATCTGCAAAACATTCTGCTTTTGGATTTCAGTGCTAAAATTAAAATAAAAATGCAAATATCTACAACTTTGAACTTTTTGAAGAGCAGAGTTAG
This sequence comes from Tringa tobata, assembly GCA_033628505.1. Taxonomy (NCBI): domain Eukaryota; kingdom Metazoa; phylum Chordata; class Aves; order Charadriiformes; family Scolopacidae; genus Tringa; species Tringa tobata. The sequence goes on from JAHREE010000245.1 coordinate 23,912,394, forward strand.
TAACCTAATTTTTAAAATCCTGTGTGCAGTAAGCATTGCTATATGACTATGAGAAACCTGCCTTGGAAGGCTTCTTTGGTATCACAATTCAAGCACACAAAACCGAGAGAAAGCTGATGCCCTTCATTCTGCCTTATCGTTGCCCTTTCTTCAGAAGAAAAGCCAATAAACTTATCAACACAAACCACAGCCCAACTTTCAAAAGGCTTTAACTCCTGGCACCAGGAAAATATCAGTAAGAGATTCTGTAAGAACACGAATGCAAAGAGCTGAAACGGCACGGTCACGGGACCATGTCCTTCAGGGGTTTTGCACAGAGGTGTTGTACCACTTGACATTTTTATTGTCTGTCTGCTGCTTAAATGCTTGCAAATTCATGCTAGTAGCACGGATTAATGGAGGCGATCAGTGAAGCTGTTTCTTGCCACTGGCAGCCATCACGGGCTCTGCTTTTCCAGAGCACTTGTGTTCCCCCTTCTGCTGAGATGCCTCCTATGATGATGCTTTTTGAGGTCATCATACAAAAGACTGTCTGACTAAGCTGAAACAGCACTCTTCCCTTGCGCTTGACAGGTGTGATAAGCCTCTCTTGGCTCTGTTGCAGCAAGCACTAGAGCTTCGGGAGATCTGTATAATCTAGTAGAGAAAAATATCTCCTTATACCCCACTCGCCACTCCTTATAAGGCTCCTTGAAAACAACCCCTGACATCTAATTTCCCCGTCAGAGCCAGAGTGTTACTATTAAGAATGGAGTCCAAAGTTTTGTTATGGTTGTCACTCTGTCGTGACACGATGTTGTATGGCATTATGTATTTGGCATGACAGCGTCCTGATCCCAAATTCTCTCCTGTTGTAGCACTAATGCTGTTGTCTTCCGTGCAGGAATAAAACATTTCCTTCTCAGAGTGGAGTGTTTGAGAGTTGAAATAAGTGGAAAAGACCAGACAACTTGGGGTGAAATATAGGTCTGTGCAGGTGGGCAACGGAGGGCTGTGGTGACTTGTAGCTCCCTCATTGCACGGAGAAGCGTGTTACACACTGAGACCATGGGGCTGGGTGTCAGTGCCTCCCACCCAAATTTATGCATGTATTTTATTCTGCTAGTCTGCCCTGCTCTTTTTCAAGCTCTGCAGCCAGTGGGGAATATGAATGGCTCAGTGCCCTCAGTTTTGGTCCCTGCTCTCTGAGACTGCTGGAGGAGCTTTTCTCTTCTGACTCCAGGGGAGCCTCCAGAGGCACCAAGTCAATGCAGTCCCTAAATTTGCCCCTAAAAATGAATGGTAAGAATACCATTCAGTAATAGCAGTCACTGATAACCATCCTAATACCCTATTGATACTTTTGTGTTAAACGCAATTAATATACTGGCTAAAGCCTCTGGTTTGTTTTTGGTTTTTGTTTGTTGGTTTGGTTTGTTGTTTTTTTTGTTTTTTTTTTGTGGTGTGTAGTTGTTTGGGTTGGTTTTGGTTTTTTCAGGGGTTTTTTTGGTGGTGGTGTTTTTTTTTTAAAAGAGCCATGCAATAAACTCCAGTGACTAGAAAACTATTCTGACTTGATCCGAATTGCCAGACGCCATTGAGGACAGAGGTGTAATGATTGCATGATTTTGTCTGGTGCAGTCTGGGGCAAATATTGTCCCAGAATGTAAGCAAGGGGTTAGTTACTCACTGAGAAGGTCTGTCACGTGAGCAGCCGGGGGTATGCTTTCAGGGCAGAGCCAGAGAGAAGGTGAGGAACCGTGGAGCCCAGGCAGGTGCTCTGCGAGGAGCGCGTTTCCCCCCTGAGTGCACTATTGATCTCAAGGAAATGAAACACCAGGAAGGTGGAAGTATTGCTCGCTTGAAAGGGTAAGGAAAGGGATGAAAACTGAATGAGTGAGGAAAGGAGGGCATCCCTATCTTTCTTTCTAGGAGCTCTTCATTCAGCATACCCAGTATGATAAAACTCAACAAGTGCAAGCCCACTGCCGTTGGAAGAAAAGCACAAAGGTTTCAAAGGGTCAGTCTCGCTTTTCTGCGTACGCCTCACCTTTAAAATCTGTCTGTGTTTGTTTGCAGATTACTATGCCCTCTTCGGTACCATGTGCCACGGCTGTGAGTTCCCCATCGAAGCTGGAGACAGGTTTCTTGAAGCCCTGGGCCACACTTGGCACGACACTTGCTTTGTATGCTCAGTAAGTAAAGCTACCCTGGATTGTAACTGAACCCATGGCAGCAGCCCATGCACTAACCTGACTGATGTGGGAGCTAACAGCTGAAACTCCTTCAGTTCTCCAAAGAAAAAGCACTTTCCCAGTTAGTTTGGAAGGTGTGTTGCTATTGTAAGCCTTTGGCACTAGTCCAGAGAAGTTGGCCTGGATTTTGCAGCCATGTGTCCGAGCGTTTAACCCTTGATGTTTACTTCCTCAGAGCCAGAGTCGAAGGCCATACAGGAACGGGCTGTGTTTCTTAAGTAGCAGGAGGGCTTTTGACATAAAGACACTGTAGCCAAAGTATCACCTGCTAGTATTTTATGACCAAAAAAAAAAAAAAGTTGCAGTCCTCATGATGTGGTATTTTTTTTAAAATGCTGAACCTAACCCTGCTACCAGTTAAGAACCTGATGACTTAATGAAAGGAAGGTTATGCTGACATCAACCATAAGTATTACATCTTTAAGAATATTCCTGAGAAAAAGGTAGTAATTTTTATTCTTTGAATATATTTGTGCATAGTACAGTGCCATGATTTTGCATTCTGATTTAACCAATGGTGTCATTAATCCATGTGAATTGGATGATGTTTTCTCTTTTATCCCATTTCAGGTATGTAGTGACAGTTTGGAGGGTCAGACTTTCTTCTCCAAGAAGGACAAGCCACTCTGCAAGAAACACGCTCACTCTATCAATATCTGATACTTGGAGCTCATCTTGTGTAACAAATGTACTGAGCAGAAAGAGAAGTTAAAATGTCCATGTCCAAGAGTTGATTAAAATTATTTATATAAGTTTTTCTAAAAAATGGAAGAGAAATGTGGAAACTTGGGGGTGTTGTACACTAATTTTTGGAGCATTTATCGGTTAGGGTTTTGCTTTATAAAAAGATAGGAAAGGGGAGTTGCACCAAAGACAAACAATTAGAGTGCCTTTACCTCTATACTTGGCACATTTTTGTATTGGTTTCATGATTTTATGGCCGTATTTATATCTGCTTCAGTATGAGAAGAGAAAATTCTATAAAAATAAATACCTGATATTAGAAGTCTTGGTTTTGCTGCTATTCAACAAATAAAAGGAGATTGGCTTCAGTGATCCAGATCACTTTATTGTGCTGGTGTTTTAAAGTGTGTCTAGAAGTATTGCAGCTAAACTCTTATTAAAAGGAAAGCAAAAATAAGATTTCATGGAATATGTAGTTCAACAATTGCTATTTTTGTCTGATACTCATGTACATGAGGCCTCCTGCACAATTACACATACTTGTGCCTTTGCAGTTAAATCTCTGATGAGTTTGCAAAGGATAGAGATTTTTACAAAGCAGTTAAGTGGAGGGGTGGCTGTGCTGGTGGACAAGAATAGTTTAGAAGATGCCACTTAAAAGAAAACATAAATGGGATAGTCTTCTTTAACTCATGTACTACCAGAACACTAGCCAAAAAAAACCTGCTAGTGAAGGTGGGTTTGACAGGATAGAAATGTCAGATCAGGTCTTAAAAATAAGGGAGGGGGAGGTTATACTCTTACATTTGCAGTTCAGGTTTTTAGATGGATTTAAGTGCCTTTGAAAGGGGAAATTGCACCGAATCTGCAGGTAACAGTGTTTTATATCCAGAACGTGAGACTCTGGTGTTGAATGAGGGAAACTGCTGAAGTGCAGCTGAGGACATTGTTTTTCTCTCAGTACATTCTTTACCATGTAGCTCATGAATATGTATATTGGTGGTGTGCCAGGTAGCGTACCGAAAACTTATTTTCTTGCTCAGCTGTTATGAACTTTCATTAGTTTAGGTTTTATTTCTCTCTTTTCTTTCAGAAGTCAGGAATATATTGTTGAATAATATAATATTGAGTTAGGCAGCTCGGTATCTCTCAGTTCTTGCGAGGGAGCAGGGAGACAATGCTGTCATTAGGCTTTTACCACAAGCCAGGAGACGCAGCCACTTCTGTGGCTTGGTATGAATTTCGCCTCCATACAGGGAGTCGGCACAAGATCTGTGCACCAGCTAAGTCCCACTTAACTTCAAATTAAGGCTTAAGTGGTATGGAGCAATTGTAGGCAGATAGGGAAGAGGTGGTGACCCTCTGCACAGGGTGAACTTGGCTTCAGCAGAGTTGCACAACAAAGAAGGGGGCCCTCTCGGGGCCGGATTGGGCTCCTGAAGGAAACTGAATTTACATGCTATTTAATTCAGCTGGGATGTCAGAGCTGAATCGTTAGTTTTTAGTGCTCTTTCCAGTAGACATTAGAGGTAACCATTTACTGGTTTTGTTGTGGTGATTTTTTGTTGTTGTTGTTTGTTTTTTTTTTTTCCAATGATACAAAGGACGGGTTTATCCATGGAAACCATGGGGAAAATCACAAGAAATTGCCATGGTTGAGTAAAGCGATTATAACAAGGAACATCAACAAAAGAGGGAGAAAGAAATTTCTGTATTGAAATATGAAGGTATTTGGCTTTCTTATCAGTTCAGTGAGACAGGTTCACGTTGTGGGGCTGTTTCACTTTATTCCTTGGAGTTGTTTTTCTTCAATACTACCACATTTCTTTTTTAACTTCTGGTGGTACGTAAGAAATGGCATAAAGCTGTTTAAAGTGTTTACAGTCTTGTAGATGTACCCTTTTGTGAGTTTGGCTGAAAATCAGAAGGGTAGAAGCAGACTGGACAAGATACAGCAAGGAATGAGCCAGGTTGCTTTGGAAATTAGGTGGAATGTGGAGACTTGAGACCTAGAGACTAGGTTTCAGTGGAGCTATATTGCACATGTGTGAGGAAAGAGAATGGGAAAGCACAGCATAAAGTATTTGGTAATTTCTGCAATTGAAATTTTGCTATTTTAAAGTAGGATAGAAACCTTTCAGTTTGTCAGTGTCCTTAAAAACAAATTATTTTTTTTTTTAGGTTTTTAATTTTAATTGGAATTATATTTCTTAATCCATATGCTCTAGGGTTTGAAATTTTGCAGTTGTTAATGAATTTGAGGACAAAAGCCTGGAAGGCTCCAACAGTACTGCTTCATTTAGCTGCTTGGGCTTTTAATTTCTGCTTTTATCTATTTGTTTAAAATTTAAAAGGAAGCATAGAGTCACTGATACATAGTGAATATTTAATGGCTCTACCAAATTATATAAATCAACTAAAAGGAACATAATTATTATCGTTATTTTAATAAGTGAGATTTTAGTAGAGCACTTTATAATAATGCCATATATCTCACTGAATATTTATTACCTTTTTTTGTTTAGGACTATTTCATACTGATACCTTTGTATTTTGTTGTATTGTAAGCCTGCATATTTACCTCTAGAATCCTTTGGGGTGTGAGTGTGTATATGTGTTTATATATACTTCTCTATACATGCACATGTATATGTGTACATTGAGACAGACCTATATATGCACATATACATATGTATATTTGACTGCAGACTTGACATAGCAATGAACAGCACTGTTGCCATCATCGTTTGGGGATTTCATGACATTCCCAACTACTTGTCATATAACACATGTATAGCATTCATGATTTGAGGGAATGTTAGAAAGTCAGGAGAGTCCTGTTAGTAACCTAACTACTGTAGTTTTTTGCATGCATTTTCAGTCAGTAATTATTTTTCTTCCAAAATTGCCTGTAAGAGAATCAGGTTTAACTCTGTTTGAAGGTGGAAGGTCTTTATAAGTGGATAATTGATTCATGATGACAGTTTCAGTATATTGTAACTAGGCAATTCAGAATTGTTTGTAAATATAAATGCTTAATATAACAATGCAATAAACTTAAAAGCAAAAGTTGAATAGTGTTTCAGTGTGTTGGTCTGTTCAGTTATGTACCTGTTTCTTCATGGAGTTGCTGGTGTTGTCTAGCCATATGAGTGGCTTTGCAAATGGGTAAGAAGGGGAACTACATCAGTTCACAGATTACTTGTTTGAATTTCCTTTCTTTAGATTGTTTTACACTAAACAACCAGCTGTTAAGACCTGGTGATTTCCTTATTTGTGTTTAGTGGTCTTTGGCATCAAGTTTTGGCTGTTCGCATTTGCAAATTTAATTGTAATCAAAACCCGAAACAAACAAAACCCTAAACTCTCTACTTATCCTCAGTTGCTTTGTGGTTGTTGGATGTTTTCTTTTTCTGAATCACAGTCAGTAAAAGAAAGGCATGTTTGTACATATGAATAGGTATCATTTGAGTTGATTGTTCCTCAGTTTTTTGGGGTAGAACGAAGATTTGCTTTACGGAAAGGGAGCTGGGGGTCCTAGTGGACACCAAGTTGACTACGAGCCAGTCAGCGATGTCTCCTTTGTGACAAGGAAGACCACCAGTCTCCTTGGGGTCTATTGCCAGCAGATTGAGAGAGGTGATCCTTCTCTGCTCAGACTTGGTGAGACACATCTGAAGTGCTGGGTCCAGTGTTGGTCTCACCAGTACAAAAGAGACATGGATGTACTGAAGTGAAGAGCTAGGAAGATGATTAAGGGCTTGCAGCGTTTGTCATACAAGGAGAGGTGGGAGAGCTGGTACTGTTCAGCCTAGAGAAGAGAAGCTTCACGGGGCAACTAATCCATGTGTAAAAATACCTGGAGGGGGGAGTAAAGAAGATCGAGCCAAACTTGGCTCAGTGGTACATATTGACAGGGCAACTGTGAGGATGTCCAAAGGCTGGCACAGGTTGCTCAGAGAGATTGTAGAGTCTCTGTCCTTGAACTCAAAACTCAACTAGAGACAGCCCTTGGACTAGACAAGGTCACTTGCTCAAAAGGTCCCTTCCAAGGTCGGCGTATCTCTGATTCTCCATCCTTTCTCAAGATGGAGTGAAAGATGGAAATGCAGTGTTGAACACTGTAGAATACGTAACAATGTAAAACTCAATATTGGCCAATTACTATTTATTTGCTATCTTTCCTTCATTCTACCGCCCATCTAGAATGCTTCCCAATGCTTGTTTAGAAGTGTTTAATATTTTTCCTAAGTTGAGTCTGTTCAAGGAAATAGTGCTTGCTCTGGCAAGCATTATATGATACTGTACTTAGCCTTGGCACACAGCAGTCTCCCCTTTCACCGCAGGATACTTAACTGTCTACTATAATATGGCCAATTACTTCATGATTATACCAGCCTGGTAAGACTCTCCTTAGCTGAGTATCTCTTAACGAGGCAAATGCACTGTTGTTTTCTACCTTTATTTACACAAGCAAAGGAAAACACTGCACACAGCTCTATAAAATTTAGAGGCAACTTTACAGAAAACTTGCCTCCCCTTCAGTGTTTAGGCTACATATGAGACAAACGCAAGTCTATTTGCAAACAGTATATTAAACTCCAGAAGCCAAACTTTTAAAGGCATCACGTCTGCATTTGACGTTTTAATGGCAAAGGTTTGGTTTCTATCAATCACAACGTCATGTAACATTAAAATGCACTGACAAAAAAAAAAGAGATCTGTCATTCATTCATTAAGACACTGTAATCCAGTGTAAGATTTATAGGCTTAAAACTCAACGGTGTGTTTTCACAATAAATCCACTTTCACTGCTCAGCACAGAACAAATCTCTGTGTCACTCAAAATGTTTGCTGGTCAAAATGCCCTGTATGAGATCTTCAAAGGGTTTCTCACAAAATTGCATATAAATCCTTTTACCAGCAGAGGCTTAATTTAGGTTCAAGTTTTACTTTCTCGGGACATTGCTTAATATCTTGTGCTCAGACAAGATCTTGGTTATATCAGAAACACATAGGGCCTAATTTATTATTAGCAGTCTGGTGTTAATTAGGGGGAATTACCAGAAATAGTTTGCTTGATGGAAATTTATTATGGGATCACACTTTACTGATGGCAAAATAGGAGTCACTGAAAGAGTGCAGCTCCTTCTCATAACCAACTAATTAATAAGGTGCCAAAATTCCTCTGAGAAGGGTTTGGTCCTAACTATGGGAACCTCACAGAGCAAATGGTTCCTATGCAGTATTTAAAATTTAAAAGAGGAAAAGAGAGAGGAGAAAAAGCTGCCCAGCAGAAATCTCAATAGTGGTATGGCTTTTTCTTGAATTTATGAAAGAAAATATTTAGCTGTGTTTCCAAGCTCATTAAAGAATTGCTTTTCCCAGACAGAAAAACAAGAGCTAGTTTATAATCTCGTTTGGTATGCTTGAACTTGGTTTTCAGTTTTACTTGTGTATACTGCACACTACGGCTTGTAATTTTATGAATTGGGCTTATAATGAGCTTTTATATTGCTCTTTATTGCTTTGCCTGAAGGTCTTTTTCATTATCGTTTGCCACGAAAGTCGAGGTTGCATAGATAGGAAACTTGTGTTGATGACTGAAAACCAGGACAAAGTATTCACATTTCTGATAAGACCAAATCTAGCGCATGGATGGCAGTTTGGGGATAGAAAATCACTGTCTGTTGTTGTTAGGGGTCTCATGAAAGTCTTACCTGTGTCAGAATGACATATTATAGTAAGATGAAGGGCAAGCAAAAATGTCTCTAAAGAAATTTAAAATCAGCATGCTAAAATTTACATGTGACTGATTTGGAAAAATATTTTCCGTAAGATCTTTTTCAAAAATATTTAAGATGGTATGCAAGTTGTAATAAAGTGCTTTTGTATTTGTACTGGAAATACCTTAAACTCTTTTTAAAAATCCAGCATTTTGGGTATGTTTTAAAAGGTTTCTCCTATACTGTGAAACTAATGATTGTGTCATTGTGCTCTGAGTAATATTCACACTTTCCATAGGGTCACAGAGATTTCCTTTTCAGTACTTGGGCCTTTGCTTCATTTTTTCTTACTGCTGGGCAGTGCCATTGTTTGTTTTAAAGTAGTTCAGTACAAGATAATCCTGTCAGGTGTGTCCCTTATTTCTCTTTGTGATGCATCAATGAAATGTCAAAAGTTCCTTTGGTAAATATAAACTTGCAGTAAATCTTGGCACACCTTCTGAAGTGTCAAGTTTTCCCACCCAGAAGTTTCCGCTGGAAAAATAACTCAAGATACTAGACCAAAGCGGTAATTATATCCCACATAAACTCTTTCTTTCCCTTGAAATCCATCAAGCAAAAGGGAAATACATGAAAGCAAGTGTAGGGCCAAAATCATTGAGCATTAACCTAAGCAAATACAGCCTCACTGATTTCAACTTATTCCCCTCCAAATTAAAAATTACTGGTATCAAAGCTACTTTAATTTTATGCTTATGTTTGCCCAGTGAGTGAGAATCATGATTAAGCTGAGGATCTGGGCCCTTGGTTTTAGCAGGATTTCCATTAAGTGTCACAAATCTCTCGTTTGGTAGATGACAAAACAGTTGAGTACCATGCTACCCAGAGACAGGAACAACGAGAAATCATACAGCTTCCTAACAGTGTGTTTCATTTCTCAGATCTCAGATATTCAGTGTCTCTGGACAAACAATAACAGGTTAGGTGACAAAGTTAAAATTTTTTCCTGATACTAATCTGCCTACTCTAGCACCTTGCTGATTCAATAAAATTTAATTGAGTTGTTCCACACAAAAAGAACATAAAAATGTCATACTCTTCCTGGGCTTGGATCAGTATTCTCTGAGAATACAAAGGATGGTAAATTCATAAATAATTTGGCTCTGCATGAAAGATGAACTATTGGTATTTGCACTAAGTTGGGGTACACTCTGTATAGTTCTTCAGATTTTCTTGCCATTTCTGTTGCCCTAGCAGCATTTCTTCAAATTATGCAAACCCTCCAAAATGTCCACTAAGGGTGGATTGATAATTATTCAGATCTCCCAAAAATTAATGGAGTATATATTTTTTAAAATTCACTTCCATTATTGAAAATGTTGATCACGACATGTGAAGCAATCACCCTCTCCTGCTGTGTGAAAAGAGTAAATTACATTTTATAGGGTAGGACTTCTTTTTTTTTTAATAAAGGCCTTAATTTCTTTGTATATCCTCAGTCTGCTGGAGACAAGGTAGGGTATAAACCAGAGCAACTTAGTATTTACAGCACTGAGGGTCCAATCTTGGGCTTACCGTACTTGGCTTTGAACAACGTTAAGTGCAGTCAATCTGCTATGTGACCTTTTTTTTTTTCCCATGTGGTACCCACTGACAACCAGTAGAGGATTACTGGGAAATTCTGACCAGTGGTATCTGGAGAAGCAAATAGGCTGGGCTTTCTGTAAAATAATAAGTGTATATCAATAGAAGTGAAATGATACTACTGTAAGGCTGCAAATTTGTATAGTCTTTAAATCTTGCATAGTTGTCCTTATTTATTTATATATTTTCCCAAGTATGTGGCTAATCAACTGCTTTTTTCCACTTTTAACAGAACACATCTCATAGTTGCCTAGAAGTTCTCTCTGCAAAATTTGGAGATGTTAACATTTTTTTGGATGCTTTCCTTTTTCGTTTATTCCAAGTTGGATGCCTGTGGTGTCTTGGTGGAGACCAGTTTCTAGGATGCTCTGATGAAGTGTGTGATACTCTCTCCAAAAATCAGCAGTAGCACATTTTCTTGTTTAAAGCTTGTCTTTTATGACGTCTCCAGAGCTTTGGCATAGGTTTCCAAATACCATATTAATCTTTCTAGACGGTTACATGATTTTTGTAGAAGAATCTCAGTTTTTTCAGCTCAATGGCAATTAGTATCTAAGGATCGTGGTGTATTGTGGGAGCATTAGATCGCTAGTTAGACAATGTTCTTGTACTACCTTGAAACCAAAAGCTTTTCAAAAAGAGACAAGCAGGCAATGTTGCTGTTTACTTGAGGTATCCCTTACATGATGTTACACTGTCTGTATAGTTCATTAATACATGTTAAATATTGGAATATTGTTTCATTTCAATGATTAAGTTATGTGCAGTTTCTTGTGCCTGGAAATTAAAGGTAGTAATCACACCTAATTCCAGCACTCAAGCTATTAACATGGAGTTTTTTAACAGAAAATTATCTATATTGTAAACTTGTAGCTTGAAAAGAACCAGCTTTTACATTTTCATAGTTTTATGAATTGTAATGAGCTGATACATTGAGAAAGGATGTATCACTTGAAAGATCTGTGGGCTGATTTCAATGAACTTTGTTTAAAACAAAAAGAAAATTCACCAAAATTTTTTTGCAGTTACTTGGATATTAGTCATTTCATATTTTCTTTACAGACATGGGGAGCGCTGCTTCCAAAATGTCCAGAAGGGGATTTTTCTTCTTTTTTTTTTTCCCAGAAGAGCAATTAGTGAGGGCGGGCCAGTGCTGACCACTATCCCAGACCACAAACTAAGTCTCCTTCAGAAAGGACAAAATTCCTCTAGAGCTTTAGTGCCTTTGGGCATGGGCAGCAGGGAGCTCAGTCTTGGCTTCTTGTAGCCATAGTCTGTGCACATAAAAGGTGCAAAGAGTTAAATGAAAATCAATATATGGGAGCTGTGGATTTCTACCTGTATGCCAGCTCTGGCTCCTCTCCCTGGATAGACAATTTTTCTTACACTGAAGGCACACCAACCTTGCAACATGCAGGAGGATGGCTCTTTCCTCTCTTGTCTCCCTGTGGGCTGAGTCCTGCTGTCCTGCCAGTCAGGCCAGTTTATCCCAACAAATGCCTCTGCTCGCTGCCTCTCTGCTGTTCATCTCCTGTCCCTCCACCCAGCAGCACCCTGCAACATTGAACCTCTGACCTCCCACATCCAGCAAACCAAAAGTACATCTTTGGAGGCTTATATATAGGTTAGATTTTCAATTAATTTAAGTTCAGGGCTAATCACTTTTGAGTGCAAGTGGGAGCCTACTCTCTCAATATGTGTATGAGTTAACATAATAAATTATTTATTTTTCAGGGACAACGTTGAGAGAAGGCTCTAATTTCTTCATGGCAGGGGTTTGCAGAATCAACCAGGGTGGAAATTAACACTCCAAATTACTTTCTCCAAACAGTAACGGTGCTTGCTATTCTGTCCTTCATGTCTTCCCATGATACACAGTGACCTCCTGCCTTACTCCTGGAAGGGAGAAAGGGAGTGCTGGGCAGCAATTTCTAGTTGTGCTTTCAGTCACTGTAAAGACAAGTGAGGTCCAGCAGAGGCCAGGAGACGGGGCACAATGACGGGAGGAAAGAGGAGGTGGCGGTAGGAAATGGTTTTGGTGGTTAGAAAAGGGGCAAGAGCTCATGTGACTCACGCCATTTTGTCAGCTGTATCTTGCCAGAGGTTCATGAAATCCTGGTCTGAAAAAGGCGGTGATTTGGGCAGAGCAAGGTAAGAAGGCAGACAGAAGCATCATTTCGTTTGGGGGAGCAGAGTGGTCCAGCCCAGCAGGGAGCAGAGTGAGTCGCCGTTGGCAGGTGCAGTGGGGATGCTCCCAAGGGGGACACAGACCCTGCAGCCTTGAGGGAAGGGACTCTCTAGCCTACGTTTATATTCATCATCAAATTTGTGCATTTTTTTTTCGTTCTGCTGGCTTTTTTCTTTGAGGTCAAATAGCTCTTTTGTCTTCACAATGTGCGTGGGAGCACAAACAAATCCTATTTTGTCATCGGCTGATCCTGGGCTACCCAGAGGCTGAAGTGAGTGTTTTTTAATATTACTGGTGCCAGCTGCTGCTTCAAATTACACCGTCCCATCCTGGGCTGTCTGTAGGCAGCAGCCGTATCTCAAATCCCCCCAGGGCTTTGCTTTTCTGAACTTCTTCCAGCTCCTGGCATGGCCATCTCTGCTGAAGTCCACGTGGAGATTTTGCAGAGCAGCTCTGTGGGTCTGGGTGGGAAACGCACCTCAAGCTGCTGCAGCCCTTGTGCAGTATCATAACTCACAGGGGGTGATTTTCCAGGTGGACTAGAAAAATCTCATCTAATCATTAAAATTAAGCTTTTGAGTTACTGCTGTGTGCAAAGTTGGAGCTGCTGTTCTCCACATGCTGCTTAAAACGCTGCACCAAGCATCTGAGCTAACCCGTGCCCAGTGTGAGTGTCATCCAGCTGCTCTGGGAGCTCACAAATTTCTGGAAGCTCTTTGCTGTGGCTCACAGTTAAACAAATCCATCGCTCCTTTTGGTCCGTGGATTATGAACCTTGTCCAGCACTACCCCAGTGCATAGATTTCACATCCTCCTCCATGTCAGCCAGAGATGAATAACCGCACGCGGCTCTGCAGAGCTAATCCGCGGGCTGATACCCTGCTTTGTCATTTTTGTCAGCGCCGCCTTGTTTTGGAGTTCCTGTCCATCTGGAAGAGCTCCCCGGCCCTTCCCCTCCAGCAGTATTTGCAGCTGGGTGGGCAGGGAGGAGGGAGCCAGAACAACTGCAGTCCCTCTGCTGGGAGCCGCCTTGTGCTGTCACCGGTGGCCGTGCTGCTGGTTGCCTGCCCCGGCTGCTGCTTGAGATGGCTGCAGGCCACCGGCTACGATCCAACCAGGAGGTTAGTCCATGAGGATGCTGGAGAAGTGAAACGCCTCACCTCTCGCAGGCCTGGCCATCCCCTGCCTCGGTCAGGCTGCCGCCCTGGACCGTAGATGGAGGAAGCCTCCAGGAGCTCCTGCTTTTCCCTTCTCATCCGGGTTTCTTTCCCCTGGGAGCTGCCCAGCCCCAGCTGGCTGTCAAGAGGTGGGGTAGGGATGGTGCCCCAAAGAGCACACGGGGTGAACCTGCAGCACACTGTAATATGCAAAGCATTTTCAGCGTTTGGGGGTGAAAGACATAGCTTAGCTCAGAGAAGTGTACTGAAGCTTAAGGAAAATGGGATAAAAACCCTCAACCCCAAGAGTTTAGCCACCAGTGTGTTCCCTGTTATTCACAAATGAACGTGCTTGTGTCTGACGAGCCCAACATTCCCTATGGTAAAGAATTTTCTCTTTCTTAATATAAATAGTTTGACAAATACTAACTTAAAAAAAAATAATGGAAATTAAATTCACTTCTGATTCATCAGCTTTCTGGGGGTTGTTTATCTGAGTCCTAGTGTCATTGAAAATTAGGACTTGCATCTCAGCCAAAATGTGCCATGAGGGGGATCCTACCTTTCAGAGGTGTTCTCATTTTGTTGGGTTGAGCTGTACTCAACGAGCCTGGGTATGGAAATAGGTACAGAACGTACAGTCGGGTAATCAAAGGTTGTGTCTGAAGAGGACTGAATTGGCACTATCTGCTTCCTAACTGTGGAGTATTTGACTTTTCAACTTCACTGATGTTCTTTAATGGAATATAATCTGTACAGCGAAGGCACACTCTGGTGTGGTGTTTCTAGCAATGCTCTGGTCTGGTTCAAAGCTCAAACTGTTCAGAGGTTTGGAGCGTAAAAATAAATCCAAAGATTTATTAGTAGACAAAGGCCAGGCACAGCAGTCAATGACATGACACGACTAGTGCAATATCTGTGGCTTGTGTGTGTGCCTGCAGTTACAGAAATGAAGGCCTCTACAGTAAAAGATAAACGGAGCATCCTCTTCATTTCCCACCCCTAGGAATAGATCATGCTATGCAGCAAATGGCACAGCAGGGAAAGGTCTTGGAGTGTTAGTTTGCTCCAGGTAGAAAGAGATTAATAAAAGGGCATGTCAAGCTCCTCTAATAATCAAAAATAAAGTTGCTTTAAATTCTTCAGAGATTTTAGGCAAGCTCAATTCAAAGATTCATGTTAAAGTTAAAAACTTGATACAACAGGCGTAAATACAAAAAACTAGAGCAAAACTCATACGGCTGAAGCAGAGGCTAATTGCCCAGCCTTTCTTGCAAATGGAAATTGTAAGTAAGGACTTACTTACATACTTTTCTGGTTAATTTAATAAAAAGCATCCTGGTATGTTGCTAGACAGTTGGCCAGAGGAGATGCATGGAAGAGAGCAAATAGAGATGGAGAAAGAATGGATAATACTGGAGAAGAAGTGGTGCTGGCAGTTCAAGCAAAACAGGATCAAAGAGGAGATTGCTTTCAGGTGAGGTAAGCTAAATATTTTGCTTTTTTCCCTATTTTTTTCCCTTCACAGCTTAGACGGAAGCATTTGCTTCACTTTTTTCATAAGATAAATTGGCCAGAGATATTAAGCAAAGTGTTTATTTTGTATCAATTCCAATCAGTCTGGTTTTAATTATCTTTCTTCTGTTACGGTTGTCATATGGATAATACTATGCAGATGTATGCAAAGAATAGAAAACCTTATGCTCTGACTCACAAAGATGATGAGCATAAAACGCAACCTGCAGCCCTTCTCTCATTCTTGGTCATTGGCTCTGGATGGATGAGTTCCATTGCAACAATCTGTACAGCCTTTTGCCCTGGGAATCTGGACCCAGGGAAATGCCCCTTGGAATAAGGCAGAGGCTGCAGGTAGCACAACACTTACTGCCAACACAATATTCAATACCTGGAACCCAGCAAAGTCCTGAAGCTCGTGCGTCCTCTTAAACACGTAAGAAGTCCCCTTGAAGATAAGTGCTTTATTAGGCTTTGACTTCAAGCAGTCTGTCACAGACATCTTTAAAATAATATTTGTAAGGCAAGTTCATCAATGTTTATATTCCTAGCCTTTAAAAAAAAATTATTATTGTTTTGAAATTGAGCAGGCTACTTCTCTTCCTTACAGACCCAAACAATAGACACACTTTCTAAGCTCCTCACATTTGTCACTTTCTGTAGAAGGTTGGGTTTTTTTTTTTATCAAAATGAATCACAACATTATTATTCTGCACAGCTGACTTTGTGGAAGGTAACAAGTTTAAGTGATCTTGAATAAGTACAATTATTTATGTGAGTCTAGTTCCAGTATGAATTTTGTCGACAGTCACAGCTTCCAAAAGCCAGCAGTGGCAGTTTTTAATTCTGGACCAGTGACATCTTTAGCACTTGACATGTTATATCTTTGCATAGCTAAAACCAGCTGCAGTCATTGGGACTGTGCTGTCCAGGTGCTTCCCACGTCCGTATCTACGTGCCGTGCATCCCGTGGTGTAACAAAGCTATCCTCAAGCCAACAGCACCAACCTCTCAGTTCTTGTTGCATGGAGGTCTAAGATGTCAAACCTAAAGCATGGCACTGATGCGGAGTTGGGGAGATACAAGCTCAGGGAGAAGATTTATGCTAGAACCAGAGGAGGAAATAGATATTTATAGATCCTGTAAGGAGGAAAGAGGCCACCTGAAGCCGGTCAGGTTGGAGTCTGGTGCAGACACAGCAGCCAAGAGGAGAACCGTGCCCTGGCAGTGCAGGGCTCAGCAGGAGTCACCACTGGGCTTGGCCTGGATGGCTGCAGCTGGTAACCACTGCACCTTCCTATGGGAAGGCAGCTGCTATTTTTCTAGGGGATATTTTAAAGCACCTTTTGTTGTGTCAGAGTTTCTCCACTCCTGTTGGAGAGGGTCTCTGTGCATCGTGTCCTTAGCTTTGTTCATCAGTCAGCCCGTGGCAGGAGGGGTTTCCCTTCTGCAGTGCCACAGAGGAGCCAACAGCAGTGACATAGAAATGAGTCCAACAAAATGTCAAAACAGGTTGCATGCCGATAGTGCCCAGCAGCTATTTACCCGTCAAGAATTACAGCTGATAGACCACCTTCCTGTGGGAGACTAGGCTTTAACTTTTAAAACTCCGTGTGAGAATTACACTGTGTGCAAGAAACCCATTCCCTGCAGTTTTACAAGGGGGTCTCAGGTGCCCCCAATATACCAAAGCACAGTAAGAAATAAAAAGTTTACAGAGGAATTTAATCCAGTGGCAAATAACTCTAACAAACGAGATATCCCAGAGCTTGCTGGATAAATTGCCAACTCTGGCACAAAAACTTCGCAGTAAGGCAAATAACACATGGATATCTGCAAAGAAACTGGGTTCTGTAGCTGTGGTTCCTACTTCATGTTCACCCAAGGCAGGATCAGCCCCGTAACATTTATCACATGTTTGTATTTCGGGGGTGGTTGAGGCTGCCTTTGCTGTTTCGCAGAGCTCCCAGCTTTCCTCCTCCCCGGGAAAAGCACAAGGAAGATGTGGTGTCTGTAAAAGGGAGAGGGTAAATGTTTGCATCGTTACAGAGCTCGCATTACAGATGCTGTCCAAGCCTTCCAAACTCCTCTTCAGCGACGAGATGGTGTTACAGTGCATTTGCACAGGGAATACCTAGGAGGAACCGAAGTGAAACTATTTAATTGCAAAGGCTGGAGACTTTAAAAAAACCAACAAAACAAAACAAAAAAACAAAACCAAACCACAAAAAAAAAAAAAAATAATCAACCCCAAACGAGCTGCAGAATTGAGAGAAGTTTGGTGATTGTTTCTTTTTAAAGAGACTGTAGGTAAAATTGCTATATAAAATTATATTCTATTACATTCTCTCAGAATTTGAAGCCCCTGTAATATATACCGTCTGTTTAACTTATAAATGTCACAGCCCTTCCCAGCAGATTTCACCTGTAATATATTTAATGTATGGCACTCACGCATAGCCAAAATTACCTTCCTAAATAAGTTTCAGCAGGGATTTACAGCCCTTGTTACAAGAATAGTTCACGCTGGCATGTGGTGTGAGTTTACCCAAGTGGACCGAGATGAAGGGAAGCGTTACCTCAGATCTTGATATGATTATTTGCCCATCTGTGTAGTCCTTCTTTGAATATTGCCAGGATAGGAAATATAAAATGGCTTCAAAATGTCAAAGTCTTTAATTAGAAAATAAACAAAACAGTGAAATCTGAAGCCAATATTATGGGAAGGAATAAAAATAGGAACAAAAGTGTAGGTAAGGGCTTTGATAGCATTAGTCAAATGCCAGTGAAGCCAAAACTCCAGCTCTGAGGGTATTTCACAGGAAGCAGTTAAAGTGATCACTTGCTCGCTGGGTGCTGGGATTGTCAGCAGGATTAGGACTGGGTATGGGGATTTTTTTCTGAAATACTAAAATTGAGAAGCTGGAACCAGAAAGGTGGTTGGGGGTGCCTGGCAGCTCGCCAGGACTCCCTGTCTGTCTGTCTCGGGCAGAAAAGGAGCCAAAAAAAGAGCATCTCCACTCTGTTCCCCGGGATGCCGCCGAAACCTCCCGCGTTGCATTGCCGGTGTCTTCCCACCCTCCCCAAGCGTTGTGAGCCGCAGAAGAAGGGCAGATGGGAGAAGTCCAGAGACAATTATCATTTCATCAATGAACATTTCGGTCCCCTTCTCTCGAGCTGCCGAGGCAGGGCAGGAGCCAGCCCTCCACTCCCTGCACCTTGCACCAGGGCGGCTCTCCCCGCCTGCAGCTCCCGGCCAAAGAAAATATGCCCCAAAAGGCAGAAAGGTTAGCTCATCTGTTGCTTATAGCCCGCGGTCTTTGTTCACGGCAGCTACTATATTGGGAGTTTTCTTGGAATACGTAGTTATAAACGGTAATGGGAGTTCTCAGAAATATCATTTCAACTCCCTGCACTTGTAACAGATGCCAGCGCGTTTGGGCTCTGATCGCCCTTTCCAACCTTGGCCTCATCTTTGAGGCACTCTGCTTCCTTCCTCCCCACAGACAAAAGATGAAATGCAGGGGGCAGTGATCTGGCAGAAGAATGAGGTTTGTCACACGCCTTTCGATGCTTGTGACATCTCCCAGGAGATGCTCGTTAGCCAACTTGAAGTGACCGCGTTTGCATGCAACAACACCAAAGGACAAACGCGCCCTTGAAGTGATCAGCCTGAAAACAGCCTGTGCTGGTGCAAGGAAAAGAATGATTTTTTTGTATTTTTTTTTTTTCTCTATAGAAAATGGAAAGTAAAATGGATTTCACGGGAGTTTTTCTGAAAGCAAACCAATTAACAGAGAAAAAGTTCTTTATTTAGAAAATGTCGTTGGCTATTTGAGAATAAAGGAATGGGAATTGAAAGGGGATATCACACTTTAGTTTTAACTAGTGGTTTGCAGTCACTTTCTTTGGATATCCTCTTTCCTAGCTGATATTTCCTCTGATTTATTCCACTGCAGAAGTGGATCATTTCAGTGAGTTTTATGTAAGTCCACTTGGCTGTTTTACAGTTCTCTGCATGTTTCAATATATTCCACTGTTAAAAATTTTAAAAGTAGGTGGGGAAAGAGGAAATTTCTGGTTAATATATAACAATTTCTTAAGTCAATGTGCCTGGACTCAATTTTTCAGGGCATTTTTCCAGACATCTAATGATGCCAGAAAATAAAAATAGCCAACTAGCAGGACCTTTCCTACAAACTCCTCTGCAACCCAGCAGAAGTTTCATGGGCCTAATCTACCATCATTGGGGAGAAACTAAAAAACTATCATAGGCACACAGAAAAAATAGAAATGCTGTGTAAAACTGCTACAGATAACTAAGTCGGCTACAGAAGCAAGAGTTGAAATTAATATGTGAGCTTTTTGGTAAAAATCAGAACAATCGTGGTTGACCAAATGGTCTAGCTGAGCTCTGCTTGTGAGAATACTGGAAACTTCAGCTGAGCATTTGTATTCATTTACAGTCGGCCACAGGAAGGGCAGCAGCCTTGGCACAGGCACCAGGTTGGGGTTATTATTATTGCTATTACACACTCAGTGGACAAATAGAGGTACATCTGGAACTAGTGTGCGCAATCCCAGGGGTTTCAAGTAAGTTCACACCCAACTGATGAGAGAAAAATCTTGGATTTGAAAAAAAACCCTACTCATTTTCAAACACACATATTTTTGCTCATAAATAAGAACAGCCTCACATTGATAATTTTTAAAGAGTTCAACTTATGAAAAATTAAGTGGGTGAAAAATGGAAATAGAAGACCTGAGATGGGAATGTTTTCAGTTCTTTTCAATTCTCTGGCTTTTGAGGAAATGTAGTAAGAGGGTGTACACCTTAAAAAGAATGTAATTTGTGGGTTTGCCCCTGGGATTTATTGCATTGTATTTAAAGAATTTCTACCTTACTGGGATATTGGGTTGTGTAGTCTCCATTCTTGAAGGTTTTTGAGACCCAGCTGAATAAAGCCCTGAGCAACTTGGTGTGACCCAACTTGGAGCAGGAGGTTAGGCTAGATACCTCCCCAGTTCCCTTCCAAGCTGAATTATCCTGTGATGCTATCAAGCAGACAAAGAAGGATGATTTTTATTTCATGCTTTTAGGCAAATCTTGTGCGTTTGTGTGCGAGAAGTGCTTTTCTTGATGGAAAGCAAAGACTTTTAACTGGATTCATATATAATTTTACACACTTTCCAGGAAATGTTGCTGAAAATATCATATCAAACCACCTTCCATTTCATTAATAGCCTTCTATGATTTTAGGTGTGAATGAAAATATTACAAAATGTGGAAGTTAAATAAATGACGAAACACAAGAGCAGTTAATGACTGAGTAGTTTGGCAAATGAAGTAAGAGGATAGCGTGAACTATATTAGCGTAGTAGATTGAGCTACGCATATTGTTGACAATATTCTATGCAGGATCAACATTATGGGCTCTGGAGTTATTGCTAAAGCAGAAGAGCCGATCTGGAATAATTCCGGGACCACCTCATTCGTCCCACCTATGAGTTATGCCAGCTGCCAAATGTTCTCTATGAAACTCTTACTCATGTCTTTATTTATTTTTATTCTTGGTTTGGCTGATAAGACAATATCTGTGCTGTTAATCCTTATTATAGAGTTTTTTCTGTCACTTACCCTGTGCTATTACTACTTATGCATGTTTCCGATAATATATCTGAAGAAGAATGGATGTGTAAGAGACTGAATCTGAAAATTTATGCTTGTGTCATTCATAAAATTTCAAACTCTTCAGTCAAATATTGTTTCGACAGGTCAAAGCTGTTAGAATAAGCATAGGGAAGAGCTCTGTATTCCTGCCTCCATGTGTGCATACATCTTCTTTTAACCCGACGGCAGCTCTACATAGTAATGTTCATGGAAAAACTCCACAAAGGTAACGTTCCACATATTAGCTTGGCAGCTGAAAGATGAGTAAATTCAACAGCAAGAGAAAAATGGAATTAAGTAAAGGGGAAAATCAGCCGAGTACTTAGTGATTCAAAGTCACTTAAACCTCAGCTGTTTCGGGTTTGAACACAAGAAAATGAAACTACATGGGCTTTATGTGAAATCTCTTCCATCTGGTTTAAACAGGAAGCCAAACTTTTTGTCGTCTGGTTAGCTATGAATTTTTCAAACATGTTTTTCATAGATCCATTCTGAGTTTATTGTGATGCCTTCCAGAGGTCATGGCTGAAGTCACTGTAAATATATTAAATTACTGCTCTTGTGCAAAGAGAGGAGTGTCTACAGTCACTGGAGTAATCCCAGTCTACTGACTTCCCAACCTTTTGTGGTTGTTTCAAATAGCAAAGTGAAAATATTAATCTGCATTTCTTTTGCCTTTGGATTTTTCCAAGCAAGCCATCCATTTCTCCTTCACCTGCACTGAGCTATCCAAAGCCTCTTATTTCATCACACTGCCTGATTTTATAATACTGATACTAGAAGGGTCCAAACTAACATGAAGTCAGAGTGACTCCAGGAGAGGTTTTATGTCATTGGGGTTCTTAAATAGCCAGTTGACTTCAGAATAACATGACAGAAGAAGAGCACCTTGTCATCCTCCAAGAGGTTAAATCTAATTGACTGCAACTCAGGTGTGGCTGAGAGGTTGGTGTACTGTGGGCTGTTGTTGGCATTTAGTAGAGCATGTGAAATTTTGCTAAAAGATTAACAATCTCTACAAGAAAGATGTGAAGCAGAGAAGATGGACTAGGAAGCTTGTAGGAAATAATAACTCGGATTCTTATTGTTTTCCTATAATTATTTAACATCCAGGGCCTGGCCTGTCTCTTCTGGCCACATGAAGAGATAGTAGAGCAAATACATTCAAAAGGTTTGAAGTGTGCATTAGTGCAACTAGATTTGTGTATAGTATTAAAAATGAAAGTGTTAGGATTTAGAAAGAGGCAGATCTAGGTTCAGGTACAGAACAGAGGCTGGAATGCCCTGGTAGCACTAGATATAAAGTTTACTTTCGATAAAGAATTTGCAATAGATGCCATTTTAATGGTTGATTCTGGGATTAGGATTTCATTTTACAAATTTGCTGCACAAGAGACAGAGAAATGCATGTTAATACAGATGGAGTAATACATGTCTTTTTTTTTTAAGCTATAAATCAGCTCTGAGATAAAATAAGAAATATTTGTGTCTAAGTTTGATCTCTGTCATTTACAGAACTGGAAAAAAATCCATGTCCCAGGACTTTCCAGTGCTCAGAAGAAATTCCTTTTGGAACTGTGAGATGCTTCTTTGCATCTGCCTCTAGACAGAAACTTGCTCAAGTTCTAGAGATGAAAATAAAGAAAAGGGTTTCTTTTACAGGTGATTCAGGTTTCTTAAAGTAACACTAGAATATACTCTGAAGTTTTAAATTTTAGAGAAATTTTAAAGAATTACGTTATTGAATTGATATGGGGCAGAATGTTAATTGATTGCATCATATCCCTGACAAATTAACGCATGGGTTCTAACTCCCATATCAGGTGTGCTTGCCTGTATAAATATGTATATAAAATATGTACATGTGTATATGTGTGCGCATGGTTTTCTGTAAGATGAAACGTCCTATATACTATTTTCCTGGGTTATGCCCAGTACATTCATTTAATTATTCAGCGAGGACATACACTACCAAGTTCCTGGAGCTTTTTCTTTTATTTCTTTTTCTTTGTAAAGGCTTTGATACTTTTTGGCACTGGTTCATATAGTCAGTAGAGTACATTTAATGGGCCAAAGGCATTTTTATTACCCTTTAAAATGTTTAACAGAGTTTCTGTATAATTTCTCAACATGGTCTATTTGTTTATTTCTGTATATTTTTGGTATAAAGTGGTAACATTAGGGTGTTAGGTTTTATTACATTGGCATTGTCATCATTAAAGATGTATCAGTCCTTCCATTATGTGCCCATATTTTTAGGGGTTTATATTCTGGACGTGGAACTTCATTCCCAGTGGGTGTCTCAATGCAAATGCTCCAGTAAGATGCAAATCATGGTTTTCTTTAATTAAGTTTAAAAGAAATCGGTTTGGCAACTTTTTTAAATAGCACAAAATCTGTTTTGAGGCATTTTTTCACAAGAAAAAATATAGTTTTTGTTTGAACAGTTAAAGGATTGATCCATCACTTCTCAAGCACTTCATTATCTTAGTTGTAATGGGACATAGTTTGAGACAAGACTGAAGGTTCAGGCTCCAGAAGTGACATTCTCTTACTGAATAGCTTAGCCTTACTTTTACCATTATGTGAGAAATGCAAGTGGACTGGACACTAAATATAAAGAAATAGTTGTTTCATATGAAACAGATGAAAATTGAAGTGCATAGAATCTGGATTTTCTCTCATACCACAAATGGGAAAAATAGCACACATTTGGTTTTTTGAGTTTAAAATAACAGCAACATATTAGTCACTAAATCATATGCATCATATGTGTTTCTGTTTGCACCACTGATCACTCCTCCCTTTTAACGTGTGGTTATTCTGCCAGTTAAACATTCTGATTTTGATTCAATGTAGATTTTTGAAGGGGATCGATCAGTAACTAGGACTTGGTCATACAGTTCACAAGAAGAAGCTGCACTGAGGTGTTGGTTGCTTGCATGCAGAAGTCAGACATCAATATCTGAGTTTTGCAAGTATAGACTTCTTATAAATTGAGTGAATGTGAGCATAGTAGACCACCTTCTAGACATCTGGTGGGTGGCAACACAGGCGCTTTTTTACTGCCTGAGTTCCAGTCTGTTTCACAGCTCCATAGAAAGAAACGGTTCATGGTTAAAACAACTTAGAGTCAGATTTCGTTTCTGACTCTGCTGAGGTTTACCTTTCAATAGGCAAGGGGGCAGCTACAGCAACAAGCTCCTCAGCGTTTGGAATCTCTTTCTCACCACTATGTGTATTTTGCAAGAATTTCTTTTTTTTTTTCCTTTTTGGCAAAGAAGACATAGCAAGACGCCAGCAGCACTGTTATCCTGCAGTCTGCAAGTCCTCCTCCCAAATGGTCCTGAGAAGCTGGAGTTCTGCAGATGGAGAAAACCAGCACGGCAGATGTGCAGTTTGACCCTGGACCCTTTCACTCCCTCTTTTATCATATGCAACAGATACACCAACAGAAGTGTCGAGTCCAACGATACACCAACATAATAAATACAGCAACTATATTACAGAGCCCAGAGCACTACCAACAATCAGGGCCGGGTATCTGGGTGCCAGCATCCCAACGGTCCAAAGGTTTCCAAGAGTTCAAAAGCCAGTTTAACTTTCAGTTGCTGCAGACAAGGCCCACCAGTGATTTCAAGTTCAGTGCTGTTCCCAGTTATGGAATAAATCATTAAAAAGGCCCAGTGCTTGGAAAGAGACCAGCATTAAAGATACATTCGCTACTCCTCTGGTCTTACAGAAGATGGCTCCTCTCTGTTGGAACAAAATGGTCAATGTATATCCATTACATTTTAGCTGCCTTCTGATGCCACAAAAAACCATTCCAGAATGCAGCATGTATAAAATTTATGACTATGCATCTAAATATACGGACAAATACATACATATAGAATCATACAATCACAGAATGTGTTGAGTTGGAAGGGAAATCTGAAGGTCATCTAGTCCAACTTCCCTGCCATGGGCAGGGATATCTTTAACTAGACCAGATTGCTCAGATCCTCATCAAGCCTGACCTTGAATGTCTCCAGGGATGGGGCCTCCACCACCTCTCTGAGGAACTTGTTCCAGTGTCTCACTACCCTCATTGTAAAGAACTTATTCCTAGTGTCTAATCTAAACCCACACTGCTCTAGTTTCAAACCATTGTTCCTTGTCCCATCACTACATGCCCTTGTGAACAGTTCCTCCCCAGCTTTCTTGTAGGCCCCATTCAGGTACTGGAAGGCCGCTATAAGGTCTCCCCAGAGTCTTCTCTTCTTCAGGCTGAACTACCCCAACTCTCTCAGCCTGTCTTCATAGGAGAGGTGCTCCAGCCCTCTGATCAACCTCGTGGCCTTCCTCTGGACCTGCTCCATCAAGTCCATGTCCTTGTGCTGAGGGTTCCAGAGCTGGACACAGAACCCCAGATGGGGTCTCATGAGAGCAGAGTAGAGGGGGAGAATCACCTCTCTTGATCTGCTGGCCATGCTTCTTTTGATGCAACCAAGGATGCAATTGGCCTTTTGGGTTGCGAGTACACATTCTTGGCTCGTGTCCAGCTTTTCATCCACCAGTACCCCCAAGTCTTTTTCTGCAGGGCTGCTCTCTATCACATCATCCCCCAACCTGTATTGATAATGAGGATTGTTGAGGATTGTCCTGACCCAGGTGCAGGACCTTGCACTTGGCCTTGTTGAATTTCATGAGATTTACACGGGCCCACCTCTCTAGCTTGTCCAGGTCCCTCTGGATGACATCGTGCCCCTCTGGCATGTCAACCATGTGTCATTTGCAAACTTGCTGAGCGTGCACTTGATCCCACTGTCTATATCATTGATGAAGACACTAAACCACACTTGGATATATAGATATGCAAGACGTTAGAAGTGGAGGTAAAATGTGTAGGAGGCCACTACATAACACATCTTACACAGTTTGCAGAATGAAGCATCATTTGTTCATCTGTTCTAGGAGAAGCTGATGGAAAACACGTAGATTGCAGTCAGTTACTCATACTACAGTATACCATAAATTGATGGGACATGAGTAAGTACAGTACCAATTACTTTTTTCCCACCTAAGGCTTTACTCTTCGTATCTCTGGTCAAAGACCATCCCCTCTGGAGTGACATGGAGCCTTGTTCCACATAAGTATTAGCCTCCCCATAAAGCTGTGGGGCAGTGCACAGCCAAGAAACAGGTCAGAAGCTCCTCTTGTTTGTCACTGTTTTCCCTGCTTCAAGAACAGCTATAATCCTTGCCCATCCTTGCATGCTTGGGATCTGCAGTGTGGAATATAATGGTTCATAAATCAGAGCATATCGACTTTTGCTGATTGTTTAACTGCTGGACCCAAAAGTCATGTGTTGTTGATGAAGAGCCAGTCTGAGCTCGGGCAAGTGAAAGAAGCCATCAGGTTCCTGCTGACATTTGGAATCTGCTGTCTCAGAAGCCGTCATTTTTAATGCATTTTAAGACTGAAAGCCTTATTTGAATTAGGGGTCTGTGCCATTGGCTACCAGCTGTGATGTTGTGGAGTTTGCTGTGACAGGGTACTCCCTTTTCCCAGACCAGAGTCTCCACTCAGTCTCTTGACAGTCTGCCAAGCTTCACAACTGGAATGTGTGAAGTTCAGTTTAAAAACAGTTTCTTTCCATCATTCGTGCCTGTTTTGATCTAGTATGTGAAACAGGTTTCTAGTTTTGTTATAGGATTCTTGTTCATTCTTGGCAGATTCAAATTCATTATATAATCTAGCAGCATCAGATGACTGCCCAGGAATGAGTAGCAGATGCATCTCCTGAGATACAGAATTCCTTACTACAGCCACGCATTGGTGACTTGATAGCCACCACTATATGACTGGAGTGGTGACAACAAAGGTATCATGAATTTGATAAAACCAATACCAGATGTAATGGACTCTGAAAGGGTGTGATACAGAACTGGCCTCCCACACCTTAAGAATGATGGGGAAAGCATTTGTCCTGGAACAACCACACTGTCATGGTAATACTTTCCTGCCTGAGCAGAACTCAGGACTATCCTCCCTGAGGATAGTCATAGCTATTGTCAGTATTAGTCTGGTTTCTCCATTTACACACTGCCGTGCTGTAAGCAGACTCTGTCTGGCTGATGCAGTGCTAAAGAATGTTACACATCTCCTCTTGTGGCTAATCTACCAAGGATGACCACTGATCCAAGTTAATGGATAAGGCCCTTTCATTTGAGGGGCTTTGAAACTGTAGTCTGGGCTTTCATTCCCACTGTTGGCATAATGAGAAAGAAGTTACAGGTGGTAACGCTCATGCCAACTGCTGTGCACTTCAGAAACTTGGAAAGAACTTCTGAGAAAACTGGCATGACGTATTTTCCATCATTTTTTAAAAATAACAATCTACAAAAGACAGCTGTCTGCTACTGCTACCAGCAAGCAGTGCAGTGGCTAAGGCCATTAAATAGTTTAGGAACCTCCACTCAAAAGTGCTCTGAAAAAGCTGGCTAAGCTGCTATTAGACTTGGGTACCTGACCTCTCTAGGAGCTTTCCTGCTTGGTGTTGAGTTCTCCAGGTTCTATATCTGAACATTTCACCCTAATCTTCACTGGAATGGGCAACCCAGATGTTATTATGGAAGTGAAACACATCAAGCTCTTTAAACAGTGCATTTTTCCCCTGATGTCCTCAGAAACAGTTAATCTCATAGCATAAGGGTCTCCAAAACAGAGCATAATAGTTGTCTGTGCAAGCCAGTTAAAAGTCTGAATGGAGCTGACAGGTTTTACCATCAGTGATGGTACCTATTCCCTTAAATGGAGATTCCCTAAGAAAAAAAAAAAAACCACCAAAAAAACCCCAAACAATAAGAAGTCCCACTAGTGGTTTTACTTAGTTGTAGGCATTCGCAGAAAATGCCTGATACTTACTGAAAGGATTAGATTCCTCACAAAATGAAGTCACAGCTGCCACTGCCTTTTAAAATATAGCTGGAGCTAGACAAAAAGGCCTTCATTTCCATAATACCATCCTAGTCAGATTATGCACCAAGTGAGAGGATGCCTTTGTTTCTTCCTATACTGAAGGAAATCCAAGGCCAGAATGTCCTGTCTCTGAAAAGCATCCTAGACCCCATGCTATAGGTCTTTATGTTTTGTTTCAGTTTAATTTGCCTCTGAGCAAAATAAAAATTCCAGACTCTTAGGGCCAGATGAGATGTGTGCCTTTATAGACTACAGAGCTGAGCTTCACCATGTGAACAGTCTTTGGTTCTTATCTCATTATCCCAGATCATTAGTGTATTTCACAACAACCAGTCCTTGGACAAGTTGCACGGATGAGTCCTTCCAGCAGTCTAGGTAGGCCTAGACACTCTTCCTTCCCTCTCCAATCCATCTCATTGTTGAATGAGAGGATTCCTGCTTAAGGTGACTACTTTTTAAGTAAAGGATTATGAATGGGATGAGACCACTCCATCCTCTGAACCTCCTCACTCTGTGAGTCTCAGCTGCTTTCACTCCAAATCTGACACCCCAAATTTTCTCACTCCATGGTGAGGTACTAGTGCTAGTATACTTGATACAGGACTCATTGTTCCATGGAGCTTTGAAGTCCTTCACTGTGTCCCTAGTTATCTAGCTCAGCTAGTAGAGGTCTGTCCCTGAATTGTATCCTGGGATAGAGATCCTTATGACCTATGGGTGTAACCATAGTGAGAAGAAAGGGTCTTTCTTCTTAGTCCATCACCGCATTTTGCAGAGGCATGCATAAACTAACCCCTTACCTTTGTATACCAATGTTTATCAATAGTTCTTCAAGCAGATGTTAGTGTGTCACAGATTGACTATACACAGTCCTATAACCAATCTTCACTAAATTATTTGCAGGTTTCTCTTGTAGATCAACAGTTGGCAAGAAGTTTTCCAAACCTGATTAATATATTATAAGCATTGTCTCGAGGATAATAAATGGAAGAACATCTGTGCTTAATACTTTTCCTCCTTTCAGAAATTCTCCACATTCCACAGATGTGAAATGAGATCCTTCCTAAGTGAACAGTACTTTTGAATTTCTTTCACAGCTAAAGAGGTTAATAACATGATGACCACAAGGAAACCACTTAGAAGACAAGGCTTCTTTGGCTAGTAGATGAAGTAATTAAATTTAGTAATAGCTGTTGTTGTATAAAAGATCCCTATGTATTGGTCATAATTTTTCTGAAGGAAAACCAGTACTAAGGGATCTAAATGTGATACTGGCACATATTGTGTTTGATGGTTGGCTATGAATATAGCAACTACCAAAGGGTTTTATAGGTCTCAGCTGGTGATTCCCACTCTGGTTGTTAGGGGTGCTCAGAGCTTTTATTTCAGGTGACTCCAATTATCATGAGTGTCAAAAGCAAGTTAAACCAACCTGGGTTGGTAGACATGGGGGATAAATGGGGGAATGAGTATCATAAATTATATGACTTCAGTCAGCTAGTTCATCACAAATGGAAAAGCAGAAGGAGATATTCGGATGCTGAATTCTGTGCTAGGGGTGGGTCACTTTTTGCCTCAAGACAGAGGGCATGTTGTAAAGGATGCTTTGAACTGATTTGAGGGCTGTATGCTAAGATTACTCACTAATAATTGGTTTCTTTCATTCTCATTTCCAGATAATGATTGCCAAGTCATAAAATGGAGCAGAAAAAAAGCAATATGCTGCAATGCTTCCATAGCCTGGCTTCTGTTCTCTACCTTGTATGAAGGACAGCAAGCAGGTCTGTGCAACGTGCACCAGTTTCAGCATACACGGAGAAAAAATTTTTGGTATAGAGTAAATCTGTGTTCTCAAGGGTGAGGACCCTTTGTTGCTGTTGCCCAAACACTCATAGAGGGTCTAGTTTTAGCCAAAGTATAATTGTGTATAGCCTTTGACTCAGATAATGAGTCTGCTTGTAGTAATTTAAGAGGAACCGTATGAACGCTGTCTCTCTCTCTTTCAAGAGAGAGAATTTCCTCTACATTCTCCCACTGCAGAAGATGAAACAAGGGATTCAACTACTATAGGCTACATAGCAACGCAAGACCTCATCAGCATCTACTGAGGTCTCCTGACGCAATCCCCACTGCCAAATCTGGCAAAGCACTCTGTCTGCTCCCTGCCAAATTGCTGACTTGATGGGAGATTTTCCAGGACTCTTCACCTATACAACTATAAGCAAAGCAAGCAACATCTTTTTACGTAATATGGACAGCTTTCTGGCACAGGAGGAAGGGAAGAATGATGTACAGTCGGCAACCCAAGCTTCAGCGATGGCACTTCTTATTTTCTGGTGACAACACTAGTTTGGTGGGTTAGGCATACTAGACTGACACCCTTCACTTGGTGTTTCTGGTCTTAAGTCATCACCTGGCTTATTTGAAATCGAGGAGCGTTTTTCTTCTGTGGTCAGTGGCTCTGTGCTTTGCTGGGCTAAACTCCTTGCCTCAGCAGTTGTCAAACTGTGAGAACACCAGTGACTTTGTAAACTACACATCCTAACAGCACAAAAGGAAGCTGTCAAGTTAAAGTCACCATGCGGCCAGATTTTCTGAAAGTATCTTTATCTGACGGCCTTGGCTTCAAGAAATATTGTTAGACACATTAGTAGCCCCAGATTTGCTGTTTAGCAGATGTAGCTGATGTTCTTATTGAAGATGTATTTTGCGTGTATAAAAAACACTGTTTGGTCTATGTCAGAATTTTTCAATATTTTTAACATTGTTGAGCCCCTAGGTTTTTCCAGTTACAATGAGCACCTTTTCAGAAATTATGCATATTTTAGATCAGTGCACATGAAATTTCTTTTTGTGTTATCCTTTTGTGGTGCTCTAGAAGTAGTTCCCCACCCTTCTGGGTTAAAAACTACTTATCTGCATGTATCGCTGCACTGGGTTGGGTGTGCTCTTTTTACTGGGAATAAACAATCCCTGGGAATGAATAAGCTGTCACAAGCAGCTTTGGGAATAAAGAGCAAAGTCAGGGAAAGCACAGAGCTATGAAGGTTCTTTTTGTCAATGCTCATATTCATGGTTCATAAAAATCTAATTCAGAATGTTAATTTACTCAAAAAAATAATCAATTCAGACACTGTGCATTTGTCACTTGTGAGCCAGAAGAGGACAATCCTGGTATTGTCCTGTTTTGCAGTCTAAGAAAAATCAACTTTTATCTTATGAAAAATTATTTTATGTGTGTAAAATATTGCAATAATTTTTTGGGGGGGAGGGTGTTTGTAATGCTTTCATATATTACAGAGTTAGTACAGTAATCTGTCCTTTGATGGTTTCATGTTCATTTTTAACAGATACAAAGAAAATAACAGTAATGCATCAGATGCTGGAGTTATGGTAAGACAAATTTCTAAAGGATAGTGAATTCAAAGTAAGGCTTCTGCCATTCATTTCTTATTTGCTAGCATGTTCCTATGTGAAAGACCAAAGCTCTTTTTTTCTGAGTCCTGTGCTAACACATGCATCAACAAATTTAAACCCTGAACAGAGAAGATGGATGGGTGGAAGGGGAAATGGAGGCACACTAATGGAAGCGCTTTGGCCAAGCTATGCAGCAGCCACTGCTAGAGCTGACCACAGCATCCAGTTTGCCTGACTGGGAAAGTAAAGCTGCTGACCTTCCATGAAGATGTCACCTTTAACTTAAGCCGAGTATTTATTTAGGCTGATTTCCTTATCTGGAGATTTTTATTTTATATAACCAGGAGGTTCAGTGATACAGCTGCAGAAGAGGATCAGAAAGCCTTTCTGATATTTCCTGCTTTCATGGACAGTTGTGGTAGCAGGTGCTGGTAGCTAAGATGATGGAGAAGTCCGAAGGGTTCCAGGGGGAC
This sequence comes from Tringa tobata, assembly GCA_033628505.1. NCBI lineage: Eukaryota > Metazoa > Chordata > Aves > Charadriiformes > Scolopacidae > Tringa > Tringa tobata. Next base: position 23,944,067 of record JAHREE010000245.1, read on the forward strand.
CAAAATTAAAACAGTTCTCTTTTCCCAGAAAAGCACAAAAGAAAATGCTGTCTGTGCTGGATTTTTTTTAATATATCCTCAAAATTTTATGGCAAAATATGAACTGCATGGTCTGACCTTTTATGTATTATTCATCAATGTTTTCTTACCCGTTGCTCCATAAGAAGAGCCTTGTAAGTCAAATAAAGCACTTTGGCACACTGGAATATAGACGTTCATACAAGCAGAGAATAAAATGGGAATATTTCACTAAGAGAAATGGCCTACAAAATGGTAATAAAGGAAAATATATGTAGCTGATCCGGGAAGGTGATCCATGTCCTATTCTTGCTCCTAAATCTGTCAAAAAATCTGCCATAAAAGAGTCCTTAGGCAGGCACATAGGAACGGCTTTTGGCTCTGTCATTAGTACAGCTTATACAGTGTCAGGTTTGATATCTCTTGAAGAGCTATAAGGGTTTGAGGGCTATCAGAACATCTATGCGTGTGTGGGGAAAGACATTTCTTCTTCAGTTTTGCAAGCAACCAGACAAAGCTCTGAAGCCTGAAAGCTATGACTCCAGTCTACAGAAAGATGAGTATTCTGCATCAGACAGTTTTCTCACCACAAAAGGCAGGTCTCCATACAGGCTGGAAAGACCTCTGGCCAGTCAGCCCCATAGATCTATAAAACCTGTCTGAAATGTGTCCAGGCGCTCCGTATCAAAGTTTCAGGCCACGTCCTGCAATAGTCTCTAGAGCAGAGGAACTAAAAGGAAGGAGCTTCAGAGGCAGGGTGGCAGCCCAAACTAAGCAAAGAACTGTTTTGTTTGTCATTTTGCCCAAGGTTTATGATTGAAACAAAAAGCTTTGACCTGTAAGGAACCCTGGGTGTGGTAGACAGTGCTTCCTGGGCTGAGGGAACCGGGCGAGCTGCCCTGTCAGCTGCCTCGGGCATGGACGAAAAAATACGTGGTCTCTGGCTGAAAAGTGGTTATGTATATGCAGCAATACGCTGCGTAGAGCATGCAGCACAAGGCAGTGCATTTTTGAGAGCACGCAGAGGTGCATGTGCCCACGTACATACTTTCTACCAGACAGAGTGTAGGCTATACATTGACAGGCATGAAAATGCCCATCAGATAGGTAGGCAGCAGGTAGCGGTCCTAATACTATGGTGTAATGATTGTCTCCATGTTTTGTGCTGAAGACCTTTTCATCTGCCATCTGAAAAGCTCAAGTCCTTTCCTTAGGCCGGGATTTGTGAGTTTTACGCACCCCTCTGATTTTTTGAGGGAAACATGGGTTGTTTTTTTTTTTTTCTTTATGCAATTCATATTGAAATACACACCCAAATCCCTCCCCAAAAGAGTGAGAGCTTTCCAAAACAGCCTAAAACTCAATCCAGCATGAGGGAGTCTCCCTTAAATGGGAGAATTTTGGAAGGGCCATAGTATTCCCAGGCTCTTTTTTTTTTTTGCATGATACTCCTGAAAAAACATGCAAGATTTCGTGAAACTCAGGCTCAGAACATCCAACATCACATACCTTTCAAAGAGCACCTTGTGCATACAGAGGAAAAAGTTTATGCAGGAAGATTTTGTATGGGCTTCCCAGTGATGAGGAATTTTAGTCTCTATATGCCATATATTCTGCTCATTATTTCACAGAATAACCTTGCTTTCTTTTCACAGCCCAGCCATTTATCTCTCGGCTGCTTAAATTTGGCATTTTCCTTTTTCCCTATCGCCATTCTCAAGCTTACATCCTGGCTGGTACATTGCTTCTTAATATATGTGCCCAGAGGACAGATGACACCCAGGCTGGACTGGGCCCTGAGCAACCTGCTCGAGTGGGAGGTGTCCCTGCCCATGGCAGGGGGGTTGGAACTCAGTGATCTTTGAGGTCTCTTCCAACTTTAACCATTCTATGATTCTTGATTCCCAAAGAAGCATATCATCCGAGAGTTTAAGATCCACCTAATCTAGACTTTTCCAAAGTGGCCATATTTATAATGATTAAGCAGCACCCTCAGAAAACTTCTGCCACTATATAACCACTAAGTTACCTGAAGAAGTTATTTTATGTGTGCTTCATCACCATCTTCATTGTGGGTGTATTTCTGCAACAGTTGTTCTGCTCCAAACCTGCTCTACGTGTGGGCTTGGCCCAGAGAGGTGAATGGGAAGTCGATGATGACAAAATGGCTGCTTCCTCATTTCCCGCCTGTCCTGCTTCCCACCCGTGGCCAGCGGAATCATTTGGGATGGGAACTTGCTGCTTATTAGGATTTATTGTCTCTTCATCCGCAGTGTCTGGTCACGCTGTCTGTCCCATCTATACTACTTGGAAGAACATGAGGACTTTTTGTATTCCAAAGTGTCTCTTAGGAAGAGGGACGGAAGTAAGCTGTGGATGCATCCATACGTTACTTTTCACCGGGGAGACGAGTGATACAGTTCTTAGGAGCACATGGCTTGTTTATGGCTTTCTCTAATATGTATGCTTTCCATACAGAATGACCTTGGCTCAGAAAGTACCTTTATTTAAAATAACATCATTTATTAGCTGGGCTATGGGTGACAACAATCTGTTCCCTGTTTTAGTCAGATTTTAAAACTTCATTGAACTCCACCGTGCGTACCCGTCTCATGCTGCTGGTTTCTCACTGTGGAGAGGGTAGGAGATACTTCAGGATAGGTTACATGGGCACTGTGATAGTGCAGAAGAAATTTAATTACAATTTTTAAAAGAGATTGTTTTAATCCAGGAGAAAATCATAATATCTTATAAATTCTAAACATCTGGTCCAAAGAACAAATCTAAAACATTAAATTATCACTACTGGGAACTGTGAGATGAGAGTCTGCTTTAGTAGTCCTCGGCAGTACTTTTTTTCTGGTAAATGTTGCAGTGTTGGTAAATGGAGTGTATTTTTGGAATAGCTTTGTCTCTCAAGGGATGAGTATAACCCTGATGAGGCTCATGTCTGCAAAAAGAGAATTTCATTAGGGAATTTGAAGACAGTAGTATCCATTATTAAGAACAGTAATATTTCATGGTTAGGTGCCTTTATATATGTGCTAAGTGGCAATATGTGACAGTCTTTTGCTCAGCAAACTGATCCTGAGGGTAATCTCGTTGTTTTCTCATGATTTAACATAGAATTAGAATCCTAAACAGTGGTAAAATGCATTCAAAAGTATTTGACCTTGACCAAATCACAGCTTTTAGTTTAATTTTATTTTTCATTCCCTGCAGAGATTTGATAAACCACAGAAACCGGCCATGAGTTTTGCACCTGCTGTAACTTACTGTTCGGAACTATTTGGAATTTTTCTTGTGTTTTTTGTGAGAAACCCAAGAGTATTTTTCCAGTCTACCCAGCACAGCCTGTCCCCTTCACTGCTCCAATATGAAGTGTCTGTTGCTTTTAAATTCAGTGGCTTTCAGAACACTTTAACAGAATACATTTTGTTGAAAAGAAAAAGAGAGAAAGTCAACACTGTCTTGTATTAACTTGTTATACTCCAGTAACAGTTGGAGAAGCTGCCTGTGGATTAAGTCTCCTCAGTTTTCCCTAGCCAGGGCAAAATAAGGGAGACTTTTTTTCCCCAGGACCTTGAGAGAATGTTTTTTGGTATGTAGCTTTAATGGGCAAAATAAATTGGGGGATGAGCTCCAGTCTTGCAGTAATCTTGTGAGTTTCCCACCTGTTAGCAATCTGCTCTCTGTTCAGGCCTGAGCATGCTATTGAGCCTTAATTACCCAGACAGGCCACAGCTGGGACCTCCACCCACACATTCTACCCAGGTGACTGGGGGTCTATTTAAGATCAGGTCTGAACACCTCTCTTGTTTTCTCTGAGTACACTTTTCTCCAGTCCTTGTTTCCAGCTCTGTCTTTTGCTGCTCCTGCCTCCAACTCCTCGGATGTGGCTCATCCCTTGCCATGTGTAGGACCATCCAAGGACCTGGCTCTGTCTCTTGTGTTCAGGTACTGTGGGGGAACAAGTGGGTTAAGGGCATGGCTGCTGCTGGGGTTGCCTTTGGTTCCCCCCTGCACTGAGGAGCTCCACTTGTTGTTTCCTGGTGCTATGGCCTTGCTGCTCAGCATCTCCCATTGTGATGGGGCAAGGATGAGATAGAGCATGATTTAAGAGTAACTAAAACCTACTTGTGCTCTAGAGAGGCTGTTTGCCTACCTGGTGAACGTGTGTGTGAATGTGGTCCAGCCTACTGACCCTTCACCTGTGCTTTCCATGGGTAATGTGGAATTGTACACTAATGAGTTTGTAGAAAAGTTTTCCATGCTTCATAAGGGCTGTAAGGAGGGTCCAGGGAACTACAGCTCTGTTAGTCTGATCTCAGTGCCAGGGAAGGTTATGGAGCAGATCATTATGAGTGCCAATATGCAGCATGTATAGGACAACCAGGCAATCAGGCCCAGTCAGCATGGGTTTATGAAAGGCAGGTCCTGCTTGACTAACCTGATATCCATTTACAACAAGGTGACCCACTTAGTGGATGAGGGAAAGGCTGTGGATGTTGCCTAGTCAAACTTTTGATACTGTTTCCCACAGCAGTCTCCTGGAGAAACTGGCTACTCATGGCTTGGATAGGTGTACTCTTCTCTTGGTAAATAACTGGCTGGTGCTGAAGAATTGTGGTGAATGGAAGTAAATCCAGTTGGTATCTAGTCACAAGTGGTGATTCCCTGGGCTTAGTATTGGGGCCAGTTCTGTTCAATATCTATACCAATGATCTAGATGAGGGAGTTGAATGCACTGTACCCAGGTGGCCAAGAAGTCCAACAGCATCCTGGCTTGTATCAGAAATAGTGTGGCCAGTAAGACTAGGGAAGCAACTGTACCTCTGTACCTGGCACTGGTGAGGCCCCATCTTGAATACTGTGTTCAGTTTTGGGCCCCTCACTACAAGAAAGACATTGAGGTGTGGAGTGTGCCCAAAGAAGGGTGATGAAGCTGATAAAGGGTCCAGAGCACAAGTCTTATGAGGAGTGGCTGAGGGAAGTGTGGTCTTTTGCCTGGAGAAAAGGAGGCTGCATGGAGACCCTATTGCTCTCTACCACTACCTGAAAGGAGGGTTGTAGCAGGGCAGGTGTTGGTCTCTTCTCTCAAGTAACAAGAGATAAGATAAAAGGAAATGGCCTCAAATTGCATGCAAGAGGAAGTTTAGATTGGATATTAGGAAAAATTTCTTCACTAACAGGTTTATCAAGCATTGGAACAGGCTGTCCAGGGAAGCGGTTGAGTCGCTGACCCTGGAGGTACTTAAAAGACATTTACATGTGGTGCTGAGGGACATGGTTTAGTGGTGGACTTGGCAGTGCTAGGCTGATGGTTGGACTCAATGATCTTAAAGGTCTTTTCCAACCTATGATCATTCTATTTTGGTGTATGGTATGTGAAAAAAATTACAAGGTAATTCTGAAGTGTAGTCCCTTTGCTTCCATTTGCTATTCTCAGCAATGATTAACTTGGGGTGGAAGAAGGAGGGAAGGGCTAGCTGGGGAATTTGCCACCTCCAGCCTTGGTCACAGAATGGGAGAGTGACTAGGCTTTTGACTGTGCTGAGATCAGCTGAGTTGGTAAATGCCAATTAACTTGGCTTCTTGTCAGAAACACAATGGCATAATGAGTTAGCACAAACTAGCCAGTCCTCAAGATCTTTGAATATGTGAATTGGGAAGTCAGGATATGAATTTAAAATAGGATTTGACTGCCTGCTCCTGTCTTTTTTGGTCAAACTGGACTTTGATCCCTGTTTCAAAATACCCCCAAAACAGTGCTTCGCATTATAAATGCAGAGCTTTTGCATGTTGCTTCCCTGAGTAAAAATGAAGTTAATCTCACTAGAGCGTTGCCCTTGAGCAATCTTCTGTGCAACTCTTCTATCCTTGCTTACTGCCTAATGCACCTTCAAAATCCTAATGGCTGGGGATCTTTCTGTATTCAGATGAGTACAGACTGTTAGACATGTATTGTTGGCTTGTTCCTTGCTTGGTGGTGGTGTTTGGGTTTGGGCTTTTTATTTTTATTTTTAATTTCTTTGCTATAAAGTTGTTTTTCTTTCCTTACACAGACCTTTTAATTTATGTTTTCTTTCATCTGGAACCTCAAAGTCTCTGATTCATATTCGCTCTTTGCTTTTGGTGTATGGAAAAAGCTTAAGACATACTTGGCTCTAATAGTTGTGCAAATTTAAATACTGGTGGGGAATAGAAATATTTGAAACTAACCCCATCCCGGTGTATTTAAGGATTTCAGTTACCAATTGCCATGGATTGCAAAACCCCCTCATTATCTGTGTTTTGTTACCAGATCTTAAATGAATAGAATCAGCAATGGTTTACGTGCTTGCTGGGTGACATTGGGTGTTAAGCAGGAGAGAAAACTGAGGTTTCTTGGGAAGTGACTTTGAAACACGGCATAAAGCATAATGGCTTTTCCATCATAAAACTTTTAAAGGAGAGCGATTTTCCAGGTGTTTGATAAACACTTGTTTAAATAGTATGTCTAAAGTCAAATGCTCAATGAAAACCTGTGTTTGGAAAATAACAATTGTAAACAGGGAGGGGGAAAAAAACAGTTACTCCAATAGTGGAGCACCTCACCCAGAAAGAATGTGAGGGGCTGTAATCAAGGAGTTATAAGGGTCCAGCATTTACCCATTGCTGACTGCATCCAGAGGGGAGCTGAGATGCAAAAGCAACTCCTTTAAATTTTGTGGCNCTGACTGCATCCAGAGGGGAGCTGAGATGCAAAAGCAACTCCTTTAAATTTTGTGGCGAAGATATTAATGGATTAATTTATTTTTTTCTTTCTTTAACACTGTTCACAAGAATAGTTTCAAATGACAAAATAATTGTAGCTCTCTCCAGTCTGGAGAGATAAAAGCCAAAGCCAAATATGCTTTTGATAAATATGGCCATATTTTTAAATACTTTTTCTGTAATGTGCCACTACTTTTAAACAGGACCTCAAAGGATTCCTACATCATGATAGTTATAAGTAGGGGAGGAAAGCTGGTGCTTTAATAATAAGAGAGTTCTTCAACTTCTGCTCCAATGACTGTTTTGGTTGTGGGTTTTTTTCTTTCCAATAATGGTTTGGATTTTCTCCCCCTTGTTCAAAAAATAAAACAAATATATACTATGTATGTAGTATCTCTGGATTTACAACAATGTGCATATGCATTCCCTAAAACTTTGAAGGATTAACATTGAACAAATAGGTATAAAACTTTTTGCCAGAATGATCTGTGGAAAAAAGTGTGAGGTTTTTTTGTTTAAAATAAAACTGGATCCAGTGGCTGCAGGTAGAAGAATTTTTTTTTCCTCCAGTGAGCCTTCCTAAATCTTACTTTTCTCCCACACGTATATCTGTTTTCAGCAGTGAGATGCAAGTCTGTGGGAGGAAGTGAAGGACACAACGAAGTCAACAGGGAAATCTTTCCTTGTTTTCGGTATTTGCACCCTCTGAGCTTTACCTCTTGAGATCAGTGCTTTCTGCACTCAGTATAAATGTCTCCACTGAGGCACGCTCGTGCCAGCCCTTTGCACCGCTTCCCTTACACTTGAATCCCCCAAAGAGGCTTTCGGTGGGGCTCAGACTCTGCCCTCAGCTTCCCATCCATTACCTAACCCATACCAGGGCCGCTCCAGGACAAGAGCCTATGGGCCAAAAAGGGCTGAGCAGGAAAGGATTTGTAGGCTGCATTTCCATATTGTAAAACGCTTTTCAGAACTGGCAGGAGCTGATGCTCTACAGTACAATTGCTTTTTCACCTTGGGAACTGGAAGTAAAATATAGACATCTCATGTATTTTATCTTTGTGATGGATGGTGATAAAAGGGACTGTGCCTCATATGCTGCTGCTTTTTATTATTGTTGTAAAAACAGTAATAGAAATCCCCTTTAAACCTTTTCCTATAACTGTAACGTGAGAATGGCTGTATTTCACTAGCAGCGGTTCCCTTTATGTATTATGCTCCTGCAAATGCAGGATACTGCCTAAATGCTTACAGGTAGCCTGTGTGCTTTTATCAGAGTTGATAACCAACCTTTCATAAGCTTTCCATCTGCCTAAACAAAATAAAAAAACCCACCGGATTTAGGTGATGCCACATATTGGTAGCAGGGGAAGAGAGAAACGTGTTTCCCTGATATGACTTGGTTTTTACCTAAAACCTGTGGGGAAGGTACTAGATCATTTACTGTGCAAGAGTGTATGGTCATTAGGGCCTGGAGAAAGCTGCTCAAGGTGTAACAGGTTGGTCAGAATGAAGGAGAGCAGAGAATGAAGGCAAATAGACCTACCAGCATTCAAGGAAGTTATTTGTGGCTGGAAAAATAGTTCCTAGAGTGGCAGCTGCTCCCCTCTTGCTCTGCTTCCAGCACAGCATCACGATACGCAGGGAGACAATTAGCTGTGTCCTCCACACAGGGCTTTAGAGATGCCTGTGCCCTGCTGATCTGCTGAAAAAGAGATTAATGCAACCATTTATTAATAGGGATTGCCAACTTTTATGTTCGGCAAGCGTATGCCGATCTGCAACTTTTATCTGCTAAGATGTATTTAGGACTCTGGGGGAGTTTCGCTCTTGACATCTTGGCAGTGTAAGGAGACCATTTTCAGTTTCATCATATTCTTATTATGAAATAAGAGCCATCTATTTTAAGTGGCTTTACAGCGAAGCACTACACTGGGAATTTAAAAAAAATCCCATTTTATTTTCCACCACACAAATGTCCTGCTTTATTTTCTTGGCCTGAGTCTCAGAACACAGCAGGAAAATAGCTGTAATCCAGTTTCTTCTTGCTTCTTATGGAGTTTGGATAATTTCACTGGTTCTTCTCCCAGTTCTTATCTGCACCAGCAGCTATAATGTAGCTTGTGGTATCTGATTACTCTATGATCCTGGATTTGAAGAAATTTCTTCACATGACTTTTGGTAAGTGTAAGCTATTTCACTTTCCCCGCTTATGTCTGTCAGGAAAATCTCCTAAACCTGAGCAGTGATTGGGATGCAGGGTCCCGTCTCCAGTAGCCTTTATAAAGGACATAATGGCAAGGGGATCTCTGCATCTGAGCTGCCATATGTTCCAGGAGAGTGGCTGGGATAAAAGTCGTTAGTGGGAAGCTTAGGATCTCTCTTATGAGAAGTCAGGGGTAGGATGGGGAAATTTTCCCTGGCTTCTCAGGAAATTGTTCTGTGGCTGTGTATGGAGTAGCTGGATTGACTGGGCCAGGGAAGATGGGGTCTCCAACATCTGGTTGAGGGCTTCAGTTGGGGAGCAAAGGTTCCTTTCTCAAATGATTTTTTTGTTGTTGGTTTTTTTGTATCTCTTACTGTAATTGAATATTGAAAATTACATGTAAGTGGTGATTATTTTTTTGTTTGCTTCTTTAATAGCATTTACCTCTGGGTTGTTTGGTTACCATTTTTTATGACTGAAAATTGGTTTTAAAGTTTTCTCTTTCCTCCTAATAACATTACAAAGATTTAAGTTCTTTTATTATGATATTTCTCTTTATTTCAGAAGAGAAACTCTAATAGCAGGATTTGGCCTGAATGACCAACTTTTCAAAGTTTCAATATGCAGCTAGTCCTATAGCCAGCGTGTGTAGGGGAGACTATACAAGGATGAATATTTCAAATCCGAGTAGTGTGAAGACATGGCAAAGCTGGGGGCGGGGAGGGGATGTGGTGGGTGATTCCTGGATGCATGAGCTGTTTTAAATGTTTTTCTTGCCAAGAAACTTCTACTTTTTATAATGAACTGAAGACAAAGAAACTTTATTTTTTCTGGACGCTGTACCAATTGAGTTTCACCTGATGCAGTGCTCTGTCATTAACTCATCAAAAGGCTGAGTCCTTGGAGCCTCATCAGGAGAAAGCCAGGATGCTATACCACTGGAAATCATCTCTGCATTGCAAAAGAGAGAAGCAGTCCAATGGATTATGTGACATGGCAGATCTTGAAAGCAGAGCACATGAAGGAAGGAAGGAGTGCTATAACTCCAAGGGTATTTGGCTCTTATTTTTAGAGTTGTTTGACTGACGGATCACCATGCAACAGTGATGTGTATGGGCAGAGCTAGTGAAATAACGCTGGGGATGGTTGTAGGCTGATGTAACTCCAGTGTGATGACAATTCCCTGGCTCTTAGCAGTGTTTTATCCCTGACATGCAATGTTCTACATGTCAGCTTTCTTTTGTTTTCCATGGCTTGTTTCTTTTTGCTTTCCACACCACACAACAGTGAACAAATGAAAAGGATCCTTTTATGAGATAATGAATGTCTTCTGTGTTTTTGCATGTTCCACTTTGGGGATAGGAGCAATGCTCTGTGTGGTTGGACCTGTGGTTGGCAAAATGGGTACCCACAAATTTGGACACCTAATTTGAAACAAAGTGAGACCCTGTTCCTTTCCCCAAGAGAATATAACGGCCTCTCAGCATGGGACTTCTTTGTGGTGGGTGTGTCACTGGTGTAGAAATCAGCCCTCTTCATATGCCCATTTTCCAGGTGAAGCCTGACACACTTAGAAAAGGCAAAACACGTCCAAAAGAAGATCTCAATAAAGAAATGTACCCTCTTATGCTGGCTTTGTCAGCGCTTCCACCAGTGTCTCTTCCAGGTAGCTGTCGTCTAGTTTGGTGGATAAAAGTAAAATAGCTTAAAAAATTCTTTTGTTCCAAGAATTTCCCATGGCTGCTACAAGATCAAGCCCCTATCCTTACTTCGATGTCTTGAGGAATACTTAGATCTTTTCTGTCATTCTGCAAAAGGTTGAATTTCATCCCCTGTGAGAACACAGCTGCATTCAGGGAGAACCGCTGTTGTTATTGTATTAAATTGGTCGGTTTACGCTCTCCAGAAAGCCCATCCCTTTTCAAGGGTTTAAATCCAAGAGGAAATTCCACTAATCTCAAATAACGTTACGATATAGTAAGAATAAGAATATTTCTAGATACACACTCTATATAGAAATAACAAAGAGTAAATATAAAAATCCTACTTACTATGTGAGTGCTAAATTAAGGAGTTGCATGAGGAAGAAAATGCATAAAGTATACTCCATAGTAGTGAAATGAAATTAATATTCTAAAAGAAGGATGACAGAATTGCTTTTAATTAAAGTAACACCTGTTGGATTCAGTTTCAAAGTGATCAAAGAAAATACTATAGCACAAAACAAGGCACACAGTACATGTTTAGTAGATCAAAACATTTAAAAGTGTTTCAGAGAAGGATGAGATGTAAAGGGGGAAAAAAAATCAGGGATTATGTTGGGATTATACTGAAACTTGACTAAAGGACCAGCACTCCTGAACAAATAACATTACATTAAACTAATTAGAGTTCAGAATATGAAATTGTTAAAGTTTGCTATCTCAGCTGTTTCTTTAAACTGGAAAAGGGATTAATCCATATTGTAAAAATAGTTAGTGGTTCAGAGGGCAGAAGCTATAAAATACTGCTGAAGGTTGGAAAAACAATAACAAAATCCATGAAAAAGTGGAGCCTTAAATCCCAGTCCGTGGAAGCCTTAGGCAAGCAAAGAGGTCTTTGTGCGAGTCCATTCACTGGACGTGGGTGCACCACTGCTGTCAGCGAGGTGTGTGGGAGTGCTTGGGGATGTACCCTAAATACGGGATATTTCGTCTGCAGTTTAAGACTGCGTAGTTTAACCAAAGTTAAAAACATTACAGGACACAGATTTGTTTTTAATCGGAGGGTATTCTTTCCCTCTGCTATTGTCCTAGAGACAGTCATTTGTTTTTATTCTTTTAAATTTCCTAGAGACAGTAATTTGTTTTTATTCTTTTAAATTTCCTCTACGGACTTCTGCACTGTAAACTTTCTTATTTAGTAAAGATGTCTAGCGTTCAGTTCTGATGGCTTTCAAGCCCCATTTAAATCAATAAGGATTGAGAATGCCAGAAATTCATAAGGAGAGGACTCCAGCCCGTTGAAACTTGTGGAGGATGTTATGACTGACTGCTGGCTCCTCTTGCTGGTGGAAGATGCTGAGGCAGGCAGCCAGCTGCTCTCCCCAGGAGGGAGTTAGTCCCTGGATCTCGGTTTGGGAACGGCTGTCTTAAGTAATTCTGTTCAAATATAGTGCCTTTTATGTTCTTTCCAATTCTCTGTCCCTCTCGCAATTACCATTTCACATGGGAAGCATGTACCCTTTCTTCTTGCTCCTCTCCTTTTATCAAGAGGGGCTGTCAGTGTTTTACTCTCATTGTAATATACACTCAAACACATGTATGTACATGTGCATCCTATGGCAGAGGGAGGTAACAAGAAGTACATTTGATCCTAAGCTTCTATAATTTGCACAGCAAATATAAACTAAGACTGTACTGCATATAAATAAGCACATCTTGAGTCTGCGGATAACATTTGGATCAACTCTTGGCCATTAAAATGCAATTCACTTGTGGGTTATTTTTTTTTTATGAGCATATTCCGAGGGAAGTTGGTAGGTGATCAGTATACCTGATTTAAAAAAAAAAAAAAAGGCATTTCTGACAAAGCATATGTGGCAATTATCTCTTTCCTAAGTCATTTTCTATTCGGCTGATGAAGCTTTTTGATATTCTGTTTATCACAGTTTAAGGGCTGATTTGAAAATCACAGCGCTGCAGTACAAACACTATACTCCAGCAAACAGATGGCAAAGAACCATCAGCTATAATTCATGAGTAAACAAAGACAAATGAAGTTTGGTATTGAGTTCTGAAGATGAGATGTAATTGTGTTATAGAACTGTAAGAAAGCAATGAAATATTGTATCATCCTGCCTGTGCAGCAAAGCACAAATGCTACTTAATCTGGCATGATAACACCATTACTTTTTTCATTACTGAAAAATGCAACTTTGGTACAGTAGAAAAATCGTGGTGTCTGATCAGCACTTAGGAAAATGGGAATAAATTGTTTGCAAGTGTTTGTTTTTCCTTTGTGAAATACATAGGGCCACTGAATGACAAACAGACTTAGTGAGGCTGTTTGTGGAGTAAAAGCGATGCATAAAGTGTAGAGCCACAGAGCTCTTCACAAGACAGAAAGAGACTACTACTGTTTTGGAAAGGAATAGAGGATTCACTTCTAGAATAGAAAGGATTATGTTGCCTTTTCTAAATGTAGACAAAAGGTGAAGAGATCACACAATATTTGTTTTTCCACCGGATGGTTTATTTGCATGTGTTTGGGGGGGAGGAGGGAGGATTCTCCTCCACTGACAACACATGGTATATGGAGGAATTGCAGAGGAGTAGTGCAGTGCTCAACACTTTGAGGTCAGGAAGGTGAAAGCAAGCTGCAAACTTTGCCAGGAGGCTTGAACATTTTTGTGGTTTCATCTGTTTACCTTAGCAATGATAGAAGATTCAGACAATTACCCAACAAACTCAAGGAGTGTCCTGTTTGGAAATACTACATCTCCTTTTTGGTATCGTCACCAGGAGCTCAGTATTTTGAGTGTTTTCATTCAAGTGTTGTTATAATTGGGCCTGATATAATTAGGAAGTTAAAGAATGGTGGGTGAAGTGATCCATCTAGAAAAGATTGGCTGGAGGTTGTGGAGAGAAG
>JAHREE010000245.1:23962373-24077071 GCA_033628505.1 Tringa tobata
GTGTTAAAGTTACGATGTTAAGAGCTACAGTCTCTGGGAATAACTGATGGAGGCAGTGTACATTAATTTGACAGAGTTGCTACCGTGTGATTGCCTGCAGAGGACAAAATCACCTCTGTCTGACAACTAGCAAGAAGCTTATGGCACCACTTACTCTTGCTTTCTTTTCCTGGCAAAGGCTGCGTGCCCAGGGAGTGGATTTCTTTCAGAGGTTTTTCAAAGCAACCAAAAAACCAAAGCAGCATTTTGCTATCAGAGTGATGTGATGAATTCATAAACTGCTGCTAAGTAGATTCTCTGGTTCACGCGTGGAAATTCTGCGTTGTTATGAAAAAGTTTTGTAGTTATTTAAAAACAAGGAATCCACCACAGTAAATACAACCTAAGGGCCTTGACTGTCTTCCCACACCCTACTACCCTGCTTGGCTTCAGCTGAGCTGCTCTTGATTGACACCTGAGCAATCAGGAAAAAAAAAAACCCAAACCTCAGGCCTTGGGGTTGTTATATCTGTACCTATCTGTATTTGACTCTGTGTGTGTGCATCCCTGATGCAGCAGTCCTTCCTGTGGCTCCGTATACTGAACGCTTTGGCTTCAAGTTTGCACTTAAGTACGTGCTTTTAATTTTAAGGATGTGAGTGGGTCCATTTTAATTGGTGCACTTGTGTAATTAAAGTGATGCATGTGCTGGGGTCTTTGCTGCAGTGAGGGCAGAGCACTCGTTGCTTTGCAGAATCAAGCCCTCGGGTCTTGAAACTCTCTCTTAAAGAGCTTTGGTTGGTAGTGATGTAAACTGACAGATTCACAAAGGCTGTTCCCAGCGTCTCCTCTTTCTTGCCTGTTTCTGTCATTCTTCTCTGCGTATTGTTTCCTAGAAAACAAGAGCTTCAATCCGTAAGACATAATATCTGTTGCCAGGTGCAAGGAAACAATGAGAGGAAGGCTGATGCTCAGGTGGGAAATGATGTGTTACTACTCCCAAGAAATTAACTTTTTTTTGTTTGTTTGTTTGTTTTTTAAGATGAATGTCTATGAGCTGCTCTGTTTCTTAATTGCTGATGGCTTGCCATTGACTACAAGGCACTTACCTAGGCTGTAAATGCTGTGGGGATGGGACTGCTTTGCTTTGTTTTATGAATGCAATACCTGGTGCAGTGTGTAAGGGGAGTGAAGGGGTGTCTCTGGGTCCAGCCTAAACACTGCTGCTAACAACAGCCATTGAAAAACTGTTTACAGCCTGCAGATAGAATGCAGGATAATCCAGAAAAAGTCTCTAAAAACTCGTGACAGGTATTTTCTACTGACCTTTGGGTAGTTGCCTGGATAGAATAGCATATAAAGCGACGTGGGTGTCTTGGTCGTTGCTCTACTTCAGAAGTTGGTGAGGATTTGTAGATCTATCAGCATTTGACTCGTACACGCCAAAATGATCTAGATCGTTATGCTGTAAATACCACAAATATTGAACAGAAACAGATTAATTAGATTTATAAAACAAACTATAAGATATAGCTTAGACTAATTACCAGTTGGATTTCTATTCATTTTAAGAACAGGAGCTCACGTCTTCTGAAATTGTCTTGAACCAACTGAAAATGTTGCCGCTGATAGGCAAAATTTGGAGGAAACTGATTAGAAAACACTGCAGTTTGGTCTAAAGTCTGCATGTACCAAACTGGTTTCTGCACTAACACATATCTCAGACTGGGCTTGCTTCTGATAAGCACTTTCCCCTAGCTGTTTTATATCTGGTTGAGTTAGCAAAAATGTAACAAGGGTTATATGATAAAGTTTTCAAAAAGTCTACAGATTGTAACATTCTGATGCTATCTGTTAAACATATCATGCTTTACATCAACAACCTTGTTCCTTTGAGTGTGTGAAAGGAGGAAAGATTTATCTATCAGCTTCTATAAGGGCTGGACTTTTTTTTGTAATAAGGAAATGATTTTGAGGTAACCGAAATACTTTATAAAAAGTACCGTTTGATTACATTATACCGGGTTTTTCGTGCGTTACATTACTGAGTTTACTTTTCTGTGCTTGAAACGTCAGCACCTCATCGAGCTGTAAAAATATTCCTATGTGATCGATTATTCTTTATGATCAGTTCACGCCGCGCTGTGTGCGCACACCCAGGAGTACGTGCCGACGCAGGCAGCACACACACAGAGGCGTGTGTGTCTGTGTGCCTCTGGTACAGAGGCAGTACCTCTTCATTAATACAGGACAATTCTTGTACACAGAAAATGCTGCAGGATTTTTGATAAGAAGCAAAACCCCAGGAAACCTCTTTTCATAGGTGTTGCATCTCCAGGGTCCCTAGAGTCCCTGCAATTCCATTCTTGAGCCTTTCTCTTCACAGGGTCACTACCAAGGGCTGTATTTTCAACCCAGCTGCCTGCTTTTCTGCCACTTGTCAGAGTGAATATCTTTTAGGCCTCCAAACCTACGTCAAATTTGGTTATAATTGGCCAATAGGCTCAAAACATATTAGAGAGGGTCTGGCAGACGTGTTTATCCACAGATAAGCGAGTCTAAACATTTCCTTGGGAAAGCAGTGCTGAGGGAGTTATTTTCTGTTTGAGTCTGGATGTAAAGCAAGTCCTCATGTAGTGATGCACCGGCCAGATGGGAGGGCATTTTCTTGGAAGTCTTGATTAGAAGTTCAAGTCCTATGTAATTGATGCCGGGAGTCGTCTGTGGCAGCTTGCAGGACCGCAGACAGATGTCCACAGAGTTTGAAGAAATAGGCACAAACCACTGCATGTAATGAAGAGACTGGGGTAGCCATGTGGGTGTGGGGAGAGCACCAGCGAGCGTAGGTTGCCCCTTTGCGTGTTCCAGAAGGTTCTTCCAGCAGTGAGTGAACTGTGGTATGCAGGGACCTGCAGGTACACAGGTCTGGGGAAGTTTCCTCCCTTGAAACTGATTGTGTTATGCATTGAAAGTTAACTGTGTGCTTAAGTCAAAATACATTGCTAGAAACATCTATGCTTTGACGTCGTTAAGCCAAACACTCAGTTTCACAGACCAGGATGAATAAAGGCATGTATTTAAAATGCTCATTCTTTAAAACTACCACTTATTTCCTAACACAAACATAACTGTTGCTGTTTTTCTGAAACAAAAGAAAGTATTGTTTGGTGTTCAGAAAGATTTCACATGTAAAGCCTAAAATACAAAATGGGTTATATATAAGAAATATTTATAAAGCAGCCACTTAAAAGTTTTTAAAAGGTTGAGTTATTCAAGACTCATTCCCTGAAGCTACAAACATATTTGCTCATGCATAACTTCACTGAGGAACACTTAGGTGAATAAAATTACGCACTTGCATATTTGTAGAATCAAGGCTGTAATTAGCTCTAGGTTAATTTCCTCCCCCCCCCTTACTAATTAAAAACACACAAGTCAATTAAGGATCAAGTGAGACTTTACCTTTGTGATTATCTTCCTTGGCAGAATAGCTGTTCTGATAAATATTTCAGTGTCAGTATAATCTGACCTTTTGGCCAACTTGCTTTCCTTTATCCTTACTGATGTTGGCCAAGGAAATATAGTTGTATGTAAAACAGACTATGAAAAGGTGAAATGCTGAAGCACATATTTTGGACATATGTTAATTTTAAGGGGAAAAAAGTCCATGGTGGATGAAATAGTAGATTTATTCACCTTGGTTTGATAATGTGCATGTGAATGGGGTTTGGCTAATTTTTTTTTGGTCTCTGTTAAGTACACAAATACAGCTTTATTTGTAACCAGATGGTTAAATACAATTTTCTTCGTGTGCCTGCCAGTTTCTCTCTCTTACATTAGAAGTGATGATGAAATGACATCCACGAGTGTGCACACAGAATACGGTGCAGAGGATATAGGTATACTTACAGGCTAAATCTTTGCTAGTCAGATTCGCCTCGGAGCCTGTTGACTGTAGGCACTGTACGTACATGAGGAGATTTGGACAAGGCAAACAAATTCTTGCTTCTGTGCCAAATGTATTGCAAAGTCAGGACAGTGTAATGGAGATAAGGTTAATTAGCTATTTGCATTTGCTACTGAAGTTGGATGAACGGTTTTTTTTTCCTAACAGGGAATTTCTCTTCAGGCATAACTATCCGGTAGAGTTTGTTAAAATGAATATAGCAAGACTTTTTGTAGCCTGCAGAAATACAATTAAGTGTGTGCAAGTATCATAGACTTCTTTTATTCGTAGGCAAGTCTTGTAGGGTCTTGTCCTGCTGGAGAATCGAAGCAGAGAAACCCTTTGAGCTGAGCAGGGTCCTGTTGCTTCAAGGAGATGTTGTAGCATCGGTCCCTAACGTGTCTGTGTCTTGGTTTCTGTCCAGTGGGGTGCAGACACGATTACCCTTTGTAAAGTGTTTTGAGACCCTGGGTCAAGAATGAAGTCAAGTCCAAGCTCCTGCCGTTGGTGGACAGAATGAGACTCCAGTTATTCAAAGACTACTTTGCACTTTCATCCTTAAAAATATTAAGGTGTATCATCTTCCTCCTTCATTCAGAAGCGTTCCTGGGCAGCCATTCACGGCTACTGCGTTCAGCACCTTGCAACTGTTATGAACGTGAAGCTTTGAATCTGTGTTGCGTTTAGGATTTAAAATACTAGTATAATTTCTGTTTGGGGAGATGGAAAGAAGTGCTTTGACGTAGGATTGCCGGTGTGATTTCTGTGTTCAAAGTACAGTCTGCCTAGCTTGGTCATTTTCACGGGACAGCCGTCACTGTCACAAGAAATGAGATTCTTACGGCAGGAAACGCTCTTCCCACAGATATTAATCTTTTTCAAGTTTGCCTTGGCACAGATATAAACACTTTACTATAGCTAAAGAGCAAAACTGTTCTCCTGTAGAATTTTGGCATTAATTGGAAATGGATGGTAAACTCTGGGAGTTTATCTAGGGGTTAACTCTATTTACATAGCGCATGTAAGTTATGCTTGCCAGCAGTACATGAGCAGCAACGGCATCACATAGATGCATATTTATATTTTATGGAAGAAAGGGGATTTATTTTCTTTCCTGACAACCACTGGAGCAGGCACAGATCCATGTTTGCGTATTTGAAGAGGAGGATGAGTATACTTCCAACCCGAGGTTAATAATTTTTTTTTTCCCTGATAACCACATATTGCAACAGTTTAGGCCTGTCTGTTCTCCTTGTGCTTCTTCTACAAGCAAGCCAGAGATCCACAAAAAACCCAAAACCAAAAGATGGGGGTTACACAGCATTGTTGTGCTGTTCAGTGTAATAGGGACACTGCTGATTGAGGGCGTCCAAAAATCAATAAATTACTGCAATTAAAAATGAAAGAAAATAAAGATAACCCTTAGAACATTCTAACTCAGAAGTCCATTGGAAGGGGCTAATCAAGCTTTTCTGTAACTGAGTTATGGAATTTTTCAGGACTGCTTCATTTTGAGTGAAATTTGCTCCCCTGACAAGAACCGACATGGGGTCTGAAGGACACACACTGCTTTGAACTCATGGAATTTTCTTATGACTTGCGGTTTTTAAGGTTTCATGGAAGTTATTGGTTATTTGAGAATACGTGCTTTAATTCTTAAAAAACCAAAACAGCATAAAGAATAGTTTCTAGTCCTCTTGGTTGTTAATTTTATTCTTATTTTTTGGGGCTTGAATCTTGAGTTTGACTTTTTTCTGTGTGCTTAATACCATCAGCTTTACTTTACTTGGAGATTAATTTGTGTATAAATGTTTTGCTAGCTTTCTACAAAAGAGTAGTTTTCATACTTTGTGCAGAACTAAATTTTTCTAATTCACCTTGCCAGTTTAGGCAACGTGACTTGGAATGGTGTGAAGAAATTAGAGCCTGTCAAAAGGGTTTGATCTATTTTTATACTGCCCTTCTGCTCTCAAATGCTGCACATGTATTTGAAATTATTAATCCCAATGTAATTTCTTTCCTTAGTAGCATTTCAGCTGTTTCTATAAACCATTCTTGCCATTTCTTTTCTCTCACTGCAAATTTAATAAATACTAAAACTGTGTGACTCTACTTCTGTAAATTGATATATTCTTATAGGTTTAATCACTGATGCTAAATCTGAACTCGGTGGGGCCTTTGTATACAGGCAGGAGTTCTCTTATGTGTATTAAAATACCTTTTGAAATGTTTTTTTTTATGCTAGTCATACTTACATACTGGACTTGGCTCAAGGTGAAAAGTAAATTGTAAATAGTCTGACCAAAAGCAGTGCCGTGAAAGGTAAATTAATGACTTGAAGGCTGACTTAAGCTTTTAGAAGTGCTTTGTCATAGAATTAAGGACCTAAATGGGCAGTTGATTTGGGAATTGTTTGCACATTTGAGGAGCTGCTGTGGTCTTCTTGTTATCCTTCTTGTTGGAAGATGGGGTCCTCAGCACTCTCAGCAGGTGGTGGGAATGTGCCTGGTCTGCATCAGTTCAAAGGCACCTTCCTTGCTTTGTCTCTTCTCCACTGTAAGGTGGGATATCTTCACTTGCTGTCCTCAAGAAAAGTGAGGCAACCCTCCTGTGAAGCGTGCCTTGGCTTAGCTGGCTAACACATAAATGATCAGTTGAAGATGCTGTCTTTCTTGGAAATGAATTTATTTTCCCTGTGGCTCCAGAATAAGCAATACCCTCAAATGGTACTTGACAGATGTCAAAAGCTAGAGAGGGAGAGATTTTGATTTTTATTTTTTGGGGGTTTTTTTGTGTGCAACTAATATCCTAAAGAATACATGTATTTTGTTTTTTTTTTTAATTGAAAATAGCAGATGGCAGTATCCGTGAAGGTAGGTTAGAGAAGATCCAAGCAGAGTGATACCAAGAGAGGTCCTGCAAAATTACTGCATTTAGTTTGGGTCTTGTGAATAATTTGTTAGTGAGGGTGTAACATGCAGAGTTTGACAAGTTACCAGCAGGTTCACTGGTGCTAGCTGCTCAGATCCCCACTGGACGGGAGAGAGCAAATGCAGCCTCAGTACCCCAAAACAAATCCTGTGAGCTGTCTGAAGACACGGCCGAAGGAGAGGGCTGCCAGCCGAACCCTGGGAAGACAAAGCACAGCAAAGTTTGAAGAAGGAGGTCAGGACTTTTACCACTACTTCTTCTCACTTTGGCCGAGGACAGAAGGGACAGATTACTTCAGGCAGCAGCTGTCTGTATGTTCTATTAATGGTTAAAGATCATAGTGGGCACTGGAAAGGATTATAATAAAATCCTTGAAGGATGCTCACAGTGATTCCCATTTTCATTCCAGGCTCTGCTGTTGACCCTTTCATTTGGTCTGCACTTTAATGTGTAGGTGTCACAGCAATAACATAGGCATCATGTAATGAACAGCATGGATCCTTTTTATCTGTGTAGGTTATTTCACTTAAATCAGTATAGGCTGAAATAGTAAAATCATCATTAAATTGGATGGTAAACTGGTAAATTGGATGGTGGGAAGAAAAAAAAGTGTCAGCTAAATGGCATTACTGTCCCAGGGAGCGGTTGCAAACCCAGGTAGTCCTTTCTGGGTGACCACCGGTTGATCATCACTGGTTTGGTGACTTGATTTCAAAGTGTGCATGTGCTCGTTAACTTCTTTGGGCAGTATGAGTATTCAGCACCTTTAAAAATGAAATAATTTCCTTTCTTATTTTGCCTGTATGTTGCAAGTTTTAATTCAGATTTGGGAGACCTTTGAACTATCCCAGGTGATGATTTGTCTTTTCAGAGAAAACACAGGCTAAATTACAGGTCATTTTTCACTTTCTAACAGATGTTGATCCAGTTACCTGTTCTCTTGAGATGCAAGAATGGACTAAACAGCAGCTTTTCTTTTTGTGGGGACTGGAAATGATGACAGAATGGTTGCTAGCAACTTCTAACTCCATCTTAAACTGCTTGCACAGTCTGTAAGCCCTATAATCAAATAAGGAGAGGTGGTGGGAAATGAATAATAAATGAATGTCAAGAGTTGTGAGAAACCTTCTGCATGGAGCGGTCTCTTCTGAAGCTCGTTGTCTCTTCCGCGTTTTCCCCAAAGGTCTATGAGGTGGAGCATCAGACGTGGGACTGCATTCTTGAAAGGGCCTGTGTCTGAGAGGGTGGTTTTTATCCCTCCACGAGGCGCTGCCAGGCGTATGGCATGGACACATCCACGCGCTAATCTTTGCTGAATGAGGAAGGAAACTGTATGATGGTGGTGGCGGGGCTGTGTGGGTTTGAGGGGGTGGGGAAACAGCTCTGGGCCGCAGCACAAGGGATGCACGTGTGAAGTCATTAATCTCGGGGATTTGCTGCATTTTTTTTTTTTTTTTTTTCCCCCGCAGCCTTTCAGCCCACACACAGCTTTTGGCTGTGGGCACGGCGTTCTCCAGCAGATGGCCTGTTGCACAGGAAGGCGAGGATGGTGTTGGAGACTTTTTGAGCATGCTGATGTAGTCAACCCTTTCGCACGTATTCTTAAATTCTCTGAGCCAGTTTCAAAGGAACTGAGCACGTGACTGCAAACTTAGAATGTCTTAGCCCCTCCTCCTATTTTCCTTATTGTCCTCGGATATGGATGAAAGTATGGCTCTGACAGAATGTGTGGCTGGACAAGGATGATAATTAGTGCAGGTTTGACCATCTCTTACCTTCCTTTTTTTTTTTTTTAAGGTGGAAAACAGGTTAGCTGTAGAAACAGAAGAGCTGCTAAATGTTTGTTCAACTGCAAAACAAGGACCAGTTTATGCTCTTGAGAACACTTTGTTAGTCTGTGCAGGTCAAGATTTAGATTTGTAAAGAGATAAAAAGCTGTTTCTGTAGTTAAAACTGGTACTACCCTCCTGTAAAAGATTGTTCCTTCTCTAGTTATCTGCATTCTGTAATGTCAGGAAAATACACCACAGCTGACAGGATAAAGTCAGAGGTTTTTATTCCTATGAATATGTATAATTTGGAGGATGCAAGCATAATTTTATTTTGCTGAGAGCGTTTGTGTGCTACAATATCAGTTGTTGCATGCACTTTTAATATAGAGGGGTCTGCATTTAAATACAATAATTGCCGTGTGATTTTTTTTTTTTTCCATAAAACTCTTAAAGGGAAAATATGTTTTCAAATTTGATGTTTTTTTGAAAAGTTTATATATCTGTGTTAAATATTTTACTGTGGCTTGTCATACTAGCACCCCAAGAGCGAAATTCTATTATCTAAATTGACAGAAATAAGAAAAACCAAATATGCTTATTGAAAAATACCTTTTAAAATTATCTCATTTAAGTATAATTTGAATATCATGTAAAAGGTGTTGCAAATGATAACACACTCATTCACCAGTGAAAAATAAACTAAATGGGCTGTCTATTTAATGAATTAATTGAGGGAGGCTGTTCTGCTATTTCTGTAACAAGTAGAAATGTTATTTCCATTGAAGGGACTTTACCTCCCCCTCTTCTTGCACTACTTCAGTTCTGTTCTAGCCACTAACCTTTTCTGTGCCCCCCCACCCCAGTTCCCCCTCTTTCCACAGTATTTCTCCCTGAACAAAAGCAGCCGGCTGCTGTGATTGTTGCCAAATAAGCCACTGACAAAATTTTCAGCTGCTTTTATTGTTCAGAGGATGCTCCTTTGTACAGTATGAAAACTTTTGTTGAGTATTAGCTTAGTGGCAGTAATCATGGAATTTAATGCTAGTACTCTCCTGTTTCATATGCTTATTAATCAAGAAAGGTTCTTGGCACAGTGATAAATATAACTTTAATTCTTGCTTAAATATACCATATACAAATAATACAATTCTGTTCATCAGTGAACGAATGATATACTGTAAGGTGTATAAAAGAAACTAGGAGTGTATATCAAACAGCAGAATATTCTTCTTCCACACACTTGTGTTAAAATGGTCTTGTACGCTCTCGGGTTTTCAGTTTTTTTGGCTTGCTTCGTTCCGGGCACTTAAGGCTATGCATGGATTGAAGCTTACTGATACCCATTTCAGAAGTTCGAAGAAACCTTTTGGCATTAGTGCTGCATCTACCCATGCTATGTGGTGATGGATCCACTCTGCTTTACTCTCCAAAGTCCTGGATGTATTTGCATCTAGATGGAGGAGCTGACTGGAGTACATGGCAGCTCGTGCGCAAGGGGTCTTCCTCCAAGAATAGTGCCCACAATGGTCTTGTTGGCAGTAGGGTCTGAGGATGCAACCAGGCCACATACATAACCCCAGTAGTGAATTATCCACTGGTATCTGTTGTCCTTGCTGGTCCTGACTTAATAGATTGTCATTGTGGAGAATGCCTCCAAATTCCTGCCTGGTGATTTCATGCAGTGTATGCTCAAAACCAGTCTTTGCAGAGTAGGAGTTAGCTGGAATCTGTTTTCTCTCTTTTGGTGTGGTAGGACTAACAATGACATTCACTTGTGCTCATAGTTCAAGGCAAAAAAAAAATATGCAAAAGAATACGTTCTGCTTCTTTATGAGAAGTATAGACAAGCCTCATTTATTTGTAGCAATCTTCAGGTATTTTGAAACAGAGGCGATCCCCTGTGGCACAGTGTACAGTCCTGGGCTTTACTTCGTTTTCCTCTTCTAATCAAGATTTTGAGGCACCCACGCATCCTTTTGATCTGCTTTTGAAAGTAACACTTGGGCTGGATGCTCAGTTGCAGCTCTGAGCTCTTTTTACCGAGTTTTTTCCAGTAAACGCTGATTGTTTGACTACTACATTTTGCTGATGGCTGGCATTTGCAAAGCCTGTGAACTGTCCCCTTGTAAACCTTCTTCGCTATTTGAGCCATAGCATTTCATCAGTAATGTTACTATAGTATATATAAACCATCCTGGAGGTGGTTTCCATGGGTATTATTCTCCACCTTATCTTTAAAGCTGCAGTGTTTGTTTTTCCTAGGGGTCCATCTGATATTATAATTGCCCAGGAAATAGGGCCTCACAGCAGTGAGAATACAAATCATGTTGAGCTCTTTGCTTTGAGAGTTTCTCAATAAATTCCTGTCTTCCTTGAGGATTGAGGTTTTTTTCTAACCCTTACTCTTCCTTCATGTCTGAAAAGATGTAAAACTTCTTTTGAACCTCTGGTCGTAACATTTCTTTGAGGAAGGCTTGCTCTCAAAGTAGTACTTCTTGAAACCATTGCGTACTTTCTGTAGGTGGTCGTCAACATCTGCTGGGGCCAGCTGACCAACTAACAAGATTAATACGTTTATTACTCATCAAATATCTCAATTTTTTTCTCAGATTTTTCAAATAAAGTTTATATTTCTTGATCTTTTTGAAGCCTAGATAACTGCAGGTCTTCATAAGTCAGCTTAACTTAAAGATATTTTTTTGGGTTACTCAATTTTTTTGTGGGTGGAGGCATCAGAGCGCAGGAGATCCTCAGAGAGATCCCGAAAGGAGTCCCAGTTCAGGTGACTAGCTGACGTTTGCTACAATCTCTCTTTGTCCTCTCTCTTGATGTATTTATGGTCCTCCCCAGGAAGCTGGGGGATCCAGTCTGATCTGAGAATTCAGTCAGTGGTAACTTAGTAAATGCATTATTTGGATGTATTAGGCTAGCAACTGCCACGTGCAGTTCAGTTGGCCTTACAGATAAGTCTAGGGAATCATGCTACGTGTGGAATTCAGGTGTAGCATCTCTGTCCGTTCCCTCTTGTATTAACCTCAGCACGATGCTTGCTGTGTCAGTTGATGCAGGAAAGCAAAAAGGGGATTAGATTTCCATAGCCACCATAAGGTAACTGCTGTACATATCCATTTGCTCATGGAAATAAAACAAGGGGCTGCACTAAACTGTACTCAGTGGATGTCATCAGGAGACTGTTAACATGTGAAGTGTCTCTGAAATAATATACTTGCATAAGATTTCATAAAAACCTTCAATCAAAATTGCCATAATTGTATACATAGAATTAATAGTAGTAAACAAATAAAACTGATATTTCTCAGTCTATTGCATATCTGTCAGCTTGAGAAAGGTTTAACTGAATTACCTGGATGAACCTATCTGGCAGAAGTCATGCCTCTTCCAGTGTTATGATGGATTGCTTCCTAAAGCCTCATTAGCAGACTGATAAACACAGAGCAGAAGACATGACTGTGGAACTCATGATGCACTCCTGCATTCAGGATAGAAGAACTTGTTTTTCTCTCCTCTATGCTGAATTTCACAATCTTTGGGCTATTTCCTTCTGTTAGATTTAGTTTGTGAGCTGTATGGCCTTATATTTTTAGGAAAACAGGCTATGATATGGAGTGTGTGTACATAGTTTACTTAAAAAACATCTAGAGAGAACTTTACCAAATAGCTTTTAACCTTACCTATCAGATGTATCTGTGTAAATGTGGGAATGTCTCTTGGTGTCATCAGAATTTCATTTTGACTTTTGAAGTCCTTACAGATAAGCTTGTGGGGTGCTGTCATCCTACTGTCACTTGGAGAAGTGGTCTTGAGGGTGACGGGCACTGGGAGAGAATGGCAAATTGAGACTTTTAACATTGAAAATTTAGCAGAACCAGAAGTTTACTTGATCTTCAGCTAAACTTGTTTATTCAGATTTAAGGTCTAGTCCTTAAACCTGACCCTGCAGCAATCAGTTAGAAGGTTGCCCTTGTCTTCAGCAGCAGGAGGAAGGGGTACTTGATGTGATGGAGTTGCAGACGTTACGCTTATGAGTTACAAGGAAAGAATGGCAATAGACAAAATGAAAGGTCTGAAATGAAAGCAACAGATGATTTTGTTCAGTTCAAAATGACCCTGCCAAAAGAGGCAAATGACATCACAAACTGGAAGGTCATTGTTTCTTAACAGACTTATAAAATATGTTTTTATCCAAAAAATACACTGAGAAACTCAAATGATGATGAATTAACCACTTTAAACTCATGGGAAACAAGCATCCTTAGATATTCAGAAATCTTCAAAACTGCTGAGGGGAAGGAGATCTAACTTTATCTTAATGGTTGTAAAAAAATTCCTCACTCTGCTACTGTCAGGTATGTGCATGTGTTGTATTTTCCACTGTCCTATTCCATTTGACCAAAAAGTCTGAAAATACAGAAATTATACAAACTCACTTGGTTATTTTTACAGACTTTGAGAGAGTGTAGTGTCATTTGTCTTGTTTATTTTCCCTTAATCAGCTTTTCCCAGTTAGAGTTCTTCTATCATCAGCTGTGGAAATGAATCACAATAGAAGCAGCAATGTAAGAAGTTTGTTTGTTTGTTTTGTTAGGAAGTGCAAATGACTATAGCTGTGGGTAAAGTCCTCTGTGTTGTTTCCCGTTTTAAAAACTCAACGAAACTTAGAGTCCGAGTAATTCTAGACACCTTTCCTGTTTACAACCCAGAAATTCTTAGAGGGCATCCTCTTACCTTCTAACACTCTCCTGCAAGTGGTAAGGAAGCCCTCACAGAACGCCCACTTTTGTTTTCAGAAAATTAGCTCCCTCTTCTGCTTTTTCCTGCTATGTCCTAGATTCACTTCTGAGACAGAGGAGAAGACATCTGAACTCCTCCACTCTAAAGCAGCATCACCTAGTACTGGGGTACGGGAAGCTCTCCCTCCATCTTTGTCTGTCCTCGCTGAGAATAAAAAAGAACAATTGTGGGGAACAAGCTTGTGTTTTTAAAGAACATCAATCATCTTCATACCTTTTTTTTTTCTTCCCTATAGCATTTACTGGTTTTACATGCTCAAATTATTTTTGTGATGTGCTTTTGATTGCTTGAAGACATTGCTTTGACACCTTAATGTCATGTTTTATTAAATCTGGTATAGCGTCAACTATTAATCCCCCCTTACGAAGCCAATTCTTCAGCCCTTAAGCAGCTTTTTGTTCTTACTGTCTGAATTCTCCAAGTTTTTTGTGCTTCTGTAGTGTCAGGTGCTGCTCAGCGGTTGTCAGGCTTTCTGACTGTGTTCCAGTACATAAGAGTGTGGGCTACGTACAGATAGAGCTCACGTAGGAGGACATTTACCTCCTCTACATGGCATTCAGTTTGGCTGTATTGAAGTCTACTGACTTTTGTTTCCTTAGCTGCAATACCCTAGCAATTTATGGACTACAGTTAGTAAAAGCACAATTTCCACTCATCGGTTTTAAAATCATTTTCATTTTCACTGGTTATACTGCAGTTTTGTAGTTTGTTAGCTGTGAAAATAACATTTACTTTGGACCTTAATCCTATTAATTTTCACGCATGACTTTAAGTACAATATTGACTGAATTCCTCGGTCTTTTCTCCCTGAGGAGATGGTTTGGGACGAGTATTTAAAAACAGTCTGAAGAGCAAGGAAATAAGTTAGATACGTAAACCATAGCAATTTCATTAGCTTTTTTTTTCCACGTTGATAAGTTGCGTTTACGTTGCATTCATCAAACATTTACCTTGAACACAGTAACCTCTTCAAACCCTTTTTTTATGGTGGTGTGTTTATATCCCACCTCCTCTGTGTTGCAGTCGTGACTGTTTTTAAGTGAACGCCGCTGCGTGCGTGCAAGAGCTTATCGGCTGCCTCGTGTCTCTCTGCAATTTCCCCAGGGGCAAGGTGTTTTTGCAAGGAAGAGATTCAGGTGGTCTCTTTCTGTGCGTGTTTAATGCCAGTTGAATACGCAGCTTTGGGCTTGGCACAGATGACACGGTTTTACTCTGTTTCGCAGAGCACAAGTTGCATTTAATTTAGCATCGGGGGCTGTACCCGTGTCACT
Organism: Tringa tobata; assembly: GCA_033628505.1. NCBI lineage: Eukaryota > Metazoa > Chordata > Aves > Charadriiformes > Scolopacidae > Tringa > Tringa tobata. The sequence goes on from JAHREE010000245.1 coordinate 23,977,085, forward strand.
GACGGTTTCTGGAACCAGTATTTTGGCAAAAGAACCTCCCGTGGCTCAGGGAGGGTGCAGACAGGGATGCCTGTGAGTGCACAGGCTGCCTGTGGGCACCGGCCAAGCGGGCAGAACGCTCCATGTGTTTATGAATCCCCTGGGAGGGTTTGTGGACAAGAGGTGGGAGATACAAGGCTTAGCTACAGCTGTATTTCAAGCACATCCCATACACACACGGCAGTTACGTTGTTGCTCAATTTCAGATACGTTGTCTTGCAGGTTTACCTCCTCCTTGATAACACCCTTTTTATTGCCCTCTGACTTTCTGAAGCTTCAAAAAGTGATGGATCATCTAATGGACTAGCTGTTACAAGAGGTTTATTGTGGATGTGAAAGTGTGTCTCGTACAACTTGAGCATATCCAGAGCAAATTGTATTTCAAACGCTGGCTTTGCTCTCTTTCAGTGGACTCCAGCTGTTCTGCTGGACACTGTTTTTCATCATTCCGCTGGACTACAGGGTACAAGTGTTGAGACTGCAGATGCTTTTATCTAGTATAAATTTTCAAAGAGTTTCACTGTTGGCGTTTTACATCGCTCAACCTATTCTCTTTTGTGCTTTCTATATAATATACATGGAAATCACTAGCTAGAGAATCCCACTTAGCAGCTGGTTAGACTCTGTATTTCTCTCAAGACCTTGTGCAAAACTTCAAAGTTTACAGGGACTTACAGGAAAAATAACGCTCAAGTATCAAAGGGAGAAATGAGCAGCGTACTTGATAAATGTTTGTGCTGGTTTGAGTGCTTCCACGCCGCCCTGAACACAGCTCACTTATTTCTTTAGAACATGCACTGATATTTATATTACCTTTCTCTATGATCCTTTCTAAAGGATTTTTGTCTATTAAGAAAAAAAATCAGCAGTGGAAAAGTTTAGTTAGGTTTTCAAATGTGCATGAGGTGGAGGTGTATCTTGATTTTTTTTTTTTTTTGCTATTTTTTCAGAGTTCATTTATGAATTGCCTTTAATCTACTGAAGTAAACTGAGATGTTTATATTATGTCATCGGGCTCTCATTAGTTGCTTGCTTGATTTTTAATAGGACCATAATTTCATTTTGCAAGCCAAAACCTTGTCTTACCACCCTTTTACCTCCTCCTCCTCTGTTTGCAAAGCCCAAGAAAGTCTTTGTCTGAATGTTAGGTTTCAAAACAAAACAAGAAAGCCCTAGACAAAATAATTCAACTCCCACTCACTGGGTTGGTAGGAAAGACTTAGCAGCGTGTGTGTAACACACATTCCTGGGGAGCCCTTGTGTTGCAACCCCCACAACTCCAGAGGAGCCAGGTGGAAGCATCCACGAGCTCGGGGGCACGGGTGAGTCACAGCTTCATTCCCAGGTGGCTTGGGAACACTGGTGAACAATATTTGTATAAAATCAAAATGTAATTTTTTTTTTTTTTAAGGGCTACAGAAGAAAGAGACGTATAAAATCATTATTATAATTTATGAGCTATTTGTTAATGTGGTTCACCCATTAATTTGGGAATTAGTACTACTCTGAAGCTTAAAGAAACAAAATGATTTTTTAAGTGACTTGAAGGCAGGTTACTAAATGTAGTAGTTAGTTAAGCTAGGAGCTTAGACTCTCACACCTTAACTGCCGGTGATGATCTTGTCCTTACTAGGTTTTCTAATGGCCCATTCTGACAGGGAAAACTGTGTCTGGGTCTGTCCATGTGATTTTCTTCTTTCTATGTCATTGCATCGGTAACTGGGGTTCATCTCACTTAACTTTAATTCTCTAGCATTTCTCTATAGTCATGAGTGGGAAACAGAACCTCCTGAAGACAGTTCAGTTTTTCCTATCCTAGCATTAAGGTGTTTTAAGACAGAGCAATCAATGTTTGTAAATCCACAGTCCCTTTCCTTGTGGTATCAAAATAGTGCTAGGGCTTGTAGATAAATATATATGAGAGCTAAATTACACCTTATACTTATTTGATCTCTGTAAGACTGCCACTCTTATTTAATTTTTTAATATTATTTAGGAATGGTTTGAGATGCAGAGGTTAAACTATGCCTTCTACTAGGGTTCAGAGATCCCAACATCAAAATAAACTTTTGAGATTAATTCCTTCCTCTCTTGAGGAATCCTAATTAGAAGGTGACTGCTCTACCAGAAGCTAGGTGGAGGAGCTCCCTGTGCTCTGGGTTTCTGTTTCAGTTTTTCCTGGCAGCAGACCAGCAGGACTTCCTGGGTTACTTTCCAGTTCTCTGCCTTTTCATCTCTTATACAATTCCTTTTGTAGAAGTAGCAAGTTTCCTCTTCTAAAGGCTGAATGTCTGCTTTCTGTTTCTCCTGTGCGGAGGGTGTTTTCTAATGCGGAGCTGTGGAACTATGAGGAACTTTGTTTTCATTTCCAGCCTGAACATCATCACAACTGTTTTATACACAATACTTGACATTGCCCTTAGCGTATATGTTGTTTTTTTGTCTCTGCTATTTGTGTCTTCCTGCCCCTCCCTTGATATGCTGGTAGACATCAATCAAATGCCCACTTAGCCTTTGTTTTGCTAAGGTACGTTAACCAGGGCAGGCAAAACTAGTGTCACTTCAGGTGTGCTTTTACTTCTTGGTTGCTTCTTGGCAGTTGTAGCTGCACCAAGGCACTGAGTGGGAAGGTTTGTAGTGACACTTTGTTGTGGGTTAACGCAGATGGGTAGCTCAGCCCCCCACAGGCACTAGCTCACTGCCCCCCGGCAGGTTGAGGAGAGAATGGAAGGGCAAAAGTGAGAAAACTCGTACATTGAGAGCAAGACAGTTTAATAAGTTGAGCCAAAATCTGTACATGGAAGCAAAGCAAAATAAGGAATTCGTTCACTACTTCCCATTGGCAGGCAGGTGTTTAGGGCCGTCTCCAGGAAAGTAGGGCTCCATCATGCTTAATGAGTGCTTAGGAAGACAAATGCCGCAAATCTGAATCATAGAACGCTTTGAGTTGGAAGGGACCTTAAAGATCATTGAGTTCCAGCCCCCCTGCCATGGGCAGGGACACCTCCCACTAGAGCAGGTTGCTCAAAGTCCCATCCAGCCTGGCCTTGAACACTTCCAAGGACAGGGCATCCACAGCTTCTCTGGGCAGCACATTCCAGTGTCTCGCCACCCTCACAGTACAGAATTTCATGCTATCTGATCTATATCTCCCCTCTTTCAGTTGAAAACTGTTACCCCTCGTCCTATCGCTCCACTCCCTCATAAAGGGTCCCTCTCCATCTTTTTTGTAGACCCCCTTCAGGTATTGGAAGGCTGTTATAAGGTCTCCCTGGAGCCTTCTCTTCTCCAGGCTGAACAACCCCAGCTCTCTCAGCCTGTCTTCATAGGATCACAGAATGTCCTCCCTTCCTCCCTCTTCCCCCAGCTTTAAATGCTGAGCATGATGTCATATGGTATGGAATATCCCTTTGTTCAGGTGGGGTCAGCTGTCCCAGCTGTGTCCCCTCCCAACCTCTTGTGCTTACTGGCAGGGAGGAGCAGGATGAGGAATCTGATTACTTGCAGCCTGAGGAGCAGAAAAGGCCTTGACATTGTGCAAGCACTGCTCAGCAATAGCTAAAACATCCCTGTGTTATCAACAACATGGATGTGTTTTCATCACAAATCCAAAACACTATCAGAGCTACTCTGAAGAAATTAACTCCATCCCTGCCAAAAGCAGTACACATTTTCTCATAGGTAGGGTAGGGAATATGAGTTGGGTGGCTGGTGGGCTAGTGTGGACAAGGCTAAGGAAATGCAAAATGAAGATTTGATCTATTTTGATGGCGGGTGTCCTTGGTAGAGAACCAAATCAGAAGATTTCCGATGTGATGTGTTTTATTTTTTGTCTTTCCTTCCCCCAACGTTTCCCACCCCCCAGGTTAATTGGTCTTTGTGTGTGTGTGTCCACATTATTGAAATTCCAGTGGAAGCAGGACGGGACTAGCGTTCCATGGTGCAGCAGTCACCCCTGACCATGGCGGGTGGCAGTAGTGAGGCTTCCCAGCAGAACCTCTCCTGGTTTGATGCTATCTGCTTTTTGGCATCTAGTCAGTCTGATGCAGTATTCTCCTTCTCCCATCATAATCAGGAGCATGTCTCCTGGTCAGGAACACCTTTCCCTTTGCGAGATCACGGGAGCTCCTATGCTAGATGCTACTGAGAACAAACCTGCAGTGGCATCTCTAAATAAGGCAAAAATTCTTTCTCCTATTAGTTTAGGATAAGATGCCTGCAGCTAGATAAACTATTTGTTTTCTCAAAAGGTTCAGAGTTCTAGGTTCCTGGCTTGTCACACCATACATTTGCTTCCCATTGCAAGTCTCAGCCGTAGGGTCTAGCTTGCAACGTGCGCGGGCCCAGATTCTCTGCTGTGCCCAACTTGTGAGCATAACTGAAGTGACTGTAAGTAAAAGATATGGTGTCAAAACGTATTTGCTAAACTCTTAATCCTTCCTGGTACTCCTACAAAAAAAAAAGTATTAAGATATTACGGTCTACTGTGATAAAATTGGACATTGAGGGCAATGATGGTGGGGGATTCTCCCATGCTCTGCTTAGCCAACCTTCCCCTCCCACGTTGCTGAACCAGAGGGCAAGCCCAGGTAGGCTTATGCCACTTAAAGAGGAGATGGGAGAGATGCATGAGCAGAGGCAGACATGGATTGGGAAAGATTGATGGGATTGATATTGTGGGTTTATTAGTAGCGTGGTACTCTCAACTAGTAATTCTGGTATTGTGCACATTTAGGAAACGTTACTGTGCACAGTCAGGAAAACGGAGATGCCTGTCACAGAGAAGTGACAGCTGGAAAGGGGGACAGAAGATGGCTTTAGTGGGAGGTTGAGATGTATTTTTTTTCTTTTCCCACAATTTAAGCGTCTGCTTTTCCTCCACCTCATAGCTTCTTAAATTGATTTTTACCACCCTTTTATCACCTTAATTTTTTTCTTTTTATTGAATCATTTTGAAGATTAAATACTAAGATTCTGGTACTTCCATTGTGAAGCATCTTCTGCCATGCTTTCCTATAGTGAAGTGTAGCACAAATAAATGCCAGTAACGGTGTCTGAATTCAGCCTTGATTCACCATACCTGCTCTTACACAAGTAACTGCATTATTCATAACTTACACGATACGTTCCTGACAGCGGGACACTTGAAAGCAATGTTTGTAATATGTCATTATTCCAGAGCTCTGAAAATGTCCTTTATAATTCTCCTTAGTAGTACAGTTTATGTGATGTGGAAACTATTTTCTAACACGTGTGCCTAAGCAGTGAGCCCTTTGTTAGATCCAATTAGAATTTCTCCCTTGATAGAGTGTGAGGCTCTAAAGCGGTGTTATGCTTGGCCGCAGACAAAATTAATCCAGTCAGTTGGGACTTTCAGCATCAACTTTCTGGGATCTCAAGGTATGGAACCACTGATACGTATGTTTACGTTCAGCAAATCCAGCATTCAGCGCGAGCAGCGATAGCCAAGGCACTTGTCTGGCGTAGCAAGCGACGTGTTAGCGCGTTTCAAAATTACTACGTGCATATGAGCTACCGTACAATAACACTTTCCCCCACAAAGTGGTGTAGCTCCTCTCCCGGTGGTGAAGAGGGTTTCTCATTTTTCTTTTTTTTAGTTTTGTTGGTTGAGGGTTTTTTTTTTTTGAGAGTATAAGGAACATGCTATATGCTATATTCATGAAGATACAGTATTTAAGAAAACCTTACGTAATTTCTGTTTCTTTTCCACTGTAAATTGTTAATTTACAAAAAAAACCCCAACCAAACAAAACACCTCCAACATTTTGTTGATTGACAGCTATTGTGTTCATTTTAGTAAGTGTTTATTATGGGGCTTAGTGTTATAAAGGGTTGTTTGAGAAACTTAGCTTTAGGGTGTGTGTTAAGCACACTGATACCAGATGAAGTAAAATATTTTCAAGTATCACTGATTTTTTTTTTTTCTTTATGCTATAATCTGGGAATGAAGAGTTAGTTGCTCTTGGTGCTTTGCTATAGCAAGAGCAATGAACATAACTTAAACCTAATCCAAACTTACTGGTTTTCCTGGGAGTTTATATGAAGGCCAGAATTGTTTTGCCAGCTCTTGGTCCACAGAAATCTCTTTGAACACCAAAATGACTCATCAGCTTCTTCAGGCACACAAATGCTTTTCAACTGAACCTTTGTTTTGCTGGCTCACTGTTCTCCTCAAGCATGGCAAATCCCCATCCCTCAGAGGCTGGAAATGGTGTGTCACCCTTGGCGATCTCCTAGGCCTGACTCTTTTTGGTGTTCAGTGGCTTCTGTGGGTGCTTACACTGACTGGAGAGCCCTCGTTAACCTCTTGATACTTCAGACAGTTGCTGCAGAGTGAGGCCAGGTCCTGTCCTGTACTTGACCTGCCAACCTGCTTCTGGTGTTATGGCATGAGAGAGCCCCAAGCAAGGTAGAAATGATCCTTTGAGGAGCAGTTGGGTGGAAAACTCTGGAGAGAGGTGATGGCATTGCTCGGTACTGGGTCGTGCAGCTTGGGACATATACTGAATTGAAGGTTAGGAGTATGTGCTATGTCCTGGTGATGTTCAGCTGCAGGAGAAGAGTTTCCAAACTGGAGGGGTCAACAGCTATCTGAAGCTTTCACTGGGTGTCATCTAGGCATCAGATCGGCTTGGCTGGCGTGCTGGGCTGCTGGTACCAGGGTAGATCACTCTCCCTTTCCACTTCAGATCTGTATGGAGTGTGTTTGCCACCAGCCAGTCCCCCTATCAAAGCCAAAGTTTTTCAGAGATGCCCACAGAAACAGCAAAAAGCAGCCTCTCCTTGTTTTCCACCGTAAAAGAAGCTTTTGTAGTAACAGGGAGAGCCAGAAACCTTGTTTTGATTTTTACGTTGTTTTCCTCTCTTCTAAATATGCATGAGTAGTAGAAACATTTCTCTTTCTTGGATCGTAGTCCTGTTCTTACTTTGCCTACCATGCTCCAAATGCCTTTGCTGTTTTGGTCACACGTCTTTTTGTTGAAAAGTTCTCAGTCTCAGACTGGTTTTGTTCCAAAATCAGTGTATGTGGGGGGAAAATGAACCAATGCTGCGTGCCTGGGAATAGCCCACCATCAAATTCTTCCTATTTGCTTCTAGTAGCTCCCAGAGGGAGCCGAATACCATAGAACATACATAGGGAGCACGACTCCTACCTTGAAGATAAGTTTAAGAAAATCTCAAGTACGGCGTGCTATTTGCAATACTAAGTTTAATAAAATGCATATGAACAGGCACACACTTCAGTTCTTTGGAAGCTATGATGGAATTGGATTCTTGACAGATTTCTTCATGTATGAACATTTGCAGTTATACATCAGGTATCAATTTTTTTAAAGTTAAGGATGGTATTATTTTTTAAAAAATTTAGTTAAATGTAATTATTAAAATTGCTTTCAGTGAGAATTTGAAGGCTAGCAAACCTTAAGTTAGCTGTGCAGTTACAGAGTGAAGTAACTAAATTTTATTCTGGATGCGTTTTGCATTGACCTGGTGGAATTCACCTGAGGGACAAGTTTTAGATTGCCCTAAAAAAAGTCATCAGCAGATAACTAACAGATTTACTAAGATATTAATAAATGTTCCTGAATGTAACTGGTATATGCATATTGGAAGTGTATGACTGATCAAGTGGATGCTAATTTATGTATCATCTGTTGTGCCTTTTTGTACATAAATTTTGGTATCTTCTTACTCAAGAAGAATTCAGATTTTCACATTTTTTGCTGAAAATATGCCCCTTTACATTTCATGAAGAAGCCTTTATGGTAACATTTTTCTTCAAGATAATATAAGATGGTTTATATTACTGTCAGCTAAAACATACATTTTTATATACCTTAAAGTATACAAAATCTTGCACTCCATTATTGAGTGTAAGTAAGTTAAACAAAGCACTTTATGTAACACTCAAGTATTAATTTTTATGAAGCCAAATTCTAGTATTATGCTAAAGCCAGTGGAAAAGTTACCAAGGCTGACAGCAACATAACTTTCAGCCCTCTATCTGTTCCTAACTAGAAATGTTTATGAATCTTAGGAACAAAGGTAAAAGGCCATGGGCTTTAGTGAAGAATAATGTCATAATAATTCTTACTTAAAAAAAAACCCAAGACTGTTAACTTTCTAGCTTATTCCAGTAAAACATCTGTTCATAAATTGTGTTGTGTTATTGGTAGAATTATTTTGTCAGCTTATGATTTTTCTGTGCTTGGTTTACATTTCCCATTTGGAAAAAAGTGACCTGTTGTCTTGGTTGTTGTCTGGTCATGTTCAGCTGTCTTTCTGCAAATTGTTATTCTGTTTTGGTAAATGATGAGCTAAATTTGTCAGAATCCAGTTTTTACGTCGTTCTCTTGACTCTCTTCCTTCATTTATAGCTCTGCCAAACCCCATCAGTTCCACATACTGTAATGCTTAGCTTGCTTTCAGGCTTGCCACAAGAATGCAGACAGTTTTTTCACTATATCACACATAGCATCGCTTTCTGAACCATAACTATATCTGTAAACCCAATTATGATAAACTTTTTGGATGAGTGTAACAACTTTGAGAAATACATCTACATGAAGACTAGGTTATTACAGAGTTAGGCTGACTCTTCACATGCAAAACGCTTACTTGTTGGAAAACTGTTTTCGTTTGACTTCCTTTGATTTTTAAATAATGTTGGGTTTTTTTTTTTTAATGTAGCATAATTTATTTAAATGTGAGCGTAAAAGGCATATTGCAAACAGTAGAGGAATTCTTTTGGCAAGATTTTATAAGCAATACAACCTAAATGGGAACTACTCAGTTATTCATGGTCAGGAATAATCTTTGGTTTGGTCCTACTGCTATTTATTCAGTCAATAACTGAATAGTTACGACTGACAAAGCACTGGAGGGCCTGACAAAGTGAATCCAGTCACTGGTTGGTATTTGTCAGTTCCGGTACCAATTCTTCATCCAAGCTTTAGTACTAGCCAGGAGTCCTACAGCTTTTTCCAGTTGCTTTGGGAATGAATGTTGAGGTTAAAAATACTCTCTGTGCCCTGCGTAGGTGCTTGTTACCTTTCTATGGCATTTTCTTCTAGCTCAGCACTTGTCAACAACTCCACTGTTGGTCAGACAGCAAATGTCTCAAGGGTGGAAGGGGTCTCCTGATTTCTCACAGTACAGACTTCGGAGGAAGAACAAACAGTTTTCTAGGAAGTGAACATTCCTTTGCAAATATTACCTTTGCCATCAGTTTATGTTCATTTCTCTGTCTTAGGGAAAGCAGCAGAAAAGCTTTTGAGCCTTCTTAAAGCACTGAGGTCTTAATTCGTGGTAGATCCACACAGTAATGTGGTTGAATAAAATACATAATAAGCATTTTCATCTATGGGGTATAATTTTTGTTTTCAGTTAAATTAGAGAGGCAGTAAGTACAGGGGAGCGCTATGTAAATTTTTGCAGTGTTTTTGCCAGCATTTTCTTCGACAAATAAAAAGCAGACTTTGCTTACCATTTTTTATGATTGGTCTTGTGTTTTTAATCAAGCTCATAAGTCCAAGGGCTAGAAGATTTACAGGGTCAAAGCTTTTAACTTTGCAGTGGCAAAGAAGGGGAAATCTAGCATGTTTAATTTGTACATTTTAGTTTCTGTTTTGTTGAATTGCTTAATGTTTGATGACGTGCTGGGTGAATTGCGTTACGTGGTGCGGGCTTATGTCAGCGTGCTTAGGAGAGGAAAAGGGGAGGCGTGCACTTGTTGCAAAGAGAGCTATAAACCACATTTCTTCAGGCATCATCTGCACAGTGTTGCACCAAAGGAAGATATGTGCAAGCAGAAGACCATAAGCACCTCTGTTGGGTAGACTTGTAGACTTCTCCAGCAGAAGATGTTTCATGTGAACCTTTCACTGTGTTTGTATCCACAGTGTGCTTGACTCACTGTATTGGACCTTACTTCTGATAATGATGAGGTGGTGGAGGTCTTGGCAACAGATCTCTTGAGATAAAGTACCTGTGTCCAAGAGGAGGAATAAGGAGACATGAAATAAGTGTTCAAACCGGTCTGTTCAGTACCTATGGAAATAGCCAGGGTACAGAAATGGATGGAATTCCCCTGAAGTAGTATATAAATTTACAGGTCAGTTACCACCACATATTTCCCTTTTCCTGAATCTTCATGGAAAAAGAAAACACAGAGTGGGAAAGTTAACGAGAGACCATTTGAAGGCCTCGTTCTTCCAAAGCAAAAGGGAAGAAAGAACACATTTTTGCCTTTTCACATTGATTTCCTTCATGTTTCACATTCAGGAAAGAGTGCATTCCACCACATCTGCTTCAGCCCTCGTTCAAAATTAGCCTTACATTTTCCACTCCTGGACATATATTTTTCCCCTCAGTGCACAGTATTTAGCTGCATGCCATAACCTAATAGTTCAGCCCAACTCTCTTCATGCAAGTTGTTGCGTTGATGTTAGCATTAAGCATCAGGCACCAATTTAGCAGTGCCGTAGCTGTCCAGTAACACCTCTCTGCTGAACCATCGATAGCTGTCAGATACGTTGTGGTGCCCGTGATATGATACTTAAGGCGTTTTCAAGTCAGTTAAATGAGTAGAATAGGGATGTTGCCTACATCCATGACAGGACAGAATTTGGCAATCTTTAAAGTTCTAACTTTTTTGATTCTTTTATTTTCTCTTTTGACATTTTGGGTTTTCTTGAACGCTTCCTTTTGAAAATTAAATCTTAGGGTTTTTTTCCCACCTTCTCATTTGTTTCAACTTTCTTGTTCTGAATTTTCTTTTGGCTTCATCTTATTCATCCGCTGGCCACATGTCCTTCCTAAAGTAGATTATTGTCAATGTTTGTGTCATTTCTCTCTTGATGTTTGTTGGATGTAAACTTTTAGCTTTTAGAAAGTTCAAGTGTGGAAGCACTTTCTCTCACTTTGAGTATTTATATATAATCTCAGAAGTTTTTGTTTGTTTTTTAACAGTAGGCATTAAGAGAGTTTAAAAAAAAAAGTCCAATAAAACAGATCAAAGAGACAACATTTATGAGAACTATATATTGAAAGAGGCTTTTGAAATATGTTGTTTAAATTACTTTTCCTTTTGGGACAACTGCAAAACTACTTAATAAGCTGGTTTTGAACAAGAGCTGTAAGGAAGTAAAAGAATTACAAGTATTTTCTTACTTTCCATTTGTTATGAAGAACAGTTAGTTGCTCTGCCAAGTCTGCTTTCAGTTCTGTTTAGTCCAAAGAGAAGCCCAAGAAATTTTCTATTGAAAGGAAAATTTTCTACGTAAACGTAAAAAATCATTCTCATCTTGTGTATATATATGAAAGAATGTTCTGCGTATCCTAGTTTTATAACATTTCAGTATTACTAAAAGTATCCCACTTAAAGCTATGCCAGTATTTTTGAGGACTGTGAATGCGGAGTGTTTAAGAGAAGCAAACAGGGACACGTTGGATTAGTGGTCTGCTATGGCTTTGAACAGAAAGAAATGTTTGAGTAACGTCCAGAAATGGACAACAGAGTAAAAACAGGCAGAATTACCTCGATTGAAACAGGTTGAGATACGTGTCAGACTAGTGAATATGTTGAAGTCAGTAAGATGGCTTTTCAGTGTCTCCTTTATTCAAGGGATACGGTCTTGTGGTGCAGGCAGGTGTTACGGAGCCTCCTCATAGAGTGCACCCTTGCCCTGACTTAGGGACCACAGCAGTCTCAGCCCACTGGCTGGGCCAAGTGGGGAGTGCCAGAAGAGCATCAGAATGAGACCACGGGTTCGTTCTCATGTGTAACCTCGACCCCGTGTTGACATAAGACAAAATAGACTGCAGTGGGATTGTTCAGTACCTGTGGAGGTGGGCCTGCTTTCTTTAGAAGTGCCCAAATTTCACTTCCGAGACCCAGTTTGAACAATCCAACTTGGGTTTATGTGGTTTGGGGTTGTTTTTTTGGTTTTGTTTTTAATGAAAGGGTTTCTTGAGGCCAATAGTCTAGTCATATCTTCCTGTCTGATGAGAAGTCATTCACCTTGCACCACAGGCAGACAATTTTGAGTGGTCTTCTGTACAGTAAGAGGCAAAGCTTTTATTCTTGTTTGTTTAGTGCAGCTTGGTTATTCAACAGGACCTGACAGGACTGAATATTGGATTCCAATCAGAAGATTTTAAGAACCGTATGTCTAAATTCTTTTGGAATTCTTAGTTTTTGAGTGTCTGGGATGTGGATTCTGGCTTTCATACCCTGTTCATTTCAGTGGCATTAAACTTCCCTGTAAGAGGGGAATGTAAGCTCTTTGCAGATTTGCATGTGATCATGTAGAGATGGTATAGTTAAAATACCAAATTCAGCAAATGAGAAACTTGTATCAGCAGTCACGTTCCTAGTGTGAGCAACCTGTTGTGGAAGTTCATGTGCAGGAAGCCAAGATTTTCTGGTGTCTTTTGATACTTGTAGAGAGAAGTCATCCTCCCACCATTTGTTTTGCTGGGTTAGTTTCATTAAATATATGTTTTTTTGTCTCTTTCTTTGAGAGAAGTTCTCCACCCTTGTAACATCCTGGAAGTCCTCTGCCACTGGTTTGCATTCAGTTTCCTGGAGTGTAAATGGCCAGATTTTCATGTGCTGTTCCTGAAGTACAGTGACACTAATGCTTTCCTGTGTCTGTTGGACACATGACTCCTGATACATTTTCAGATTGCATTTGCCTTTGAGGTGTCTGTATTATGTTGGCAGGTCACAGGCAATCTGTTATCAATGAGTTTTTTCAACCAGGTATTTTTCCTTCCTTGAGCTTTTCCAGTTGATAAATAGGTTCATTTTCTGGTGCTTCTATGCACATAGCCTCCTTTTATGCTACAGGACTTAATGCTCAGGTATCTCAGTTACCCATTGAATTCTGTGTGATACTCTCCATGATCCCTCTATGTGTTGATCATACCTCCTAGCTTTGTGTTAGAAGCTATTTTTAATAAGATGCTGCTAGTTTTGGGTTTTTTCCTTGCTAAGTTCATTGGTAAAACTGCTAAATAAAATTACTTTCTGAACAAATGGAAGAACACTAATAATCTCCACATGGTGTACGCTCTCCCTTTTTAAATTTCCATAAGCTAGTCAGCTTGTTCATACTGCTAATATGTGCTTCGAGTTTCCTCTTTGTTTCTGAATTCACTAAAGAATTCTTTATATGGTATGTTACCATAGGCTTTATTGAAGGCCAGATAAATGATGTCTACTAGACACACTCACATTTAAAAAGAAATAAAATATCAAGTTAGTCTGATACTGTTAATTTTTTTTTTTTTTTGAAATGCAGATAGAATTATAATTCCTCTGTTTACTTCCATCTCTTCAACACTTTTTTTCCCCCTCTGAGAATGTAAGTTCTAAAGCCTTACATTCTGCTGGGATTAGAATAACCAGACTTTCTTTGCCCAGATTGCAATTTTTCTTTCTCAAGTTATGGGTATTATATTTGCTATTTTCCAATCAGATGGCACCACCCTCAACACCGGAGACCTATTAAAATATTTTCTTTAACATCTTCTGCTGCATGTGCCCACGTTCCCAGAACTCTGGGGTGTAAATTATCTAGTCCGAACTTCAGTTTATGAAATTCTATTGAATTTTGCTGTCACATTGGCTGTGTTTACTTTCATGTCAATTAAATAATCTCAAAGAAGTAAATACAGTGTTTTGCTTTATAAATTCCTAAATTAAAAACAGGTATTTTGTAATTCACATTCACCAGAAATCTTGGAAATAGCCTGGTAAACATTCTTTAAAACTGCTTGTAGAATTCACTGGCCTGTTAATGTTGCCCAAGAATCCATAAAAAGCAGAAGCCAACTGACAGTAAAAGTAATGTACATTTCCCAGAAATTTAAAATTGTGGGGTGAAGAGTCATTTGGCAGAAGAACGACCATTTTCCTCTGTGGCTTTCAACTAAGTTTTGACTTCTGTTCCATTTGTTGCCTCTTAACATTCCATTAGTATAAGAGGAAGAAAATGGATGCCTTGAAATCTTGAGTGTGGATTCTTTCCTTCCATGTATCTGTGTACCAGTCCATCGTTAATGTTACTGTCCTTCCCATTTCCTTTCTCCCCTACATGTATTTAATCTCTGTGCTTCTATCTGTGTTTTCCTGTCATCTCCTTTAAAGTCTTTCCAGCTTCCTGCTCAGTCTTCCAGTCCTTGCCTGACTTCCCTTGCAGCTACATTCCCTGTGCTGCCTTTCTTGTGCTATTCCTCAATATTTTAGGAAGCAGTTGCTTTCCATATTCAAGCATCTGTATTTTTAAAGGCTTTTTTTCTGAAAATCTATCCTTTTGACAGGTAATCTGGTGGATGTAATTTAAAAAAAAATAATAAAAAATTACTTCTACATAGTACTTGTTCGTTCTCTTAGATAGTATTTGTTCCTCACTTAGGAATCTTGTCTGACTATACCTGAATATATTTATTCTCATCTTTTTCTTTAGGACCTGTGAATTGGTGCAAATTTATTTATTTTTTTTTCTGGATGACTTGATGGTTTGGAGTCCTTATTGCAGTAGTTCAGTTGCTAGTAGTGCTTCATATTACCTAAAGGAATCTGGAGTAGCAGAAAATGTGTGATATTACTAGCAAAGCAGCTGTCAAGGTATACATGTGTAGGTATAGAGCGTTCCACAGCTATGTATGGAGAGAGCCTTGTTTTCCCTTTTGGCGTGAAATGAGGAAATTGTGCATTAGACCTGTCATTCAGGTGCTTCCAGTGCTTTCCTATGAAAAGCCACGGTTAGCCATCACTTTGTCCAGAAACGTCCTCTCCTCGGGTTGCTCAAGTTACTGGCAGCATTGATTGCAGCACTTTCTAAGTGTCGGGAGCCGGTTTACGGCTCGCTCTCTTTCTGGGTGGACAAGATGTGATTTAACACATACTTTTCATTGCAAGACCACCCAACTATAACACTCGGAGGGAGAGAGCTGTGGTGCTTGACCGTGTTTTTATACGCTGTATTGATATGTATTGGCTGTGAGAGTATCTGGTTACACTTTTGAGCGCTCCCTAGCTGTTCTCTAATTGCTCCTGTTTTGCTCATGGTTGCTTAATGTGTAATCTTGACTGCTACGCTGAACTCATATTATTTAAGCTGCTGGGAACCCGCGCTCGGCGTTAAACGTGCAGCTGGTACAGCTGTGGCTACTTCACTCTGCCACTGTGGAAGCTGCAAGTCTCGCCAAGGAGCAAGCTTGCCAGAGCCTTGACCTGTAAAGTGAGTTGCTTTAATATAGAGGCCGTGGAAAACAGTCCAGCACATAGCTGCTCTAGTACGGCTCGTCGTGGTGTGAATGCACTGCAGAAACCCTCTAATTCCCTCCCGTGCTGAGGGAGCTCTGTTTCTAATAAGGTTCGGTGAAAAGGTTTAGCAAGTGTGGAATGGAGTTACAGTGGTCTAAATTGACTGCAGGGGTGTCTTTTGTGGTTTTCTGATCTTCTTGTCCCCCCAGAACAAGCACGCATTGCTTAAAGAGCTCTAGTTGCTGATGGGGAAAACCTCTCACTGTACAAGTTGTATGTAAGGTCAAGAGCTGGACCGTTACCACCTGTAAATGGACAGTTTGTCATCTGACCTGATATTGCTACAGCAAACCAGAGAGCAGTTACTGGGACGGGGCTGAACTCTGCTGGAGCCACTCATGCAGTTTGCTTGCCAACATGGCCAATAATGTATTTACTGTATATATACTTTATGTATGCTGTAAGTATACGTAGCATAATGTGTGTATATGAATGACAGTGTATGTGTGTGCTAAACGTGTAGTTTAATAAGAAAGCATGGGAAAATATGCTCACGGAGGAAAAACGGCTCAAGACAAGCCATTCAAGTGCAGGGTTGTTGCAGGACAGCTCTTTGCAAGAAGCCTGGCTTGAGCCCTTCCAGAACCAGCCGTAGGGGTTTTGCCCAAACAGGACAAAAGCTCAGGAGCTGTCAAAACCGAGGAAGTTCTGGTTGGATTATAAAAGACTACTTTTTATTTCTAGCAAAGAGGCTAGCCGTCAGGGAACTGTCTGAAGAAACTAGACTCGGGCAGGGAGGCAAAAACCTGCGTAGGATGGCAGGGTCTTTCAAGCAGTCATCTCACACAGGTATGTTTCTCCTAATTTTGTGAGTTGATAATACCAATCTGCAAGCTGCCTTTTGGAGCAGGATAGGATTCATAGCCCAAACTCTTCAGATCCCAAACCTGTGGTAGGTTGCCAGCATTGGTTTGCCATAACAAGTTTTAGATTTACTGCCTTAGGTGAAGTGCTTGCCGCTTGCTCAGCGGGACTTCAATTACCAAGCAATTTTTAAAAGAAGAGCTAGCAGCTCTCGTCTAGTAAAATTAAAGGGTTAAATTTTTGATACAGTATTGCAGGCTTAATTACAAAAGAGAAGCATTAAGACAAAAAAAATCTGTGCGCAGAGTATACTTGACATCATCCTTTTTCTAGAGGTGTCTTTGGGTTATGAATAAGTGTTTGTGAACTGGAGTAAATTCCAAACAAAAGACCTATTCTGCCAGAACACTTCTGTGGAGTCCTGTGTTTCACAAGATCTTCCTGAGTTTTAGAGTTCTTATGTTTGAGCAGTTTATTGTCTTTCAGTCCTTAAAGCATGTCTCAAGACCCTTCTTATTTCCATGCTATGGATGTGTGGTGTTGCCTGACTGCTTGGTGTCTGTGAGATTGCTCTGCTCTACTTCAGACTATATATCTGTGATGAGTGTGAGTCTTGGATGTGATGATCATTCTGTTCTGTTTAGTCGTCTCTCGGCAAAACAAGTTGATTGCAGTCATAAAAGTACACTGTTCTGTTTCTCGGACACAAAGCATAGAAGGTTGATTTTTTATTTTTTTTTTTAAATCCCCAAAAGCATGACTTGTAACATGAACCTTTCCATAGTTACATCATGGCTTATGTGTTATATATATTAAAAGACCAGCCTAAATCAATTTTCTTATTTAAAGGTGTACTATGCAGTTTCTGTAGAAAGCTGTATATAGTATATTTAAAATATTAATGCCTGACCTACATGACTCAGTTTTTTCCTCCTCTTAGTTTTAAGGAACTTGGTAAAATAATGTAAAAATTTCTGTTGTTCATAGAGGAAAGAATGGTATTTTTACTAGATGTGGAAAATTCCAAGTGGAACATGTACTGAGATAAAATACCATTTGGAGAGGGAAGAACACATTTTATGATTCTGACTCTTGATGAGAGTCACACAGCAACCTCACAATTGCTCTCTCTCTTCCATTGCATAAGAGTAACTCATGCTAAGAGAAACACAAATTATTTATTTGAATAACCCTCTCTTCAGTGCTTTCCTGAGAAACCAGAAGACAGTACCACATACTGTTGAAAACTTCTTTTGCAACTAAAATGCTTTGTAGTTGCAGGTAGTGCCTATTGTGAGTTAGTGTTTGTGGTCAAGCCAGGAGCCAGTTCTTTTCCTTTCTCCATCTTTTACTAGCTCAGGACAGTTTTGGGGCTCCTGTAATCGATGCCAACTGGCACTGGTTAGGGGCAGGTGCAGAGTCATGCCAACCTGTGTAGCCACCCCCTGCATCTTTACGGGTAAGACTGACTACATGGAGTTCTCGTTAGAATAAAGGTTTCATCACAGATATTGCTGAGGTGAAGGAGAGGTTGAAAGGATATAGCAGATTTTTTTTTTTTGTTTTCCTGCTCCAGTTCTAATTTGTTAGCACACCTGCAGGTCTGGCATTTGTTTTGTTCTTTGCTTCTCCTCCTTTCAATATATATAAATGGCTCACTGGAGGCGAGACTACCTCTAGTTTTATTTCCAGCTAACTTAACCCCATGCTGCTGCCCCCACACCCAGAAGCACATTCCATCCTTTTCTTTCTTTGCTGGGTAGTTTGCAAGAGGGAATTGGTGGATGCTGGCTTTGGAAATCTCTACAGAAAATAAGAATTTAATTTCTTGTTTAATTTTTTTAAAAATGGTTAAATATAACAGTAGATATAAAGAGCTTGTAAGAAGTACATAGTTTATCATTCCACAGGGACAAAAGATGAAGAGTGTGACATCTGGAAAGTTTGGTAATATAAATAAAACCAACTGGAAACATATGGATAATGGAGAGCTCATCTCCTACTACAAGTCTTCCTGTTTTAAGAAAATGCTAAATCTGTTTTTAGTACCTGGCAGTATTTTAAAGAGGACTTTCTATATCACAAAGGAAGTTGATAATAAAGGAATAGAATTCTTCTGTTCTCTGTGGAGCCAAGATTTATTCACCCAGGTGAATAAAAACAATGGGGCCAAATGTTTCAAATTCAGCTATTGAATGTCCAGTCTTTAGAACAAGTAACTGTTACAAAGGTGAGAAATACACAGAAAATATACTATTTACTTAACACAAAATTAGGTCTAGCCTCTAGAGTTGCAAGGACCGGTTGTACTAGTACTAATACTTACTCTTATAATAATTGCATGTAATGTAATATTAATTAAAATAATAATTACTTCTATAATTAGTAGCCTATTTGCTCTTGTAATTAGTAGATTAAAACCCTTGTCCATGTGAGTGAGAACTGAAAACATAATACTAATGGCACTAGTGTAAATAATAAATTGATAATTTATTGAGGATTCTTTCAAATCGTATGATGTGATATCTGGAAATTACAACCAGAAGGTGAGATAATAGCAACAGGTAAATTATCCCTTCACCTGCCACAGAAGACTAATTTATGTAGTTTAAAAAAGAAAATATTGTGGCTTTGATTTACTTGCTTGATATACAGTGTGTTTAATGCCATAATATGTTCTGGAATATATTATGAGTGTTTTAGCTGAAGTAGACAAATATTGAGTCTTTTTTCACTTTGCAATATTCATAGATGAAGGCAACGCAAAACAGGTGTTAAAAGTTAAGCGCTTATTTGTGTTTGTTTCACATTTATATGTATGTGTGACTCTGTGTGTGCATTTACACAATATGAAGGAGACAAAATGAGAAATCAGTTCTAAAGCATGAGGAATTATGAAAAAATGGAATGTGGTGATTTTGTGTTTGTGGGACTCAAACGTTCTGTATGTGCTGTGTGAGAAGTGGCCAAAACCAAACAAATTGTTCACAGACGCTGAATTCTTCCTCCTGGCAATTGTGTTTTGCTTTTATTTGATTAATAACAATAATAACACTGCTAAGAACAGTCGGGCCAACAGTGGGTCTCACTCAGGAACCTGTCCCTGAATGCGGCTGGGGAGGATACGCTATAGGGAGGACAAACAAGCCTGGTGCCATCAGTGTCTATTCTCCATTGACCCTCCCAGCACCCACCACTGTTGGGCTGCAGGGCTAGACGTGACATCCCAGCCTCTTGCCAGCAAGCTTGCCTAGTCTGTTTTTGAGCTCCGAGTCTCACACCACAGCCTCATCCAGCAACAAAAAGTCATGTAGGAAGGGAGTTTTTGCCTCTTGTAAACTACCTACTTCAGTCCTAAATTTCCTGCTTAATGTCACTAGTTGCTATCTAGCACAACTGCCTTTATCATTTCTGTTTCATGGAAAAACCACCTCAGTGTAGTGTGCCTGCTGTAACTTTGCTGCATGATCATGTAGCAACATCTGGCTTGATGTTTTTGCAGTGGCGTTTCAGCAGTGTAAAAATGGAATATGGGATCGTAGACTTAGAAGGATGGAGTTTGCATCTCGGTACAATAAGTTAGCACTGTAACTGGAGGGTACTCCATAAAACAAACCATATATATTTAAGTATTCTGCAAAGAACAAAATTATGGGAAATACTCTTACAGATGAGCAGGTCTCTTCTGAAAAATGAAATCTAAGAAGATGCCAGATTCTTGCATTTATTGGGTCCATAAAATTGCCATATTAAATCTGGTTTTATACTTGCAAGTTGTACAGAAGAAGTCTGAAAAACACCCATATGTTTTAAGATACTAAATATCCTAGCGATCAAGGGATTTAAGATAAGCAGAGGTGAACAGGTCTAGCAGGTTTCTGTTTTCCCTTCTCAACCAGATGCATTTTGAAAACACTAATACTTAACTAATTGTTAGGGCCCAAAGACATTCATGGGTTTCCATCAGGAGTGGTCACAGTAACTAGGGAAGCACAGTGGTGTGGCTGCAAAGGTGGGTTGATGATGAGGACAGAGCACCAGCCTGCACAAAAGCTGGCCACAGCTGGCTGGGGTTGCTTTGCAACCGCTTGGTTCAGAGATGGGGTTGTAATGAGAAGAGCTGATGATTTTTTTCTTGCTTTGTTAGAATTCACTGTGTTTTGGTGAAGACCACTGATTGGAATTTGAGGTTTAATGCTTCTAGATAAATTCATGTTTCCAAAGCACCAGTAACTACGTGTGTTTAATTCACGCATACACGCAACCTCCTGGCAATAATTGGAATTAGAATGAAATCTGTATATCTAATTCTCAGGTGGCTATTTTCTTGGTCTCATACTGCACAAATAGGTTTAACACTAGCCTTTGACAGAGTACTGTTCTTGTGGAAGACAATTATAGAGCATACTGGATATGGGATTATAGATTGGTTGTCTTTCACACTTGTCCTGCCAGGCAGGACCCTTGTGCAGAAAGCTGAATGCCTGTTGTTACAGAGAATGCTGTGCCTTGCCATCAGCAGCATCTGAGCATCTTTTATAAGCGAATGGACCAGTAGTTGAAACTCTGCCCAACAATTGCAGCTGTAGAAATCCCATGGCCAATAGCCTCTCTAGCGGGCAGTTACTGAGTTATAACAGGCCTTAAGTGAGAAAAAAAACAAGGGACGTTATTCCCCATCTGAAAGTATACGTCACACTTGTTCACAAACAAAGTATATATATATAGTGCTGGCTTGGCTTTTTTTAGGTACCGTTTTAGCCTCAAGTGTTGAAATGTTATGGTAGGCTGACAGCTCAGTTTGGGTGAGACATTCTTTTGAACTTTCAAGGTGGGTAACGTGTTCCAGCAAAAGTAGGTGCTTGCTGAATCGGGGCAGTAGTTTCTTTCTGCTGAGCAGCAGGGAGAGTTCACAAGTTGGTTTGTGTTGGCACCTTTTAATTAGCAGTGGTTGTAAACAACAGGTGCACTCTGTCATACTTTCCTTCAACAAAAAACAAAATTTATATTTGACCATGCATACGTTTTCATATTGTTTTTAATAAACGTCTCAGCAGTATTGTACACATTGATTTAGGTTAGTGTTTATTTCAAATTGATTGTAGTTTTCTGAATTTTAGATACCACAAACATCAATTGAACACTATTTTTCTTACGCAAGTTTTGCAGATGCCCTATGCTTTAAAAAAAAGCAACAAAAAAGCCCGCTTAACTTCTGACTCTTTGCATGCTGAATAAGGTCCATTACTAGAGGTGTGTGAATCTACCCTGATTCCATGTAAACTTCTTTTTCTTTTAACCATGTGCCTCTCTTCAAAAATCCATCTTAACTTTAGATGCATTAAGTGAGGGGTGTTTGAGAAGACACGTTTTGGAATGCTTGGATGCTTCACAACCTCTGCAGTGACTTCAGATCATCCTTTGCAAACTTTCAGTGTGACCCAGGAAGCTCCTCTTGCATTGACCAGGAGGGAAAACTAAATAGTGAATGCTTGCGAAGGACTCGCCAGTGTTCAGCAACAATATTGTGGCTCTATGTAGTGTGTAGCAACTCACTAGCACTAGAATAGAAAGAGGAAAGGAAATTTTGAGCCTACCATAGGCAAATGTGATGTTTAAAGCTAACCTGCTTCTGGTGTTCCAGAACCTGACTCTTGCCAGCAAGTAAAATGTCTAAGCCTTGCCCTTTCACATCACTCATAAAAGATGACCAACCTTACCACAAAAATGGAAGGATTACTGATGCAGGGAGTTGATACCCGTTTCCAATCTAAGGGGACGCTAAGACACTGAGGAAGGAAAAGGAAGGAACTGAAAAGCCTTAGCTATGTTTGGGACAGGATCTCCTGCTGTATCGTTGTGCTGGGGTTACATCAGTGATGAATAGTTTCCTCGGGAAAACAGAAGTAGAACAAGAAAACCCGAATGCCAGGTGTTTACAAAATGGTTAGTACCTTGTATAGTGCAAGAACTGTGTGAGAACAGTTAGTCCTTGTGTAAAGATTGCCCCATAGTGCTCCCTGAAAGGTCAGGGAGACCTTGGAGTTATCTGCTGCTTCATAAACCGATGAAAGTTTCCTGACACTGGAATTGGAGAAACATTTTTTTATTTCCATTCCCTTTCCATCCCCTAGATGCTATCAATATTAGCTGGATTAAGTGAGACATAATCAGAAAAATATTTTTAGTGGCAAAGAGTTATCTTCATGAATAGATACAGTTTTATGTTTTATCTTGTAGAAGGTACTTGGGGAATCCTTTTAAGGTGCCTCCTGGTCTCATTGTAGCTCTGGGTGTTGGAAGGTCAAAATGGTTAGGAAGAGTGTCTGAAATGTAAAACATCTTGGGCTTTGTTCTGTTGCCTGCATTTTAGTGCTTGCCGCCTTTGGCAGATACGTATACAGATCCATTAGCTGTCTGTGTTGGTGAGTGAGATGTCAATGCAACTCTGAAGAAAAATTGCCAAAGAAAGGAAAACATCGGGAGAACTCGAAAAATATGTCAAAACCAGTTAGGGTGGTTTGGGGGCTTTTTAGTAAAACTGGAATGTTTTAAAAAATAAATAGCGGAAAACTTTGTGTAAACCAAAATTCATACTCAATACCTATGGTCTTTTTGGTTTGGATTTAAGTTTCGGCTGGACATTATAGTAGCTCAATGTTGAATTCTGTTTGTTATGAAACTCCCTTTTCCATGTTTTTATACAATCTTTTTCTATGTGGTGGTACAGTGATTTCTTAGACTTCCATATCATCTAAACTGGGACAAATAGTCAATAAAGTAAAGGATTAGACAAGAAGAACAATCTTAGCTTAGAACATTGCACTGGTCATGGGAGCATTAGTGTTTGGTGTGTGATTTTATTATTTTTTTTTTTAGTGGATTCCCTCCCTCCCCCTTGGCTGCATAGATGGCTTGATCTGTAATATTGAATGAAGCCATTACATTGAATACAAATGAGAGGACTGAATTCATGCTTCATGAACAGCCTTAATTCTAGTATATACTACTTTAAGAGCTTGTTTTTTTTAACATTAATATCGCTTTCAGGAGTTTTTAAAGTTGCCTTTTTTTTAAAAAAAAAAAAACAAAAACCTTGGAACTTGCTTGCCAGATTCCATCAATTGCACCGCTTGCAATAACTAGTGAAGTAGTTGTTTTTTAGGACCCAGACTTTAAACTGGTGCTTACAAACTTCATTATAAACACTTCCCATTGATGCTTTCACATCAAAAATCAAAGAGAGGCCGTAGCTGAGCAAAATCAGAGCCTTGTTAATAATGGCGAACAAATAGCCTTTTATTTATGTGTTTTATAAACTGCCAATGGCAAATAAATACATTTGAATATATTTTTGTTTCCAATTAAGGTGTGCTGCATATGGCACTCATGCATGTTTAATGGTGAGAAGGAGATTAGAGGACTCTGTAGATAAGAATTGCAAGGTTCTCTCATTGTAGTGTATTATCTACTTGAATTCATCCCTCTTTTGAATGCTCAGCTCTGCTCAGCCTTTTTCCACTGTATGCCAGGTAATTCCAATTTCTGGAGTTTTTTGTTTTGTTTTGTTTTTTCTTCCTAAGAGTGTAATTTATCTAAACAGGTACATCATGACACGCACAGTTTGTGGACTCTCTTCCCATGATTCAAAATGAGTTTCTGTTCCAAAAACAAGCCACAGAAAAGCAAATAGGTGTTTTGTGTGAAGCCATATGATCCCGTTTAAGAAACAGGGCTGCTCTTGAGGCCTGTGCTGTCACAGTGATCCCCTATTTTGATCGCCTACTGAATCGAGCAATCGACAGCTGTGACTGCTTTTATGATGCTTCCTTTCAATGAACTTGAAGAAGGAGTTCATGATCCTGTTTTAACCATTTGTTATAACTGAATAATAATGTTTTATGACCCAAACTGTGCAGGCTTCAGATAGCTCTTTCTTTTTGAGGTACACTTTGCATGGAAATTAATTTTAATAATGAAAAAAGAAATTCTTTGGAATAATTGGACTCCACAGTGTATTTGGGAAAAAGAAATGCTTTGTGTTACAGGTTTCCCAATGTTACCCGCAGGCTAAGTCTTGTAGATATAATTATGCTTTAGGAGACATTTTAAGTGCTAGTTGAACCTTTAACCTCCGTTTCCTCTAGAATAATTACAGGATGTGAAAATGGCCAAATGAAATGCTTACTCATAGAGATTAATAGAATTAGTTAAGCTACTGTTACCTTATGCTTGATTTATATTGTATGTGTAGGTCGAAACAGGCTGTAATGGCATGTGGGTGTTTTCCTATCTTTTCATACTTGCTAAAGTTTTGCCTTATGTTTATTGCTTGCTATGTTATGTGAACTGCTTAAAAAGGCATTTCAGACCACTGGCAGGTAGTTGAATTTCAAAGGCTGGCTCTATTTAAAACGAAACTGTAGTCTTTGAACTTCTATCAATTTTTCTGAAAATAACAGTAATAGAATTAGTTCTATCACCTTCCAAGGAAACAAGTTGAAAAAGAAATCTCTGTGGATTAGTAGCCCAGACACCAAATATATTTTGCAGACACATGAAATCAAGCCTGAGTCAGCTACAATGGAAGCGGGGTAAACCAAGAAAAGTCACTTGTCTGTCTGCATTGCCAAAATAGTCTGAAAAGGTAAAAATAAAAAGTCTATAAACAGGAGGAGTTGGTATAGCAGAAGTAAAGCATTTAATCTTATTTAAAGATTCAAGATTGGTGGTTATTCAAATATTTTTTCAGTAAAACAGTCATTTAAAAGTGATCTGCCTTTTAAAATTTGATTTGTTGTTTTTCTTTAAGAAGAGAGTAATATGTTACCTTCGGGGCAACTTGAGTTTTTGATCTTTGAAGAGAAAGTGTTGAACAGTTGCCATCCTAATTTTCAGAAATGCAATCTTTAACAGAAAACTTACATTTAGAAGTAGAGGAAAGCTTGAGATCAGCTTAAGTTGTTAGATAGCTGTGGGAGTGCCTAGGCAGGTTTTTGCTAGGCTTCACTGGTGTTGAAGTACTTTCTGTTGGGTTACCTTTAGTGAGCCCTTCACAGCCCTCCTCCTGCAGCCTCTACCAGCTGCAGCATTTGGGGGCTCCACAGTGGTGAGGAGGAATGTGCAGTGGTGTTATTAAGGAGTAGTAGATCACCATGGTTCATTTTAAAATCCCAGCAGGTGCCAGCTTAATATATTCATTATTGGTTTTTTGGTTGTTCAATGGAATCCTATTTTAAGGTGCAGATGACGATGCTCAACCTCTGTGAAGATCCTGGGAAGGCTTTGGGGCAGTGAATGGAAACCTTTAAAAATCTGACCCATGATTAGAATAAACCTTTCTCGTAAAAAAAATTCTTTATTCAACAACTTTGTTTTGAATCATAGAGCGTTTGGGTAAAGCCATTTTGCCACTTGTATAAGGTATCTTTAGTGAGCCATTTCACTACTTTAAAATCCTGTTTTAATTTGGTTTAGAGTTAATGTTTGTTTCAGTGGTTACAGCAGCCAGTGAAAATGAGATTTATTTTTTTTAAGGTCAGTGAAGTATAAATGCAAAGGAGATTAAAAATCAATTATTAAATCAAGATTTCCTTTATTCTCATTCTATTCATGTTTACTTCTTTCTTACTTCCCCTTAAATATTATACTAATGTAGGAAATTAAAGATTTTCCTTATATACATTTCTGTATAATCTGAGTTACAGGATTTCTCATCTCTTTCCTGATAAATATGCTCAGTAAGTCCACTTAGCATTTATGAGCCATACGTCTGTGTACAGAGAGGGTACAACTGCTTTCTAGTAATTATTCTGTTATTAATTATACCAAATTTATTATAAGGAAGAATTCTGTATTTTGGCCCCTGTGTAGAATGGAGATACAATGCAGGAATTGCAGCATTTCACCAGCGAGAGTGGGCAAAATCCTGGAAAAGGATCGCTAAACATGGAATCTGAATGTGAATATTCTGGCAAAAATAATCCACGTTCATAACAAAGGGTTTATATGTATGCATTGTTGTAATACTATGATGGCATGAGGAGCGTTTATGGGCACAGCTGTGCGTGTGGAGGTGTAACTTCAGCTGGGAAATTATATACTAAAATATCTTTCCTTTTATCTTTGTGTCGAAATGTCTTTTGTTATTCATGTAATTTTTAAGGAACTTTGAGAAACAGAGGCTGTGGTTGAAGGGAAATAAACTTAGCAAATCATTAACATCAACCAATATAATAAAATAGTAAGAAAGGAGAGACTGGAGTATTGAACCACTGACTGTTCTGTGTGTTTACTAAAGGACACTAGAATAGAGTTTAAAATAGTTGACTAAAACTTCAAAAGGATTACACTAGCATAGGCTTTATTAAGAATGTGCTATTTATATTGAACCCACGAGAAGAGACGCCCAAATCCTTTAATGTAGAGTTATCAAATGCTGGTCAGAGTGCTTCCAGCATTTATTAGAACATCAGTGCCTTGTGAAAACCTTTTTAAACTTCTACCAGATTTTCTAAGATTGTAGAATGATTAAGTATTAGCCAATTGTTGCACTCTTGGGAATCATGAGTTTCTGGAAAATATCCTTCTGCTGTCTAAGAAATGAAGTCCTGTTCTAGGGAATTCATCTGGAAAGAGCATTTCCCATTTCCCCGTCGCATTTCATTGGGGGCGATGGGGACCATCTGTGGAATTCCAACTACGCGGAAAACCTGGAGCTGAGATGGGCAAAAAGTACAGCAGGAGGCAGGCAGCTCTGAAGAGGTCACTCTGGTAACCTTGTTTTGAGGAAAGGTCTGCATGCGTGGGCTGACCTTCTGACCCTTAATTATTCAAGGGTAATGCTATACACTTTATGCCTATGCAGTATTTCCATGGCACAAGGCTTCTAATCATTCTCAATCTTCATATAATTTCCAAATATATATTTACAGGTATGTGATATATGCATACACAAACCCTGTGATTGTTATTTAGTAGGCAGCCCGTGTAGTTTAAGAACATTCAACCCCTAAGTAAACAAAAGCAAAAAGAAACATCCTCAGAGATTCAATTCACAAATTACTTTCTACTGCAGTGAATTAGTAACTTGCTCTGTGCTGTAGTGAGATGCATTTTTTCCATTTAAACCATTTGGTTCACAAATGACTTTGTACTCCACTGCTTTACCACTCTTGTGAGATTTTTATCAAGCAAGCAGTTTTTTTTGAGTTACCAGTTTTCACATGTGTGTTCATTTTCTTTTGACCATCTAGTTTGAAATTGCATGATATTCCAAGTTGCAATGGAAAACCCACCCCTATTCTCTCCTTCCTTCAAGGGAATGAAGTATGTTCATAAATGGAGAAGATCTGGCTGTCATTTCTCTTTTAGCTTAATGTGGCAACTTGACAGCGTCCTTTAAGGAAGGAGTTCTGTGTCCCTATCCCCTCCCCAGTTCACCAGATTTTATTTACAGCATGTGGTGAATCGGTCTTTTTAAGGCAAAATGAAGAGTGCCTCTGAAATCTGAAAATAGGAGAGAATAGATCTTGTTCCTTGTTTAAAATGGTAATAGTACATCTTGTCGTAAATAAGGAAGGGTTTAGAAATACTCTGATTTTTACACAGAATGTTTTAGCTTCCTTCTTTTTCACTGCATCATCTTGAAATGACCTAGCTCCTGTGGGTGTTTTCTTACTATCTATTTACTTTTTTGGCCTTATTTAAAAAAAGAGAATAAAAATGGAATTTTTGTAACCTTCTACCATTATAGCTATTCCATTCACATTGGAGCGGTCATGTGGATGGGTAGATATTGAAATGCATTTCACTACTGATGTAGTCCTATTGTTTCAATGGAAAAAATTTCAAAAGCACAGAGGCATACCGGGAAATTATTTAGACGTTTTCTGTATCGGATGAACATTTTTCTGTCTTAACAGACATTCCATGGTTGTGGCCTACCATATCAACACCGAGTTACAGATTAAGCTGAGAAGGCGAGTCTGTTTGGGAGACCATCTACCTCTTTCAGGTGGATGTCATGTTATGATGCAGAATGTGCATTCAGAACGGAGAAGAAGTTAGGCTTACGGTTCCTCTTTGAACCTTTCTCCTGGGGGTCTCACTTGCACACTGCGTGCCAGCTGTGGGAGGTGGGGAGCATGTGGCCCTCGGTGTCTCTAGGAGCTCTGCGTGTTACCAGCCAGGTACAAGCACTGTGCAACCACAGCGGCTTTTAGTTCTCTTTTTAGTTCTCAAACGTACGTATGTGCTTTTCTCATCAACATCCTATAGTTTTGTGTTTGATCTTCCCAAACTTGCCTCAGTGTAGGCATTGCTGTTATTTTCATGGAGCATATAGCGCTCTCCTTTGTGGTCTGCAGGCTAGTGGTCCTTTCAATGTCTCTAATAAAAGTCTCCGTAAGCTCCACGTGGAAAATGTTGTTATGCAGGCCCAGCGTTTCCACCAATAGTGCCAGCCAGTTTGTGCATAGAGAATGAAATAGGTCTTTGGGGCCCAGTCTGTCCTTGAGACTGGAAATGAATTTCCAGTTGCTTAGTGTGGGTGGAAGCCACAGTTAAATTCTTAAGCTTAGTCCTTTGAAATGTTATTTGCTGACTCTTCCCTTAAAATTACCTGCCTCAAACTAATCATGGTAGTTACTTTAAAAAGTAGAAATAGTTGACTCATAACGTCAACACACATGATTTTTGTAGTGCCTTTTCTCCTCTACTTCTGAGTTAAAAACAACACTAGAATGTCTCAAGTATTAATTTCACGACCGGCTAAAATACAGTATTTAATATTGACAACTCTGATTAGTCTCAGTAGAGCAATGTAAACATAAGGGATGTTTATACTGTCTCGTTTTGTTTGTACTTGAGCTTTGTAGAAAATCTTTAAAAGTTGACTTTAAGTGATTGCATTAGTTTCTTGGTTTCTTTTCCATGAAGTGGAAATGAGTACAGTGTACCTGCATTTCTGCTGACGGGGAGGCACTAAAATCCTTTGAATCTGAGTGGAGTATTAATTATATATTGAAGATGTTTATCAGACTTTTAAATAGTAAAGATTTGTGCATTTGAAAAATCAATAATTTGCTTTAGAAACAAAGCAAAAATAACCCAACAACCCTCCTCAAAACCTCAAAAAAACCAAACCCAGAACCAGTTGCAATGCCAAGCAATGTCAGCTCTTGTCATCTCAGTTGTTTATGATTGTGTTGCACCCTGTTAATCCTGGGATAAGTCTGACCTAGTTTTATGAATAAAACTTTACTCCTTGAGCATCTGATTTGTGGTCATTGTGGACACAGTTGTAGCAAATACTGAAGCCAAATTCCCTGTGCTCCTTGTAATGCTGGGAATGTAACTCTGCTGTTTTTCTTTGCAGGGACTTTTCAGACTGGAAGGGCGGAGTTTAGTCTTTTCATACTAAAAAAATATTTGAATGTATTATTCCAAAAGACAGTCTGAATTGCTTCCCTTTTTTTTTTTTTCTCCTTTTTTTCTGGTGGATTTCAGTTGAAAACAGAAGGATCGGGTTTCATACTGGCTGTTTAGATAGGTGCTTGTCATTCTGATAGAGAGCAAAGGAGGCTCAGTGTGTGAATGCCTGAATGGCATGGAGCCACAGGCGGGGAAAGCGTATTATGGGTGGATGTGGGAAAGCAGGAGAAAGACAAGGACTGCATTGCGTAGGAGATAGATCACCTGTGGGTTTTTTAGCACCTGCACCTTGGAGAATCTCTCAGCACTAATTTTGCAGCATAAGTACAGAAAATAGGAAGTCATAAGGCCTTGGAAATGCATTGAAATAGATAAGCTTTCAATGTATGGCAAAACAGAAGTGGTTTTATTTCTGTACTAATTCTAGAGTGTGATAAGAAAGGGCCTTGTTTTTCCTGATAACCTAAATGCTGTCAGCCACAGGAAACCTACGGAGAAAAGTTTAGCAGTATCTGAATTATATATAAGGTGGCAGATCACCAGCATCTTACCCACTATGGACTGTAGTTTCCCCTAGGGTTTGACTGTGTGTGGGGGATAGAAGAGTTCAGTTTGTCACTGATGGCCACATTGCTGCTGGAATCAGTTCTCCTCAGCTGAAGGTTCATGTCAATTCAGCTGTTTTGCTGAATCTTCTGTTGTTTTGTTTGTTTTTTTATTTAGAGGCTTCTGCCTGTCTCACTGATACGCCACTTCAAAATGGCACACTTAAAATTGCCCTGATGTTAGCAAAACTGTTACTTTATGTGATTCTGCCTTATTATGAAATCACGTAGTCTAATGGGAGGAGAGAAATTGATTCAGTTTGAGATGAAATTTTTTTGGTCTGGTTGTAATTAGAATGATGTGCCTACTCAGCTTCTTGTCTGTATTAGACTTATGTTTTTCCTTGATAAAATCTGCAGGTACAGACAACTGCAAATATATTAAATTGGATCATTCTATCATAAAGTTGTGTAATTTGATAACTGAAGCCACTGATGAAAACTGATGTCTGGAACAATTATCTAGGTCTCTACAATTAAACTACATATTTACGTATGTTATGTCTACATATGTTACAAAAAACTTTCTCATAAGCTTTTTCAGTCAGGTTTTTTTTTTTTTCTCTCATGCAGGCTTCATCAAGTGAAATCTCATTTTCCTCGTGCTGTAGCACTTTTCTACAATCTGTCTCCCTTGGAATCTTTCTGATGGCATCTATTCATTTTCTCGGTAGATTTTAAATACTATTGATTCTGAGTAATTTGCTTAATTAGCCCCAAACAATCTGTGTAATTATTCCAATCTGTGCTTCCCTCTCAGCTTTTGCCTGCAAGGCTGACAAATGGCAGAGGGGGAAAGGGCAGCTTCCTGCCAGTGGCTGCCGAGCCTTTGGTCCTCGCTTGGCTTCTTGCTGCCGGTTGCCTGAGCGAGTGGACTCCTTCTGAAAGAGCTGTGAGGGAATGATGAAAGTACTATTTAGCCTCATTTAAGAAGTCAAAACGAATATCACTTGCGGCAAAAAGCCTCCTTATCTTATGACACAGGGCTTTTTAATGGTTACTTCAGTGTTCCCCAGCTTTTTATTGCCCTAGTATCAGTTTACTCATGAAATCCCAGATTGTGTCAACCGGTGTAAGTTTCTGTCTCTATTCTTGCAGGATTTAAGAGTAATGTTAAATTAGCTCAGGATTTTGGGTGTTTTGTATGAAATTTAGAGTGAATACTAACTGAATACTCTTTGCATTTTAATGGTTGTTGACCTCTTTGCCTCCTGTATTGGTTATGTACCAGTTCTGAGATCAGACATATGCATATCCTACCACAGCTATATTGGCCCGCTAAAGCACAGCATAAATTGTACTGCTTATTTTTTATGTATTGTTTTTCTTACTCATTCTAGGCTTTTCTGTTTTTCTGATAATAAAATGGAGAAAAATCTTTACCCTTCAACCCAGCCCATTCAGATAAACATATAGTCAACTGCTGGCTGAAATGCTTGTTTGTTACGCACCTCCTCTAGACCACAAATGAAAAAAATTAATTAGATTAAGGAGAAGAGTGGAGAGCATTCTTAAATAAGAAGACATGCTTTTTAGAAGCTGGAAGCTTGCATTCAGTGCCATGACTAAAGCAGGAATAGAGGCCTGCCTGTAGTGAATGTATTACCGTTTGTGTATTTAACATTAGCTCAGCATGGGAAAATTCTTCAACAAGAATACTTTAAAACTAACGTAGTGAAACCATATACCTGAAGGCTGTTTGTAAGTGGAAATTATTATTTTGATATGGGGAGGCTGCGCTGTGATTACTGGGGGCATTCCCTTGTAGGCTGTACCTACTTGAGATCAATCCCTGATCTCTGTAGGGTGGAGTTGAGAAAAAGAGTGAAAAAGACTAGGAAAAAGGTTTCCAGCCAGTCTTCCAGGAAGATCATGTGAAAACATCCATATCATGGTTTTGACTATTATTGAACATGGTAAAATGAAGAGAAGGACTTTATTCTTCCTTTGTGAGAGCTGAAGGGAAGAAGCTGTCATTCTTTACTACCAACCATCCTGTTTAAACTCCTCCAGAAAAAGATCATGGAAATGTAACTGCTTACATAAATGGTAATCTCCGAATCAGATCCTCATCACTCTTTTAACTGTATGAGAGGATACAGTTGAACAGATATGAAGAAGCAGTTGACAGGAGAAATTGGGAAGTTCAAACAACAACTGTGTGACATGCTTATCAAAAACCTTTGCCTTTTCTGTTCAGGAACAGATTTATTTTTTTTTTTTCTCTATCTGAAAATGAGCACCAAGTTGGCATTTTCTGTCTGCTTTCCACTGCTGTCTTGGGTGGGAATGCAGCTGAAAATCAGAGTTGAGTTGGATGTGACTGTGGATGTTAGTACTGCTCCTCTCCTCCACAGATGTCCTGTGAGAAGGTACAAATGCTGCTCTGTGGGGAGTGAAGGACAGAGCTAGGTTTACTGGAAAATGATCACCCTTTGGATAGAAGCTGAAGTCATTAGTTTACTGCAAATCACTTTTTAGGTCCTAAGTCATTTTCTTATAAACTTAAAACCTTTGTTCTGATAGAAAAGTTTACTTAAATCTAGACTTCAGAGTAGAGTTTAAATTAGTATTAAAGTATAAATAAAACTTTTTGGTTTTAATCCTGAAATTGCTGTGCTTGATTGTGATCTCTGTTACTTTGAACTCGGAGGTTTATGTCACTTACTGAGTGGGATCCTCACTGTGGAGGAGTTTGTAGGAGCAACCCTTCACTGTAGCCCTGGGCGGCTGCCAGGCAAGTCTGGTGAAGCCTGGTTTGCCAATGGCTGGACTTGGTTGGTCACAAAGTGATTTTGCAGGAGTTGTGCATCTCCCTCTTCTCTAAATAGGAGCCAGGGAGATGAGAGAGGGAAGCAGAACTGTGTGAATGTTCAGAAAAGGCCGCGAGAGTCAGCTGTTGGATATTTACTAGAGAAAGTTTTTGATATTGGTGAGAGTTGCTGTGTTAAAAGTGCACTGTTAAAAAATTTGCTGATGAAATATTGATATACAGCGGATAAAAATTAAGTTGTTAAACCAAACCGTTTCTATCTGTAGCTTTGTGTAAATGCCAGACAAACCTCTAGGATATACGAAAATATTTAATTTAATGTTTCAGAACAGATATGACCTTGCATGCACAACTTGATGCATGTGAAAGGGTAGAATCCCCAATATTCAAATCCTATGTAGAAGCTCAGCATTGAAAAAGGAAGCTTTCAAAATCCCTGTAGTGACTCTGAGGAGTGAATTCAGTAATTTTTCTGACTTAACGTAAGTTGGAATATATATTATGGATGCACAGGGGCTCCCAAGTTGTCAGTGTTACAGGTATTTGGGGGAAGATGTACTCATCATCAGAAGCTGTTAATTAGAAGCAAAAGCAAATTAACACAAGTCACTTCAGTAGTTTGTTCTATACGTGAGTATTCACAGAACTAGTATGAACAAAATGCATGGAGATTTTCTTTGATCCTGAAAAAAGAGCAACTTTAAGGTACACTGTGAATTAACAATGTCATTACAAGCTAGTTGTGTTATTTAAAAACAGAAAACGAAAAGGAGTAGCAGCTGTTTAGTGCCACATAAAAATAAGAAGCATTACCTAGGTATTTTCTTCAATAATAACATTCAATTTTCCTTTCAAACAACGGAATATAATAATTAGAAGAACAAAACTGCTGTAGGAACAAGGATAGCTACTTGCATCAGGCCATAATCAGTGAGTCAGTTGTATTTATGCCCTTGCAGAATTTCTAGCTGTTCCAGTATTGTGAAGGAAATGATAAATATTTGGCCACTGTTTGGGGCCGGAATGAAATTGACACATTCTACAACATTTGAATTGGTGTTGATATATGTAAAACTACTTCAGATAAGATAAGCAGTGACATTGTAAAGATTTTTAAGGAAGCTGTCTAAATGAATAATTTCTGCTTCACATTCTAATGTGATAATGGAGTAGTTAATGAAAGAGCAAAGAAGAAAAAGCTCTGGGCCTCCTGTTTTTCCTTGCCTTTCAGCTCTTGTGCCTTTTGTTCAACCCATAAATTGCTTTTTCTTACAATACAAGTATGTAATGCGTTCATTCTCCAGCAGCCATCATCGTCATCCTGCTGTAGCTGTTGCTCCGTCTTCTTTTTCTCTTTTGCCTCTATGAATAATTTCCAGCCTTGTCTTCAGTTCTCTGCAGCTGACCGAACCTGTTCTTGCTGAGGACTTCAGTAAAGCTTTTATGGCTACAGCTCAGAATAAATGAATCTCTGCTGTTGATCTCATTCTAACTAAGACTTATAACATCTGTTGCCATACAACTCTCATCCTGCTCCCATGGAAGCATTTGGGTTCGTGTGTGGGTTACAACAGAGAGGAGTGATGATCCTTAGTTTATAAGATATGTGAATTATTAGGGCATCCAGAATTATTTTCACTAATGTGTAACATATTATTTCATTCTTCTGGGGCCTCTATTAAGATGTAGAGGAAACTGGTTGAAGATTGCAGAAAGGGTGCAGTACAGCCAATTTCTCTTGGGAGCTGAGCTAAGTGTAATCTTCCTTATAAAATAGTATTGTTGATATTTCATTATCAATGTGCAGCACTTATCATGTTACTAGTTGAACTAATGTAGTAAAAATATAAGTAGCTATATGCCATCAGTGGGCTGTTTTCTAGATACTATTATTTTTTTACTTGAGTACCATACCAGAATTGGAAGGTCTGTGTAATTTTTTGATGAATTAAGCCTTCTTTCAGAATATCACTAATCATTTAAAAAAATGTTCTTTGCCCACAGGGTGGAGTTCATTTCTTTTGTTCTTGGGAGCTGAGTAGGAGAAAGGGACATTTCAGCTTTTCTTGATAAAGGTAAGACAGCATCTGTTGATGAAGATAAGACACTGTTCATTATTACGAGCTCATAGAAAGTTTGTCAATGGAGGGTTTGTTTATTTTGGGTTATTTTTTTCTAGTTCTGTGCTTTGTAGTAAGTTCAATATGTGATAACATAACTTGTATTTGGAATGGAATGTGTAATTCTGTCATGGGTATCAGTAAAGGCTATGAAGATAAGAAAGTACCTGTAGATCAGCATGACAAAGTGAATAGCAATTTGTTCTACTGCTGGAACTTGTGTCATTTTCCATATGCCATTGAACTGGCCTGCCCAAGTTCACTCCATCACACTTGCACACATCTGTTGAAAGATCTTAAAAACAGTAGAGTTCTGTCCATGCCACTTCTCAAAGAAAATGTATAGGCTTGCCTGGTGCTGTCTGTACCACTCTGTATTGTCGTATGAGGGTGTAGAGGTTTGATGTGAGGAGAGAAAGGTCTTGAGATCTATTTTAATAAAGATACACCTTGAAAAGTAAGCGGCAAATGCTTATCCCACTTCTGCTTGTCAGATGTAGGAGACAGAGAAGGGCATAAAACTCTGGAAGTCTTCTGTGAGGCATGGTTTCCTCAGTGACTCTTGCTTTGTGTCTGACGTTTTATAAATTTTGTAGAATTTTGTAAACTTTGTAAAACCTGCAAGAAACATTTAAAGGCATAGTGTGCAACTTAGTGTTGACGTCTTAATTGCAGTTTTTGATGAAGAAATCAACATAGTCTTTCCTTATTTCCATTGGAAAATTTTGAAGCATTTTTCTAGGTAAGTTTGATATAACGACTGCAAAGAATGGGGTTTGTCTGGTTTAAGAGTTACCACATGTGCAGCAGATTGACCATCTGTGTGTCCTTTGTGCAGTGCAGTTCAGGTAGGGGTGCACAAGCCTCTTTCAATTTCTATTCAAAGGAGCTGGAATTCATACACGGTCATTTACCATTCCTCATCTGACAGAGGCTGTGGTCTCTAATTGAGGGTGGTAATGTGTTTTAAGGAGCACAAGCCGATCACTAGGTATTGTGTGACTATGTCTGCAGATCCACTTTTGACTTGTTCAGCATGCGTTTAACCGGATCGTAGCATGAAGGCTCCAGTTGTATGTTAACGTCCAGATTATGAAGCGTGGCAAGGCATAATCCTCCTTCTTGAAAGTTAAATAGTTTGTAAAAGAAAAAGACTCAAAACTCTAACAAACTTGAAGAGAAAGCAGAAGATTTGCCAAGTCAGATATGTGTGTTTGTGCTGATGTCACTGATTTTGAGGTTTTCTTTGTAAGCATTATACAACTTTTTTGGAGCAGTAGTTTAAAGAAGCATAACCATGCCAGTATTTGTGGATGCAGTTTTTAATCAATTTACACATGCGTATTGTACTATAACCTGCCTACTAGTTCAGGGAATGAGAAAGAACTATAATCACCTTCATACCCTTATGATTGGGTAGGTAGACATTAAGAGTTACATTGACATCTTGCTTAGCAAAAAATATAATTAAAATATTTTTGGTATAAAAATGTTCTTTCAAATTCTTTGTCTGGTTTCTGAACTTAGGTGTTATCTTCTATCTCTTATCCACTGATAAATACAAAAAATTCCCTTGAGTTCAGTAAAATCCTTCAGCTGTATCCCGGTGCTGCTGTTGTTCCCCCCCCTTGCAACTTCTGAAGCTGTTGTCCACCATTTCGAATGTTCACGTTTTGTGATTTCTTTTTTCTTTTAATATATTTGACTCAGCATGTATAATCTCAGAAGTTAACTTGCTGTTGGATGGATTCTCAATCAGTCATGAAAGGAGAAAGAAATTTTCCTACTGAAGTGTTACATCTCCTGGGGGAGTTGTGGACTCTTAGTGAAGGAATGTGTTAGTGTTAGATTGCTAAAGATGCAGGGGGAAAAATTGCTATGCTAACATACATGAAAATGTATTAATAATAATTTACAGATAAATTAATATGGCCTGAGCTTAATCTCATTCTGGCAAAACCCATGTTGAAGGAAATGAGGATTTACTGGGTTAGGATCTAATTCAGTCTATCTGATTATTTTTTTTTCTTTCTTTCCCTCTTCCCTGCACTGGAGAACTCATTTAAAGTAATAGCCTTAAATATTTATTTAATTATTACATTTATTTAAATATTACACAGTACTGTACCTACTGTGTTAATTTGAGGGTTAGAGGCCTACCTTTGTAAGACTCAGTTGTCTGTGTAAAGCATGGTCCTCTGGTAAAATGTTCTTGCGTTTTCTGAACACTGAGCAGAAGTTTTTCCTCCTCAGAGATTGCTCCATGCTTCTTGTGCCATCCATTAAGCCTTGCTCAGTGATATATGTAATAGGCAGGATCTGACTCGCTGCACTTCTTACTCTATTTTGAAAAAATCAGTATGTTGAAGTCTTTAGGGTGTGTGGTTTCCCGTGGGTGCACAGACAAGCAGCAGCTCTTCGCTTGCTCTACGTTACCTTGTGGGAGTGGAAAAGCTAGGAGTTTATGCTTAAGTTTATCAGTACCCAGTAGAGTTTAAGAATCACGCTTAATGGCAGAAATTCCCAAATATAATCAGGGGCAGATTCATTTCCGGGCTGTGTTGAATCACTGCTTGTGTGTAGCTGTGGGAGGAACTTGAGCTATGAAGGCAGGATCAGTTAATGGTGTCACTGGGAAAAAAAATAATCATAGTTTGTGAGCTCCGATGCTTCTTCATATCATGACTACTTCTTCAGCTTAAATACTCTTGCAATGGCTGCATGCTTCAAGATGAAAAATACATTAACTGTGTTCCCTGCCTCCTACCCACAGTCTGCTCTGAAAAGACTTCCCTTAAGTAGTAATTTAGCTTTATTTTCAACAGTATGCACTTCTGTATTGTGCACCGAAAGTTTAAGTCGGTAAATTTCGTGGTAAGTGTAGGATGAATGCTTTGAAAACTTAAGATGCCAGTGGGCTGCCAGTTCAGCTCAGCTTTCTCCTGGGAGTACTCCAAGTTAATGTCATAGGCTGGGAAAACTCAGGTCCTCGAGAGAGGAGGCTGAGGGAGAAGGAAGGCCAGAAACTGTCCTTGGTCTTTTCCTATGCCTTTCCCTCCCAGTTTTGACAAATTGTAATTTTTTTAAATCACAACATAGTTCAAGTCCAAACCCAACAATCGTCGCCATGTGCATCTTTCTTCCCTGACCATTTTTTAAAATCAAGAACCCCTTGGGGCAGCAGCACTCAGCCATTTGGCTGTTTTATGGCAGAGCGTGTGCTTGCGCTGCTCAGTCTTCCCCCCGAACAGAGGCTTGTGTCAGAAAGCAAATGCTGTCCCCAATAATAATATTTGCCTCAAAGGAGCTTGACCTGCTTTGTGATGGTTTTGGAAACAAAATGTAAGAATGAGTGATATATCGCAAATGAATCAAGGAAGATAGGGTTGCTGTTTTCCTTAAATACGAACAAGATCTTTAATACTGCTGAAATGTTTGTTTTGCTGGGGAAGGTTAACTTTCCAGGAAGCTGGATGTTTTCTTGACTTGTTTATTTTGGATATTTCCACTAATTTATTGTAGTCTGATTATCAAAATATAAAGCCAGGCCTCTGAAACAGACAGTAACTGCAGTTGGAAAGATTCATTGTGATTATTTCATTAAGAGGGGAGAACTGAGTGGCATTTATGTTTCTGTTACATAGCTGGCAGTGGAGTCACTGAGTCGGTGAAGTGTCTGATGTTTTGTGACTCGAGAACCATCCTTCAGTAACTGTTCTCGTGATTTCCAGTTTGTCAATGCATAACTTAGTTGCACGTTATAACGTAGAACAAATATCAACATAGCAAGGTTGATTTTTGTAGAAAATTACACAAGGGAACATCTTGTTTCCTTTTCTGTTTCATATCCTAAAAAAAAATAAATAGTCCATTTCAGTTTACTTGTAAGCAATTTTCAGCTCGGAAAGGTGACTACTGTAAAACATAAATGCTGGGGAATGTATCTGGTTAAAATACACCTCTTTCCCACACTTCGGCTGATTTTTCTTTTGTGTCTGAAAAGCAATTAGCACAGAAGACGGAGGTTGGGGGAGGAGTGGATGTTGCTGAATGGAGTGGAACAGGTTACTCATTCTTTAGAATAGCCAGAAGGTAAACTCAAGTGCACTTGAAAAACCACGCTGGTAAAATACCCCATGTGTAGTTCAGGCTTTTAAATACAATGTTTACTATTGACTTTTACATTGGGTTAGAGAATGAATCAACTCCCGAGAATGCACTGGAAAAATACTCTGTGGAGGATGCTAAAAACCGACAGCGTAGGCTGTGGTGCTTTGCACTCTGCAGTCACTTCAATACAAGTCTGTATGTGTGATGTTTTCTACATATTATATACATGTAGGCTATACTATGTACATATATCTATAATAATCTATATACATATAGAACCTACGCATAATCAGATATATACATATATGCATATTTTTGCATACATATGTTTATATATGTATGCATGCATATACACACGTGCATATATACACGTATATGCATTTACTGCCTTCCAAGATATTTCTTGCATCACCAGTTTGAGAATCTCTGTACTGGTCCTTGTTATGCATGCACATACATATATAGACATACACATATATGTCTGTGCACATGTGTACATGTATCAATATATGCACACATATTT
Organism: Tringa tobata; assembly: GCA_033628505.1. Classification (NCBI taxonomy): domain Eukaryota; kingdom Metazoa; phylum Chordata; class Aves; order Charadriiformes; family Scolopacidae; genus Tringa; species Tringa tobata. The sequence continues at coordinate 24,016,851 of JAHREE010000245.1, forward strand.
ATATGCTCATATATATGTATATATGCATACATATATCTGCATACATATATATGTACACATGCACACAAGACATGGCCTGGGAAGATTGTTTCCAAGGTTTTCTGTTCATATCCATTCACAGATACTCTCTCATCACTAGTACTAATACGAAGGGAGTGATGTTTAATTTGACCAAGTGAGGAGGAGGCGACAGGAGTCAGTGAGGGAGTACAAGAAGCTTGTTGACAACTGGGTGACAGAATGCCCTGCTGGTAGTTGAGATGCAGGGTTTGTGAAATCAGGCTGAAATGGGCCAACTTAACCCTGAGAGAATTTGGTAGTTAGAGGGCTAAGCAGGAGAGGAAGAGGGACAGAAAGGGTTGATGGCATGATTTATTGCTAGACCTGTAACGACTGAAGTTTGGGATAGGTCAGGAATGACATTCTGTTGTGATATATATATTATATTGCAGGAGGGGAAGAAGCAAGAGAAACGGTACCAAAAAACCCTATAAAAATAGCCTAAAGTAGAGGAAGGAGAATTACCAGTTCTTGAGAAAAGTGGCACAAAATTTTGAAACCAAAGACTATTCATGGAGAAGTTGCTGGCCAAAGTTTTAGCTGTAATGTGATTTAAAAAAAAAACCCACTTGTTCAGGTATTTATGAAAAGATGAAAATAAGGTAAAGCAAGTTGTGGTGGCAAGGGCAGGGTAATGTAACCTTTGCAGCCTTGAGGGATCACAAGCAGGATGTAAACACGGAAACTAAAAGCACCTTATCTTGGTACAGAAAGTACAATTTGTGTCTCCCCTGGCCTTGGGAGCCATGAAATGCCTAACAGAAGTTGTTCTAGCCACTGGGAGTGGAAACTAGCCTGTGACATCCTGGGAAATAATGAATAATTTTCATGACGGATGCATATCTTGTGGATCCATGGAGTTGCAAATTCACTGCTGAAAAGGTGTTGGGTGTTAAGTCCAGAGGAAAATAGGAGGGAACCGAGTAAGATTTTGATCTTACTTTGATCTGCTCAAGTTGACTATAGCTGACAGACTATTTTAGCTGAATCCTGACATTTTAGCATTAAAATAACTGACTATGTCAACCAGTGTTTTCTACTAGAATAGCAGAAAACACTTTGGAAATAAGCTGATCGCTGCAGTTCCCTGTAAATTATTATCTGCAGTCATGACTACCTAATGCACAAAAATGTAATATGCTGTGCCAGGGCAGTACAATAGAAGCATTGTGATAATGTGATAATTTCTCTTCCTGGAAAAGCATAATTTAGATCACAGAAATCAGTGGGACTGAAGGACACAGTTAAAATAAATCACGTGTTGCTGTCTTGAATACTGCTGACTAGGCCTTAAATACGTCCCTAGGTAGTATAGTCGGAACCTTAGCACATCCCTCCATCGTATTTGGGACACAGAGATACTCAGCGGCCAAAACTCCTCTATGTGTTTGCCTGAACATATTGCAAACTACTGAAGGTATGCATTAAGATACCACATTTTGATAATCACAGCTTTCTGTCTAGAATGGAATTATTTGCATAATATATCGCACGACCTGTTGGTATGTTGAATGAGTAGGAGCGTCTCTCGAGACCTACAAATGGGAATACTTATTTGGAGAATCAGGAGACAAACCCAAAGGACTAAGCCTGCTGTAGAGAGATCAGACTGCTGCACTGAGAAAATCAAAGTCCATGTGCATGATCTAAACTGTGTTTGACATGCCAGGCTTTGGTTTCACCAGGAGACTCACTATGGTATTTGGTTATGTTTTTAAAACCCGCAAGTGTAAATTAGAACGAGCTAATTTTATAATTATTCCCAACAGACATGCCAGTAGTTTAGTCTTGAACATGTTTATTTTATAAAGACACAATCATTCAAAAAAAAGAAGTGCTGAGAAACCACAAGTGGTTTGAGCAATAGAGGCTTAGAGCTTTTGCAAACACGCACGTGTTTAAAATGTGGCAGCATTTGTTTTTAAAAGCCATTGAGTGTTCTGTCTCTTTCTTTGCAGCTTTATGACTGTCCTTAAGATTAATACGAAGGAACTGGAAGGTGTGAGGAAGGGGGGGATTGTTTTGGTGGTGATAGTCATTAATTTGGCTTAAATTCCAGGAAAAAACCTCAGTTGTTCAGACTTGAGGAATGAAGAACAAAATCATGCTTGCTTAAGATGCAGCTGGAGGAGAGACTGATCCTGAGACTGAATAAAGAAAGGGACTTGGTTTTTTGGCTGTTTTTTTAAATCCTGAGACTTGATGGAATGTTCATTCTTTAATATGGTTTTTTTTCGTGTCTCAATAGCTCAAGGAGGCAATTGCTGACAGGATACAAATATGCCGTGTGGAAAGGGCACCGTATACAAATATGTAAAATCAAGATTGTAATATTAGCTTGTATATAAGTCCATAAAAAGATGGTTGGAAATGGCAAGGTTCTCAGCAGTTTATGAGCAAGTTCACATAAGTCACGACTCTCACCGTTTCTTTGGTAATTATTTTGGCATGACCCGAAAGAAGATAAATATTTGACAGTGTCCCACAGCTTTTGGGTCTTATACAATGCATGATATGATGTTACAATTTTTGTTTTAAAATAGCGCTAGTGATAACAATACAATTTACAAGTAGCAAGCAGCTCTCAAAAACATACCACTTTCTGAGAGCAATAAGCTTTATTGGTGAGTTAGTCTTTATTACTTTTGCTAGGAAAGAATAAACAAACAACTTTAGCTTGGCTGTAATGTGCTGTCAAAGGTGAGTTGTAGCCTACTTTGGTTTTTTAAGGTGTTGTTTAAATAAATCTGTATTTGCCTTTTTGTAAGCAGTACTTTGTTTTCTGTTTTTGAGACAGGTATCAGCTTTGAGGGGGAGAAAAAAGGGAAACTTGTAGTGGTTTTTATGTAGTTGTATATACAGGTTGTTCTGTTTATAATGTCTGTATTTATTTTACATATTGCAGATACAAAAAAATTTACAAAAAGCTTTATAAGATTTTTAAATACAGCTAGGTAGTAAACAAACTTTTTACATTTCCAGTGTGAGTTTTTAGGATCAAATAACTAATCCCTAATCAGGCAATGTATTCTGTTTTAGGTTCAAGTGTCTTCCTTCTGGAATAAGTTATTTAGCTACATATGGAGCCTAATGCTGCTGGAATTAATATATAAATCTCTATTTCTAGATTTTTCAAAAGGTCTACAAAAATCAAGTGCCAATTTTTCCATAGATATAGTAGGATTTAGGACTATAAATTCATATAAGTTTCTGAAGTTTCATGCCCTGCTCAAAGTCGGATAATATGTTTGCGAAGTCAAGATGACATGAATTACAAAAAATTGTAGTAGATGGTCCTTTTAGATACCAGACATTTCTGGCAATTGCCATAAAATTTCTAGTATAAAATAGAGTATTTTGTGAATGAATCAACTGCTTTCTAAGTTAGAAGATATCTTTTAGTCTTTCAGCCTGTAGAACTCATATTGATTTAAGGAGTTTTTAGGCTTTACAGAATATCTTAAAATGTGCTTAGAACTTTTCACTAAATTCTAGGTAACTTTTTTAACACCCTGTGGTCATTGGTTTTGTAAAATATACCAGATTCATAGCTTCAGTGAAAAAAAAAAATATTTATATATTTTATTTTTTTTTAGCCTGAGTTAAGAAATATAGCCCTGACGAGAACAGATTTTAGTGGTTTGAGGAAAACAATTATTATGAGTATTCAAGTCAGGCTCCTGCATGAATGTACTTTCTACTGATCTTCTGCACTGTTTTAATACTGGTTGTCAAGTTTTCAGTGCAGTCTGAAACTGCAATTCCAAGCCTTTGTCTTTGGTTAAATGTATAAGTTGTTGCTCTCTGCTCTAACAGGCATGCCTTTATGTTTACATTTCTCAACAGAAAATGTATATTTTAAATAATTGAGTGCAGGTCTCCGAAGTTGGAGACCTTTGTGCAGTAAGGGGTTACATGTAGTATGTTCTCATCTACATCTCACCAAGGTCAGCAAAAAGGCACCCATTGTTGGCAGTGGGTGGTGGAGCACCATTGATAGCATTGTCCTCTAATATTTCTGTGTATTTTTTCTGTTAGTTTGCATGGTTGTGTCCTAGAACCATATTTTTGCAGTTTCACTTATATACTTGCTTTCTCTATTTTTATTTACGTATTTAATTTAATATACATTGTCTGCAGCATGTATTTTCCAATTTCATTTTGATTTCTTTTTTACGCCTCTAAGAAACCTTGTAGTTTTTGAGGTTAGATGTTGGGCTTCCATTTTGGGAATATCAGGTTAGATAAATGGGAATCAATATTCGATATAGTCTTTGTAGCCCTTTGTTATGAAAAGCAGATGTAATAGGCAATTCATAATTTTTTTTTTTTAACTTTAATGGCTTTCCAGCTGCATTTAGCTAGTTATGTTTGTTATAAATGTCATCATTCATAAGATGGAAAAAACTAAATGCAATGAATTTTGCAGAGCAGCAACAACAGAAAGTGTCCACTTACTTTGTCAAAGCTGAAAGAAACTGCTTTTAGTCTCAAGTTTTCTGCAGTGATGCACATTTTCTCAACAATGAATACTGTTACTCTGCATATATCTCTAGTGTTTATAGACTTACGAAGAATTGCACTTAACATTAGTGTTACAAAAGAGAAGGAAGAAGCTTAGCAAATATAGTACCATATTGAGAGAGCTTCAGGATGGTAAGCAGACATTTCTCACTCCCTTTTTGTTTCATATAGCTGTGAAGTGTTGGAATTCCACTTCCCTTTTTGCATGTTGTTCTGTGCTTTTAGAACATTTCCACAAATGTAAATATTGTCGGTGAGGCTTTGCATATAAAGGCCACCTAGAGAACATCTTTTATGAAGGTCACAATATTAACTGGGGGATACTACATTTGTTAATGGCTGAAAGTAAAACAAGTAGCTAGGTAAGTCTTAGAATTTCTAGCTCTGGGAATATATATATTTATATATAGATACACACACACTGAGAATTTTTGACAGAATAAAATAAAACCTTAAACAATAAGAGGTGGCAGACATGGATATTTGGGAAGTTATTTCCATAACTCCATGAATTATGAAATTACATTTGGATTTTAAGCACTGCAAGTAAAGTTTCAAAAGAAACCCTTCTGAAATCCATACTTTGTTTTAAAGGATTTTTTCCCCAATTTGATTCAACAGTATTTATAGGTATCACATTAATATAAAGTTCAGCAGTGCAAAATGAATTTTCTCAGTAAAGCCTCTCCTTCTGAATGCATACTCAAAGAACTTTCTACTCAGTTTTCCTCCATTAGCCTATGTGTAGTTAAAAGCTACAATTAAAATGTCATCTGAGATAGGTGAGCAATGAATTTGTTTGAGACTTTCAGATCTGAGTCCAAAAGATTTGAAAAAAAAGAAAAAAAGGATTGTAGAGTACTTCAAACATGATGTGTGCTCCTGTTTGGCTGCCAAAATTACCCTTGAAGACCTTATTTAAAATGATAGAGATTTACAGCACTTGTGTGCATAGTCGACGAAGGGAAATGAAAATGTAATTGCAAGTACTCATCAAAAGCTCCAGCTTTCAGTTAGCTTCAGTTAAAAAGCATGGTTTATTATGAAGTGACATGGTAAATTGGCAGGATTTTATTGAGTTTAAGATGGAGCTGAATGAGCTACAGGTAGGAGATTAAAGGCCCAATCAATACCCCACTGAAGTAAATTGGAAGTTTTCCATGAGATCTAAGATTTTCAAATTTGCCAAAAGATTTTGATTATGCGTGATAATTTTTTTTTTCCCCGAATTTTCAGTAATGAGTAGAAACTTTACTCCTTTACATATCTTTAAATAAGAATAAATTGATATTGCAGGGAAAATCCCATGGTAACAAATTGTGGAAATCTTTTTATTGATCCCTGATACTAGTGAGTGAGCCCTGGGCGTTGTGACAGTCAAGCTGTTAGCCTGTGAAGCCATGACCATCAATATTTGTCAGTACATCTGCACACTGCAGCATGGCCAAGCCATGTGAATTTGAACCAGGTCAGATGTGAGAACTTGCTCGCATTTTTGTCAGCTTGGCAGCAGCACACAATGAGGTATTTATAGCTGCCTCATACCAGCTGCAGGAAGAAGGATGATACCTGATCTGGCACAAAATCTACCAAGATAAAATTACTTTCGAAATTTTTTTTTTTTAAATTTATTTGTATCAGCAGAACGGCTTGGTACCAGTTCAGCTTTTTTTTTTCTTCTTTTTGTCATGAGCTTCTGCTGCTTTTATAGGTACTGAGCACCCAGAAATTGCCTTTACTGTCTCAGTGACCCACAACTTACAATTATTATTACTACATACTAAATGGTAGTATATTAATAAATTCATATTATTAAACATATGAGCTGTATTGAAGTACATTGGGCTGTAATCTGAAAAAAATAGTTCTTGTCAGGGTATAATTTGAGGTGATTTTTTTCCTTTTGTTGCAAAGAGGATTTTCCACAACAGGCTGCTTTCTCTTCTCCCTTCCCCCAACCTCTCCTCCCACACAAAACTTGTGCTCTTCCTTGCCATGATGTAACCACTTTTCATAAACAGGAGTCGTGCTGTAAGATAGAATGATACTATCTCTTAAAATGGGAATTTATCAGAGGTCTATGGCATGATTTTATCAGCATAACTGGTGTCATGGTGAACTGAAACCTGGACTTGGGAATATGTAGCTGAGCACGGTGAATGACAGAAATGTCACAAAATTTGTTATTGGACAGAGAATACTGGCCTTATTGGAGTAAGTTTGTGTGTAATTGCACCCTCAGAGCAGACAATAGTGCCGTAATATTTCATATGAGGAAGTCTTATCAATAAAGGGTTAAAAGTTGCATTCTTTGTTTTAGTTTCCTAGATATTTGTTAGTATTTTCAAATTTCAGACAGCTTGTGTGCTTTTAGTAGACATGGGGTTGGTAAATGTTTATTGAAGAGGAATGCCGGATGATGAAAATAAACAGCTCAATCCTAAGAAAAGAGGTGATCACCTAGGAAATGCGTTGGGAAAAGGTAATTCATAGAGGGGGAAAAAAGAGAAAATTATGTGAGGAGAAAATAATTGTCGTGTCTCAGTCACAAGTGCATATGCACACATGCTGTTCTTCCATGTATAATCACATTACAGTCTGGGATAAGTGAATAGAAAAGCCTATGCAGATTTCAGTAAGTGATCCCTGCAACATGAGATGTGGGAGGTAAAAAGCTCTGGTGAATGACAGTTGGTTCTATCTGGGTTAGAGAAGAAACCACACTTTCATTTATCAATTTTATAACTCGCTATCCAGCATATTTATGTCAATAAATGCGCTGAACATAAGCTCTCAAGATTTGACATTTACCTGCAGCTGCAGCAGTATCAAGAGTTTGAGTATTTTATTGTTTGGCCTGTACTTGTAGCTCTGACTCGGGTAACAATCATCATTCATATGTACAAATGTAGGAGCACCAAATAATCACTGGTAACAATATTCATCAAAGAAAAGGACAAACATGTGGATCTAAACCAATTTATAGAGTAGATCTGTCTACTTTGGACCATTTCATTCATACAGTAATTACCCGTGAAGGGTTTTGCACAATTGCTTTTCACAGTTTTACTGACTGTTGTCCATGCCCAGGAATCAGATTACTGGAGAGGTTTTTGCAAGCTCTACTGACAGTACGGCCACAAGTAGGCAACATCAGCGCTTAGGCAGGAGAATTTGATGGATAAGATAAACCCTATATAAACTAACAAGCATATCCCTTGGCTGTATGAAAGAAGATGACGGCTGTAAGGTCACGTTAAAGTCCTGAATTGTTTAGGAAAGCTTATGTCTTCCAGCTGGGAAACATCACACAGACAGTTCAGAATACACCAAAGTTTTGATTTAACAGAAACACGGAAAGTCAACTTAGGTAATTTTATCTGCTGTGTTCCCTTGCGCCAGTGCTTTGGAAAGGAGAGTAAGATCTGTCATTTGTCATTGTTGCCTCTTGTGAGCTATTAATTTATTATGCTCTTTTATGTCTGTATGCGTTTTTGTAAATAGTGCTTAGATTAAAGTTAAGTGTATGTATTTGTAAAAACAGATGGATTGGACTTTCTGAGAAAATCAAGCTTTTTGGCTCTGAGTAGGGCTGGTACCATTCATATCCATGTAAAACATATACCCTTCTCTGCTGCCTGTGAAAGGTTTGGTAAATTTAGAAGCAAGACTAATGGTCAGTGATAAGAGCAAGTTGTAGAAACTCTGATTCCAATTTTTCTCACTTTTATTAATGAAGGAACAGTCTGTGTGTGCTTGGAAATCTTTAGTAACTTAGTAGAACTTCAGATACCCACTTCTGTACTTGCAAAGGGCTTTCAGGGATGCTGAAGTGCTATTCAGTCCGGGTGCTGTGTGTACACAGTCATGGAGTAATCAGGAGAGAACTGTGTAAGAACTCCTGGAGGATCTTTCAAGGTAATGTGTAAATTTAGCCTTGTTGTTTTATTAAATAATCTTTCAGCTTTTTCAGCTTTTGATCCCATTACAGTGGTGCTTTGTGTTGAGGTAAACAGGAACCTTGGTGATGCTGAACAATTGAGTTCTCCAAAAGCCGTGAATGAAACTGTGTCCTCATCCTAAGAAACTGAGCTGGGATGCACGAACAGGCACTACTTGAGGAGAAGGTGAACTCAGCTTTTTGAAAGGAGATTAGGCAGCAGCTACATTGGTTTAAAAGTCTCAGGCAAGTTTGTCTTGTCTTCAGATGAATCAAACACATTCCATGGCTGCTACAGTTTGATGAAGAGAATTGTCAGACTTCACTGTGCCATAGGCAGTTCTACTATTTTTAAAGTCTTGGATTCAGTAAAAAATGAATTAAGAAGAAAAAAAAAAAAATCATGAGGAAATCTCACTGTGGATTCTGGTATTCAGTGGCTTCAGGCGAGCAAGGTGACGACATAAAATTAGGATGCATATTTAGGTTAGTGTTTTGGCAAGGTAAAGGGTAGGTTAACAAGGCAAAGATAGTAATTAGATAAACTTCTGGTTTAATTTCTCTTTTAGTTTCTCATTAGGTTTTGCCTTTGGGTATAGTCAGCTGCAGCATGATTTTATGCTTTATCGTGTTGAAAGGGGGTATTGTAATTTGGATGCAGGCTTTGATGTGAACAGAGTTCTGGCAGAGGGAAGGTTCTCTGGAAAGGAAGGATCCTGAAAGCAGGGACTCCAGGAAAAGTCAGACCAGCAGAAAACCTGACCTGTTACTACAACGTGACCTTTTGGGTGCCGTGTCTTTTTTATTGACTGCACCCTTTGAGCTTCTTCTTTGGAGCTTAGTTTATGCCCTCTAAATGTCATTTTGTCAATCTTTTGCCTGACAAGGAGGGATGATGGAGGTGTCGCAGCTTAGCAATGTCCCAGTTATTTCTGTGGCAGTTTGTTAAGTGGAAGGCAAAAGTTGCTGAGAAAAAAGAAGCTTGTGGAATATGGGCCTGGAGCTGAGGGAAGAATTGGAGCATGTGCAAAGGTGCTTTGGCACTGCTGGAAGGTGTTATACAGCTAGCCTGAATCAATCTATCTCCTAGTCTAACATTGGGGGTTCCCTTCTATGAAAAAAATGAGATGAGTTACCAGAGGTCTTTCATCATTTCTTAGTTAAAACTAGGCCTCATTTGAGGCCTAGTTGCATTGTTGCCAGTAAGTATGATGAGTCCTCTTTACCCAGAGCTCTGCTCTCTTCTGAATGGGCTTTTTGATGCCAAAAATGGACTATGCCAATGTTGCCAACAAGCATGACCTAAAGTACAGTGTGAAGAGAAATCCAGTACGCGTACTATGGAGATAACTACTTTCCCCCTCATACGCTTCCTGGTGTGACTATGAAAGATGCTTTCCTGGTGCCTTTCCCAGCAGCCTCTTTGTGATTGTAGATGAGTAAACACTGGAAAAATGTAAGTTTTGGGTTGGTTTGTTTTTTTTTTTTTTTATTTTTGCATTGCCCATGAACAGGCGGCTCGATGGTTGTTCCTACTGCGGTTGGTTTTGCTGTTCTTCTCAGGGGCCTCACGAAGAGCTTTGCCCAGCCTAGAGCTGGCCTTGTGCTCTGCCGTCTGAGGGTAGTGCTGTGAAGCTGAAGAAACCTGAGAAGGAGAGACAGCCTTCCTGCAAGTAACAGATGGTTACTGTTTTAAATACAGGCAAAAAAAAAAAAAAAAAAAGGATTCCTACCTAACATGCAGTGCTGAGAGAGAAGGAGAAAGGAGGGTTTTCTTGGGGGGGGGATGGGGGGGGTGTCTGAAGGGAAAAGAGGTGGAAAGAGGGAGGTGAGGGATGAAAAAGAGAAAAATTGATTGGAGCTTTTTCATATCCTACTTAATCACAGTCATATGTCAGGCTGTTTGAGAGGAGGAGGGAGGGGATGGCTTGTTGAAATCTGTAGCGTGCTGGAATTCTGCGAGTGAGTTGTGTGGTGTGGTGAGTCCTGTGGCTTGCTGCTGCCCCGATGAATAGAGCCTTTCCAGAGCTGCCAAGCCCGAAGCAAATGTGGTCAGGGATTTATTACGAAATGTACCAAACCTTGGCATGGGGCTAATTGCGTATAACAAGGAGCGTGCTGGAAACTCAGACCTGAAAGGTGACAAATGCAGAAAGTATTCTATATCTGATGCTGGTGAAAGAGGTTTTGTGTAAGGGAATGTCTGTATGTCTGTGCTTTTTGCTAATGAGCTCCCAAACATAGTGTGTGTGTTTTCTTGTTATTAGCTTGGTTAAGATAGGTGTAGCTTTCTTGGTTTGGTTATTTATTTTACAGCCAACAAAGAAAGAGTATTTGCAATATGTCTGTAACAGCTGAAGTTCTTAAAGCAAGTGTGCGTATGCTGTCTTCAAAGTATCTGAAGCACACATCCAAAGAGATGGTACAACAGAAAGTTATGAAGCTGAACACCAGCAAAATACTGAAGTTGAGAGCTTAAAACTTGAATATAAAGGTTCCAGAGATAGCAAAAATGAAATATTGGTCTTGGAGAGAGGCGGTGGTTTGTATAGCAAGACTCGTGTTTTAAATTTACTGGATTTACTGTACCCACATCCCTGAACGCCCAATGTTCATTACTGTATTACACAGCATAGGCATGTACCACAGTGACATTTAATCCAGTGGAAAGCTTCTTGCTTCCTTTTAGTGCGTCTCCCTGTTCTTTACAATATTCATAGCTGCATTTTTAAATCTTGTATTGGTCTTTGATGTCAGCCATAGTTAAGCTTTATGTTTGTGGCCATGCTAAGATAAAGGATGCTGCTTGTGCCTTTGAAAACCATGGGACTGTCCAAACGGGTACTGTCAAAAAAAAAGGAGGTCCTTCAAGAAGGGATGTGAAAAGAAAAACTGGGGAAAAAAAACCCAGCCAACCAAAAATAAATCACAGGATGGGTATAGAACTTAATTGACTTAGATGTTAATTATCATACAAACTAGGTAATAGCGAAATGTGTTGTAAGAAATAAATACTGCAAAACTTTATGTGAATATTCTTTCTTGTGAAACTGGCAGCATCAACTTTTTCTTTTTCTTTTTGAAGGACAGCAGCTTTTGAGTTAATGTTTCTGCCAGAAAACAAACATAAATCCATAGTAAGAGATTTCTGTTGTTTTTCTTCATAGGACATCTGCTCTTTGACATTGCTAAAACTCTTTCTCATCTAAATTATAAAGTCTGAAAAGCATACTAGTTTATTTAATCATCTTCCTGGTGGTGCAAGACTTGCTGTACAGTGGAGTATAAGGGAGAGACAGACATTCAAAGTACAAGCTTCCTGCATAGAACGGCCTTCATCTCAGTTTGGTTGTGCCTAGTGACTTGCACCAGTTTGAGGCAGTAATGACTTGTGGGTTGTTGGTTTGTGGAACTGCTCTGAACCTGGCAAATCTTTGGCAGGTGAGTCCTGTCAGGTTTGTCTTAGCTGCTTTCTATCCACAATAGTCTTAATTGTATTATGTTCCTGTCAGTAGCATGGGAAAGGAAGCAGTGAGAACCCAGGAAAGTTCAAAAGAGTTTCTTAGTCTCGACAATCCTCCAAAAGTGTCAATGCCCTTTATTTCATAAGAACAGCAAAAGACCTTTCCACTCTGAGCCAAATCCTTCAATGTCAGCATTGATAGAGGTTGCATTGTCCTGGGTGGTAGAGGGAAAAAAGTGCTTGGTGAAAGCTGGCCTGATCCAGATGACAAACATTGCCTTTTGGTCTTGACGCTGCTTCAGTCTGTATTTGTTCTTTCCGTCAACCTTCCAGCAATATCCTGTGACAAATTAATGTGTATCAGGAACGTGTAAAGGTGAAGATAAAGACTGCAGTAAAGATGGAATAGGTGTGTGAAGTAGATGTCTGTTGGATTTGTGCACGAGGCAAAAGTAGGGAATATTTATGTCCTAGCGGTAGTTACATTCCCTTGTTAAGGAGCAGAGGAGTTTGAAATGTTTATAGTTCTTTCTGGGATGTTATTGCTGATGCAAGTTCATAGATAATACCAAGAATGTATGTGACAGTTTGCACCAAACCCAAATATAGTGCCTCTGGCCCAAACTTTTTACAAAGGATACATTAGAAGGAAAGCGTAGGTGATTCAGTAGGGCAGTTTAGTCTGCAAGAATTTGGGATTTTTGCAAATATATCCATTATTGCTTCATAGTTTAAGAGTCTTAAACACGCATTTCAGATAAAAAGTTATCAGCTTTTAATATAAGCAACACCAGATTGTTCCTTGGCAATGTATTAATGGACTAAAAACATAAAAATAAACCTCCTGTGAAGTTAAAAGCCCTGGAAAGGTGATTTCCATTACAAATGTCTCCTAAGAAACATGTTTTAATGTAAGATCAAATTGCCAATGTCATATGTGTGAATATTTAATATATTCAGGAATAGATGTACATGGTAGTATGGTCTATTAGAGTGAGCACATAGGCTGGGCTAAGGGAGCGGTTAGGAATTGTGTAGGTCAGTAAGGGCTACCTGTAAAATATTGTGCTCACAGAGCGCTTTAGGATCTCAGGCTTCCAGCTAGTTTGGCATTAACTGCTTAGGGATAAGGGGCTGGGAGCTTGGTAAGTGCTGCTGGAGAAAGGTAAATAAAAATAGCTGTGAGGATTTCATCTTATTCAAATATGTGAAGTGGAAAAAAAAGTTTTAAGAATAAAGAAGCAAACAAAAAAAACCCAAAACAAACTAACAAACCCAAACCCCAATGTATGCTGTGCTAGGACATGAGGGGAAGTGCTTTTGTTTTCTGAAGTTTAGGGTAGAAAGTCAGGTATTTATCTTGAAGAGTTTAAACTTCTTTCAAGTGCATTCTCCTGATGATTCCTGCTGCTTTGATAACGTATAAAATAGAAAAAAACAAGCTACAAAAATCAAGGCATGTGGAACGTGGCATTTGCCTGTGCCTCACCCAGAAAGAGAGGTATAGTGCAGGTGTCATCTGAGGGGATGAGGGCCAGATGTAATGGCCTTAAGACATGCGGTGAAATTCCTCTGGGCATCAGTGGGGCACAGAACTGGTCCTTAAAGTATCAGAAGTGTGTAGTTTATTCAGTGTGCTGTTGTGCTCACTCACAAATTTAAAGTACATCTTTATAAGTGTTACTTGAAACAGCTTCCTTGCTCTATGCAGTGTGTGCCCAGTGATGAGCAGAAGCCACAGCAGACCTCATCAGCTGGCTTAAGTCTTTTTTTGCTGATTAAATCTGCACTTCTGGCTATCCTGGCTGATTAAGTAGACTTGCAGCAGGGCATGTAAAAACAGGAATTTGCTTTTTCTTATTATTTATCATTTGTGCTGATGCACTGCCTAGATCTGCTAACCCAGGACCTCCTTTCTGCACTGCTCAGGGTACCCTACAATACAAGGTGAAACCACAGTCCCTGCCCTGAAGAGCTTGTAGGAAATGTACTTCTTCACTGTCTTCAGGGCTGTGAGTGATGTACAATATCCGAGTAACCACAGACTGCCAGGTTGTGCTTCGCTCTGTGTTGTGAAGAAAAGCTGGGTGAAGTTCAACGACCCATATTAGAGTCAGTCAGATAAATACTGGCTAATTCACTACAAACATTACTTCAGCTAAAAAAAACGGGTTGGTTGGCCAGTTTTGCCTATGTGCCAAGTGATGATGCTGTAACAAAAAACTGCCAGGCCAATAAGGTTGAGCTTAGACACAGTTAACCATTTCTGCCTTCCTTTCCCAGCTAGGATCAATAGTTAGGGCTGGGAGCACGCAGCACCAGAAGTTCACAGCCAGATGTCTAACCCTCGCCGCTGCGGAGAATGGCAGGTTGTTACAGCGAGGGCTGGCCTGGAGAGGGGCATGGGGGGTGGGAAGGAGGCCGGGGGTTAGAAATAACCTGCCAGTGGGGATCTTTAGAGTCTTTATGTAAACATGGCTGGAATGAAAACAAGGTGGGTTTTTTGGTTTTTGGTTGTTTTTTCTTTTTTTTTCTTTGGAGACCTGTACAGCATCCAAGCACAACATTGCAGGCTGAGCTGCACGCTCCCTTTCAGAAAGGCACCACAGTGCAGGAGATTGGGCCCACGAGTCCGATTCAGTACTGGCTTTGTGCACGGCGCCGACCTTCTATGTCAGTTGTGTTTTTGCACTGCGGCCATAAAGGGTGGAAAAAAAGGATCGTGATTGTAGGGGGGAAAAATAGCTGGCATAATAGCAGTGAACTAGAATGACAATATTTATCTTTAATTTGAATGATAGGGCCTTGGGTGTAATAGAAAATAATAATAAAAAAATATAATTGACGTCTTCTATGTTTTTGGGTTTTCAAAATAACTCTTAAAATAGAACCTTCCTCACTTCTTAATCTGAAAAGAAGCAGTTTAATATGAATTGTCTGCTTTTGTTTTAGGAAGTACCCTTTACTTATCTCCACATTGAGCAAAAGTTTGACTGTATACATAGGCATCTTTCTAGAAGACTTTATGGCACCATGTCATTTTGAAAAATTTAAAGTTCTTTTGTTTACTCAGTTCTTGCATTAACTATAAACACCTTTTTGTTTGAGAAAGCAGGGTCAACAAATGTGCTTTGGGTTTGGAATAGAAGGGGTAAGGATTAGTCTGTGAGGCTTGGAGGATGTTTGCTTCATCTTCGTGGGGTCAGCGCCTCTGTAAATTTGTGCCAGATGTAGGAGTCTTATTGCAGGAGTGCCGTAGGGTGCCGACACACACTTGTTTTCAGGAAACCCGTGTCAGAAAGGTAGAAGCTGGTACTCCTTGCCCTACAAGATGCCAATTCCTAGCACAGTGTGGGATCAGACAGTGTAACTCTTTTTCCACTTGTTGTGCCATGTTGTTTAAGAGCTATGACAATTGAGAGAAATTGTCTCTTCACCTACTCTTCTTTGGCTTGGGGAGTTTGCTGGTAAACATCTTGCACAGCTTTGTCAGATGCTCATGGCTGTGCATCTTATACTGATCCTGCCGCTGTTTTAGATGGATGCCGCTCTTTATCCAAGTCCTCCACCGACCTGGAAAGATTCAGTGAAGGTCTATATGTAAGGATCAACTTACAGATCAACGCTCATTTCAAATATGTCTGATACTGATACTGTTTCATAGTCTTTCCTTTTCTTTCTTTTATTTTTTTGGGTTTTTTTGGCAGGAGATGGAGACGGGTAGAGGAAAAAGCAGAGGTTTCGGCTGCCTGGCAATCTGAGTCCTTTCACAGATAGTGAGGTGCAGATGGATGCTACTGATTTTCCTTGTCCCACAGAGAAAGGAAGTTCGAATGCTTTTAACCATGGTGGGCTTTGGCCAGTTCCTTCGTCAGTGTTATAACCTGAGGGGCACACAGCGTGTTGCGTCTGCTGCTCAGCCAAGAGGCACTGAAAGGCTTGCCCCCACTGGGGAGCTGGGAACAAAGCAGCCTTCAAAGTAGAAAAATGTATTTTTAAAGGGAAAAAAAAGTATCAAAAGGATGAGGAGCTTTTGGCTTAAGCACTGTGTTGTCGTAGGCTGAGGGTAGCTAGGAATGAGAACCACAGTGGCTCTATGCAGGAGAAGCTGAAAGGCACACGTTAATAGAGAGCCTGAACTGTGGAGTTTGGGGTGTCCTGCAGAAAATGTTTCTCTCCGCAGTGACTAAAGTCCCGTGTGTTCATCCCTATGTATATAGCTGAATTATTAGTGTAGCTTCCCGAAGCTTCCGCTCTAATACCTGTTCTAATATTGCAACAAACGTAACAAGCTTTAGTGTGTTTTGCAGAAGGTTAAACAGGTTAGTGAAGAACAAGATCTTTCCTCTCTTTGTCCCAACCAGCAAATATAAGCAAATAATAATAGTCAATTAGAAACAAACCACGTTCCATTTAGTGTGTAAGTGGAGCATATCACACAGAATCATGACTTGTGAACCATATATACAAATTACTTGGAAAATGAGGTGTGATGTGCAGCCTATATTTCAAAATGTTCACTCGTGACATTATTATACACTTGACCAATTTTACTGAGGTTTAAGAAACATTGACTAGTTGTTAATATGAAAAGCCCCATTTTCAATTACTGTTTTCTTTCTTAAGCAGATTTTAATGTATTGTTCTTGCTTGTGTTTGAGGAAAGCAAAATTTCAGCTGCCATAACCACATTAAATCAGTAGCTAGTAGCTCAGGAATGCTGCTATTGGCATGTGCTCTTGAAAGCTTATTAAGAGAGAAGAGTTTACTACAATCATTAGATTTAATGAATAAAATCTTCCTGGGATTTTGTGCAAATAGTATATTGTCAAGAACTATATGAAATCCATGAGATATGTGAGAAACAGGTCATACGGCCTAAAATCAGAGCCACTCTTACAGAATTAGTTTGCTTTTCTTCCAGAGATTAACACTTAGCAATTCTGGGCTAAATTTCAAGACGAGTGAACTCTAACCTGTGCATTTTCCCTTCGCTTGTTTTTCTTAACCTGAAAACAGCCTTAAGAGTGTTTGCAATAAAATGCCAGGAAAAATAAAATTAAATTAAATAATCCATTTTCGGGCTTTTGGAACTACTCTTTTCAGTTTGTAAAGAAATCTAAAAATACCTCCTATACTCCACAGGCATTTGAAGGCTTGCTGGAGTTCAGCTTGTCCACCATCAGATGTGCCTAGGCATTTTCTGCTTTAACTGCATGCCGCTGTAGAAGTGCCCTTGCCCTCCCAGATGAGTTTGTTCATGCATAGCACTCGTGGAACCTGTTCCTGAGTTACCAAATGTGATTCTGTAGAGGATGGGAGAACTCCAGTGTGCTACTCTCCTTCCCTCTCTGTCCTGGAGGAAGACTTTGTTCCAGCACAAGTGTGATTCATGTTTATCACCCAAAGTTTATTTTTTTTCTTCTCAGAGATGGACTATAAAACTAATATCAGAAATAATGCTACAATTATAGCTATACGAGTGGCAAGTGTGGAAGTGCAATTTAAGGGAAGCTTCAGGAAACGTATGTCAAGATGACGCATTGGTCAGAATTTGAACATATTTGGACTTCCATTGAGCTGAAGGCTAATGGTATTGTACTTGAGCATAGTTTTGGTATTAGGCATGTATGTGCATTTTAATAGGAATGTTGTTAGTTTGCTCTTTTAAAACTACAGGAATCCCTCCTAGCCTGAGGTTGGTATGCTGGACCGCATGCAAACCCCAGATCCAGGGAGAGGGACATCCAGGCCTGGGTGCTTGGGGTATTCCAGCACACTCCTGTAGATTTGATGCAGCTTTTGATTGTTTGGGTTTGGTTTTGTTTTTTTTTTTTTTAATGGTAAAAGTAGTAGCAAAGTAATTTTAAAGCTGCCAGTTGGCAATACGTTTTGAACAGTTGCTCTTGGTTCCTATCCTTCTGTCTCTTGAATGTTGTTCGAGTAGTACATACAATTTGTGTCTGATATCAAGTGTTTTGAGATGCTGGATGTGCTGAGAAAAGGCAAATACCTTAACATACTGCTGCCATCCAAGAACTAAAAAATACAGTAAACACATACATACAGGTTTTTAAGTAACTTCTTTTATATGTTACTGGCTGAGGTATTCCTGTGGCTGTAAAGATTTACAACATACTTTTCATTAGGGTCTTCTATCCTGCTTGACAATTTTAAGCTAGATTTTTTGAGAGGTGATTTTGTTGTTTAATCAGCCTCAAGTGTTTATTTTTCTACACAGCACAAATTTATCATGCATAAGAAAATCATTGTACAAGCTAAACTGTGAGCCTCATTTTTCTGCTTTTGTTGCCCTCCCAGATAGAGAATTCTGATTCTGTGATCCTGGACATCCTGGATAGACAAGCAAGGACAAAGATCACTTGAGATGTTTTCATTTATTTAGATAGGTCAATTGAAACAAAACTAATACGAAATGGGTACTTTATTTTTGTACAGTTTCAAAATCAGTAAGCTCCTGGAAATAAAATGCATATAAGAGAAAGGAAAACTACAAAACAAACTGATGTCCATATCTGTGCTTTTGGAATACCTTTATCTCATTTTTTGGTCTCTTGGACTCAAAACTGGAATTCAGCAGCAACTCAAGAGCTCCTAGCTTGGGCTTGCCTGCCTCTGCTAACTTTTGTTTTTTGACTGAAATCCCAGAACTGCCAAAGCTACTCTCTGATTCAGTAGAGCCTTGGGTATGTGAATGCCAACCCATGTTGTAAAATAACAACAAAATAATTAAGTTATGATCTTTTAGGGTTAATTTAGATTTTACATTTGAAAAGTTAAGAATTGTGAATTGAATTTACATTTGAAATATGCTTTTTCCCCCTGAGGCATTAACTATTGAAATAGCTGAATATACAGGCATTCATCATGAAGTTGGAGATTCTTAAATAATTAGAAATATGAAAAAGATACTCTGTTAAAGCTTTCAGGGTACTGTGGAATTCAAAGCTTTGTAAATTTTAATTTATCTGAACTGATTTTCCTAGCTATAGAGTTAATTTTTAAATCCAGAGGAAGTCCAAATAAAACCAAGCCACGTTAATAATACTGGTCTGAAATCTTCCCTAATTGCAAGATCTGGTGTACTTGGAAAACATTTGCATGGCTCATTCACTGTTGACTCAGCAACACATATGTGTATGTTAGCTGGATTTAGCAACATTTTTTCCTTTGGGCAATGAGAATGAGTCAAAAGAAATGTTTGATAAAATTATGAGCAACTGAAAAAATTGAATTGGATTGGAGACTAGTATGCCTTCAATTAGAGGAATCTGTTTGCTCTTTCTTTTTCTCAGTCTTGGAATATATAACTATAATCCTTTTTAACCGTCTTTCGTACTGTACTCCATAGAGAATCCTGTTACCTTTTAGGTAATACATCTGAAGCAGTGTGAAAAGTGTCTTTACACCATTAGGAGAATACAGTCCTGTTCCTGGCAGCAGTTTACATAATGAGGATACCACTCCTGGGTACGGGTCCACAGACATTGTTGGCAAAAATTAGTTTCTGCCTCATTTCCTCCAATTGTGGGTGCTCATTATTGAGCCAAAGACTGGATGATGGGATGGAGGTGAGATGGGGCAGGATGCTCCTCAGCCCCATGTTCTCTCTGCAAACCCAGACCTGTCCGAAGTGCCGTCAACATGGATTGCTACCAGCCATGTCTGAAAAACTTGTAGCATACTTTTAGTTTAAAAAATATGAATTCTTAAAAATTGGAAAATGCAGCATTTCTCAAGTGAGGTAAGATTCTTTCTGAAATTTGGCATCACCAGAGAATGGCAGCTCAAAATCTCCCAGGTCTCGTGCTCTCATTTTCCAGTGTCTTGAATTACTGACTTGCACTGTAGAAGATACATGACTTCAGCCACTTGCTTTAGGCACTTTTCTTTCTATCTCGGTACATTGTCTGATCATAGTGATATAAATCAGGCATGCGACTTCTCATCTGGAAAGGTCTGTGATGAAGGTGCGTAGGGACAGTATTTGCAAGTGTTTTAATTAGCTTAGCTGGCAGCATGCCAGCGTTCTTTAAATGGGGCTTGAGCAGGAGGGAGCTGGTTTTAATTTAGGACAATTACAATATGGTTCTAGCGTTTTTACCAACTACATCTACGTTCCCCCAACCCCCAGATTTTGATTAATAAAGGAATTTATGTTAGAATTTAACCTTGAGTGACCCCCTCTCTTTTAATACTATTTAATTGCTTATGTGCTGGCAATAATTTCATAGGGAAGTGTGGTACTTGCAGCAGTGCTTCATGTGAGGTGGCAGATGCCTAAATGCAGTCGTTCTGAGACCTCCTGTTCCAAAGAGGTTTTTCTTATTTTCAAGGAGGGCCAGGTTTTAACAGATGTTGTAATGGGAGCAAGACTACTTCGATATTGTAGATTGTTTGAGGAGGTTAGTCATTTAATGAAGGAATAATTTCATGGACGGCTGCATCAATGGGCAGATGTTATACAGTTCAGAAAGATAATCTGTTCCAATAAAAAAAAATTAATGTTGCAGGACTTGCGAGCATTATTGTCTCCCTAGAGATAGTATTAATTAAGAGGCTAAACCCAAGAACAAGGTCAGACATTTTTTCCACTTGGAGAGCTTGTTGGAATAAATTGATTTTTGTCTGAATCTCTTTTACTCATGTATCTTGTTTAGTGTGTTAAGTCAGAAATGGCCTGTGCATAGCAAAGCATCCAATTCCTTTTTTCTATGTTTTTGTAAGCAATAGTCGCCTTTGGAGAGTCTATTGAATACTTGGACTTCAGTAAAATTAAATATAAAAGGACAGACAGTCATACTTGTGCATCATTAACAAAGTCTACTAGTGCTGATACGTTTTTTTTATTTTAAGAACTGTTTTGAGACTTACCTGTTATTTCTTCCCTGTGCCTTCATTTCCCTGGACTTCACAGCCTTCTATTCAGTATATTTGTTATAGGCAAGATAATTCTTGCACTGTGCCTTTCATCTGCCCTTCTCTTAAAATGTAGCCAGGTTTTGGCCTTTAGACCATACATCAAATTAATTCTGTTCCCTAAAATTGGACAATTTCTACTAGCTACTGAATCAGAATGGAAAGATTTAATAAATAAATAAATTAAGAGGCATTAGAAAAGTTGAGTTCTGCCAAATGCTGAGTACGTTTTGTGAGCAACTTGGTGCCCTCAAATCCCTTGACATCCATAACAATTAAAGCAGTTAACTCTTAGTTGAACAGCATGCCTGAAGAATATATTAAGAATACATGTAGAAAGCTTGTTGAGGTTTCATTATTTCCAGAAAAGCAGAAAACATGGCTTCTTTTTTTCATAGTGCTTTCCACTTGAAACTAATTGTAAAAAGAAAGAAAAAAATAAATCTGACGTTTTTTCCCCCCTCCCAGAAATCAACAATGAATTGTATTTTCTTCAGATATTTCTGGATTATTCAGTCTTTATGGAATCAAGAGGCAAAATAGGTAGTAATGACAGGAAGACTCTTCCACAGAAACAGACTTTGCAGACCGCTTGGTTTACGTTTGTGGAGTCTGAAATTTTCTCATTGTTTTAAGAGTTCCATAATATTTGTTTTTTCTATAAAAACACCTGCCCTCGTATTTCATCAAGTATGGCAGCTTTTGCACTGGGAACCATTTATTTTGTTGCAAACATCATAATCCATGTATTTGAAGTGATGAATTTTGTTAAATCAACATTTAGGAAATGGTTGCTCATGGCAGGAGGTCCTCTTTAATATGTGAATTATAAACTGGGAGGTCCCTTTTCTGCTCCAAATTTTTTCTCAAACATATTTAATCCATAAGATTAAAAGGTGAAAATGAATTCTTTGTACGTTGCTGAAACTTGAGAGCATAGTCAAGGAGTGAAATTATCCAGAGTTTTGGCAGTCCCATGAATTCAATAATACACTTTTTGTAAAGCATTCATACAGTACCCTCTTTATCTTTAATGTTTTCTCACAAGAGATTTCAGTTTTGAATGTGTGTTGTTTCTTAGGATTTATGTTAAAGTGCAAAACCACTGCTTGATGTTTTGGACCAGAGAAATTCTCTAGTGCAGATACGCTGAAAGAAATTTCCCCTGTGTGCTCATCTGGTGGAGAAATAGTGACAGATTGGACTAGGTGGCTTTTGTATGCCTCAATTTGTGTGAACAGCAGTGATGGTGAATGAGGAAACACCAGCTGGACACAAAGCACACTGAGAGCACCAGTGAATGCTTTTCTAGCTTGGAGCTTTTCTACTATAGCTGATGGAGATGTTATTTCTAGGAGCGTAACCAAAAATTAGAACTGTTACGTGAGATCTGTAGTGCCAGTTTCACGTTTGCTCTGGATCCTTCATCAGTGCATACTGTGCTTTGCTTGCCTCTGGTTTTCCTTAGGTTGTTTCTCTTCTAACATCACGTTGTTCTGCTGCTAGTCCTTCCCAAAGTACTGTTGCTATCTGCCACTTTATGGAGACCGTGTTCATACAGAAATCTTTGAGTATGCTTATAAAGAAATAAATTATCTGGGTTTTGTGTGACCCTTCAAGAGTGCAAAGTAGTCCATATAAAAAAAAATAAAAAAGAGAGCAGGTTGTCATTGAATTCCAAAAGTGAAAAGGAATATTGCATCTGCTAAAAAAACTAGTATATATATAGATGGTATTTACATAAGAGCAGCTACTCTGCTCATCAGTGAAATTGGTTAGATGATGATTAGTAATTAGTCAAGCTCCTCATCTGTAGTAAACTGTCACATACTGTGGTAAATATGGACCATGAAGAAATGTCTGCATGTTGCTTGCTCAGTAAAGGTCATGCTATTATTATGAGAAGGAGTGATCTAGTCACAGGTCACCTAAGTTATTCAAAATCAGAAAAAAAAAAAAAAAAAAAGATTTTTCAAGGTACCTGGACAGGCAACTTTCTCCTTCAGCATTGGGATACCAGGTGGTATCAACTTCATCTGAGTGTTTTTAGGTGTCCATAAAGAATTTTATCATTCCTTGTGTATTTGTTCCTCATAGACCTTCTTCATTACTAGCCATATCAGAGCGAGCAGTAGATTGTGTCTGAGTCACATCAGCTCTAAGGAATTTGGCATTTTACTTTGTGCAGGGCAAAGGTTCCTGGTGTAAGCGCAGCTTCATTGACACTGCAGCTTTTCTGTATTTTTGGCAGTAGTTTGGTGTTATTAACTCCATCAGCAACAAAGATGCTACTCTTGTCCTCGAAGATGAAACTTTGCTGGAATTTCTGAAAGTAACGCTTCCAGCTCCAGATGCAGGCAGTAGTGCTGAACGAACAGAAGCACAACAAGATTTGTTTTATTCAGACACTTGCCTGGCAAGCTGTTTATCCTGTATGTGATCCAGGACACGTTGTGCAAACTTTGACAAACCCTGTGTATTTTTGATAGAAGGGAAAGTAGTGAAGTGCTCTAGTAACTCTGCTCTGACCTTCCTCCTTAATCTAGTTGTACAGTTTGTTCCTACAGCTAAATTTTTCAAACCGTATGACATTTTATTTCTGATCTTTTTCTATCCAGTACTGGCCTTCCTGCCAGTTTATACTGCCACCTGTCTTCTTGTCTGTTTTTGAGGGCTTCCCCTCCTGTGGTTTTTTCCTTATCAATAGTGCTCCTTTCCAAGCTCTATTTCCACTCTGTGAGTATGTAAAGGAACTGAGTAAACTCTTCTTTCAGTGCTTGCTCATTTGCAAAGGTAATCCACTTTGCCTGAGACATGCTTGCTTTTGCTTAGCATATGATTAAATTTGACTCGGATATCTTCCCTGAGATCAGTTGCTCATTTAAGCTGTTATTTTTTCCCTAAGTGTCTTGGGGATTTTTGTTGTTGCTGATTTTTTTTTCTCCTCTGGCTTCATATCACTCATGCGCTACCAAAGCAAACTTGACATTCAAGTAGGATAATGTTATCAGTTTCATGTTGTACTGTACTGGACGCATTCTACTTCATTCTCCTCTTGTCAGCAACAGCAAGCCAAGCAGTCCGTAAGTATTCAAGACAACACAGTAAATGAAAGAGAAGAATGGTGTTCCTTTTTCTTGTTTATTTGTGTAGATGAAACCTTTTTCAGTGTTGAGGCAATGTTAATGTTAACTTTCTTTTGTAAAGATGAAAAATACAGCTGTTGCCTAAAGGATTTTACCTTTTAACTTTTTTAAAAAAAAGTAATTTGTACAGTCAAAGAAAGACCAGAAGGGTTTGTTGAAAAATTTGTCTGATCCTCGTGTATATCAGAGGTCATTGGTATTTCTTGCACTAACCATATCTTTAGACAATAAATTCTATGTGACTAACACAAAATTGTAGTTAGCCATTGTATATATTCTGAAAAGGTGTCTGACTCCTATTCATCTGTTGGTATCAAGAGCTGAAGAATGACTGCCTTTGGTAATTTAGACCATGGATTAATCTTTCTTTCGGGAACTTCTGTCCATAGCTGAGGGGTTTCTATGCTTCGTCAGCTGAAGTAATATTGGTCTTTTCTTCCACCGGAGGCATTTGGAAACTGCAGTAAAGTCTGTTCTCAGAGCTTCTCTGCAAGTTAAGTATGTTAAACTTTTAGTTGCTTACTGTAAATCTTTTCTTGTGTTCTCTCTGACTTTAAAATATCAGTTAAAGGCGGGCCACAAACTCTTAAGTTGATTTTGATGTTGGTAATACTGCGTATAGGAAACACCTCAGCTTGTTATTGAACACTCCTGGGCTAATACATGTTCTTGCATTGACTTGCTTAATACAGGTCCTGCTAGTAGAGCCTGGTTTTACATTGGTGATGACTCTGAGATCAGCCAATCTTTTGAATAGCTGCATATTTGTTGTTTTTAGCCTCAATTTTTGATCAGAATTTTGGATAGTACAAAGTGAAATGATATTGATGTGTTTTATTTGTAAACCTTTATTATTCTGACAGATTTGTATACCATCAGAGGATGAAAACTATTTTGTTTCACTGGATCTATTTTCCATCAAACCATGATGTCTGGCATTAATTTAATACCTGTTCATTGGTTCTCTATCAATTGAATCCTCTGAAAATATTACCTTTCCGTGTCTGGATCGATGTCAAATTATAAACAGCCTGTAAGTTATATTTGGTTTGTCCTTCTTTGAATGTTGACACAACATGAACTATCTTCCAGTTTTTTTGAATACTTGGTATTATAGACCTTATTAAAACCTACTAATGGAGCAGAGATGGCTTTATCCAAGCCTGTTAGGATTTATGCCATATGCCATTGTTGCAGAAGTGCGAGACCAACAAATTATGTTCCAGAAATCAGGTTTAATGGTGTCACAAAAAGGCAGAATGGTCAAACTGTACAAGGATCTTATGTCTGCCCGAGTGTTTGTGCTATAACTTTTTGACAGGTTCAGGGTATCTGTTGAGAAATAATACTACTTGGTGTGTACTAAGTCTAAGCTTAGAATGATGACTCAAAATATGCAAACTGCTCGCCTGTAAGGTGGGGACACTCAATCCCAGGGAAGTTACTTTGGCTGATGTCCAAAGAGAGGGCATCCAATCACTGACCTGCTGCTCTGAGGAGAACCACTCATCTGTTGGTCATGGTCACCTAGCTTTCTTTGGTCAGGGGATCTCCGAGATAAGCTCATTGGCTGAGGTGGTCTCTAGAGCCTGGGTGTCTGGAGTATGTGGCTGGGGGTTCTTTGCATATGTGACAGGCAGCTCATGCGCTTCTCGCCAAACGAGCCACCACATCCCTGTACTGCACGGGTAGACCCGTGGAGGGAATGTGGAGTGTCCTCCTGCCACAACTGTCAGGGCCTGTTTATTCACAGTGAGAAATGAACAAGTGGTACCTCATCTTACTGTGGTAGCAGTGTGTTATCTTGCTTTTCTGGTACAGTGTACAATTAAGGACTATCACTATGTGATTAAAATGGTGCCTTATGTCTTCATGTAATCGATATGTTGGAAATTTAATGTGTTTTCTGTATTGTTGTTAGGTCATGTCCATCTTGTAATGTTGATAACCACTGTGCCCAATACCCTTGAAAAAGACCTTACTATCCTTGGCATTACTAAGTATGATTTTTTTTTTTTTTTTCATTTTTAGCTTCACTATTCTCACTCATTGTAACTCTTCTAAGCCCCACATAGAATTCAAGAGTGGTTGGTGTCCCAGCCCTGGATCTGGAACCCTTGCTTATGTGCTTGCTGCATGGGGACCAAATCTGGCCCCTACATCCCAGCCCAGAGGTGGTGCAGATCATCTGTTTCTAGATCATCAGTCCAAGAAGGAGGAAGCTATACATATAATGTGAAACACCCTCCCTCTCATCCAAAGCCAACTAATCTAACCTCCTCTTTGATAGAATTGTTGGCCATCAAGTCACTGTCACGTTCCCTGGGCTGTCTTATGACCTGGCTTCAGAAGTTTTCTTTGCATTCCAGGAGTCTCCTGGATTGCCTACAGCTTGCTGTGCTACTTTTCCAGCAGATGTTGGGGTGGTTGAAGTTCCCCAGCAGGATGAGAACCTGTGAGTGTGATGCCTGCGGCAGCTGGAGTAAGAAGGCTTTGTCAGTAGGCTCCCCCTGATCAGGTGGTCTGTAGTAGGTGCAAACCGAAAAGTTCCCTTTGTTACCTTAGTCTCTGATTCTTACTTGTAAGCTTGCAACCTGCTCGTGGCTATTCTTCAGAGACAGCTCTTCACACTCTGTACATTCTTGGTGTAGAGAGCAACCCCTCCACCCCCCCTTCCTCACTTAGCCCTTCAAAACACTTTGTAAGCATTGATAGATGCGCTCAAATCATCCCACCAGTTTTCAGTAATGGTAACTGGGTCATAGCTTTCTAGCAGCACGGTGGCTTCCAGTTCCTCCTGTTTGTTGCCCATGCTGTATGCATTGGTGTAGAGGCACTTCAGCTGGGCTGTTGGCTCTGTCACATTCTTAGAGGAACACCCCTAAGTTCCTTTGAGGTATTTCACTGGTGTTTCCCTGTTGTCTCCTATTACCTCAGGAGACCCTGGCTCATCTCCGTAAGACTTCAAGTGTGCTTCAATGTAGCAAGCACATCTCAAAGCAACAGGCTGCTGGTCTTCATTAGCACCCTGTCACTCTAACCTTGACATGTTGTCCCACAGCTTGTCACGGGCAAGCCTGATATTGTTCCCCGCAACCTCAAAAAGTTTAAAGTTCTGTCAATGAGCCCCGCTAGCTCGTGAGAAAAAAGACCCTTTCAGAAAGGTGAATCCCATCTGATGCCAGCAAGCCTGATGCCATGTAGGTCATCCCATTACTGAAAAACCCAAAATTGTGATGGTGACACCAGCCACGGAACCATGTATTAATGCCCACTCCATTTTCTCAGACATTGTAACTTCCCACATTACTGCCATGTGAATCATCCCAGCAGGCTTGTGTAGGAATACTGGGTTAGTGGAGTTGATTATCTCCTTTTTAAAAATTTTTTATTTACTTTTAAAACCCTCTTTCAAGTAGCCCTCTAAACAGTCCTGGCAGCTGACCCAAACCTTCTGCCAGCAAATCATGTTGCCACCTTTTCTTTGTAATGCTTCAGCCGCATGTCTCTTTTGCTAGATCCCAGGAGATCAAATTCCTGATTTGCAACTACCTGGTAACACAAAGTCATTTAGAAACTTAAAAAGTTAGCAGTGGGCTATCAGGGAGTATCTTAAGACATAGAAATTTTTGCCAGGTTTTGGTTTGTCCTGTGCAGGAACAAAGCTCACCTAGGTACAGGTTTTGCAATTGCAGAAAACAGCAATAATCCATTTCAAGGAAAGTAAAGATTTTGCATCTTTGAACACTTCTCAGTGTCTTTTCCTTTTGCCAGCATGACGGTTTGTCAGTCCTCTTTTCTTCAGCGCTAAAATTCTTGGTGTTAGAGATTTTGGCTTCTGATGTAACTTAAGGAAATCTTTGAAGTAAGATACATATAGCATATAAACTCTGGAACTCTTTGGTTGCACTTAGGTCAGGATAATAAATGTTTGTTCAGGTGTCCTGTCTTAGGAAGTGAGTGTTTTCTGCCTTGTTACAATACATTAGCTGTTGTGCAGTGTTTTTCTTAACACACTTGTCATATTTTTCAAGCCTGGGCTGCTTATTTCCTACTTCTGTTCCTCCAAATTATATATCTTAAATGTTCTTTTGATCTCGTCTACTTTAAATCGGAATGAAAGTGTTCCTCGTGTGCATATGAACGTCTCCATCCTTTGGAGGATTTCTCCTTGATTGGCAGGGGAAATGGAAACGGATCAATCATCTGTCACTTAGCAGTGTTAAAGATGCCGTGAGCCTTCTCTCTTATTCATTCTGATAAACTGCTTGTTTCACTTGCATGGCAAGCATGCATGTTTGGTAGCTGGTATCTAATAATTCACATTTTTGTAGGGCTGGTCATATGGCTCATACCTGGGCAGTGAATCTGAAGCACTCCAAATATTGCCAATTTACCATGTGTTGATGAATTGTGCAGTTGCTCAGCACATATGCAATAAATTTCATTTGTAGAATTTTTTTGGATTAATTGCACATACATAAGCCATCTGTGCAGTGATTATGCATTGAGTAAGGTGCAAGAGCCATTCTCCAGGACAAATGGCCAAACGAGTGTTTTCTGTTGGAAGGGGGGAAAAAAAAAGTGTTTGGAAGATAACACATTTAAACTAGCCGGAATATATGATAACTTCATTTTTTTGTAAGCAGAAAGAGTATGAACAGATTGATACTATATGCAAAAAAAAGTTTTAAAAGTATATTTTGTTAGAAAGTGTACTAGGGACAGATGATATTTCCTACGTTTTGTATGTGTGTTTTTATATAGGATTTACTTTCAGGTTTTAATAAAATTAAATTGTACTGCAAAAAATCTGCATAAGAATGGTCTACAATAGGAAGTCTGTAGGACACGTTCACATGTCAGAACGACCCTACCATTTACTTTTCCTGCTTCTGCTGCATTTAAGTACTCATTTGCAATATTGCATTAATGTAGGGGTTTGGAGTGAATTATAAAAGGAGTGGGTAACAGCTTGCATTGGCTGTAAAGCTGCACTCATATTTTTGGCAGTAGGTAAAAAGGGCTGATTAGGAGAATCTATTTCCTGTATGTTCAAATATAAACCAGATACTCAGTCATGAAAAAGTCATTCACTGTTTTCCAAAAACCTTTCTTTTTTTTTTTTTTCTTCAATGTGAAATGTTAGTTTGACTGGAAAACTGGGCAAAACAGCATCAAGAAAAGGTGATTGTATTAATTCTTTCCTTCCTTCCTTCCTTTTTGAATTCTGATTGTTTCTGGCTTTAGATGGATGATGTTCCCTAATGACCATGGTAGGGCTTTTAATCCTTCAAAGCAGGAGTGAAAGTGCAATTACTGTACTTGAATATTAAAAATACTTCAGTTCAAGCAGTGTTTTTGATGCTCCAGGTTTCATACCATTTTTAAAAATTAAGATCTAACCTGTAGCAATGGGTGGCCCATATTCTAACTGTTGATGCTTGTACTTTTTTCTGGTCATCTCTTTGAATATTTACGTTGCCATTCATATTTAGATATGAGAGAACAGCTTTTTTCCAGGTCCGATGTGTAGGGACTTCTTTCTGGTAGTGGTGTTCTCTTGGCCTGCTTAGAGCTGCTGCTGCTTTTCCCTCAGGCTGGTAAAGTGGTGGTTGCTCTGAGTAGGTAGGGGAAGCTGTAAGGAGCTAAGGTAAACAGGCAAGAAATATATTCTGGGTGAAAGTCAATTTCATACTGATAACATTCTGCCACTTATGCTGCGCTGCTGAACGATGTAAGGGGATTTTGGAGAATGCAGTAGGGAAAGTGTCATAAGCACAGGCCTACGCATACAGGGCATCTGTTTCTAATGAGGGTTCTTGAAGCAGAAGAGCATCAATGGTCCCGGTATTCCTGCAGCCTTTTTTCCAGGCTGGGATCCTGAGTATCTGGTGTAGCTGACCTGCAGGTCTTCATGTGGCAGAGCACCTGTGCCCCACATCACTGGGGTCCGGGAGCAGGGGCAAATGAAGAGTCAGGGGTGCTAGATAACCACGGGCAGGGCTACTTGCTTCATCCCCATACAGACTTCTGTAATGCTCTTCAGAGTGGGGTCCTGCCTTCCCCTCTCTCTGGAAGTGAATAATACTCAGCACTGCAAGTGGCAGTAGTAGAAATCTGCAGAGCTTTTGCTTTCTTTAAGCAAGAAGAGTCATAAAAATATTTATGTAAGGGAAGAAAGAAGAGGTAGAAATACTCTCAGTGTAGTGCTCTCTCCTCACGACAGCCTTGGACCACTTTCCATCAACTGGGAGTTATAACTGGTAGTTCTTTATCTAAGAATAATTCATTAAGGGGACACTGAATGGTACTGTCCCAGTGGCAGCTGCGTATCCCTGTTAGATTTGTGTTTCTTTCCCAGAGCATGAAGCCCAGGAAGCTTGCTCTAGAGTCCTGTCTTGCTGATGGGCTTCTAGCTGGCTAACCTACTCACCTTGTCTCCTACGGTTTAACACCAAAAAAAGTGTTCTGTTATCATTATATTAATGTTGTGTGTATGAATTGTGACTTTGCAAACTTTCTTACAGAAAATGGCACCCCACATTGTGGTGAGATGTGGGGCTATGGGAGCCTGTATGGTCAGGCTGGCCAAGGTGCCTTACAGGAGCTGAACTCCCAATACCGGTGTAGGCAGCTCCTAAAACTTTTTCCAACACAAGCCCGCTGTTTCCATTAAAGGTTTTTATGGGGCTCCCTACACATCATATCTTGCACAGCTTACCATATTGGCTCTTAAAAGTGGCTTTGAATACAATGCCAAGGCCCCCCAGTAGCAGCTTTATGGGCTGCCGGTGAGCTGGGAAGCCCCAGTTGGCTATCCCCGTGCTAGCGGAGCCCCCACGCCAGCTTTTTGAGCTAAAATGATGAAGTATCTGTTTTGTCTCGTTTAATTAAACATGGCTTCCTTGCTGAATAAAACAGGGAGCATTGCAAAGCACCACAGGCTCTTAAAATGAAAACAAAAGCTTCATCGTCAAGGTAGCTTCTGTTTCTTTCAGGATCTCTGGCATAAAATTATTTTTTCTTGCTTCCTATTTTGCAGAGCTGGTAAAAAGCCATAAATCCAGATATTTTGTAGGGAAATCTGGCACTCATTGCGTATACATTGACTTACATATGAGAGCTTCTGGACAGGACTCCTAAACTCCTCAGTGCTCCTGGATTGTTAGATGTGAAATAATGTGCTCTGAACACTTTTTGCCATTATTTTTGAGAGCCCAGTAGACACCACGGCCTGTAGCAGCCGAGGGTAGCTTGGAGGTGGGGTGCTGGCGGGCAGCAGCCTTCCCTCCACCTTCCCTGCCTTTGGGGGACAAGCTGCGTCCCAGAGCTCACAGTGTGCTCTTGAAGTGCTGTCACCTCCGGCAGCCGTGGGATGAATTTGGCTCTTTTTAGGGTAGATATAAGGGCAAAGGTGACCCGCTCAGGCATAAAAAGGGTTCTTGTGAGCAGCAGCATTGTGTTGAGGCGTGTATGGATGAAGGCAGGCTGAAAGAGCTGAAGTTTTTCAGCCTGGAGAAGAGAAGGCTCTTATAGCGGCCTTCTGTAGGCCTCTCTAAAGAGGGCCTACAGAAAAGATGGGGAGGGAGTGGAGCAATAGGATGAGAGGTAACCGTTTTCAACTGAAAGAGGGTAGATTTAGATTAGATATCAGGAAGAAATTCTTTACTGTGAGGGTGAAGAGACACTGGAACAGGTTGCCCAGAGAAGTTGTGGATGCCCCATCTGTGGAAGTGTTCGAGGCCAGGCTGGATGGGGCTTTGAGCAACCTGGTCTGGTGGGAGCTGTCCCTGCCCATGGCGGGGGGGTTGGAACTTGATGATCTTTAAGGTCCCTTCCAACCCAAACTGTTCTATGATTCTATGATAACGCAGCTTGGCCTGATTTTCTGCTGCCTGTGTAGTTCCTTCAGTGTGCATGTGGAAAACAAGTGTGTAAAACCTTAGCATCTAATTGCCTACTAATTTTAAAAGTGATGAAAGGATGTACCAGCAAGTAATGAGTCAGGCGCTTTAAAGCACAGCACAGCTTGGGGTTTTTTTTAGCAGTGACAGAGACTGAATGATACGTACTTTTGTTCTGGATGCTAAATATTAAAATATGAGGGGAATAAAGCTGAATGCTGTATAAATACACAGCATTCTTTTCCCTCAACAAATACGGAGTTAAAATTCAGTTGCTTAGTAAACCACATTTAAAGATTAGAACAGTGAAGAAACAAATACTAGATAATATTTTAATATAACAACAACATCATTTGGCTTCTTTTAAGGGAAGAAAAATACCCTGAAGATTATATGCAGGTAAGAAGCATATTGAGAGAAACTTGAGAAGTTTAGTGATGTGTTTAACTTTAGTCTGAAGATGAAAAGCCTCAGGGAGATAGGAGAGGTCAAGTACAAGCAACTCTAGATCTAGATCAGGCTGCATCACCAAAAACAATGTGGGAATTGGTAGTACAGTTTTGAAAAGACACTGCCAAGATAAATTATTTTCAGTGTAATTAGTAAAGAAGGAAGAAAATGTTCAGTTGTTTCATCCACACCATCTGCCAGTGTTGTATTTCTATTTTATAAGAATTTTCTACTTCATGTTGCTGCAGTTGGTATTTGGAGGGAAGAAAATACAGAAAATAAAAGACAGCATTGGACAGGGAACGGGTGAACTTAAGGATAGGATTGGAACACATGTGGATCCTTTCAATGTGTGGGAAAAGCCAGGCAGGACTCAGTGGTTTGATTTAGACCCAACACCGTGTTTTGAATAGCTTGCCCGTAGCAAACCAGTCGATAATGGTCTCTGCTTTTGGTTAGTGCTTGTCCTCTAGATCAGAATAGCATGTCATAGTGCACTTCCAGATGTGATTTCCCAGGGTGATTCAAAGGCTCAAAATACTTCAGTGAGTCACAAAGCTGGGGTGTCAGTAGCCACATTTTTCAAGATCGTTTTGTTCAGGCAAGAGCCCAGAGAGGAGGATGTAAAAGGCTACCCTGTGGTTTGATTGCAAAACTGTTGGCTCCATGATCTCATGAAGTCTGTGTATGAATATGGCTGGAGCCTGACATCTTATAGCTCTGTCATGTCTACACGTTTTCCAACATCTTTTTTACACAACGACTACAAGGGACATCAGCCAACACGTGTCTTGTGTTATTTTTGCATTATTATTGTTAGAATTTTGCATGTTGACTAATCTGTTATTGCTGTGGTGTATCACTGAAACAGAATGTGGCCTTATTTTGACAGGGAAATGTACATCATGTGACACGGTTGCTTTGTGATATATTGTACTGCGTTATTAGTTTGATATTTTCCATTAATGTGAAAGGGAAGAGGAGAGCAGAGTAGGGGAGCAGAAGAATAAGAGATGTTCATCTGGCCATGAATTTTCCTTCTCCTTGATAGGCTCTCATGTCCTCTACCAATTAGTTGCCTTCCCTGTACTACGTGGTGTGCTTGCCCACTCAGAGTTT
This sequence comes from Tringa tobata, assembly GCA_033628505.1. NCBI lineage: Eukaryota > Metazoa > Chordata > Aves > Charadriiformes > Scolopacidae > Tringa > Tringa tobata. Next base: position 24,050,400 of record JAHREE010000245.1, read on the forward strand.
AGCTGGCAGTTAAGACGCAGTTTGTTCCCGCTGCAAAATCACTGCAGGCAAAGCAGCTCCACCAGTTTTCCTGTGCAGCCCTGTGGGTTGCTTGACTGCCAGGCTTGGGAAATAGGAGTGCGTTCTTCTGGATTTAGCTGGAATATAAAGATCCAGGCGTTTTCAAGTAAGTGTGATCCTCCTTCTTTTCAAGTTACCAGGTTTATTTGAAAAAACAGTTTATAGAGATTATTTCAGATGGTTTTGGGTTTTTTTGTAATTATTTTTGATTTGAAACAACTCCAATTTTATGTTCGCTGCCGAATTTGCTGAGATTTCATAATGCAGGTAATTTATGGACTTCACTGGAGATGGAGATTTATGAAAGCAAAAATTTATGCATTTAAATACTTTAGTGTATTTCTGTTTAACTTTTAGAGAGGAAAAATCTCAGAAGTTATTTGAAGAGTTGGCAAAAGTTTCATGATGATATGACTGTATTATGATTTCCCAGTCATTTTTTTCACTTTCACTGCATTGTTTTGTTTGCTTGGCTGCTCATTTATTGATCTAATTTTATTCAGTGGGAGCAGCAATGATTATAGACATTCATTTCCAATAAAGATCTAACGTTACTTTGTTAAAAGCAAAACCTTACACCCCAAAAAAACTCTTCTAAAAATTCCTATCTGAATAGGAAGTTTGAACAGCTGAAAAAAATCACAGCAATACGTGTATATGTATAGGGTGCTTTTCCAGGGAGGCAGAGGGGGTGTTGATTTGATAGAGGCCCTGATATCTTCAGAGGGATCCTAAAACAGTTGCGTGTTTAGGCACTCTGACTTTCTTTGAAATGAATCCTTTTCTCATAATTTGTAAGAAAACTGTGCATAATACAGGCTCTTAGCTAGCCATGCTTACTGTCCTCAGTTGGTCATTACAAGGCAGAGAGGAAATGTTTTACTTGGGGGACAGGGCAAAAACTTTTTACTTCTATGCCAGAGCAGCATCTCATGCAAAATAGTCCTCAGGATGTGACTGAGACTGCTCATGTCGTAGCACCAAATCAAGTGCGCACGCCATTGCCACCCATAGTGTGAGTTTTTAGCCGGTATTTGGAGTTGTATTTCAGTGGACAGGTGGAAGTAATGATGACAATAAGAATGTCTTTGATGCCATATTTAGCGCGTGGTCTTTTCCTAATGTGGGAAGATCAAACAACAGGAAGCAGTTTCCTTGCTTGTAATACGAAGCTTGGCTTCACAGCCAGCACCCTGTCCAAAAATCTGCCTCTCTTTTACAGGGAGGAATAAACTCTTGATGTCCTTGCTGCCCATGACTTCCCTGTTGGGTTTGCTCCTCCATGCAAGTTTAATGCAGGAAATACACCTGGAACCAAGTCAGTTCTTTGTCCCTTTAGGTATATCTGTACTATCACAGTTGGAGGAGCCTGAAAGCATCCTGCCCCTTACACCTTAGCTGTGCTCAGGGCATGGGAAGTAAATCCCCGAGTTAGGGAAATCTGGCCATGGACTGGAGGTTATTATATTTTTGTCCCCATGAGGGATGTGCTCCAAAACCTTGATAGTTCCTGTTATAAACATAAACCAGATCACACCAGGTGGCCCAGAACTGCAGAATTTTGTTGAGCACATCTGGAAGGGGTAGTGTTTGCTCATAGTCAAACCTCCTCTAAGACATTGAGAAGATAAGCACTGAAAAGCAAGGACATCCTACTGGTTCAACTGGGTGACTGTTGTCCGCTGAAGAACTACTCACTTGCAGAAATCAAATACATTAAATCGATCCTGTAGACCTGAGCCCCTCAGTTACATGTCCTTGTAAGCAGGGACCCACATGGGAAGTATCTTTTGCTTCTGCTGACTTGTCATTTTGGCACATACTCCTTATACTGTAAGTCTAAAACATACGTTAGTTACGAAAAGAGGCGAGAGAGAGTACTAAAGCTATAAACTGAATGCAAAACTTTGGTTCCACATGTCATATTTTATTTCTTTTGTGGTTTTTGTGACTAAGAAAACAGTGGTAGAGGACATAGGAAATGTACCGGCGTTGCATACATGTGGATGAGCTAGCGTTTGCAGTGACTCGGAGTTGTGGACGTATGCTGTTTAAGTCTGAGTCTAGCAGTGCTGTCTTTTTTCATGCTTTTTGTATTAAAACTGTTTGGCACATCGTATTTTGGTTGAGGTGCCACTTTGGAGTTCAGTAATGCAGCATGTATGTATTCAGAACAACAAGGGTCAGGTTTTGCACTTTCATTTTTTTCTGATGTTGAAAGGCATCTGGCGATTAGTCTGAAACCTTCAGGGGTCCACCGCTGTTATTTTTCAGCCATGAACGATTTGCTAGAATTTATTCAAAATCAGAACTCCGTGTTGAGTTGCTGGTGTTACTGGATTGTTCTTCCTGTTAGGACTCGCTTGATTTGAACGAGCAGAGCACGGCTACCTCCCAGTGACACCCAGTATACCAGTGGTTATAAGCATAAGGGAATAGTGCAGTGGGCACTGGCACACGGCAATTTGGCACGTTATGCTATTCATGCATTTTCTGCTGTCTGGGTTTTGAAATCCTTCTGTTCCAGGAGGATGTACACAGACGTCTTGTGAATCGTGACGTTTATAAACCCACCAAAGTAATTATTAGGCAGTGCATATTCATGTGACTGCTATAATGCTTGTTATTATGTTGAATATATTGTTAGGTGCACATACCGGTAACCTTTGAATAATGCAAAATATGTTGCTTGTATTTTAATAGCTTATTAGCTTTTAGCTTATTAGCTATTAAAATTCTCTAGTATTATACATACTAGAAGAATAATTGGCTTATTTTCCATAGACATAGGGGTAAATATATTGCATGGGTGTTCCTCTGTTCCATAAATGAAAGAGCAAATATAAAGAAATTCCTTTTTCATTTATGAAGGTAAGTTTCATGTCAGTGGGGGGAAAGGAAAAGGCTAAAAATATTTTTATGCCTGTAAGTTAGATTTCAGTTAGCACAAGCACTACTGTGGATGATCTCTTAATTTATGTGGGTGGCAAATTCAAAGGTGAGATGATCCAGATCTGATTGCAATCTTGTATCAGTGTAAAGCAGATGGCCAGCGGCAGCTCCCCATGCAGCCATGATGCTCTTGTCGCTGGAAGTCAGCACAAGATCAGAATCTGAAAAATTTACATATTCTAGATAAGAAGGCGAAACTTTATATTTCGTCTTGCTACTTTTGAAGGAACTGTGAAAGAAACCACTGTCTTTGCTGGGTTTCTACTTCTCCTCAGTTTTCTACCATCTCCTTTTCTTGTGCTCTGAAGCAGAGATATTCATGTAAAAGAAAGACTACCTGGTACTTCAGAAAAGGAACCTACTTAGAACAGTACATCCACTACTAGTGGGGCATACAACTGGGTCTCTGCAGTGAATGTACCCCAGGGTGCCATGGGTCCTCTCTAAGCAGGCAAAAAGGGATTTCTGAACAGAGCATGGGCACTGTCACTGGAGACGGCTTTTGTTGTTATGGAGAGTTCTCTGTGTTCAGGATAGACAATAAGAATACTTATATGATGAATTTTTGGCCCTTTTGACTTTTTCAGGATCGTGGTTTATTGTAATGGAGCACTTGCATAAACTTGATCCATATATGCATTTTTTGGATGTTGCTGGGTAAAAATAGCTGCAAAATATCAAGAATTGGCTTTTGAGGTGTAAATGCGAATTTCACAAGCTTTTTTATTTAAGGTTAATTTAAAGCAAAACCAAGGGAACAGTCTCCAAAGTCTTTGTTCAAGAAACAAAAACAAAACCCCAACAACAAGAAAAAGTGCATTGGGAACATTGGCTTGTGAAAATCTTAATATAGGAAATAACACCCTAAAAGAAACAAGGGTCTTGCCCATCATATCTGAGCAAAGGCTATCCTCAACCTATAGTCCAGAAGCACTAGATTTTCTTTCTAAACAGGAGGTTCCTTCTGAATGTGGATGAAGAATCAGGCAAATCAGTTAGCCAGAATAAATATAATGTTGTTTGGAGGCATAAAGCAAGGTTGCAGCCCAACAGGACTTTAAAACTATGCAAGCTTTGAAAGAAAGACAAGATAATACGGAAGTACTGCAACTCATACTAAAATCAAATTAGGCATTGGATTATACTTCTTCTTGTATGGTTTCAAGCAAATAACTGAAACTCTAGTCTTCTATTTCCCATACAAGAATACAATGAGATAGTGTTCCTTACTTTCATTAGAGAAGTGAACATTGTTTGTCAAAAATTTCTTCTCTGTGATTTATATTGTATGGGGGTTTTGGGCAGTGGGTGGGTGGTTAAGCTATGTCATTTTATCAGCATCTTTGCAGAAAACTTTTCATGGCACTATGGAAACAAAGATTTTTTTCTCTCAAGTCACAAATTTAAATTCTTGCATTGCACATTTGAGCAACTTTAATCTGTAACATAGCTTAATGAAAAGTTATCAAGGAATGTAGTTATTTTGTAGAGAATGCTAAAGAAACAAATTTTTGTTTTTTTTCACATAGGTTATTTCTACAGTTAGACTGTAACACTCCATTAGTGTGGATCTTATTAATGTCATCTTACATAAATTTTTCAAATTGCTATATAAACTGTGTGTTTTTATTGCAGACAGTTGGGTTTTTGGTTTTGTATTGGCTGACTGTATAAAATCTTTCAAATGTGTGACTATATGGTTTTAAAATATTGCTAAACAAACTTTGTAATCTCCCTGTCTTCTTCCTACATACATCCTCCTATTTTATCAGAGGTAACAAAAAGTTATGCCAAAGGGATTTAAACTTGATGAGACCACCTCCCATTTCTAGGTTTGTGTTTGATTTTGGTCATATTGAATTCAGAGCAGAAATTAACTCAGTGAAGGAATGTAGTGCAAGAGTCTGGATCTGGACGATTGGCTTTCCTCCCAGTTTTCCCGCACCAACCTAAACGTCCAAGACAGAGATCCCCCTCTCTGAAAATGAGACTTGGACAAAGTGCAAATTCTTCATTTCCTGAAATCTTGTTGTTTAGGCCAACAAACAAGCAGGTCAACGTGCAGGTTGCAGAACCGAAACTGAACACCAGCTCAGTTTCCCTGGATCAATGAAGTGTAATTTGAGGCTTGTGGGTGCCTGTTCAGTTTGGAGAACCAGCACCGAGAACAAAGGCTCAACACTGGTTCTTTCAGATATTTGAGCAGCAAAATACTGTTCTTTTCTTCTGGCATTCAGCTCAGTGCTGTGCTGTTTAGGTAGGCCAGGAGTAAATTTGTTGTGATGGTTATACAAGAAAATTCTAGAACTGAAGCAGCTTTTTCTATCCCTATTTAGGTAACATGAAGTGCACAGCAATGTGTGCTGTCTTGACTTGAATGTCTTTATAGTGTGGCTTCTGCTTTTTGGATGGGGAGTCTTTTTTGGCCCATAGAAACTCGGGGTTTATAGTGTTTTAAACAAAACACTTTGTTTCGGGATGCAATTAATCCTGCATTTCAGGATGCTAAATAACAATAACACTTCCCTGAGTGTTCACTAGAATGCAATCAGATCTGTATTTTAAGTGAGTTTGGATTTGTTTGTTTGTTTGTTTTTACTGAGGAGCTCATTAGAAGTTGATGGGAGTTGAGTGCATCTGGACCCAATCACAAACCTCTTCCTGAAGTTCCTAATTCAATTGATTGGGTTGTTTAGTGACAAGAAATACAATGTCAGCAGGACCTTAGTTATTTAATCTATCTAGCCACAACATAAGCATTATGAGTAATGCATAGAGGTAGCTCAAAACTCTTACATCTCCATGTCTGAGCAGAAACACTGAGAAGGAAAAAGGTATCTCTTATTAGTGTGGATATACAATATTGTACAATCACTGCTTGACATGTGTCTCCATAAAAAATGTGCCATGATAGTAGTTAAAATTTTATTTGTCAGTTTGCTCTAGTGTGATTGAATTATAATGCTAATGTTAAATGCACAGTATCAAATGTAATTGATATATCTTTCTGCTCTGCTGCAGATTACACCATCTTACTTAAACTGCGAGACAAGAATATTTCTTGAAAATTAAGAGTTCTTCAGGTAAGGACTGAGTTGTCATTTTCATTCTATAAAGACCATTGTTGTTAATAATCACTAGCAGGAAGTAAACACCGAGGACAGTTATTCTTTGTGAACTAGACTTTGAAAAGCTGAAGAGAAATAATTTGAGATGTTCAAGGTGATACAGCTTGTAGTAAACAGGCCACTTGAGAAAGACACATGTATGCACTTTTGGATGTTCTTATTATTTTGAATTCTTGGTACCTAGATTGTCTTTGAAGAAGGGATTGATAAAGAATTGTCTTCTGATGGTAAAATGGAAGCCAGCTGAGAAAGTGGCTGGAGGTAGCCAGCAGCTCTCTGACACCTGGTTTTAGCAGCATGACTCTGCTGCAGGCTGCTTATCATTGTTCATCTCATATTTTCAGAGCAACATTGGTAGACCTAAACTTCATGTTCAGGAAATGTCCCTAGCGCTCTTGGGGCTATTACTAAATAATAGTGTGCCCAGCAAGTTATGTTGTCGTTCTTTGACTGATGTCTCCCCTGGGATAAACAAGTAGTTCTGCAGAGTGAAAAATCAGCAGCTCTTTGTATAAACAATCTGTTAAAACTCCTGCCTCGTGCTTAAGAAAAAGGATTTGAGGCTTTTCGGGAGGATTGTTGAAAGATTAAGTAATTACTCTGTTCATTATGGGAAAAGCCCCAATTTGCTGGAGATGGTGCTGTAAAGCCATATAGTCACAGCTGACATAAAAATAAAATGTGAGAAGTATTTACCTTGTCACATGATGGGGTGGGGTTGTGTTTATTTTACTTCTGATGCGGACTGGTATAATGCAGGTAAGCAGTTCACTCAACTCCAAGTAGTTAATTTGATAGATGTTTATAAAACTTATGAAGATACCCTTGAAGTTATGAACTGTCAGTCCACTTTTCCAAGGTAATGAAAACATTGTGAGCTGTTCAATCTACAGCACCCTTGCTATCCTTTCAGTTTCTTTCCATTTATATACACCTATTTCATCTTAGAGCTTATAAACAAAATACAGGCAGTTGTTGAAATTCAGTAATTAAACATTTTTCCATACACAAATTGCTCTTCCTGACTGCACCATATACTGTTACCTTGCCCAAGTATCACAAAGAGCCTGAAATTGAGAAATTGTGTTGAAATTCCTTTGGGTTTACATTCTTGGAACTTTTCCTAGAGCAATTTCATGACTTAATTTGCATTTGGTGTTAGAAAATTTATAAGGCTCTGGTGCTTTGTTACTTATGCCTAGGTTTTGAAAGGAAAAAGAATGAATGCCTGTTAAGTTTAAAATAAAATTGTAGCCTTTTCTTATAAAAATGGACATGTTATCATTGAAGTGCCAGTAAGTTGCATGGAGGTATTAAGAAAATAAAAAGCTATCTGTATCTTCCAAAAGTTGTAACCTAAACAAATGAATTAACCTTAATCTTTTCTATGTCAATCTTTATTTTTATAGGAACATAGTATATAGGAATTTTTAAGACCATTAAAATGCTATTAATTTTTTGTGTTCTGTTTCAAACCTTTGTCTTACCGTGCCTGTAGAAAAGTGTTATTTTTCTTGTTAGATCTTCAAGCAGGTTTTAAACTGAGTTTAGAAGTATTTCCTTTTCAAGAATTTTTTTTTTCTGTTGGTTTTAAATCTTTTTAAAGTTAGCAGTCTACGTACCATATGTAACTATATGATAGCAAATGCTGGTCCTGCTTCTCCAATATCCTAGTTTGTTGTTTATCTGCATGCATCTGAGTAGAAATGAGTACAAAGATGATAATGGTACCAATTCAATTGCATGGATTTATACATAGCATGGGTTGTACATCTGCGTAGATGTAAATGGCTTTTTTGCTTCACACTGAAGACCTTCTGAGGGTCATTGGATTACTCTGTACTTAAAATGTGTCCCCAGAGGAAGCTGATACCTTGGACATCTTACATTATGTTCCTAGTCAGCTCAATCATTTTAGGAAAAAAATACACTAGTAAATTAAACACAGAAAGAGCCATGAGTAGGTCCATGCGTTTTCCAGGTAATTCCTGTACTATTCCTTGTTTTTAAAATTATACTTGCATAATACAAAAATTTTGAGCTAGCATATACTACATTACAAGATTCTGCCTGTAAAATGTTATAGAAGATTGTCCACTTTTTAAGCAGTCACTTTTTAACACTTGACCATTTATAATTCAAATCAAGCTTTGAAGTTTTAGTGACTACTTAAATGTTGAATGCCCCCCCTTATGTGATGGTTGGAGTAGCTCCAGTGGGCTGTACTGGGGGTGTCTGCCACTGCTTCACGAATACAGGGAATTGTTGTACTTCAAAGGATGTATATAAATATTTCAATTGTGTATCTGCACTTCCATTTATTACTTGAAAAATCAATAATAAATTATAGGAAAAAGTAATAATAAGTCTGGTGCTTCATGCATTGTGCACCTGAAAGAAACATTTGAGCTTGGTTTTGCTTTGAGGAGGACTTTAACTTAATTGTGGTTATTCCACAAATATTTCTTCTGTGGAAAGAAGAAATAATAATATAATAATAAGAAATAATGACATCAAATCTAATAACTTCAGCAGAAAGCATTTTCTGCTAATATTTCACATGGAACCAATGAAACTGAGATAAGGATATGGCAATGCTCAGAAGACTGTTACTCCACAGCCTGGGCTGGAAACCACTCTGATTCTTGATCTGACTCTTATTAGGCCCATAGTGAGTTGCCTTAGGGAGAGCAACCACCTGAAACCTATTTCTTTTGGGTGGAATGGAACAGGGAGGAAGAAGACAGAGGTAGCTCCCATGTGCTTTAGCTTCATAAGCTGGTGTTACAGGCAGGGTCGTGAGAAAAGTGGCGGTAGTCCAAGGGAAATAGGAGGAGGGTATGGGTGGGACTGGGAGAGGAGAGCAGAGTAGTTCCTTCAGTGGCAACCTACTGTTGTCTGAGCTCAGCTGTCTCAGAAAACTGCTCTTTGCAAGTCGGTGAGGAATCTTCTAGTCCGCTGAGCAGTGCAGAATAAAGGGGTGAGTGCTTTACTAGTAGTGGTTTCTATGAAACTTCTCCATCTCGCTTGCTCTTAATGAAAATACTCCCCAAGCCTCTTTCTAGCTCAGAGCTCTTTTACGGCTCCTGTTCTTCCTCCTCCTGAATCCTTTTGGCAGATTCAATTTACATTGCGCTCTGGGGATTTGATTAATTTCCTATTATTGGCCCAGTCCTGCAAACCCTTGCACTCTGTTGCATCTCAGTATAGACGACTTCTCGTCCTACACATTCAACCTATGGCACAGTTACTGTATGGGAAGATACACCCAAGCTATGTTTGCTTGATGAATAGGTGGCACTAGAATGTGGAATCTACCCTAGTAACGGAATGAATAAATATACTCAGTATAGAACTTTTAAGCAGTTTTTTACCATACGCCTCGGTATTATAATTTTAAATTAGATTTGCTCAAAATGGAAATCCAGATTCAAGCTGACATCATAACACATGACCTCCAGTAGCAATGAAAATTGAAAACATGAGACAAGGGCATTAATCACTGAATAGTTTATAAGCTTGCCCTGAATTTTCATCTGAAATGTTAACGCTATTTTATTATATCAAATAACAGCTTAAAGTCAAAATTTATGAATACTGTGGGGTGCCTAAGATAAGGCATCCAGATTCAAATTACTGAACTCTGACTCAAATCTTTCAAGCCTTTAGTTAAGTGCACAGTGCTACTTGCATGACTAACTGACTGCTTTTAGTGCATGCATAACCTATTGCTTTTACTGGGACTGGAAATGTGAGCAAGATAGTAGGGATCTGATTTGGCAGCTAGACTTGTGTGAATGCAGGAATTTGGTTTTACATACCCAGGTGTGGGACAAAGTGTTAAATGTCCTTAGCGTGGATGTGTCTGTGAAGGTAAGGTCATTGTTTTCTGGCAGTTTTTAGTTTGCTTAGTGATTTGAATTTTGATTTGGAATTCTACTAGTGATTCTTTTTTGTAGAGATAGTTGAGTTGTAGTTCTACTGAATGTAGTTTAATATGGAATATAATGAAAGCAATTTAATTTACGTATGCCGAACTGACCAGTGCTGTAATGAAACAGATCTTTTTAGGTGACTTGGTGGAATTACCACTTTAAACCAGTTTGTAGTTTCATTAATTTTTTGAATCTCAAGGTATTTTCATTGATTTTGTTTGCTTGTAGCTGGTATTTTATAACTAGCAGATGCAAAATGTATTTGATAGTTTGAAAAGAAAGAAATTTGAGAATGTCATATTAACTTACATTTGATCTCAAATTTATCATGCTTCCTTTATATATATTCTCTTTACTTGTGGCCTCATCAGTGTGTCCCATATTACTAAAAATTTGATGTCGTATATAGTTGACTTCAGTGGAGTCTGGAAAAACACAAGGGAATGTGGGATCATTACTTTCCAAACTATTCACAGCTGCTATTGAGTTGAGGGTCTTCTCTCTTGTCTTGAAGAAGAAAGCTCTTGCTCCTTCTGCCCTCCCAGTATACAAGTTAAAACCTTGCCTGTGATATTTGCGTTGAGTTTGTTTTGGTCTGTGTATTTTTATTGTGACTTAAAAATATTAAACATGATCAGTCTTGCTTTACTTTTCCAGCTCCTGAATATGCAAAAAAGCCAGCTTGATTGTATAAAGAGCGTGGGATCAAAATATGATCTCACGTTAGCAGAAGTATATACTTGTTGTGCTGGGTACTTATGCATGTGTTAGGAAGAAATATGTAGGCCACCATCAGAAAAACCTTTCTAATGAAAGCCTTAGGAGGAAGACGTAGCTTATCAGAAATGAGACAACATAAAGATCATTTTTGAGACTTGCAGATAACCACAAAAACTTACCTGTTTTCTACCACAAACCCTTCTCTTTTTGATATACCCCAGGGAAGAGCGGCATAAAGTTTGAGCAAGCCTTGGGCTGTGCAATTTGGAGTGGTATGCAAGCAAGCTGCAGCAAGAGGTGCAAACTTGCTAGGGCCCAGGAGTAGCATCACATAAATGAAGAATGTCCGATTGCTAATTATAGGTTAAACAAAATACCTGGATGGGACTCCCCTTAGCTGCATGCTTTAAATCCCAAGTTGGAGGTGGGTTGGGGACCCCACCAAACACCCTTCCTAATGAGCTGAAGTTTATACCTGATGTTAAAATGTCTCACTGGTCAATGGAGAATCTTTTGCTGGGAGAGGTTCTTTGTTCCTATGTAGCTTGAGCCAGTGATTTCAAAATAGATTTAAATGCTTTTGTAGGTGAAAATGAGCTTAATTGACAGTGAGCTGGTTGTGGCTTTTGTATTTTGCTTTATTGGGTGATTCCAGTAGTAAACTGAGTTTATTGAAGTAAATCTATGAAATTACTTTAATTGCCTGTTCTCAATAATAATTTTAAGGAACTCCACTCTTTGCCTGTTTTTATTTTAATGTAAGGTACATGGTGCAGCTTGTATACACATATTGTTTGAAGGTTTTGAATGGCTTGCCTGTCTGATCCATTTTAATAGATTCCAGCCTTTTTCCATGACATCATTATTGTAACAGACTTCCTAGAAAATATGAACAGCTGCTGTGTATTTTTTTCCTGTGCTTTATATTAAAACTGTAGCAGCTTTTCCGTTCTCTACAAATGACAGCAATGGACTTGTCTGATGTAAAACAAAATGAAAAAAAGTCAAAGTAAGGAGCTGCGATACTGTTAACAGGCCAGTAATGTAACAGGTCCCCATGTATGAATCGTTTCATAATGCAATAAGGGATTACTTATGCTGCTGTCATACTGGTCAAAGGTTGGTCCCATTTCCTTTCCCCCCTCCTCCTGAACTAAACTGTGCATCATTAAAGATGATGAAAACAGTATTGTACTCAGCTTCCTGGCCCAGATGGCAATTTGCATGAAGAATTTTATTGTGTTTTTTTTTTTTTTTTTTTCTTCCTAATATCATTCTTATGCAGACTGTGCATAAAGGTTTTCAAGTTCTTTTCAGTTTTTACAGTTCAGGTCAAAGAGACTTGCTTTGTTGTTTCTGTGTGTATCCTGTGTTCAGGGATGGTTTAGACGCCACTTCACATGGAACCTAGATAATTAAATAAAACTATAAATTCATCAGTCTTTTGTTACACCTCATTTTCTGTCTGGATTCATATGTAAACAGCTGAAAGGTGTCAAAGAACGATGTGGGCCTTTAGATAGTTATATTGTGTTTTGTCTGGAATACCTCAACTGGAGTTTCAGAATCTTTTAGGTGACTTGTATGAACCAACCGGGAAGTCTGGTATGTTTCATTCAGCAGTATCTGCATTCGATGTAACAAAAATAGCAGGTATAAACAACACCTATCCTTTACATGGCTCTAGCTAGAAACGTGCAGCACTGTGCAGGACAGTGAGGTGCTTGTGGGTCACTTCTGCCATCCAGCAAGCCAGGAGTTGACAGCCAACTTGGGTCTCACCTGGGTCCTCCAGCTGGAGTAAGGAGGCAACACTGATTGTTGGTAGAACAACTGCTGCTTAGAGAAATCTGTAAAATCCACTGTCAAGTCCAGTTTCTTGTTAGCTGGGTGGGTTTTCCTTGATGGTTCTGCTACCAGGGCTCAGCTTTTTCTTTTTTTCAGATCTTTTTCTTTTCTGTGTTCCTCTATGATTCTTTTCAGACTTGGGACCCGTTTAGAGGATCCAAAAATCAGGCTGTGTTATTGGGGAAATGCCTAACCCGTGTATTTCGGTATATGGCTCCAGTAATGCACGAACTGTGATGCCTTCAGGGTTGTCTGATCCCGTGATAGATTGTGGCTGTGGTGCTCAGCTGTACCTGGGTATGTGTGGTCCAGAGGTGTGCTGAGTATGAATCACTGTAGGAAGTCGATCCCAGCTGCAGTATGAGAGCTCAGATGCCAATTTTGGGTGTTTGGTGTCCAAGAGTGCCCAGCAGGCTCCAGCCCTGCACTGACTTGTGAGGGAAGGGTGGCCAGTCTGACTAGGGGAGGGCTTGCTGGAGCCCAGCTGACTTAGAGACTGGTCAAGCCTTGATATGACCATAAGACAAGTCATCATCTAATGCTGCTGCCTTAATTGTCTTAGCCCTATGTCTTTTGGGGTGCTTTCTCCCTTCACTTGGAAATAAGACACCTGTATTTTGACTCCTGTGTTGGGGAACGCAGCAACCACATACCTCTCTCTGCTTTGTGATGCAGGGAGGTGGTTTATGCACCAGGTAAGTAACAGTGAGCTGATTGAAAAATTGGAAAAGAAAATCCATACTAACCTTGCAATGAGAATATAGATAAGGACAGGCTACATTGACCCTGTCTGTGGTGTTCATCAGACAGTGCTCATTTTGTGGCTGCATATAGAGAAATAATTTCATGAAAGAAATAACTAATCCCTTCTGGGGATTATAGGTTACAAACCCTTCTTTATCTGTTAATAGGAACTTTACAAAAGACTGCTTGACCAGTTCTCCATTCGTGTCCTAAAGCAGACTTGAAACCACATAATATATAAATTATATTAATGCAAATCATTATTAGCCCAGATAATAATGGGCTAATGTGGAAGAACATGTGAAAATTACCCTCTGCTTTATAATCAAAGAAGGCCTAAGCCAGCATGTGGCTGTTGTCTACAGAAAAAAAGCTAAGGGCATTCCTTCGAATATTTGAGGCATCGTGATACCCAACAACTAATGGTCAATGTCTGTGGCCTCTGTGCTGTACACACTCTGGGTAGGAGGACATCTTCAAACCACACACCCCCTTTTGAAAGTCATCTCACACTGGGGTGGTATGGTTAACACAAATCCAGTTTCATTTCAACATTAAACAATTTATGAGACTCATTGTATATCATTCTCTTTTTGTTTACATTGAAATGTGGGTAAGAAATGTGATCTTCAGTGGAATAAAGTCTGTGTATCAATTTCACTTAGTTTTTACATTAAATTAGAAAGCAAAATGAAGAAACAACATGTTTTGTAGAAGATATTTTTGAGACTCTATTTCCTACCATACCACTTATGCTCTGGGAAAAGTGTCTTTCCCATTACTTTAAAATTCCCCAATATGGGGAAAACTGCAGGGACCTGTACTGATTTTTAGCTTACTATTTGTCTTTTTTTTAAAGCATGGAGAAATTAATTTCTGCCTTCCCTCAATCCCCATATAATTTTAGAAATTCTAGCTCTCCGGCATTGCATTTCTAGTCAGTCTGGCTTATTTCAGGTGTACAAACAGGCTGTGGATTGTTTTATTAGTTCATTTCAGTAAATAAATTTCTTTACAAAACAGTCTTTCCATGTCCCTTGCCTGTCCCCTGCCAAAAAAAAAAAGAAGGTTCCAAAGATAAACTGATATTTGGAAAAATATATATTAATTGAATTTAAATAAATGTCAGAGATAAATATTAGCCAGCTCAGCTTATCAAAACTACAAAATCAAATTATTTTTAGCTATTATTTCAATTTTAAAAATGCAAAACATCAAGCATTCTGTAGAGACACAAACACTTTATGATGGAAAATAATTTTACTGCCATTGATACTTATAATCTACAATATATAGAATAGAATATCAGGTAATTTAATGATAATGACCACATCCATTCTGACCTGTATGCTAAAGCAAAACTATGGAGAAATGCCACTGAAATTAATGTAATAAAAATGTGGATCATGTATTTGTAATTTGAATACAAAGAGATGTGTAAAATAAAAGTTCTACTATTCTTCTGACATAACAGGAAAAATGTTTTGCATTTAGCTTCACAGAACCGTGAAATAAAACTTGGAATAGGTCTTGGTAACAGAATGTGTAAAAAAAATATGTGTAATTCAATGAAAAATTACTTAACTGTGGCTTTCGTACTGAAGACCCTTCTTACAGTGATAAACCCGAAATGGTTATTATAATGAAAACACGAACCTTTGAGTGAGAGGAGAGGACAATGGAGAGTGTTTAAACTCAGTCTGTTTTGTAAATAACAGTAAATTGTTGAGGGTGAGAACTGATTTTTCTCATTTGCAGTACAGATATTTTTCGATTAGATTTGTGCTAAAATTAATGGTAGACCATGGGGAAAAGAATGTATGTTTTAATTAGCTGAGCATGCGTTTTTTAGATATTGCATGGCCTAACATCAGTGCCTGCACGTGAAGCAGGCTAGTCAGCTACTTCTTCTGTTCCAGCAGAACTACTCAGAACATCAAAACACATAAGACACAAAGACCTTTCTGATGCCCACAGTATTTGAAAGGCTTATCTTCTGTGTGTCTTTCTCTCTGCTATGTAAATGTGCATCCTCGTGATGAACTCATTAGGGTGTTGTTCATGTGTTAAAGTATCACTTGCCAAAACCAGTCCCTGTAAGCGTGACAGTGCTGCCACGACATACTAGAAACTTTTTGGATGTGCCTTTAAAACGAAGTTATCTCATTAGTCCTATTTAAAAATCCCCTACTGGGATTGTTTTCCTGCTCTTTCAGTAGGTATCTGAGAATTTGTGCTCTCCTGGCATTTCCTAATATTGTGATACATATTATACTTGGAGGGTGTTCTAATGGTTAGTGTGAACGGTAATAATAGGGCTTGGGGTTAATGTGGGACAAGTGTAGGGTTTTTTTTGCCTTTTCCACTATCAGCTTCAGGCTGGCCCATGTTGGTAATGAGTATAATTTATTATAGGCTATTGCCTTTAAAACCAGTATCCTGTTCTCTGTGAAATGAGTTGATGCCTGTTAGATCAAATGCAGAAGTCTATGATGCAGACCATCAGTACAACCAAAGCAGAATAGTATCACTGTTGTAATCGTGATGTTCAAAGACTGTGAAATGAGGCACGGTTTGTAGGGAGGGAGAGGTAGTATCTTTTATTAGATGAACCAATATAGTTGGAAAAAACAGATACTTTCAGACGAACAAGCCCTTCTTCAGGTCTGTGCAGGAAAGGCTTTCTGTGCCCAAAAGCTTGTCTGTTTTTTCCAACTGTATCAGTTGGTCTAATAAAAGATATTACCTCTCCCTGCAAACTTTGCCTGACCGAAACTTTAACATTCCTGGCGGCAGCTTTAACAGAGAAGCCGGCGGCACCATGGGCATGGTGTTTTGCTGAATTTCACATGCCATACTTCTGCTTGTGCTTTACCTGCTCTGAACCTCTTCTTAGACACGGGGCAGAAAGGGAGAGTGTGTTCAGTTACAAAGATGTCTCCTTAAACACAGGCTGACAACACTCATTGGGGAGTGTTTATTGCTTATTTTAACTTGAATATTTTAAGAAAAAAAATATTGCCTTCTATGGAGTCTGTTTCTTCCTCCAGCTTAAGAGCTGTAGGTCCATATCTCCTGTTAACACTAATCTTCCCTGCACGGCCAGCCTGTGTGTTGGAACAATTACAGAAGGGAAAATTGTTCCCTGGACATTGCTCTGCTTTTCTGATGAGCCTGATTTGTGATGTGCTGAGGTTCGGAGAGATGATACTCACCCAATAGCTGCTCGTAAGTCTTTTGCGTAGGTTTAGAAAGGGCTCTCCTTGCAGAAAATAGAAGACAAAAATATTTGGTGTCTAGGTGGAAAGTGGATCTAAAGGGGTCTGCTGTAATGTAAAAACAAAAGGAGCAGTGTTTCCAGCTAGAGCGCCAAACATCTTGGAGTCCAATGCGGAAAATGTTTATAGTGTTGTATAGTTTTATTACTACAGACTGAAGGAAAACAGCTTATTGAATGACTTTTGGGGACTAGATTTCATACCAGTGGACTATCAAATAGTGGACAAAGAAAAGCCCTCTCTACTATGGCGTGGGAGTGGGGAATCTCTAAATGGTACTCAGCTTCCTTGGACAGTGTACAAGTATAAATTCTGTTCTTGGACTCATTGAGGGTCCTACATTTGCTGTGAGGTGTTGGGTTGTGTTGCTGGGAGGCTGTGTGGATGCCTGCGGGCACACAGGTTACCAGGCTCAAGGTACTGCCAAGTCCTCCCACAGGGACACTGTAGAAACAGGATTTGTGGAGCTGCTGCCTTTCCACTCCTCAGTCCCAAGATGCTTCACATAAAACCTGTTTACTTGGGCTTGTTTTTTAGCTGATATTCTCTAGTTGTGTTCTGCTCGGTGTTTCCTTATTGTGGTGGGCACTAATGCAAGCACAGCAGTCACTTTTCTCTGTATTGGCCGAACCATGTGTGATAACCACAGTTCTTGCACCCCTTTTGGTGGGATCTATCTCTTCTCAGACAATAAATGTTATTAAAGCAGCAAAGTTCAGTAGCAGGCTCATCAGTGCTGTTTGTTTAATTGTCTTTGGTGTCTTTGCCGCTTTTATAGCGCTATCCTAATGCCAGCTGTTGCTGAAGACTGTAGCTGCAGGGTGAGACAAGGGCTGCGGTGAAGTCCCCAGATGGTTTGGCTTTTATGCTGTTGCAGCAAGAGAACAAATAGTTCTCTCCGCGCATTGCAGAATGAGGTGCGAGTGAGCTGTCGCGTCGTCTCAAGGAGCTGGACCGGGGAGCTAGGCTGAAGCCAGGGCCTGAAAAATGTAGCCTGTGCCTAAGTGCCAGGGTGAAAAATAGTTGGGCTGCCATTCTTCCCTGTTGTATTTGAAGGCAGGGACAGAGGAGCACTTGGATTTGAATATGAAAAAAATATATAAAAAATCTCTATGTTAAACCTACATGTAGACTGAAAATCAGTGAGGAAAGAAAGATCTGAAGGAGGAAAAGGTAGAAGTGTATTTTATCAGACACTGCTTTCATGCAGGTCTTTGTATCCCTTACTCTTCTTTCTCTAGAAGAAAAATGTGTTCTTTGTTTGGTCTCAGTCAATGTGAGCTGGTCTGCTTCCTCTTGTAGATCCCTAAGTATCTTTGAAGCCTTTTGCCTCAACACCTTTCAGCTCTGTCCTTCCAATAGCCACTGATTTGCTGAGTCCTTCCCAATTTCATGTTACATGTGCTGAATTCCTCCCTCCCCCTCCCAAAGTATTGGGATTTCTTTGGCTGTGCTGTCACAAGACTATGATGAGTGCCAGGGTGGAGTCCCTCTTGACTTCAGCCCCTAAGTAGGAAGTGATAAATTGGCCTGAATAGAGCCTTAAACCCTATGAGCCTGTAGCAAAGGAGGTGGAAGACATCCTTTCTGCTTTGAATTCTGCGGTGTTTTCATTGCTGCTCCCCTGCCGTGTTGTGTGCCTTCCTTGCAGGCAGCTGTTCCTTGATGCTTTCATTGAGTCTTGCGTGGTTCTTATTAGCGGCCGTGATCTGCTGCAGTTTGGCCTCCATCCCTGCAGCTGAAGAGGTATCCAAAAAATTGTTTACTTGCTTGCAAACATGAGCAGCCAGCTGTGATGTTTACTGCCCATTCATGTTTGGAAGATCATTTTGCAGCCAAAAGAAAGCTTAAAATCTGGAGACATTTTGGCTTTTGAATAGCTGAGTGGGTAGACACATTGTTTGCAAGCCTTGATTAAAGCACATGTGTTGGGGCATAAGGATGGAGGAGCAAAACAATGCAAATGTAGTGTGAAGTATAGTTTAGGAGCTGAAATACAGATATATACGGTGACATGACAAAATATAAGGTGCAAGTCTTGTGTAAGCAAATAAATGGCACGTATGGCCAAGAAAAGCCAAGGAGAGAGACAGAAGAATGTGACCATGACCTGAATAGGCAGACCACGGACTCTAACGGAGTCTGTTATATGTGAGGACTGCATATGTGGGACAAATCACTGTCATCCAACTCTCTCTTTAAAAAATAATGAGACACACACCTACCACCTTGAAAGCTTAATGTATAAGGTCTGCTGTAAATTACACTTCAGTGTAACGTGTACATAGACTCTGAATGCTGGAACTGGTGCCTCCCTGAATATAATTTGAGGCACATGTGGTAGTAATTTAAAGATACTCTCTTACCCTAATTTCTAATGTATGTATCTTGTAGTGTAGTCTTGTTAACTTTTGCCAAATCTAGGCTAATAATAATAAATAATATTTAATATTTTTGCTGATGTAACAAGTTTTGGAAGCCAGCCTGTTGAATCTGAATGGTATGTGATGATAAAATACTAGCACCAAAATTAAAGGAAGTAGCGAGTTTGATGTGGAATCTTTGTTTGGTATATAATAACTTTTTATTATACACCACTTTTCACTTAACTACTTTGACTGTTGTGATGATAGAAATAAAATTCATTGGATTTGTTCTCTTCAATAAATGAAAGGTAAATATAGCTTATATTATTTTAACTTTTCCAAGAAGAGTCTCGCAACCCGGACTTCTTGTTCCAGTCCTTATCCATAGTAACTAAACTCTTGACAAATGTTTCTTTTCTAGATGGTAACAGATAGTTTCATTCCTCCACTTGAGCAAAATTCCTTTCTTTTTTCTTCTCCACATGAATTAGTAGGTGGGAGCTATCGCTAGTTGCTGTAACGTATGTGAATTTTAGCACGGGTACATTAATGCTTTGCAAACATCTCAACATTTTTTTTTTTTTCTCCAGAAAACTTTTGGAATCATTCCTCTTCTTCTTCCCAGAGGATTCTTCATTATGCATCCTCACATCAGTTTGTGCTCATGTACACAGCAGCCTTGCTCTGCTCCCCGCTTTTCCATGCCCCTGCAGGGCAACAGGTTTCTTCTGCCATTTCCTTGTGCTGTGAAAGATGTACCCATTCCTCGCGCATGCTTTCGTCCTCTTGGTTGGGAATTAAATGCTTTTTAATCACTGTTCTCCCAAGCTATTGCTGGCTAAATAGATAAGTCTTTCTCCTTTTCCTTAGTGAATCCATTAATTCCCAATTCTTTGGCTGCCTTTGAAGAATCTTAGAGCCTCCTCTTCTGGGCAGTTTGCTTCTCTTCCACCACAGGTGACTAAATCTTTCCCTTCTTTTCCTGATTATAAACCAGGAGCTCCCTCCTCTCTGTTCTTCTCCCATCTCTCTCTTTATTTTAGAGGAGATAGAGGTGCTTTTGTCTAATGTCAGTTCTAGTTAGGTGCATATTATTTAATCAGTGACATTTTCTAGAGGTTTGCAACGTTCTGGCTCCAATTGTGTTAAGTATCTGACATTTTCCCACTGGGCTCCATGTCTTTCTTTCATTGGAAGAGGACGTAATAGCCCCAAACACCTTTCTTTCACAAGCTACTATAACTAAAATGATTTTTCTCTGTCTCGGCTCCTGGTTGCAGAAAAATGTAAATGTAATAAAAAAAACCCCCACTATCTTATTTTAAAAATGCACGAGTCCTTAATGTACTACACATATGCCTTAGCAAAAAAGTAAAAAAAATTCCAGACAATATAGTTGAACTATACTTAATTTCTAGGATGCTTTAATTCAGAATTTTGCTTATTTGTAGCCTATCTTTGAGCTGCTTTATTTTTAGCTTAATGAAGAATGAAGAAAAATAGTTTACATTTGGCAAATGAACTAAGAATTTGTCATGCGCATCTAGAAGCTAAAAAGTCGGGCAGGTGCTGCGTTCTGCATTTTCTGTTCTTGTCTTTTGCAGTAGATAACACCAGCTGAGTGTCAGGCTTCGTTAACTATCTTAAGTTCATGCTTTTAAAACACTCATCACTGCTAAGTAAAGTACTTCCTTCATTGTTAGAATAAAGAGTACAAAGACAAAATATTTCATACACTTGAAAAATTTTATTTTCATTTCTCTGTTTCTTATTTGTGAGAAAATGTCACCTTTCTTCCTCCCAGGTGAATGTTTTTGTGCTGAGACCCTCTTGTCCACTTGGACCTAAGTTGCAAATGGCTAAGAGCAGGTGGTTACTGCAGGACTGATGAGACATCCAGGTTTTTTGTCAGAGATTCTATAGAGCTGCTGATGAAATTAATTATTTTATGGGTCCCCACTTTTCAGTGTCCAATTTCTTTTGAACTCCTATGGGTTGAACCCTTCTCAAATGCTACATGTGAAATATTAATGCAAAATTTCCTTGAGACTGGTTTCCCACAAGGATTTTGTGACCAGCCTGTCCATGTGTAAGTCTGTGCATTAGTAATGTTCAACCCCCGCTGACCAGTTTCAGCCTAACTCTTGTAGTGGCTGGAAGGAGAGAGACCCAAAATTTCTGCAAGAAAACTAGAAATTGTGTGAAAAAGAGAGACAGATAGGCTAAGTAATATTTGCCCTGAACTGTATATATATATAACCTATATCAAAACTCTGAATTCCCTTTGCCTTTGCTATTTTTTTTTAAGCTACAAGAAAGACACACAACCATACTTTCTTAGACTGCCAGGCTCCTGAATAGCTGAACAAAATTAAATTGCTTGTGTAATAAGCAAATACATACAGTTAATCAGCTTTTGATCATTTATGTGGTTATAAGGAGAAAGAGATGGTTGATGGCTGCATTTTAGATCCCCATGGGCCATAATTCACTTTCTTGCCACGTGTTGCGCACCTTTGCTATGTAGTCATAAAATCAGTTTGCAACTACATGGAACATAGTTCAGAACAGCCTTTCCTCTTTTTTTTTCTTTTCAGCTACTAGCCAGTGGATAAAGGTTTTGAAAGTGATATAGGCATAAAGCAGGGAAGTTTTAAACAAAAGATTGGTTTTTTTAAAGGAAATAGCAATAGTTTCTCAACTTTGACGTCTTTTTTTTTAATAATTTAGCAGTTTGATACATGGGTTTGTGCTCATTGCATATTAGCACTTTTCAAAAATATATTGAAAAGAGATGGGAAGTGAGTCCAAGATTGTGAATAATTGTGGAAACATCCATATCTGACTGATTCAATTATGATCCATGGTCAAAAGTTGTGTGTATTCATTTCTCAAGAGATTTTGTTCATATAACAGTAACTCAGAGCATAGAAAAGATTAAGATGAAAACAACATAAATATGAGCCTGCAATGTGCCCTGGGGGCAAGGAGAGCCACCAGCCTCCTGGGCTGCACTGGACAGTGTGCTGCCAGCAGGTCAAGGAAGGCTATCCTTCACCTCTGCTTAGCACTGGTGAGACACGTCTGGAGTTCTGGGAGCAGTGCTGAGCTCCCCAGTACAAGAGAGACATGGATATACTGGAGCCAGTCCAGTGTAGGCACCATGAAGATGGTTATGGGGACTGAAGCATCTCTCCAATGAGGAAAGCTGAGAGAGGGGACTGTTTATCCTGGAGAGGTCTCGGGGGGATCTCATCCATATGTACAAGCACCTGAAAGGAGAGTGCAAGGAGGATGGAACCAGGCTCTTTAAGTTGTGCCCAGTGATGGGACAAGATGCAATGGGCACAAACCAAAATACAAGAAATTTCATTTAAACATAAGGGACAAGAGGGAAAGTTGTTGGTCTTTTTTTTTTTTTTTTTTTTTTTTTTACTGTGAAGGTATTAAACTCTGGCACAGGCTGCCCAGAGTCGTTGAAGAGTTTCCATCACTGGAGATATTCAAGACCCAACCAGCAAAGGCCTTCAGGAACCTGCTTCAGGTTACCCTTCTCTGAGCAGGGGAGTTGCATTTAACTCTCCAAGGTGCTTTACAACCTCCAGCCATTCTGTGATTATATGAAATAATAAATTCAGTTTGGAGTTGGGTGTTTTATCTAAAAACCTTATTTCTCACCAGAACCAACCAAACAATTTATTGGGCTAATCCGAAGGTATTATATGCAGTTATCCTTTTCCATAATAAGGAAATATATGAGCATTTTCAGGCTTGAACCACAGTGATGCAAACTGTGGAAGCTTAGTTTAAAACTTGAAGACCAGTCTTTCATTAATTAGCATGCTGTTTGTGCATTCCTAGTTAAAGATAATGTGATTACTTAAAAGAGTATTTGAGATGGCAGTAAAATTATTTTTGTTGTTGCCAATGCAGCTTTTGAAATGCTTCATCTGTTACTTTCTCACATTATGTAACTTTTCAAATCACTTTGGATTCATAAAAATAGTAGTCATCTTGTGGTTAGAAGTCATTCTTCTGGGTGGGAAGGGCTGGGAATACAAAGCAAGAAGCAGCGTCGCAATAAAAAGGTGATTTGAAGCCTATTTCAAAATGATGTCGGTACTTCATCTCATTTTCATATGAGCCCTGTAAGTGGGTCAATGGCTACCTCTAAAGTGGGTGCAGGAGTCCCAGGTGAGACTGCACATCTCAAAGCCCATTCAGAGTTCATGTCAGGAATAAACTCAGCATGCTTCATGTTCCTCCTCTGTTTGGTATCTTGTCTTTCAGAGGAAGGAAACTTGACAGCATGGAAGGATTAAAACTTGCCATGAAGTTTTGGTGCTGTTGACACAATTTACCACAAGGTAATAGGAAAAGTTGCTGTTAGCCTAGAGTGAGCTTTGTGCAGTTCTATAGTTATCATAAGTAGCAGAGTCAGTGTGGGATTTCTGCTGGTATAATCAAAGATAACATCTGTCTCAGTAGCACTAAATATTAAATCAGGAGAATCTGTTACATTAGAACATGTTGGGATGATGTTTAGATTATTGCATTCATTGTATGAAGAAAAGGAGAATGCATGAGTATAGTATAGCTGAAGAAATGACGACATCAAATAACTAACTCTACTAGAAAACTAATTCTTACAGGATTGCAAGAAATAAATCAACTACATTTATCTGAGAAACAGTTAGGGAGTTGGTCTGACTTTCCCACGCATTGGAGTATTACTTATTTCTTTATTTTCTATTTCTTCTCCAATGGACTCATCTTCTGAGTGTCATACATATGCCTGTAATACGTATTTTAGAAGGGACTTGACTCTAATCCAAATATTTAGTCTGTTTCAAACAAGCCCAATTCGCTGCATATCATTACCTCTATTTTTCCTTCTGCCATGAGTAGTGTAGCTGTCCAGCAGCTTGCATCCAGCTGTGAGTGCAGGCATGCAGCTGTTTGGGGAAGGTCAACATCAGAAATAAAATGAGGCAGCTATGAAAAATGCATTTGTGTAGGTAAGTAGCATCATTTACTCTCACAGATTGCATTAATCCTTTGCCATTGAAGATGAACTATCAGCACGAGTTAGTAAGCTGCCTAATTGTGAAGTTAAATAATTGCACATGTAAAATACTTATAACTGGAATATATGCTGATTTTTTACTTTTTTTTTTCTGTTATATTTGTTTGTTTTTAACAAAGTTAAAAAATGAAGACTTACTGGACTGGAGAATCTAAGTAAATTCAGACTTTCTTTGTAATGTTTGGTTAATTCGTGCTCATTTGTGCTATGGTGACACTACCATACAAAGCCATAAAGAAACAGATATTACTTCCTAAGTGTCATTAGAGATGTGTTGCCTTCATCAGTTCTTACAAGTATTGTTTTATCGTGCTTGAGTACAATCTCTGTGTCAGATTTTTTTTCAGGAGCATCTTAAAACACAATCACATCCAAACTTTCAGATATCCTGCTATATCAGGATTTTTTTTTTATCTGTTAATAGGAGATTACCCATATGATATAGTAGCTTTTATCATGAGAATGGATCACTTAACTATTAGGTCTTGCTTTCCCTTATTGGCAATCCTGCAAATTAACTATTGATAACTGTTAGCTGGTATGCATGGTTGGTACCTTTTTTTTTTTTAACTCTACAAGAATATGTTTTGAATATTTCTCTTTCTGCTCTTCCTTCTCGGTTAATCTCTTCCTCCTGTACAGTACACTTCTAGTCTACTTCTTAATTGTGTGCAATCCTTTTTAAGCAATTGAAATTGTGTTGGTTTTCCTTCTTGTAGACATAAAGTGAAGTTATCTAGCACATAGTTAAGTTTAGCACATAGTTTAAGACCACGTGTGGTCTTAAAAGCAGTGCATTAATTAACAATAATTTAGTAAGTAGCTGAAAATATTTGAATAGACTGACAGAAAAAAAAAACTTAAAAATTGGAATATTTTCTTCTCCTTCTAAAGGAAATTAGGCTTCTTTTAAAAACAAATTAAGAGGGGGGAAAATGTTCAGCTGTATAGCTTTTGCTCTGACAGCTTGCTAGTGGTTTGCAGCAAAGTGGACTTTTCACCTGGTTCGTTGTTTTGTGCTTCAGGCATCATTTATTCCCTGGCAGGGCCAAGGCTGCCATTTTTGTCCAGGGAAGAGGAAAATGATTACCCTGTGTTGTCATAAAGCTGTACTAATGTAGTTATAGTTTACCTCAATGCCTCATTTCTTGAAAATGTTTAGATCATTCTTAGGGTGTATGCCCTTAGAATGCACTAAATTTTTATTCAAGCAACAGAAATTTTAATTGATGCAGCATTTGTTGATTGTGCTGTGATGAACAGAAAACTGAAACCACATTCCCCAAATTAGCTGCTGTGTGATGTCTTTATATTTTTAATGGTCTTCTCTTCAGAAGTCCTGTTACAGTATTGCTTCAGTTGAAAAGAACAAACAGGCTATTTATTAAGTGTGCAGTCAATAACATTTCAGCTAATAATGAAAAAGCACTTACAATCATCTGTCAACAGTCAAGGTTTTTTTTGGAGTCATGTATGATCTTCCTGTCTGCTCCCTGGAGCCTGAAGTATTTATTACTTGGAAACAAAGACCCTTAGAGTCAAAGGTAAGCAATGGCGTGCTGAAAGAGCAAGAGCAAGCCCATAAATGGGAATATGGTGGAGAGCACTTAATAATGGACCTCTAGCAGGGCCCACTGTATGTTCAGTCTTCTCTTCCCACCCCATCCCCTCTACACTATTTCAGCTAAGAGGCAGTTCCCTCTGGCCATGCTCATAAAGATTGAGTTTGTGCACCATCATATATTTTACATGCATTCATTAGTCTACAAGGAATCTAATGCTCTTGCGTGTTTGTTTTAGCTAAATAAATAGCATTTCATTCTGCAGATCCTTGTTTTGAGTGTATTGTTGATTACTTTGAGAAGATTCAATGTTCTATGAGATTGAACCTTACACGGTGTTTGGATGAAAGCTGTTCTTAAATATGTAAAGCCTTTGTGATAGTATGGCCCATCCATGTCGTAGTGCAATTATCTTTAAGTGAGCATCCTTTTTCCACATTGTGATTCTTCAGATGTGACAAATCTGTATATGAATGGGCATATTTAAGAATACAACATCAATTAGGAATTAAATTGATCTGTTTTCCATTAACTTTATGAGCAAAAGCTAACAACTCTTACAGTGCAGGATTCAAAGAGCTTCAGCAATGTTGAAAAATCCAAATTTTGTTTCACTTTGAGTTGCCTAGAGATAAATATTTTAAAGCTGAATAGAATTCACTCTAATGAGTGAAGATTATTAGAATGGCTCATGATGCAAGGATGAATGAAATATGATAGTCTCATTGCAATGTTTGGCTCTTGTTCAGAGTTTCAAATAGGCATCCTCAAGAAGGAAAAAGAAAATTGTTTGTGGCTTGTTCGTGGCATTTGAAATACTCTTTGAGGTATGTTTGATTAAAACAGTTTCACAGTCAGCACTGACAACACTGTGAGATTATCATCGTTTTAGAGTTCCCTTTTTGTCGTTCAGTTGTACACACACTATGAACAGCACACCTAAGCAAAGCTCAGATCAGTGCTGCTGTTAAAATGTACATCAGGCTTGTCAGA
>JAHREE010000245.1:24081399-24134384 GCA_033628505.1 Tringa tobata
CTGACCAGTTTCAGCCTAACTCTTGTAGTGGCTGGAAGGAGAGAGACCCAAAATTTCTGCAAGAAAACTAGAAATTGTGTGAAAAAGAGAGACAGATAGGCTAAGTAATATTTGCCCTGAACTGTATATATATATAACCTATATCAAAACTCTGAATTCCCTTTGCCTTTGCTATTTTTTTTTAAGCTACAAGAAAGACACACAACCATACTTTCTTAGACTGCCAGGCTCCTGAATAGCTGAACAAAATTAAATTGCTTGTGTAATAAGCAAATACATACAGTTAATCAGCTTTTGATCATTTATGTGGTTATAAGGAGAAAGAGATGGTTGAGGGCTGCATTTTAGATCCCCGTGGGCCATAATTCACTTTCTTGCCACGTGTTGCGCACCTTTGCTATGTACTCATAAAATCACTTTGCAACTACATGGAACACAGTTCAGAACAGCCTTTCCTCTTTTTTTGTTTTCTTTTCAGCTACTAGCCAGTGGATAAAGGTTTTGAAAGTGATATAGGCATAAAGCAGGGAAGTTTTAAACAAAAGATTTTTTTTTTTAAAGGAAATAGTAATAGTTTCTCAACTTTGACGTCTTTTTTTTTAATAATTTAGCAGTTTGATACATGGGTTTGTGCTCATTGCATATTAGCACTTTTCAAAAATATATTGAAAAGAGATGGGAAGTGAGTCCAAGATTGTGAATAATTGTGGAAACATCCATATCTGACTGATTCAATTATGATCCATGGTCAAAAGTTGTGTGTATTCATTTCTCAAGAGATTTTGTTCATATAACAGTAACTCAGAGCATAGAAAAGATTAAGATGAAAACAACATAAATATGAGCCTGCAATGTGCCCTGGGGGCAAGGAGAGCCACCAGCCTCCTGGGCTGCACTGGACAGTGTGCTGCCAGCAGGTCAAGGAAGGCTATCCTTCACCTCTGCTTAGCACTGGTGAGACACGTCTGAAGTTCTGGGAGCAGTGCTGGGCTCCCCAGTACAAGAGAGACATGGATATACTGGAGCCAGTCCAGTGTAGGCACCATGAAGATGGTTACGGGGACTGAAGCATCTCTCCAATGAGGAAAGCTGAGAGAGGGGACTGTTTATCCTGGAGAGGTCTCGGGGGGATCTCATCCATATGTACAAGCACCTGAAAGGAGAGTGCAAGGAGGATGGAACCAGGCTCTTTAAGTTGTGCCCAGTGATGGGACAAGATGCAATGGGCACAAACCAAAATACAAGAAATTTCATTTAAACATAAGGGACAAGAGGGAAAGTTGTTGGTCTTTTTTTTTTTTTTTTTTTTTTTTTTACTGTGAAGGTATTAAACTCTGGCACAGGCTGCCCAGAGTCGTTGAAGAGTTTCCATCACTGGAGATATTCAAGACCCAACCAGCAAAGGCCTTCAGGAACCTGCTTCAGGTTACCCTTCTCTGAGCAGGGGAGTTGCATTTAACTCTCCAAGGTGCTTTCCAACCTCCAGCCATTCTGTGATTATATGAAATAATAAATTCAGTTTGGAGTTGGGTGTTTTATCTAAAAACCTTATTTCTCACCAGAACCAACCAAACAATTTATTGGGCTAATCCGAAGGTATTATATGCAGTTATCCTTTTCCATAATAAGGAAATATATGAGCATTTTCAGGCTTGAACCACAGTGATGCAAACTGTGGAAGCTTAGTTTAAAACTTGAAGACCAGTCTTTCATTAATTAGCATGCTGTTTGTGCATTCCTAGTTAAAGATAATGTGATTACTTAAAAGAGTATTTGAGATGGCAGTAAAATTATTGCCAATGCAGCTTTTGAAATGCTTCATCTGTTACTTTCTCACATTATGTAACTTTTCAAATCACTTTGGATTCATAAAAATAGTAGTCATCTTGTGGTTAGAAGTCATTCTTCTGGGTGGGAAGGGCTGGGAATACAAAGCAAGAAGCAGCGTCGCAATAAAAAGGTGATTTGAAGCCTATTTCAAAATGATGTCGGTACTTCATCTCATTTTCATATGAGCCCTGTAAGTGGGTCAATGGCTACCTCTAAAGTGGGTGCAGGAGTCCCAGGTGAGACTGCACATCTCAAAGCCCATTCAGAGTTCATGTCAGGAATAAACTCAGCATGCTTCATGTTCCTCCTCTGTTTGGTATCTTGTCTTTCAGAGGAAGGAAACTTGACAGCATGGAAGGATTAAAACTTGCCATGAAGTTTTGGTGCTGTTGACACAATTTACCACAAGGTAATAGGAAAAGTTGCTGTTAGCCTAGAGTGAGCTTTGTGCAGTTCTATAGTTATCATAAGTAGCAGAGTCAGTGTGGGATTTCTGCTGGTATAATCAAAGATAACATCTGTCTCAGTAGCATTAAATATTAAATCAGGAGAATCTGTTACATTAGAACATGTTGGGATGATGTTTAGATTATTGCATTCATTGTATGAAGAAAAGGAGAATGCATGAGTATAGTATAGCTGAAGAAATGAGGACATCAAATAACTAACTCTACTAGAAAACTAATTCTTACAGGATTGCAAGAAATAAATCAACTACATTTATCTGAGAAACAGTTAGGGAGTTGGTCTGACTTTCCCACGCATTGGAGTATTACTTATTTCTTTATTTTCTATTTCTTCTCCAATGGACTCATCTTCTGAGTGTCATACATATGCCTGTAATACGTATTTTAGAAGGGACTTGACTCTAATCCAAATATTTAGTCTGTTTCAAACAAGCCCAATTCGCTGCATATCATTACCTCTATTTTTCCTTCTGCCATGAGTAGTGTAGCTGTCCAGCAGCTTGCATCCAGCTGTGAGTGCAGGCATGCAGCTGTTTGGGGAAGGTCAACATCAGAAATAAAATGAGGCAGCTATGAAAAATGCATTTGTGTAGGTGAGTAGCATCGTTTACTCTCACAGATTGCATTAATCCTTTGCCATTGAAGATGAACTATCAGCACGAGTTAGTAAGCTGCCTAATTGTGAAGTTAAATAATTGCACATGTAAAATACTTATAACTGGAATATATGCTGATTTTTTACTTTTTTTTTTCTGTTATATTTGTTTGTTTTTAACAAAGTTAAAAAATGAAGACTTACTGGACTGGAGAATCTAAGTAAATTCAGACTTTCTTTGTAATGTTTGGTTAATTCGTGCTCATTTGTGCTATGGTGACACTACCATACAAAGCCATAAAGAAACAGATATTACTTCCTAAGTGTCATTAGAGATGTGTTGCCTTCATCAGTTCTTACAAGTATTGCTTTATCGTGCTTGAGTACAATCTCTGTGTCAGATTTTTTTTCAGGAGCATCTTAAAACACAATTACATCCAAACTTTCGGATATCCTGCTGTATCAGGATTTTTTTTTTATCTGTTAATAGGAGATTACCCATATGATATAGTAGCTTTTATCATGAGAATGGATCACTTAACTATTAGCTCTTGCTTTCCCTTATTGGCAATCCTGCAAATTAACTATTGATAACTGTTAGCTGGTATGCATGGTTGGTACCTTTTTTTTTTTTAACTCTACAAGAATATGTTTTGAATATTTCTCTTTCTGCTCTTCCTTCTCGGTTAATCTCTTCCTCCTGTACAGTACACTTCTAGTCTACTTCTTAATTGTGTGCAATCCTTTTTAAGCAATTGAAATTGTGTTGGTTTTCCTTCTTGTAGACATAAAGTGAAGTTATCTAGCACATAGTTAAGTTTAGCACATAGTTTAAGACCACAAGTGTGGTCTTAAAAGCAGTGCATTAATTAACAATAATTTAGTAAGTAGCTGAAAATATTTGAATAGGCTGACAGAAAAAAAAAGAACGTAAAAATTGGAATATTTTCTTCTCCTTCTAAAGGAAATTAGGCTTCTTTTAAAAACAAATTAAGAGGGGGGGAAATGTTCAGCTGTATAGCTTTTGCTCTGACAGCTTGCTAGTGGTTTGCAGCAAAGTGGACTTTTCACCTGGTTCGTTGTTTTGTGCTTCAGGGCATCATTTATTCCCTGGCAGGGCCAAGGCTGCCATTTTTGTCCAGGGAAGAGGAAAATGATTACCCTGTGTTGTCATAAAGCTGTACTAATGTAGTTATAGTTTACCTCAATGCCTCATTTCTTGAAAATGTTTAGATCATTCTTAGGGTGTATGCCCTTAGAATGCACTAAATTTTTATTCAAGCAACAGAAATTTTAATTGATGCAGCATTTGTTGATTGTGCTGTGATGAACAGAAAACTGAAACCACATTCCCCAAATTAGCTGCTGTGTGATGTCTTTATATTTTTAATGGTCTTCTCTTCAGAAGTCCTGTTACAGTATTGCTTCAGTTGAAAAGAACAAACAGGCTATTTATTAAGTGTGCAGTCAATAACATTTCAGCTAATAATGAAAAAGCACTTACAATCATCTGTCAACAGTCAAGGTTTTTTTTGGAGTCATGTATGATCTTCCTGTCTGCTCCCTGGAGCCTGAAGTATTTATTACTTGGAAACAAAGACCCTTAGAGTCAAAGGTAAGCAATGGCGTGCTGAAAGAGCAAGAGCAAGCCCATAAATGGGAATATGGTGGAGAGCACTTAATAATGGACCTCTAGCAGGGCCCACTGTATGTTCAGTCTTCTCTTCCCACCCCATCCCCTCTACACTATTTCAGCTAAGAGGCAGTTCCCTCTGGCCATGCTCATAAAGATTGAGTTCGTGCACCATCATATATTTTACATGCATTCATTAGTCTACAAGGAATCTAATGCTCTTGCGTGTTTGTTTTAGCTAAATACATAGCATTTCATTCTGCAGATCCTTGTCTTGAGTGTATTGTTGATTACTTTGAGAAGATTCAATGTTCTATGAGATTGAACCTTACACGGTGTTTGGATGAAAGCTGTTCTTAAATATGTAAAGCCTTTGTGATAGTATGGCCCATCCATGTCGTAGTGCAATTATCTTTAAGTGAGCATCCTTTTTCCACATTGTGATTCTTCAGATGTGACAAATCTGTATATGAATGGGCATATTTAAGAATACAACATCAATTAGGAATTAAATTGATCTGTTTTCCATTAACTTTATGAGCAAAAGCTAACAACTCTTACAGTGCAGGATTCAAAGAGCTTCAGCAATGTTGAAAAATCCAAATTTTGTTTCACTTTGAGTTGCCTAGAGATAAATATTTTAAAGCTGAATAGAATTCACTCTAATGAGTGAAGATTATTAGAATGGCTCATGATGCAAGGATGAATGAAATATGATAGTCTCATTGCAATGTTTGGCTCTTGTTCAGAGTTTCAAATAGGCATCCTCAAGAAGGAAAAAGAAAATTGTTTGTGGCTTGTTCGTGGCATTTGAAATACTCTTTGAGGTATGTTTGATTAAAACAGTTTCACAGTCAGCACTGACAACACTGTGAGATTATCATCGTTTTAGAGTTCCCTTTTTGTCGTTCAGTTGTACACACACTATGAACAGCACACCTAAGCAAAGCTCAGATCAGTGCTGCTGTTAAAATGTACATCAGGCTTGTCAGAACTGGGAAGGAGAAGATGGTTTGTTAGCTGAAGAGGTCAGGGTTTATAATGAAAAGCAGACTAATTATTAAGGTTGCGAGGGAGAAGAAACTAGAGACCCAGAATCACAGGAACCTGAAGTTCAGATTTCACAAAACCTGACTTAGGTTTTCATCTTCCAGAAACAAAACAATGTGTGCAACTGTCTGTGGGCTTTTTTCCCCAAATTATTTTGTTAGAATTCTAAAGATTTTTTTCGTGAAGGAATGTGGAGAATCCTGTGGTCTTCTCTGTAAATGAAGGGACCTTTTGTGGTTTTATTATTTCCTCTCTGTTTTGCAAGCCTGTTCTTCAGTGATAGCTATTTTATTGGTACTGTGTTTGATGAATGTCTGAGCTGCTTGTTAAGGATGCTTTAAACTTTGAGAGTAACTGGTAATATTTTAGTTATGACTAAACTCATATTTTTGAGATTGGGAGGAAATTTTAAGGAAACATTTTTTAAGGAAAATTATCCTTTCATTAGAATTACTAATGCAGGTGGAATTAAAAGTGTTTCACGTACACCGTGCTGAATTTCTAGAAAGGAGTTTGCCTGTATAGAATTTTATCTCTATTCTAACCAAATTTCTTATATTGATTTGTATTAGGTATATAGATGATTCCACAGATTTGTGTATATATATATGTGTGTGTGTGTATATATGCATATAAACAATTAGAAGTGTTTACAATCCCCAGAAGGGGAGGAGATGTTTGTCTTCTGTTGCTGGGATAGGGAAGGATGCGCAAAACCAAGGACCTGCTCCACAGCGCCCTTCCCTTGGAAGGCATTGATGGAGGAATGTGCATTGTAAATTTAGTGTGTTGAAAATAATCTCTGCTAATTACATTATTTTGCACATTTGCTTTCTTTGAGGAGGAAAGCCTTCCAGAGGTCTGTGACAGCTCACTCTACCCTTCTGCCTTTTCTCCCCTACTTTTCAATCTTTTTCCAGGTGTTCTTTCATATGGATGGGCTTTAAAACGCACGTGACATCTCAGATAAATTAAACTGAAATAATTTACTGGATCACTTCACCTTCACTTCAGTGCTCAATCATATGGCACCCAAAACATGTTTTATTGGAAGAACTCATTAGTGAAGAGTAGACTGTGTAACGTTAACTCTGCAGCCGCTTTCAGTAAATAAATGGATATGAGTCATTTACTCCTATAAATTCTGGCATTAGCGACTAGATTTGTTCAGTGGGAAAGAAATGCTACTTGATCTGTTTTCACTTTAAAACTTGCCAGCCTCTGCATTACTTTGTGAAACTAGATCTTTGTGATAACACATCTAATTTTGCCAGAGCAATCAGAGATGAAGTGATGTAGAGAAGTATCAAAGTGGCAAGGCACTGGTAACAGATTTTTGATTATACAATAAATGTTGCACTGATGCCTAGACTATGTGCTTACAGTTGTTTGCTGACTTTTTATAGGAAATAATTCAAGAAGACAGCATTCCAAACAAGTCATTTATAGGTGTGTCTCTTGCTGTAGTTGTCTTTTGCTGTGTCTTCTGTTGCTTATGGCATTTCTGAATAGGGAAGCACAGTGATCCAGCTGGAAGATTACTATTGATTTACTCTCTGATTAAACAACTGAATTAGTTTTAGATTAAAAAAATGAGTACAGCATATTTTTTCTAACTTAATTTTTAAAGATTAGTGTCTCAAATGAGTGTCAGCTGAGTGAGTAAATGAGAAAGTATTATTATATTAAACTATCACTAAGGCCTTGACCTGCTGTTCATCAGTTTTAAGAGATGAGGAAGTAATTTTTGTAAAGTGTAAAGAACTATCCTGCTGTAATGAGGTGTGTTAAAAACTGTTCCTTATGCTTGACCTCAGGCCATAGAAGCTCAGGTATGCACTGGCTTCTTTTCCCACAATTCACTAAAAATGTTTTTGACGAGATCCCACATACCTTCCGTTACGTTTACTGAGAATCTTTCTCCTCTGACTTCAGCCTTCCAGGAGTTTGGAAGCTGTCGTTAACGACCCAAGTGTCTTTTTTTTAACCCAAGTGGTGTCGTGGCTTCTTTATCTGTTTACTAGTGAATTGTAACATCCCATGCTAGAATGTGCATGCTGAATGAAAGTCAAACATAAGGCATGACATGGACCAAATTTTTCTTCTGCCTGTATAGTTGACTGGAAAGCATCTGCTACAGCAGCGAGGTGACTGGTGCAGAAACTAGTTGTTCCTGATGGGCATCTGTGGTTGGGGAGGCAGACGTCAAATACTTAACTGATTATTGATGTTTTTTTTTTTCTTGACACCTGCCTGTCCCTTATTGTTACTTACAAAAGTAGCAGTGTTAAGTTACCTGTTACATGTTAGTAGTGGCACCACCTTGGGATGCTCCCGTGTGCCCACATCGTGCATTTCTGCTTGGCGGAGAGTCACTGCATTAGAGGAAGAACTTTAACTGTGCAGGGATTCTATTTATATTTTGTTGTCTATCAGACAGCAGTTAGACTTCTCCCATATTTTTCTGCAATACCTTCAAGGTATTATTTCAGACATATGCATCCCAAAGGGTAAACACAGTTTGAATCCCTACTTCTCCTCCTCTGTGGCAGTCTCAAGGTCACATGTGGCCATGCAGTGTCAGGACAGATGAGGAATGATTGGGTTCTGACCAGAAACAGACAGAATTTTTCAAATGGGGTTGAGTTGGTTGGAAACTTCTGGATGCTGAATTAGATGTGTATAGACTTTGGGTACTGGTGTTAGTTTTTGAACTGTTTCACTTATTTCCTATGAGCTTCCTTCCCTCCTGGCCATCTTCATTACACATCCCCAGAGGTCAGACTGAGGAGGGGTTCTGCAGACATGAATATAGCTTCATGGCTTTACCTATGGCATGTAAGTATCCATTCACAGGGAAGTCTGAAGTGTTGTGTTGTAATCCAGAGTTTGAATGTAGTGGTCACTTGGCAAGTCTGGCCTCTGCAGTTTGAGTTTTGAAGGTGGTTTTGCTTTTCTTTAATTGCAATATTGTCAAGGTTTTGACGGAAGTGTTTGATTCATTATAACTTAGCCTAAGGCAATATTTACTTTGTAACCTCTACAAGAATAAAGATATTTAATTTTAATCAAGAAAATAAATATTTGGGGTAAATTACTTTTCTTCCCAAAGTTAGTGATAGAGACTCCATGAAATTTCACTGAAGCTGATAGAAGCTGTTGGTAACTATTTTGTAAAAAAAAAAAAAATAAAAAAAATTATCTTTTCAGTATAGCCTTAAAATGTATGAGTTAGAATACATTTGTTTTTCTTTGAAATTATATTTTTGAATGCAAATATTATTCTTGTGGTGTATCCTTTGCTGAGTATCTTCAAAATGAACATAACGTGAAGTGATTGATTGAGTTATTCTTAGCAGTTTCTCTTCCCTACTACTGTTTAATGGTGTCTTCCCAAGGTATGCCTCGCTGCCCAATTGGTTCATTACTGTCATGTCCATTTCCTCTCCGATTAAACAGATGTGATCTATCTGGGCATCAAAGAGAAAGGAGGCAAGAGGCAAACAGATATCATTTATTTCAGTGTGAGATCACAAAGTTTAAGTTGATTTTAATTTTCCTGAGAGGGAGTGCATCCATGAAGCAGAGATGAATTTTCACAATTTCTGGATAGTTCTATATTATTGTTTGACAAAATCTCTGCTATAATTTCCACAAATTTTAGTGGTCTTTGAAATGATGTCATTAGAGGCCAACCTACTCCCTCTGGCTTATTGAGTCTAAGACCTTGCATTTAAAAATTGGTAGCATAATTTATTTTCATTATTTCTAGATGTAGATGTATATATGTTTTCTTGATATTGACAAGCCAGTACATCAGGGAAAAAACTTTCATGAGATATCTTATTTTTTGTAAATAAATAAGTGGTTAGAAACATCCTGGTGGAAAGAAACATTATTTGAAGTTAACTTTCACACTCAAACTTACAGTTCCACAATTGAGGATAATAAACATAATTCCGTAGATGGTATACATGGTGTAGCATTGAATGACTCTTTGCACTGAGTCACAAAACCTGTGGAAGAACTGAATGCCTCTAGCAATGTCTTTAAATTCTATGGATTTCATAGAAGCAAACCAAAGCCGTGTTCATTAGTGTCTGCACAGCTGATAGACTTTCCCACTGTGCAGTGTACACAGGAGTAGGCTATCATGGAGACTGAGAGCTCAAACTCAGAATGACCACAATTTCCCACATATTGCATTTGAAAATGCACCAGTCTGGATGACAGATGTTCTATCCATGTGCGGTTAATATAGGTTTATCTAAGGTTCTGCTATATTATGAAAACCCTCGGAGGTCCTTATTTTCTTATTTTTCTTGGCTGCTTGAAAGGTAACACTACGGAATGCCATAGCATTTGATCTTACTGCTTCAGTCATCTGCTCAGAGATGAGCAAACTCATTCAGAGTTTCTAAAGCGTTTATTAATCAGAGAAAGCAGCAGAACAAATTCTGGAGGATTTCTGTCTTGCCTTTCCAGTTATAGGGAACACAAGCCATCTTTTATAGGGTCTGACACACAATAACTAATTTCAATATATACATCTTCAGTTAACTTCCTTCTTTAAAATAGGAAAGGCAACTACTGCCTATACAGATAAAACTCAATTCTATGATGGTTTTATAGGATGCCTTATGCTTATAATTTTGGGGGAAGTTCAGAGTTTTGAAGGAAAAAAAAATTAGAGTTTTGGTGTCAAGAAGTAGAAATATACTGAGGTAGAGAATAAGTCTACTGTTGGTAGAACTTGGGTCAGATTTAAGTCTGCAAGCCTCACATAGAGGCTTAGAGATTTTTGAACCTACAGGATCAAGTCATAATCTACGTTTGGCTTTCAGTGTAGACTTTTTTCCCTATTTGGCAGGAATAACCAAGGAAGAAATATTCATTTAAGTGAGGATAAAATTCACTCATTCATTATAGGGTATAATAACACAATGTACCATGAAAATACATATGTAGATTTTTACATGGTAATGAGACATTATGTAAGGTGTTTGTTTGTAGAGGCAGAATATGTTAAGGTAGTTTTCAAAAGATTTAAAAATAATTTTGCAGACCTTTAAAGCTATTTTGTGGTTTCAGAACTATTGGCATGATTATCAGTGTCATAACTGATGTAATAAAAGAAAACAGAATGAGATGCTTTTAAAAATACACAGAATATTTGGAATGTTTTTCATTATTTAAACTGGTTTACAGTTGCAAAAATCCAGACTTCTAGGCACAACTCAGATTTTAGTGTCAGCTACAATCTTTCAGTTTTATAATGTTACTGGAAATAGTTTCTCCTTATAATACTTTTCTTGCTGATGGATGCATTCCTTTTTTCCTTCCCAAATAACCTGAATCTTTCACACTACTGATTCTCTTTTTTCAGGTCACTTCATTCAGCAGGTTTTTCCTTTTTTGAAGTCAGACTAGGTGATTACAAAGCTTTGCTATTATTGATCTTGCTTAAAGGGGATTTTGGAATTGTACTGGTCCATACTGTTCTGTGTCTCATGGGTATTATCTTATGTTACTACTACACCTTTTTAAAATTTGATACTGTTAGTGTATTTCAAGTAAGCCTATGATCTTTGATTAATATTAGCTGTAGAATCTAGATTTAGGGCTAACCAGGTTGCATTTTAAAACTTTGAGCTTAAGTGATGTAGTAGCAACTGTCTTACTATTAATTTGCTGACTTGCTGGGTATGTAAAATGCAAGCAAAAAAGCAGCAGTAATACATTCACATTTTTCTTAAGCCATCATTCTCCTTTCACAAACTGCAGACTGGGATTCAGCTAAACTTTGCACGTCTTTAATTTTGCATGCTGTGGTTTGTCCCATCAGTTTCAGTGGTCAGAGGAGGAAAGGTCCTAGAAATGCCTAGTTGATATTTCCTCCAAAGCTCTACTGTTACTGAAAATTTTGTAGGAGGCTTTCAGAAACTTTGTATAATATTAGGGTGATCTAAATTAGTGTCCACTTCTTTTACATTATGCACACTCTAGCTGTGAGATATTTAATGTAAATTATAGTTTCTAACTCTGGGACATATGTTTTGACATTATGCTAAACATAAAGCTATGATAAATACTTCAACTGCTTGCTCGGTTTTATTAAGTCACTCTGGTTTCAGGTTGTTCAGGGATTTATTTGTGGCAGCTTAAAAGTTTGATGGAATGATATTATGAAACTGCCATGTACATCATTGAGGATGAGAGCTATGTGCAGGAGTTTTATGACTGAGAAACTTGTAATGCGCAAATTAGTTGGAAGACTTTGCATCTGGCAGTTCACCAAGGCTTAGCGATTACCCATGTCATCAAAATGTATTTCCATTTAAAGCCAAAAGGTTTTTGTGGCATCAATGAAGAGCTTCTAAACCAAGGTTTTATAAACAGCGTCCGGTTAAACAAAGTCCACTTCACTACTGGTGTATTACTGACAATAAACTTAGTTTTTCAGGCTGCAGAATAAAAATAAATAAATTGTATGAAAGGAGAGCCTTAACTCTTTGAACCAGGTAATAGGAGCACTTCTAAAAGCTGTTACTGATCTAAGTAGTGAAAGTAAAGCAGTAAGAGTTAACATATCTTTCAATAGATACAGGAGATGAAACTCCTATTCCTCTTAAAACTGCAAATGGGTCGGTGAGCACTGGCCATGGCCTCGGTGGTAACCTCAAAGGTATGTAGGGATGCAAACCTCTGGGTTATGCCAGACTGTGCCAGGGGTTGCAGAAAGTGCATTGGTTTAATGACACAACCTTGATGGACCTGTAAGTCTTGAAAGAGGCTTAGATTTATGTATTGATGTCCTGGGGAAAGTACAAAGGGCAAGGAGAATTTCATGATCATAAACTATGTTTAAAAAAATCTGACTCTGAGATTAAAAAAAACTCCTGTAACTTTTAGTGGTTAATGCAGTTATGATGTGTTTTATGTTTTACTTGGGTAAAAAATCCCAGTTATGCCTGAGGTTTTGATTAAAGGCAGGACATTTATCTGCATTTGGGGTGCCTGTCCTCACAGTGTACACAGAGGGTGTGCATCAAATACAGGATTGTTTGTGCTGGTCTTGCCATCTTCTTTTAAATTTCCCTGTTTTCTACTTCAAGACACCCATCTCTTTAATAGCCTGGTTTTTCAGGGGTTTCATAGAGACGGTGATTTTGCTTTTTGGAAGGATTTTTAAACTTTGAAACTCATATTTATTGCAGGACAGGATTGAGGATTACTGCCCTCCGCGATGCCTCATGCTTACTGTCATGCTGTGCAGAACTATGAAATACTAATTTGGGCACCAAATACCTGACTACTGATAGAAATTTTGAGAGGCAATGTTAATGTGTGTTTAATCACATTCTGAATACCCAAGTAGTCTT
Source organism: Tringa tobata (assembly GCA_033628505.1). NCBI lineage: Eukaryota > Metazoa > Chordata > Aves > Charadriiformes > Scolopacidae > Tringa > Tringa tobata. The sequence goes on from JAHREE010000245.1 coordinate 24,094,357, forward strand.
AATGCTCTTGTGTGAATTCTATGACAAACAGGCCCCTTCTTCAATGTGGAGACCTTGTTTCATAGAAAATGTTTTTGCAGAATTTTTTGACATCCATATTATCTGGGAATTAAGTTCTATAATCATAGCTAGATGGCAGCTAGATGTGCAATATAAGGGGGCTGAAGTAGAAGTGCTTCCTCCTTCTCCCTCCCCCGTTTTTCCACCTGCTTGCAAAAAGCCGTATTTTTTTTAAATTTTTTTTCAGACGAGCCTCATAATTGCCCCTCTGGGCCTGATCTGGGCCTGCAGGAAAGGCCCGCAGCATCTGTAAATCTGGCAGCAGCACGGTATTTCCAGGCAGGAGGGGTGGGGAGCCAGTCCCTGTCTTTGTCTGAGCAGCTGAGAACTTCATCTGAGCCGTGCCGCGGTGTACAGTGACGCCGACCTGTGCCACGGGCAAGGAAAAGCACTGAGCAAGTGTCGGGGCCAGTATTTATAGAGCACTACGTAGCGGGCCTGGAAAGAGAGACGGAGAGAGAGTGCGAGAGAAATCTTGGCTGGACAGAGGGCAATTTTATTTCAGATTTCTGTTATTGAAGCAACATTAAATAAATCCCCCTTGTCAAGTTTAATCTTCTCTTGGTGAATCATAGCAGTCCGGCTTCGCGCTATGGCCAGGTGGAAGCGACTGATTTAAAACAAGACATTTGAGGGTAAGTAATTGATTTAGTGTCACTTTTACCGCCGGCGTCCCAGCCAGCTCGCTGCCCTTCCAGGGCACTTGCCTCCAGAGCTCGGTGCGTGTTACGACTGAGGCACAGTGCTGCCTGCTGCCCAAGGATGTTCTGCGTGCGGGGATTTTGTATACAGTTACAGAGGAATATCGGGTTGTTTCTTCATTTAGCAACGTGCTTGAAAAGGTCAGTTAGCATCAGAGAAGGAATACACGCAGTTTACTTCCACTACTGAAAGTAGTACGGGCCGTTTAAAGTACTATCTCGTAGTAATCTCTTAGGCAGCATTTTAAAGCATCCCTTTTTGATGTATACAGATGGTTGTACTTGCCTGGCATGCCTGCTATTCTATATGCACTGCTTTTAGTAGCAGAAAACAAGACATTCTGCACAAACTTCTGTCTGCTCTTATATTAGCCATCAGGGTCAATGCTACAATAACTGTGGTTTTCTAAGAGGAGCAGGACAGTAGTTAATGGATGTTCTTGCATACCTCGGTTTAGAAGATAAAAAAAATGGTGGGGAGTTGAGTGGGTTATTAGGAGAGAAAAATTCCTTCTCCTTAGTGAATTGTACAAGGTGACATAGAACACACACCCCTGCAGGATATTCCCTGATAACAGCAGGGAAATGAGTGTTTAGAGCAAACTGTTAGAACCACAGTGAGAGATTCTCCTTTGCCTACCTTGACACAGGCAGCTCCCTACAGCTTTTGAAAAATGAACATTTTTCCATTACTCACAGTATTTTTTTTTCAACAGCCTCCTCAATGCATACAGGCTGCTGAGTTCATTAGTCTTCTTTGTTTGCATGTTCTAGGGTGTAATTTTAAAAGCCAGGTTACCTAAAAAGGGGATAATTCTTCTAAAACTCTCTCCTGGCAGCAACATGTGAAATCTGTACAATTCAACATTGATGTTTACTATGGTTAGCTCAGAGAAGATTAATGTGTTGCTTAAAGAACACAGCATTTCCCTGAATGAAATTTATCAGTTGACAGCCCTGGAATTACTTCTTTAAGTTAAGAAAATATAGACTTTGGCACTGGTTGAAGATTTTTGGGGGTGAGTGGGAGGGTGGCTTGCAACTCCAGAGGGTGTTAGACACATACTGAATATGTGTTGAAAACAAAAGTGTGTTAAAATAACTTTAAGCTTGAGACTGAAAGTAACAAATAAAAGGAAATGCAAGATAAGGCTTATGTTAGATCCTTAGCTTTTCTTGCTGACACCAAAGTTTTGCATGCATGACCCATGTAACATAAGCCACCATCCACCGATTTAAAACTTAGGAAGTAAAGGATGAGAGAATTGGTGATTTCCAGATAACAAAAGCAGTCTATATGAGAACCTGCAGAAAAACGTATATATTTAATGGTCATGATTTCCTATGTGTATCATATAGTCCACGTTTTGGTTAGAACACTTGTTATCACAAACACTAGAAACATTAAGAAACTACTTTGGGAAATACAACAGGCGAGACAGAAATGTGCGTTATATGGACAATTAACACTAATAAAACTAATCTGCTGGGAAATTCTGTCATTATGGAGCTATTCCAGTACATGGGCATTGGGAAAAAAAAATCAGCTGCCTTCTAACCAGTGTTTTTTTAAATAGAGGACAGCACTGTCACATCTCTTCGGGGTTTATGAATAAATGATAAATGCAAGCCGAAACCTCCTATTCTTTCCCTCTTCCTTACCCAAATTTATCTCTGCTTCTATTTGAAGGTGATATGGGTGTTCTTTTGTCTAGTATCTTTGCCAAAAGGCAGCTAATAAGAAGTGAGAGAAAGTATAGCTGTTGAAAAGTGACTTAGCAAGGTGTATTTGGACACAGCAGATTACTAGGTATAAGTCCACATCCTCAGAGTGACATTGTTATGACTATACATCCCTAGATGATCACACCTTAAGAGTTTTTACTGTTACTGTATTTTACTATTACCGTGCCTTTTACTACTGTAGGCATACAAATTATTTACCAGCAGTGAACTTGCATGGTCCTTACAAAGCATAAAGTGTTCTTCAGTAATTGCCTGCGTGTATATCATTACCCTGTGTTAATATGGCTTACCTGTTGGTATAAAAAAAGGTCGCTCATTTGTAACCAGGGACCATAAACTGCAAGTGTGTACAGTGTTGTGGAGTAGCTGATGTAGAATGGTATCCACCCGACCTTACAATGAGGTAGGTTGTTAGTTTTCCCATATAATTTAATAAAATATTTTCTGTTTTGCATATTGAAGTGACATTCAAGGGAAGTTGTGGAGAGTAATGTCAGGTTTGTAGATATTGCTCGTCTCGCCCCAGGGAAGAGCGTAGCCTCTGAGCTGAATTTAACCTGTTTATGAGGATCTTGGTGTAACCACGTATTAGCTCTGTAGGTATTTTTGTTCTTTGTCATGGAGTTTTCTTGACCCTTCTTAAGCCCCACAGAGAGATGCTTTAATGGCATGTTAACCTACTGATCAGTGAACTCTGTGCTAATGGGTCATGTTAGAGGCAGAGATTTTCTCTCTGATAGCTAGGATTATCCATGGAAACTCCAATTACCTGCTGGGGTTAGGGTGAGAAAAGTCACACGCTGACTCTTTAGCACTTGTGTCTGTAGGAATTGTAACAGCATTGGGTGTTGCAGGGGTTAATGTTGGGGCTTTTTGACTATTGTTAATATGTCTGGGAGGGCATAACCTGGTTGCCTGCTAGGCTGGGGTGAACTCCCAGGCTGAGTGAGGCTGAAGTTTTCTTCCAGAACTTTCACAAAACTGATGGGTAGGAAGGCTTCGCAGGAAAGGACAGTAAGGATAACTTTTTTTTTTTTTAATGCCCTCTTCTGTCCATTAATAATAGGTGCAGGAGCAAAGACACAGAAATCCATTAGTGGGTCTCTTCATGACCATGTTGTGTTTGTGATTTATTGGGAGAGGAGGGCGGAGCATAATTTCTGATGTTATTTCTCATGATGGTATGCCAATGTGGGAGCTTAGCTTATAACACATCAATTTTGAAGAAATTTTAATTGGGAAAGGTGTCTTGGATCTGGGACTGATTTTCCAGTCAGGGCCAGAACTACAAAGACCAGTATGTTGAATAGCTGATGGAGAGAGCACGTATGTGGGATGTGAAGGATTCAAGTTGAATCTCATGGGTTTGACTGCTTCAGGTCAGGGACATGGCCCTCATTTCCCATACTGTAGCCGAGCACTTTCCCACAGTAGCCTATGAAATACAGAGAGCTTCTCAAGACTCTCCACTGTAGGCTATTTCTCTTAGAACGTATGCTGAGATGCTTACTGGACTGGGACTCATACCTGGATCTCCCATATTGTAAGTTAATCTTTTAATGTCAAGGCTATTGAGTCACTCTGTGCATTGTAATCTGTCTTCAGAAATGCTAATTTTTATCTGCAAATTCTATAATTCAGAGCAGGCTACAAGGTATTCTGGAATAATATTCTCTCTTTCCCACTGTGATTTTTGAGGAAATCTTTTTGAAAGATCTTGTTTTCAAGAGATTGAAGAGCAAAATCTTTTGGTTTTTTTTTTTTTAATTTTCCTTTCCATCAGAGATCTTGGTCACCTCTACTAAGCCATCCCCCATTCAGACTTCATCTTTGGGCAAACTGTTTCCTAGTAATACACATTACGGTATTTCTTTTCATCTTCATGTTGGTTTCCTCAGCATTGTTTTGTTCTTTAAAAAAAAGTATGTTCCCATGCACAGATGGGAAAAAGGGCATAAATTTACTTTTTATGCCAGTGTTGCCTAAATTGTGTTACTTTTTAGTGTCAGAAAGGTGGCACCTGCATCTTTTCTTTGCCATAGCTTACTGATGATGACTTTGGGAGCTCTTCAGGTTTTTTAATAAACTTAAGAGCAAAAAACAAAGTAAAAATTAGTTTATGCAACTAAAGAAAACCATTTATGTTTTGGGAGTCAGAGCTCTTTTGATATTCAAGCAAGTTCCTGTTTGGCTCCCGTCTGTCCCAGAAGTTATTTGTGCCTTTTCTGTTTCTTCCACCTTTGAATTTATGGCTGAACATATTATTTTCTTGACCTGAAAACCCTCCTAATCAGAACTTTTGAACCCTGCCTTGCAGGTGTGCCATGCAGTGATGTTATTGGCATGATGCCATGAATGTTTAAAAATTGAACTGGCATTGGAATTTAATTCTTGAATGGGTGGCAAGTATTACATTTTGCAGTTTGATTTGTATTTGCAAATCACTACCGAGTGTTTCTTATGATTGAATTTCCCCTATGGGTGAGAAAAACTGTAGTTAAAGGGGTTACATCAACAACATTATATATCGATACCGTGAGAGTATTTAATGTCCGAGGGAAATGCTGCTTAGCCTGAGAGCAGGTGCACATTCAACAACACTTGTGTTTACAGAAGACTGTACTTGTGGGCACTGAGTCCCTTGATCACTGACCTTTATCTTTTTTCCCCGCGCACAGGAAGTCCAGTCTTATTTGAGCAAGACTTATTCGCTTAACCAGTGCTCATTTAGGCACACCAAGAATGCAGAGAATTACATGTGGTCGCTTGTTAATGTTGGTTTAGAAATAGCATTTGCAGTGTGAACAGTCCTTTCAAGTTTATCTTAGTGTATGGCATGATATGTGAGTACTTGCAGCATGAAGAAGACTTAAGTTTTCATACAGTGTAAAAAAATGCGATGTTTTTGTCTACTGCTGCTTCTAATTTCTTTGTAACATTCAATATTTGTGTAAAAAAAAAAAAAAGGAATTGTCACTGTCAACAGTTCTCTGGTTCAGAGGTAAACTACTGAGTAGTGGTAGCCTCAGACATATCTTGAAATCTGATCGAGATTGACATTCTTGTACTTTAGGAGTTACAAACGCACAAAACCTCCTTGACTATACAGAAAGAAGGGTTTGGGAAAAGAGCTGGAGCTTTTAATGTGCTTTTCAGTTTAGATGGTGTCTTTCATATTGGCCAATATTGGTAGACTTTAACATGGATGACCTCAACAAAATAACAGTGCTTCAAACAGTGGAAGAATCAGGCAACTAGTCTATGTTCTAAAATGCAAATTGAAAGTCTTCAGCCTGTTGCTTCCTATATGAAACTGACACTCAAGAATGCATTTGTCAGAGCAGAGGACAAAATATTCTGATTTTTCTTAATCCTTTGTGACCCAGATTGTTATTTGCCCCACAAGCCATATGTTTGAAATAGCTCTCTTAAGGTCAGCATACCCTTTACTTAGTTTTCTCACTACGTGCCAGGGCACTGAAGTGGGACCATGGTTTCTGTAAAAATTAAAATAAGCCATTGTAGTTATTTACTGTATTTCATCCCACCTCAGAAAGCATAAGTGTAAAGCGTGATTTTTAATTAACAAGCACATTGTCCCAGTGCTTTGACTTGGAAAATTACATATCAGTATCTAGACAGTTTAGCAGACCATTCATTCCTCCCTCTAGGCCATAAATAATATCCTTCAACTTCCCGGGAATGTTTTTCCGCTTACTTTTAGCAGTCATAGGTACATATGAAGTATTAATGATCAAGGTAAAATAAATGAAGGGTGGTAATTGAATAAAGCTATGCCATTTGCTAAACAAAATGAAAAAACCAACCCTTTCCATCCCTGTATCTCTTTTACTTCATCACTACAATGGCTTGTCATGACATCCAGCAAGAGTTTTGCCTATTGACCTTGAAACGTATCTTTGTGTTTATTGTCAGGACCTTGCTGGCAAATTGAGCTTGACAATGAGATGGTGAAGGCAGGGGGAAGCAGGGTGACCTGGGACGTGCAGTTCTGCTAAAACCTTTCAAGGTCCGTAGAGTGCCTTTCCCTTTCCAACGAATCAAATTACCAGCTGGGCGGCTAGTTTGGTTAGCTAATCATTAATGTGGGACCTGTGAATTATGGAGTTTGTAACCCTTTCTCTTGATAATTAATTTTTTGTGTGTGTGCTAAAATACTCTTCCTCCTGATGCTGTGAGAGCCCTGCTGTTGTCTTCACTTGGAAGAAACCGGTTCTGCTGTACCCTCTTGTGGCCAGCGAGTTTGGGGACTGGCCCATGGTGGGTGCAGTTGGTGGGCAGCCCTTTGCAACACCAAGGGTCAGGCAGCAGTTGCACTGGGGCTGCTGGCACCTGCAGAGGTGAGATGCTATGCTGTGCCCTTCATTTGGGATAACTTCTTTCTCCTTGTGCTGAAAAGTCTGCGTCTACTAAGTTTGATGCCTTCATAGCATTGTAGTTCTGATTGCTTTAGTAGACATGTGGTCTTTAGCTATCTTGTGCTAGCAAAAGCAGGGCCAGGTGGGTACCAACTGATGTTCATCTCTATTCCTTCTTCACACTGCGTGTCTCCCAGACACTTAGCACACAGGGTCACCGTGAGTTTGAGAGTAGGTTTGTCCCATGTTTTCTCGGCACAATAATGGAATGAATTTGAAAGGATTACCCTTGCATTTGCTCAGGGTTGCCTTGTCTCAACCAGCATCTAAGTGAGGTTCAAACCTGGTGTCCCTGCCTTCTGTGTTCAGAGGGGCTTTCAGAGTTCTTCTTGAATGTCCTCAGCCCCACAGCCACGCTACTTTAGCTTCACAGCCTGCCCCTCCGAAAGCAATGCCATGATGTCCAGCCCAAACCATGACACATGGGAGTGGTGGCACCAGCGCTGGACAGCTGGCTCTCGCTCTCTCTCAAACCATCCTGCTTTACTTCTTAAAAATATGAAGATACACATGTATGGTACAAGATTTTTGCTTTATTTCATACCTAGTTAGAATAAAGATGTTTGTTATTTCACAGCAACAGAGCAGGCTTTGTGTGGTAGGTACTAACTGTTTCCTAAGCCACCAAGCACGGCCGTGTAGTCGTCACTAGGCAAGGAGTTTTTCTGCAGCCCCTTTCAACAGTTTGAGGAAAGGAAATCACATACCCAGTGGATGTGGCTGGACAGGGATGCTATCTGAAAAGCAATCACTTTCCCAGTTTTGAACAAGTCCGGCTAAAATGTTGTGGGATAGGAGAATTGTTTGTGAAGTGCATATATGGTCAGAAAATGACTCTGTACAAATGCTATCACCCTTCTCCAGAGATACAAAATCTGTCTCACTTCCAAGATATATCTGCTTTCTTTAGTTCAAAAATAAATGCTGATGGCTTTTTACTCTTATTGGCTCTATAGTCGTATGAGAAAATGAGCTGGATTCTATTCTGGTTTGTTGTTCGTGAACAAAATTGTTAATTGCTTTCTAACCTGAGCCAGAGAGGATGCAGAGTGTCTTCAGGTCAGGCTCCAGGTGTGGTTTGTAAAGTGGGCTATTAGAAGAACAACTTGTTTTCTCTTTTTTGTTTGTTTGTTTTAATCTTGTAAATTAAGAACATGTACTTTGGAGTAGTTGTAAGAGAAATACTGAATTTCATTATGTCACTTCTGCCAAACCACTTTTCATCCTATGCTTGTACTATCAGGTCTTATTTCTCTCATGGAGGTTTTTGAATATTGCTGTCAGTTAGCAGCATCTTAACTTTTTCCACCCTCAGAGCTCTTTAGAATACAGTAATATCTACCACTTAAATAGCAATTTGCATCTTGAGAAGATTTTGAAAGTCTCAGTTAGTGTTTCTTTCCTGTAGGGAAACGGCAATGTGCATGTTTTTAAGATGAAAGCTGAGTGTATAAAGTAACTTACCCTGGGCACACAAGGTATTGGTACCATTTAACCTGAGAATAAGTGACTTGAGCATGTAATTAACTTTCAGCTCTAAGCATATGAATGATTGGAAATTAATTATAAAAAAAGAAAAATGAACTGCAGTGTGGTTACTTCAGCTGTACTGAGTCAGTCACTTTACGCTTTGTAAAGTGTACTGGGGAGCAGGGACTGACTCTGGGTCCTGAGGCCACACATCCAGATGACATCTACATAATAAAACGTTGAAATAAGAAGGCATGTGCTGCCTTGGGGCATCAACCTAGTTCTCTAACTCAAATGAAGTAAAGTTTGTTATCTCTTTTCAGTTCAGGTTTTCCATGAAATACAGGGCATACTGTAATTGACAGGGGGTTTTGCTTTTGACGTAGAGACTGCCGAAGTCAGCAGTAAGACTCTTGACAGCAAATCAAGGGATGCAGGGTTGTGATGCAGTTCAGTGTGAAGAAGCCACTACACTTCTTGGTTGTTTTCCATGCGCAGTAATTTAATGGTTCGAAATGTTGCAAGTCATATAATGTCCAGTTCGGGAGTTTTAATAGGCTTTTTCTTATGTAGAGTTCAAGGTAGCTGGAAAGATGATTGTTTTAAAAAAATTCAAAACAAGCTCTGATTTCTTTTAAAATAATGAATGAAGTAAGAATTCAATTTATGTTAGAGAGCGTATCATGAGATGGACATTATTTTGAGAATGTTTCCAAAAAACTCTTGATTTTGTTTGGTGTGCATGGTACAGTTCATTAATGGGAAGAAAGGGGAGATTTTAGGATTAGGTAAATTTATGCTGTGGTTGATGTTGATCTACAAAATGACAGTAGCCTGTATGCCCAGCTGGAGAATATTGTACATATAGTCATACTCAAAGTATATTGAGAAACCTGACAACTAAACATTAGAGCTGAGTTTTATGCCTTCTTGTAAGGTGGAATATAGCCACAGTGAAAGAATATAAATACTGGACATCTTCTGCAAAGAGAAAGGAAAAAGCATAACAAAACGAATATAGTCAGTAAATCTAATAATGAATTTCAGCATTAGTGAAAGTTCATGTTTATTGACAGTAAATAAATACATTCAAATACATGCAATCTGAAAATATTATCTGGCATATTTTTTCTAGGTTATATCTCTCTTTGTCAAGGTGAGATTCTACTTCATAGTAAAGGAGGTATCTTAGAAATCAGGTGGTTTCAGGGTTTTCAGTGGAATCAGTCATGGAGGAGGATATTATTTCACATGAGTGCGACCAGTAAAATTTGAGACCCTGGTGGCTGGCTTTAAAATGCTTTGTTTCAGTTGTTGACAGTATCATGCTTGCCTTATTTATTGGCCCTGTTGTCTCTGTGCTTTTGGAAATATCACCTCTAATTGTTCTGAATAATTGCAGCAACACCTGCTGGCAAGCAAAGGGCTGATATACTGGAAGCTTTCCCATGGCTGACATCAGCCAACAAACCATTTGTGTCCTTAGCAGATGTTTCTAATTTCTTTTTCATGTGGGATTTACTCAGATCTATTCTCTTACTCCAGTAAAGGCCAGCCAGGTCTTTCAGACTGTTTACCATCAGAAAGTGTATCGACTGGTTTACTGGCACCAAACTTATATGGATATTATTTATGCACAATGTTGTTGTATTTTGTGTATTATGAATTCCCTTAATCTTACCTATATTTTTGTTTTTCAGAAATTTAACATTTCAGATTTTTAACTTTCTAATTAGAAAAAAAAAGAAAGTAAGGAAATGAAGAAAAAAAACAATCCTTTACATTGCTTTTAGATTATAGGTCAACTTGATTGTGTTTGCTCTAGATCTTCGTCTTATTCTGTTACCATAGTGAACCAGTGACTTTCATTTCCATTTCTTTTAACATCCAGTCTGCTTGGTTCTTTGCTTATTTACATTCTGTATGTTTTTACCAGCTTCTGATTGCTTCCTTGCAGTTTTTTTTTCCAAATTTTTATTTATTTTTACTCTATATGCCACAAAGGCTTTGGTTCATATTAGAAAAACAAAAAAACAAAAAAAACCCCAACCAAACAAAAAAAACCACAAAACCCGACAAACAAACAATGAAATATACCCAGATGAATGTACGTGACCCTACAATGGAAAACAGTAACCTCCCAAATTATACAAAACTATACAATGTTAATAATATGCATTTTGAATCTTTTTGTGCTTGGGATGATGTGATCTAAGTAGGAGAAAATAATATCCCTTTCTTTTAACCATATAGATTTGAATAAATCAAAAATTCCACATTACTTGGGACTTCATAAGTTAAATTTTTGGTTCATTGTTCTTTGGCGGGGTAATTACTCTAGTCTGGTGATTCCAAAATGGTATTTCATCAGTGTACAACATGGACATATACCTATAAAATGTCTCTAAAGATTCAGATTGGACCCTCAATGTCTTCCCTCCTCTGCCAAAAAAATTACTCCCTCCTCCTAAAAAAACCCCAACCAAAACCACTAAAAAGCAGAATTCAGCTATCACAGAATCCCACAGGGGCTGAGCAAGCTCTACTTCTTTATTAAATGTAGCAAGAAAAATGGTGTGTTCTCTTGCAATCTTTCTGCAGCAGTGGAGAATTACTAAAGCCTGTGCATTGTCCTTGTGTTGTATATTTTGCTGGGCACCTTTATCAAATGCAAATCTGCCAGCTCCTGTGCATGGCTCTTAATTACCTGTCAGTGGGACTAGTCAGGGCTCACAAAGTCTCCCTGTGTGCTTTCAGGGTATTAACTTTATATATCCAATGCCAGAAATCATTTTTGTCTTTTTATATCAGGCTAGTTGTTAAAATATTGTAGATATTCTCTCTCTTAAAGATATTTATATTTCATCCAGGAGAGCTTTGTTCATCAGTTAGTTGTGTTTTGTATGTGACCTTTTTTCTACAGGGATGTTAGTGGAATAAATGGAGAGGTAGATAAGTAAATGAAGGCATTTCAGTGACCCAAACTATATTGTGTTACTAAAGCTTAAGTGTATTTGCCCTACCAGCTTATGTACTGGGTAATGGTCTTCCTCTGATTCTGCTTATTATTGTTAATTATGCTAAATTGACAATATTGTCCTGTGACTTTTGAAGCAGTATGACTGGCTGTTCCTTATTCAAATTTGGAGTCTATCTCAACTTGAGGAAAGTACCATTTCTGGTATTCTGTGGTCTCATACTAATCAAGAGTTAAAATTATATGCATATGGTGCCCTATTCCAATATATTCCTTAATATGGTATAGTTTCAGCATGAACACATCAGGTTGTATTAGCTAAATGAATTATACACTCCCCCCTTCCCACCCTTTCCTCAGTGGTAAGATACCAAGATGTTTGCATTGATACAGTTAACAGCGTACAGCCATTCTTTCTTTTGGAAGGTTCCAGTTATAATCATCTCCAGGCTCCAATTTGTGCTGTACATGGCCATCTATGTGGGTTTTTGTCCCCATTCCAACCACCTGGGTCCCATTACTCCCATTTGGTTCCCATTGCACTGACTTCCTGTCTGTATTGCAGAATTTATTTCAATTTTTGAGCATTTAACATAAAAGGTCTTGTATAGTCTGTACTTGCAAAGAAAAACCCACCCCATAATCCAAAAAAGTTGATTTAATGTCTATGTATTCCTACTTGCTCAGTGCAACATCAGCCCATAAGAAGACAGTACCAAAGTGTAAGTATGTCTCTTGTCAGAGTTCCTCCACGGAGCAAAGAATGTTTTTAAAATACCAGTTTGTAAAATCCCCATAACCCTGATTCTTACAGAGTCATAGAAAAATGCTTTAAGAGGTCGTCAAGGGTCAGCTGACCTACGGCTGTATCCCAAGGCAGGATCCTTATATGCTCAAGCTACTCTAGAGAGACGCTTTTATGACCTTTTTTTAAATGGGTATTCTGCCAGTTTTACTGGTGTCTCTAGCCCACATGGTATGCAACAAGAATTTTGTGTTGTGCAGCGATGCCTGATGCTGAGGCTAAATTTGCTGTTCTCTTTCTCACTGGGAATTCATTGGAATTTATGGGATGCTTTTTTCATTTCCTCAGGCATTTTTTTTTTCTCTTTTCAAAACATACATATATGTGCATCTTTCATAGCTGAAGTGTTTGCATTGTACTGCACTTCAGAGATTAATGGTAGGTAGACAGGAATAGTTTATTACTTGAAAGCAAGGACAGTGCTGGTGCTATTCAAAAACATGCAAAGAGCCTTAGACCTTTTTATGTGATTGTGTAAAGACAGGGAGATTTGACAGTAGATTTCTTTTTCTTTCTAATCAATTATAATTTTTAATTACATATTAGTGCCGCAAGTGAACATATTGTTTCTGCAGCAAAACAGGAGGCAAATAGTGTCAGTGGCCAACCTCCTCATTCCTCTTTTACTTTTCTCCCCAGACTAATGCCTTCTACCCCACCCTTAGCATTATTTTCTTTCCCTAAATCTGATGCCAGAATCTACGCATCAGATGCATAAAATAACCTGTGCATAGACCACCCAGTCTGAATTAGAGATTTTATGTTGCTCTCAGAGATGATTTTTCCAGGTCCTTGGTCACTGATAACAGGAAGATATACTCACGTATGGGAAGTTACAGCACCCCAGCAGAAACAGGGCCAAGATGCTACTCCATGCCGACTACCCTGCCATTTCAAACAGCAACAGCAAGTGGCTGTATTGCTGTCTCAGAAGATCATGGATGGGGTCACGGTGACTGAGTAATTCCAATACTTTTCTATGGCTGAAAAAGTAACTGAGAGCTAGAGAGGGATTCATTTCCATGGCCATCTAGTCTACAGGCAAATCCTTAAGCTATCTGGATGTATTTATCTCTATTATATGCCTGTTGGGGTCAAGAAAGCAAAGGAGACGTATGGGTCTTTGCTTCCATAAACTGAAATGGCACATATATAGAAAGCTATGCCATAAATACTTGAATTCTGTGAATTTTTAACTTGGTTGGAGGGTGAAAAGACAAAGGCACAGCTGAAAATGCTAGCTGATTAGTCTTGTGTATAAAATCTATTTAAGGGGCAATAGCAAAGTTCTGTATAAAAATTAATTAGAACATAGCACAGTCAGTTGTGATCAAAGAGCATACATTTATTGTGAAATATGTGGTTGCTGGAGACAATTCATTTTTAATTTATTAGATTCCATAAATTGTTTTCTGATAGGTTAGGTACAGAGATATATCAAGCTTATTCATATAATACTGGCTCTGGTAACTAGCTAAGTGAATTACAGTTTTGAAGTATATGCTTACCCTTTAATAGCAGTAGACATCAGCAACGAAACTACATGGAAGTAGTGCTAGTGTGTTTTCAGGATTAAAAAAGCATTTCTAGCATAGAAGAACATGTTGATATTAGTGAAACAAAACCCTGTGCTATTCCTATTAAGGAGTCAGGGAGAAAGTACACATTGTTTTTCTCTTATTGGTGTGATGTCTAGTGTTTTTTCTGAGATGCAGATTTGAAAATGGGGATTTCTGTGTCATAAGGATCTGAAGCAGCTGTGTCGAAGGTGCTCTGGGGTTTTTGAAACATGTATACGTGATGGACTTTTTCTGCATTAATATTTTCTACGTTGTCCTTGGTCTTTTACCAGGGACAGAACAAATCTATCCCTTTCAGAGCACAACCACCCCCACTGCCCTGCAGCTGGTTTAACTTGTGCCATCAGAATTGCCCATATGGGTAGAAGGTAGCCCACATCCTGTGCTGTCCCTGGTATAACAGACATATAAGGCCTTGGTTATCTCTTGCTTTGTCATGTTGGTTCATAGAGTACTGTTAAAATGTATAAAAGTCAATTTTGCTCACCTTTTTTCTTATTTATTTCTGCTTTTCCTCCATAATATGAGACATACTGTGCAGAAGTCAAGGCAGCTGTAAAAATTACAGTGTATATAGAATTAAAAATACAGTGTCAGGCTGATCAGTTCAGTTTATAGGCATAGTGGCTGCAGGAGTATGGGAATGAAGGGAGGAAGATGAGCAGCATTCTAATGTTTGCAGACCCTCAGCTTAATTGCACACTTCCCCTGCTGTTCTCTCAACATAACTAGACCTTTTAGCTTGAACCTGTGCTCATTTTATCCCAGTGCAGATTGGGATTCTTAACAAAAAATTATTCTATGTTGCTGCAGAAACCAAACCTTATTTATGTATATTACATAAAAAGCAACCTAACCTTCATGGTTTCTTTTTTTCCTTTTTTTTGTGTCCTAGTGTAATTGATTTTCAAGTACAGCCCTTTGTGAATGTCAAAGATAATCTGGTAAAGTAGAACAAGATATTTTTCATTCAGAAGAGTCCTAAAACATCTGCTCGGTAAAGAGACCTGATGGCTGAAGGATAGAGAGAGTGTATATATTCTCAGAACTGCATTTGGGTTTCAGTACAGGACGCATGCCAAACTCTTCAGCAAAGCAGCAGGATATTTTTGTTTTAAGATTATTCTGATATCTTGGGCCTTTTTAATGTTGTTCAAAATATCTGGTAGCAATTTAAATACAATATGCTCACTCTCTAATTTAGCAAAGGAACGAGTTTCTCAAAAAGAAACTGTCTTTTGGGGATGTCCAGGTGTGCACATCTAAATCCTGTGGAAGGCTGCACAGCATCAGACTTTTGTTTTCTGAATAAATAAGCTATTGTAAATCAGCAGGCACGAAGCCAAGTTATAATAGAAGAATTTATTATAATTTAATGTAGATGGTGGATAGAATGGATAGATTGTAATAGAAGCTAAGTGAATAATTCCAGTAAATAATTTATTCAATGAATTTATCCTGTTTTTCTACTCAGAGATTGTTTTTACTCCCCCCTTTCCCCTTCCTCCCTATGTTTTATAGCCCCTGGGATTTTTTTTCTCTGACCAGAAGGGTGAGAGAAGTCTTTGTTTCCTTATGTGCTGGGCTGTGCTGGCCACTGTGGCAGCGTTGCTGTTTTGTGCCTCTGCGTCCCCAGGCACGCACACCTGGGACCCCATGCCTGGGGGGAGTCTGGTGAAGTTGGTGGGACTCTGTGTGGGACATTCCTCCCATGGCAGCAATGCTTACAGGGATGTGGGTCTGGCTGTGAGCACCGGTACCTGCAAACACTCCTATTGGCACTGCAAGCAGTCCTCTCCGTGCCGAGTGACTCCCAGCACTGCAGTGGGCATACCTTCAAGGCAAGAATTACTTAGTTATACCACAAGATTTGAGCTTCAGTGTCTGGGTTCACAGTTGGGTAGGACCTGCTCAACAAAGACCTACTCAAGAGGGTTAACAAGGGACTTTCTAGAGGATGAGAATCATGTTTCACTTGGGCCGTCAACATCCTCAGTGTGCTTTTTGTGTATGTGTGTGGTTTTATGGTTTTTGGATTTTTTGGGCTTCAAGGAGAGAGTAGAAATATTTATGCCATACAAACTCTTTCCAAAAAAATGTCTCCAATCCAAGGAATTTGTTTACTGAGTAGGAGCTGTGCTGCTAGGCTGTAAACTGCATGGGGTTCTGTTTCTATTACTGTATTTGCTAGTGTCCGCCCATTGGTCAGGATTGCCCAGCAGGTCAAATCCTTGTCCATATTCTGCCCTTTCTTCTAGGTTTTTTTTTTTCAAGCTTTTAAAACAGTGTTTCTGGACTTTGAGCTTTATCTCTCCTCAGAAGCCCATCCCTTCTCCACCAGGAACTCAACAAAGTTTATTAGATGCTTACCCGTCCAGTTGATTAATTTTTTTCCAATTCCCTCAAAGGCCCAAGCTGGTCCTCCACACTTCATGTAGCAAGAGATGCAGATTTTTATAACATTTCTTCTCCTTATTTCTTTGAATAGTAAAAGAGTTTCATGTAAGAAGAATTAATGTTCCTAATTGATATTTGAAGTAGGGCCCACTAAAACAAATTGAGCTGCTGACATTTCATAGCTATCATTATTCCAAGCAGGTTGCAATCTTAAGTAGGCATCACTTCATCAGGATTACAATGGCCACAGCTTGCTTAGTGCTCAAGTAAATACAGCACAGGCTGAACCAAAATTTGGCCAGTAGCTTGAAATTGTAATGTTCGATTTTGGAGCTCTGAGCCACTGGACTGGGATACAGAAATCAAACCTTTAAGGTAGCAGGAGATCCAAAATGAAGTGCTCATGGTGTGCGCTCTTCCCTTCCTCCTGTGGGAGAAGCAGATTAATGGACAGTGGTGAGCAGGTCCTGCCGTGGTTATATACCTGCCGAGTTCATCCCTGCAATTACTAGATCTAAGTCTACAGTTATTAGTATTGTCATTCTGTTGTATATGTTATCTCTTTGCCCTTCATATTTATGTTTTACCTGTATTAATGTCAAAATCTATTGCACTATAAAATCTGCTCTTCCATGCCCTGTGTCAGTTCTTGCTCCTGTAGCTCTAAGACATCATCTACCTGTACCTGTGAAAAAGGGCTTTAATCCTAGCACTGCATACTCAGCACAAGTTTGGAGTGATATCACACAAGATCATCCATCTTTTCCATGTTGCTGTGGGTCAGGCTTTCTCACTGAGCATAAAATTAAATAGCAGGTTTGATTTCTTAATGAAGCTTGTAATTTTCTTTTGGCAAAAGTGAAATTGTTTGGTTTTATATAGATAATCCATGTACTCTTCAAAGTGACACTATTCCTCTTGAACGACTTGAAAACAATTGAGTTTAATATTAATTTATAAAACCAAATTATTTTAATAATAGAATGTATGAACAATAGTCTAATCTGTTCAGCAGTCTGCTGTATTTTTTCATTGATTTCTCTATTAATATTGGAGCAAAGACAGTAATTTCTGGTGCTTTTACAGCTGTGAAAACATGCCTATTGCGAAAACAGACTAAACTGTACCAAAGGACTCACTGTGCCAGCAATATTTAATACTTCATTGTAGGTCCACTGTTTTAAACATCTGTCCCTCATTTAGTATATTTTTAATACAGAATTTTTAGTGTGGGCAAAAATGTAACTGTTTATAGTAAGATGCTCTCTCTGCTACTGAGAAAAAAGCAACACAGAATTCCATGAGAAAAAATATTTTTAATGATTTATAGGATTTGGGTCATTGGCCCTAAACCTCTATAAAATTGAAACGAACACATTTCTAAGAACATGAATGTGGTCAATAAACAAAGTTTCTGTGAAGTAAATAAGGAAGACAGGAGGAAGCTGGAAACGGAAAATGACCACGTGGCCCCTGTACTCTGCTGCACATTGTGCATAAAAAGGAAATTGTTGAGTTATTCAGGCGGAGGTGGGTGGATGCAGAAGTCTCGTGTAGTAAAAAGGAAGAATTAGGAAATGAGTTGCGTATGAAAGATACCGAGGTTATGGCTACCTGATGTAATTATTAATGTTCTGCAGGCATCATAGAATTGCTTAGGTTGGAAGGGACCTTAGGAATTCATCTAATCCCATCTAAAACACATCTTCAGATGGTGTGTGATAGGAGCATTGGAAAGATGTACGAGGATCTTGCTGTGAGTTACAGTCCATAAGCTTCTGTAGGGGCTGGCCACAGAAGAGAGCACTGTGTGTACAGTATAATTGTTCCATACCAGTGTAATTTCTACCATCGTTCTTTGGATGCATACAAAAATTAGAAAATCCATGTGCTAGCTTGGCTGATGTGTTTTACTGGGGATATGTAACTTTTCTGTAGTGGTGAATGTAGAAGTCATATCTTATACTGGTTTGTTTGTTTTTAAACTCTTGATGTGAAAATTACAGACTTCAGCAGCATCCCTGTGTAACATTCCTACAGTACATGAAACAAGTCCACACAAAGAAGAAAACACAGTGGTTATCCTGTACTAATTTAAGTTTCCAAATCCATGGCAAGCGCCCATGCTCATTTCATTTATTAGAAATGCAACGTAGATTAATTCCTCCCTTCCACAGGTGTGAGACTGCCTCACTAATTTATGAGAAAAGGACTTACATTTTCATCTGTAACAGCACAAAAAAGTTCTACCATTAACTGTTTGTCCTGCAGAAATGGTGCTGGGCCACTAATCAGCTTGTTCAGATGACATTTTCCTACATCAGCCTGCTAGAGTTAGCCTGTGGAAAGAGATGTTTTATCCTGCAATGTTGGAAACTGAATACTAGAGTTGCTATTTTGATTTGTAAAATTAAGAGGTCAGAATGGGAACTCCATGTTGGGACACAAGTGTTTAATGGTGAGACTCAATGACATCTTAATTACTAGGA
The DNA here is from genome assembly GCA_033628505.1 of Tringa tobata. NCBI lineage: Eukaryota > Metazoa > Chordata > Aves > Charadriiformes > Scolopacidae > Tringa > Tringa tobata. The sequence continues at coordinate 24,113,021 of JAHREE010000245.1, forward strand.
CAAATGTTATAGGACTGTTTGTGTAGGAAGAGTGCTTGAAATGATATCCACAATTGCATTTAATATGGCTTCCATTTGTTCTTGTATTACATCTCGGTATAATTTATTGATGGGATCAAGTGCACGCTGACCAAGCTTGCTGATGATACCAAACTGAGTGGGGAAGTGGACACTTTGGATGGGAGAGCCACCCTGCAGGAAGGTTTGCCCAGAGAGGCTGTACATGCCCCATCCCCAGAAACATTTAAAGTCAGGTTGAATGGGGCTCTGAGCAAAATGATTTAATTGAAGATGTCCCTGCTCATTGCAGGGGAGGTTGGTCTAGATGGCCATTGAAGGTCCCTTCCAACCCAAACTATTCTATGATTGCATGATTCTAACATATTTTGAGGTTTTTTAGTTTTTGTGGGTTTTTTTTAAGCAGATCTATTCCTACAGTCCTCTGTGATGGAGGGGGTACGCAAATTAAAATGACGCCCTTTTTACTGATGTACCTAACTTCAGAATGTGCAAGTTATAAAAACATTCACCAGTATACCTGATGTACACGATAATGACAGTAGAAAAGGAAGCTAGGATGTGTCCCTCTTCATTTTCCACAACTGTTTTGGAAAGAGTCCCACAAGTGTTGGCAAGCTTCATATCTTAGTGGAAAGCCATGTGATTCATTCTCCTTTCAGAATTAATGCTTCAAACAAACAAGGGATTGTAAAATGAGACTTTGTTTCAATGAATGATATGGTGTTGGTTTATAATCAGCCCTCAAGGTAAATCTACAATTATTTAAAATAATATAATTATTTTGTGATCAGTAATTAATTATTTGGTTTGTATAGAAAATAAGCGATATATAAAAGAAAAAAGTGCAACGGATTTCAGAATATCCATTGTCAGTTGGATCACTGATTGCTGGAAATTATTTTTTTTTAAAAAGTATAGTTAAGGTAATTCAGCATGATTTCTTATTAACTAAAAATAGCAGAAATCTATTTTTTGTAATATGCCAGGCATATGTTTTTTCTTTGCTGTAGAGGCAGCAATCATATACAGGTGACTATGTATAGAAATTTGTCAAAGAAAAAAATCGGTTTTCTTTTGAATTTTAGACCATTTACATATATTCAACTAGGGTTATTTTGAATTAGATATGTAGAATCATAGAATTGTCTAGGTTGGACGGTACTTTTAGGTTGCAGGTTGGACTAGATGATTTTAAATCTGATAAAAAAGCCATCACATGTCTCTAAGTACTATGTCAAGGTATCTTTGAAATACCTCCAGGGATGGTGCCTCGACCACTTCCCTGGGCAGCCCATTCCAATGCTTAATAACCCCTTCAGTGTAAAAAATTATCCTAATATCCAATCTGAACCTCCCCTGGTGCAATTTGAGGCCATTTCCTCTTGTCCTCTCACCTGTGACTTGGGAGAAGAGACTGACCCCCACGTCTCCACAGCCAGCCAGTTTTTAACACAGCAGAGAGTACTCCCATCCAAGCCATGGGCAGCCAGTTGCTCCAGGAGGATACCGTGGAAGACTGTATCAAAGGCCTTACTGAAGTCTAGGTAAACAATATCCACAGATGAAAAAGAGAAAAGTGTAAACGTGTGTCTCTGAAGATGGCCATTGCAGGCAGTTTCTTTTAGGAACCCCACCCACAAGTCCTGAAGTAGAGTCTGGAATTGTCAGGATCAAAATCCCAGTTCAAAGAGGTGTAGGCAGGCTTGGGGGACTGCTGGGGTAGAAATTCTATCTGACAATTCCTGTTATTAGCAGTTTGGTCCCCTCTGATAGGCCTCCATCCTTATAGGAGCACCTGGATTAGTCCTGCAGCTGTATAGACTTAGTCACTAATTAAGAGAACCTGATTTTAATGGAGTTACATCCAGGGTTAAAACTCCGTAGGAAGCCAATTGAGAGATTCAGAGGTACTGACTCAATTCAGACTGCCATTGGGATCACCAAAAACTTGTCGGGGGTAAGACTTATATGCCTTTTGTAAGGATATCTAAAACAAAATTTCTGAATTATCTTTTAATATAAAACTGAAAAAAAGAAAAAGAAAAAGGTTTTCCATCCCTTGCCACCATATGCATGGATAACTGTGGTTCACATACTTGTTTTAAACATTATAGAAGTAAAATATCCCAGTGCTAAGGGCCTGGTCTATACCAGGCTCAACAACACGTTTCTGTGCATTTTTCCATTTGACCATACTGTGAGATAACAGTTGTGAAGCAGCTCTGATGTAATAAAAAGTGCCAATTTCATAGGAGATTGTAAATGACAAGCTCTGTGTCAAATTTAGCTGTTCTTTGGAGGTAAAAATGGAAGCAGAGAAAATTAAGAGCCCAGTATAATTAAACATCTTTCTGAACTTTTGCATTTTATATATTATGTTAGTTTTCAAAGGTGAGGGCCAAAGTAAATGTTTGGAGTTCGCTCTTGGCGCGGTGGTGGGGCAGAGATTGACATGCGTTTATGGTTCCATCATGGACATTGGAAAAACCCCGCTCACCGTCGGGGAGGAACGCGGTTGGCATAGAGTCAAATGCGCGGCGTGGAAGCATTCACCCAATTAGTGTTTTAACAGCTGCTTAAGGTTTGTTTCAATGGGAACAAAAATTATTGAGCACAATTTTATATAATTAGTAGAGCATAAAACACGTGGTGTGTCTAATTAAATGTTTAAAACTATTGACATTACATAGCTACTGTTGGAGTAAATGAAGTGGAAAATCGTTATGATTTTTTCAGTTGGTAAATTACTTCACAATACGCTCAAAGGCCCATTTGATAAGATGAACTCAATCCTGATACAGAATGATGAGCACCAGTGGCCTTTTCACACCCCACAGGTATGCGGAGGTCTCACCAAGTTAACTGGTGCGACTGGTTGGTATTTTAGGGCTTTCAAGTCCCGCCAGCTTGTGCCCGGCTCTTCAGAGCATGCTGTGTTAAATGCAAGTATGTCCCGCTCCTTTGGTCCGCTACTCCTTTATCCAAAGGGTGACAAATTGTGCATTGTGGAGCTGAAACCCTCACTTTCTGATCCCAAAACAATAAAGCCATTGAATAAAGACCCATCAGGCACCTACAAAGGAAGAGGAGTTTGGAATTGCTCGCAAATTTGCTTTTAAAACCTGACATATTTCACAGATTGCTGTTGTTGAAGTATTTGGAATTTGTTTTGTAGTTCTCTAGATAGATGTGGAAATGTAATTATGTATCATGCAACATCAGTTGTGCGATTAATTTAAATCCAGTTGTGCTGCCTGGCGGAAGGCTATTCTGTCCAATCTTATAACATCCCTGTTTTCATTTTTATTTACAGGAGTATTGAACAATGTTGACAGTGAAAGCAAACTTTTGAAATTATTTTTTCCCCCATTTTAATCAATACTGCTTTCTCCTAGCCGCTTCTTAATGACACACTTTGTCATATACAATACTTTTTTTTTTCTACTTTAAATGTTATTAAGAAGAAATAGCACAAAACTAGACAGAGATGTTTAATTCCAGCTGTGGCATTCAAATCCAACAAAGACAACAGAATAACACTGAATTTACACTGGGCTAACTGAGGGTTTGCCCAGCCTTTGGCTCTTCAAGCCAAATTTATCATTCTGTAATCATACTTTTAGTAGCTGTCAGTGTAACCATAAAATGAGCATAAGCATGGGGGAGAGGTAAACATTCTCTAAAAGAAATTGTATTTCAGGGAAATAAACAAAAAAAAAAAAAGAGAGCAGTTGCCTTCTATGGAAACTGATCGTTCTTTTGTTTACTGTGAACTTCAGGAAGTGGTGAAGTAGGGTTAAGTTGTGATTGCAAGTTGCATGAAACATGCCAGCACTGTCTCCCCCAAAACAGTGGATCGCTCTTCTGGTGAGGTAGAAGTGAAAATTTCATTTCTCAGTGTCTTTCAACCATTGGAAAATACATAGAAACCCTGTGTGTGAAGTACTTACTAATTCCTTCTTAAGGTACAGCGGCAAGCCCATAGATTGAGGGGAGGTACAATTTTGAATCTTCCAGAAAGAGGAGGAAGTTCTAGCAGAAGCGATACAGGATTTATACCAGGGAAGGGCAAATGGCAGTAGCTTTTCCCTTTCCAGGGCCACCAGCAGCCTGTTGTGCAAGTGCTAAGGTACTTAGCACTTGCTCTTACTTAGCACTTAGCTCTTACTGACATTGCAGTGCCTTTGGTGATGGCTCACGCTGCATATCCAAATCCAGAAATATCTGGAATGCTCTGGTAGTCTATGGATTCCCTGAGAAGACAGATTTGCAGTTAGTGGCTGCTGTTGAGCCTTCTTATTTCCTTTCTCAGTAGGCCTTGTATTCCTGGAGGCTTCGTACTCAAGAGCTTGAAAGAGAATAGTTTTTTTTAACTCTTATATTAGGAGGGAGAGACTGGGGGCAAGTGCATATAAACCAGACCTACTTCCTAGGAAACTAGAACTTTTAGCTGATTTCTGTCAATAACTGGAATTCTACTGAGGGACTTACTGTCTTAAAAACTCTCTGGTATGGCATGGAAAATGATCTGCATTTTCTTGACCTACCTCAAGCACAGTAAGGAGTCCATCTTTTTCTTTGAGGAATGCTTTCAAACTTAAAGGATTTTATCTGCTATTTTAAATTTCCTAACATAATTTTGAAAAAAACTATACTGGTGACTTCAGGAAGAGCAGAAGTGGTCATCTTTCAAAATACCATGAGAAACAAGGATCTGCAGAAAACTGTTGCGTGTTTTCAGTGTGAGACTTTTGGAGGACTGTGGCAAAAGCATTGTGGCTGTGCGTGAAGCTGTGGGGCTTCAGCTGTGAACTGAAAGAGTTAATTTTCAAGTTCACCATGAGCTGTGTTTACTGATCCTTTCTTATTCCTTTGTGATAATTGGCACCTCAGATTCTCTACTAATTAATTGGGTTGCAAGGGGCAGGTGGCGCCATTCTATTTTGATAATCCCTGTCAGCAATGTCTGTATAATCTCTTTGTTTAATTAAAATGAATTTGTAATAGGGGTGCATGAACTTGCAACAGTTTTTTGGGTTTGTTTTTTTTTTTTTTTTCTTTTCTTCCTTTCTCTCTTTCTCTTCTGGCTTTGCTTTGCTTCAGTAGGCGTTCACTGCTGGGGGCATGTCTGCAGTTGTGGCATTGCCACAGTCTGTGTGCTATTGTCACTCTCCAGACTCTTTGGAAATGTCTTACCTCATTAACACTCCCCCAGCCATAAGCCATTTATTTTGAAACGCTGTCTTTTTTTTTTTTTTTTTTTTTTTAACAAAGAACGTATCTGTTAAAGAGATTTCAAAATTTCTTCCTACTTCAAGTTAAAAACAGTTCAAAAGCTGTATTGCCTTTAAAAATTCTTTTAGTTTAAAGCAAAATATTTAACCATTCAAACACATTAATGTTTTGTCAATTCATTGCTTGCATATCTCCATGGCCCTGACAAAAATTTAAAACAAGCAAACAAAACCCAATGCCAAAAGCATTGCCTATCTTAACTCGAGTCAGTTGAGGCAATATGAGCAAGGGTCAACTATTTTTAACAATCTGTCACTGAGGGTGGATTTCAGAATGGAAAGCTGAAAGTTTAAATTTCTGTGAAGACACCCACAGTTTCAGTGTGTGTTTTATTACAATTATTGAAACTTGCTCATGCCAACTGCAAATACAAAAGTGGTTTGTAAACTTTATTCTTGGGGAGATTGCATGAGTCCAAAGGTCCCCCCCCTTCCCTGAGAGTCTTTCTGGTGTTTTGTCTAGCTCATCTTCACATTCCAGAGCAGAGGACAGGAAGTTGCAGGAGTTGGAACAAAATATGGCATTTGTTTTACAAACACTTTAAAGGGGTAGGAAGGTGAAGGATAGATGCTGAAGGCTTCCTAAGACACGGAGGACATTTCACATTATGTGCTCATCTCCTCCAGTAGCCTGCCAGCTCACTTTTGCTAGCTATATTCTTTCCTTTTTTTTTTTTCAAGGGGAAAAGAACCTGAGAGATATAAGAATCCAAATCTTGGCCAAAGTTTAGCTGCAAAGAGGTCTCTAAAGCAGTCTGTCAAACTCACATAGTAATATGAATGCACACACTTGCCTAGAAATTAAAAGGAAAAAAAAAGGTGCTAAGTATTACTTAGCAGTAATTAGTAGTGATTCTATGATTAATTACATTACCATCACTTCTGTGTTTAAGACAGGGCAGGTCAGGAATTGACAGTGGCACTCATTGCTTCTTTATGTTTATTTGAAAAGAGTAGCACAAAAGATCACTTCTTCAGGAGCACATATCCTGGCATTTCCTCAGATCCCTAGGACCTTCCTGTTGCAGGTGTTCTTCTGTTACATTTGACATGTTCACTTACATTTTGTGCTGAAGCCACATATCCATTTTCCTGGGGTGTGTTTACTAGTGACAGATAGGTGGGAATATCTCTGCTGTATACCTCCAGAACTTGGGAACTGTACGGTGCCAGCCAGCGTGGTGATGCAGGGTGTGTTTCATGCCCCCTTTCCTACCCATTCTTTTCCTGGGCTGTCTCCCTGAGGTCCTTCCTCCCTCTTATTGAAAAAGCAGCTGGTGGCTCAGTATGAGCAGTTAAGGTCAAACAACACTCCAGTTGTCTGACAGCAATCATTACACCCGGGAAGTCAGCTCACATGCAAGAGATGAGGTCCTAAAGTTACAATGAGGAATGTTTTAGAAATCTGTTTGAAAGATATATTTTTTTAATAGATGGCAGGGAATTAGCATTTTCAATGGGAGATTGAAGGATAAGCAGGCAAACTTGTCAGCACCCCCCTGCAGCACTCTGAATGGATGCACGGAGCTGCCAGCATTTGTAACCTCATCATTAGCCTCCCAATAATTGCTCTTTGTCTGATATCCCTAGTGTCCACACTCAAGTGATCAAATGAAAATTTCTGCTTTCATGCAAGAAAGAAAAACGAAGTTTCTAGTTCTCACCAAGTCAGGGAGAAGTCTGAAAACATGATTTCCAAGAGCTTGAAGACTAGCATGAAAATAAATCAAGAAATTCTTGTGTTCAAATCATCTGTGTTTTAAAGAGAGGATCCAAAGCTACGAATGGGCTTTTACTGTTAAATGAGAATGAAAACATAAAATGGACACCGTGCAAATGACGCCAGGGTGCTTTTACCTTTCCTAAAAATCCCAGCCTGCAAAGACATTGCACTTTTCCAAATGCATAGGCATTAGTATATAGCAATATGGATTTTATTTCCACAGTCATAAGCTGTTTTGCCACTGTTTCCCCTTTACCTAAAGGGTGCTGTACCATGCCTGCTTGGCAAGGGAGAGGAAATTTCAGTTCTCTCTCCTGGCATTTGGTGAGCTGCATATGGAAATAACTGAAATAACTTTTGCAACACAGCAAAAAACAATCCCTAAAGTTTTCTGGAACTGGAGATTCATCCACAGATTTGTCTGCCTCACAGAAATTTAAATTTTTCTGTTGTGAAATTGTACCTTTGAGGTACAAGACTGTGCAGATGTTTTAAACAGAAAAACATATCAGTGTACAGTGGGAGAGAAAAAAAATAGCTGAAATCTAGAAAAGCCTAAAAGGTCCAAACTAATCTTTTATCCAAGTTGGGTTTTGTAAGAACTAGGGATCAACTCAGCAGCATCTTGTCTGCACAAATGGTGTCTACTGCAAGTGTGACTACAGTGTGGTTTCTCTTCCTGTTAATTAAGAGTAATTAGGGTGTTATTGTGTGAAGGTGTGTCTTCAAAGTTGTGTGTAGGCCCCCCATTCTTCTGCTTTATTAGTACGTTTCCTGTAGTACCGATAGCCTTAAAAGCTCTGCTGAGTTCTGTTTGTGAGCCCAAATGAAAATATTTGGGTAATTGTAACAACTTCTGAGACACAGAGCTCTCTTATTTGGGGAGTTAATGGAATTCCTGTCCCTCTGGCTTTAGGCAACTGATTCCCAGGTAATTTCATGGTTTCTTTACAGATATCTCCTCATTGTGACTATAATGTATATGCAGTATTAATTAATAGACGCACAATTCTAGTAATGAGGCTGAGTGTCTGAGAGATGTATGTGATATGCAAGAAATATAATAATTAATAATAATAAGGATGGCTGACATGGCATTTCAGCTATTTCCATTCTTCCTGTTTTGAGAGTCTGAGTTTTCGTGGTTTAGTCAGGGTCTGTTTGGTTCCAGACTTAGCTAATTCTAGATTGCCACAGGCAAGTGTGAACATGTTTGCTCCCTATTACTCTGTAGAATAGAACTGGAAACTACTAACATGCAGCATTTAATTTGTGAAAATCTAGCTTTGAACATGAACACATGGTAATTTCTGTCCAAGTTTTAATATGGCAGGATCTGAGTACCTCCCAAAGTAATTCTTCTCTTCTGCTAAATGTTAGCAATAGCAGAATAGCAATTCAGTTGCAAAGACTATCTTGCAGTCTTTGAAAGAATTTCATATGTGCTAGAAACTGAATAAAAATTATTTGTGCCACAGAGGATTAGATGCCTTCTGGGAATTCCATATCTGAAACGTGATTTTATTCTTGCTCAGATGCCTTGAAATGGTAAGTCCATTTCTGTGGTTCATATGCAGTTGCTACAGAGAATCCGATCTTGCTGATATGAAAGCAAGGAGTTAATGCTGTCAAATGGTCTCATTTAATTGCACTTATGTCTCCCATGTAGATTGTGAATAATTCTTTTTAAGTTGACACTCGTGACGTCGAAGGGGATAGTGAGCGTCATCCGAAACTTTTATTGGGAGCAATTTCCCTTTTGCAGTCTAGAATGTGGGTATTTAGGAAATTCCTCCCTCCTCTGCCCCATAAATTCAGCGGTTCACAGGAAAAATTGTATCAGGTAGGTATTATATAGAAGATTGGTACTTGAACAAGTAGGGTAAAGAAGACTGAGCAGTAGGAAAGACTCATACAGTGGTATGGGGAAGGCACAGAAGCAGCTACATGAAAAATTCCACAAATAAATTTACAACAATAAAAATGGTAACTTCTTTATTTACTGACAAAGTTATTTGTCAAAGCAACTGACCCCAACTGATAGACATTAAGTAGCCAGTAAATGTGATAAATTACATTGTAGATTATTAATTTAGATAATTTCTTCTCCACTTCACAGGTAGTGGAATTATGACTTGCCAAAACCTGATCTTTTGAGCTGGCAAATATAGTGGCATTGCAAATACTGTCCTGTTGGTAAGAAACAATTTTCCTAGGAGATGTTGTGATGAATCCATTTGGGCAGCTGTTACAGAGACTCATACTGTAGAAACTCCACTCTTCTTTCTTGCAAGATCCTCTCTGACCACTTGAATACTAACATTCCTTTATACGTAGTGTCTTATGCTGACTTCTGTGAGTTATGTGTTTAGCCAAGGTCAATATTTCACGTTGATTTTTGCCTGGAGTTGATTCATGATAGAGCTTAGATGTGAAAGCTTGCGCCTTTTTTCTTGTTCTGTAAATATATTGAGTTGAATCTCTAATACTGCTGGATATTGACTTTTGTTTGTTTGTTTGTTGTCTTTTTTTTTAAGGTGTGAGTACCCTAAAGTCTTAGTAGAGATTGAATCTATTCAAGGTCTTGTAGAATAGTTCCCTAAAATTTATCTTTAGTTGCTTCAATAGTGTTTATGGGGAAAAAATTTTAAAAAGAATCCAAGTCTTCAAGATAGCAGACTTCTGGGTTCATTTATCAAGAATTAAGATCAAGAGTAACAAGTTACTGAAGTGATCAAGATGCTGACTCATGCAACATATGAGTTTTTGAACAAGTCCTACACATTTTGGATTTGTTTGGCCCGTGGAGGAGGGAGAGTTTCCTAAAGTGTCAAGATTTTAAATCCAAATTCTCAGCGTATATTAGTTTTATCCTAGGAGCCATTTAGCATACTTTTTTATTTTTTTCTTATACAGGCAAGCTGTCAGCACCAGGATGTAACCTGGAAATTAAATATCATTTGTTGTAGTAAGATTTTTAAACATTATGGTGACTGTGCTTTTATACTTTGACTGTATTTTTAAATAGCGCTTTTAAAAAGGTAAACAGTTGCTTCTAAAGAAACATGGAAATAGCATCTTGATTTGGTAACAGTTCTGAGAAATAGCACTTCTTCAGTGTGCCTGAATTTAACAAGTTGAATAAATTCTTTGTTTTAAGCAGAATTGTTACTTCTGGGAGCCTATTGTAAATATTAGTGTTATTGTAGGACCATTGCCTATGCAATATTTGGCCAGGATTCAAGAGCGCAGCCACTCTGACAGCTGAGAGTGACCACACTTGGCCAGCGGACGGCTCTCCTTTCGCACTCAGGCACCAACGCGTGGCCTCTTACGGCCTTTCTCATGCTCTTCAATGGGGTCCGTAGCTCTTCCCTCACCAACTCTTTCTATTGCCTTTGAGATAGCTCGCTATTTGCCTCCAGCTTTGAGACCATAATTGCATCCTAGGCACATGCATAAAGTACCGTCTCGGTCTATATAGAATTTTAATCATTGTAGCACATCAATCCTAAAGCGCAATACTGTCGTCGGAATAATGGCCTTTTAGTTATCAGAGAAGGACTATAGTAAAAGCTTTCAAGCTGTGTTTGCATGTCACTGAGAAAGTTTAGGGCAGCACTTGTAGTTGTTTTAAGAATTATCAAAGAATTGCAGTAATCCCCTATAAATTTGCAATAAGGATATTCAAATAGCTACCTTTCATTATCTCAGTTTTCAGACCTGTGTTGTAAACTTGTGCAAGCTTATAGGTGTGAAGGAAGCAAGTAGTTCCACTTTCCCTATATTAGCCTGTGTCCTGGCAGGGTTAGAGGGCTTTTCAACCCAAGATGAATGATAAATACCCCATTCAGATCCGCCTCGACAAAGCTATTTGTGAGTATGGTTCAATAGCTTTTGAGAACAAGAGAGAAAAGATGGGACTAACCCGTTCATGTCATGTTACTTCAGCCACTGAATAGGCTTGTGGTTACTGCCCCATCTATCTGTGGAAAATCCCTTGCAGAGGTTTTAAAGAGATCGTAATCAGCTGTAAGGTGATATGTTAAAAGGACTACCAAAACCACCCATAGAAATTTGAAGCACTAAAGGGGCAAACACTGGAGACAGAAAATGCAGACGGCACAGCTACTGTATTGATTTGTTTTTCCTGGAATTACAAACCCATTCTTCACTTAAAATTAGTGATCGGCAGGGGCTGGCTCGCTCCGTTCATGATCTAGACCCCACTTTTCCTTCTCCCAAGGATTGTGTGGGTGTGAGCAGACTAGATGCACCACACTGGTGCAGTGTGATCCCTTCCCTGCCACCTTCTCTTCTGGAGGCTCTCAGAGAGGCGTGCGTCTGTCCTCTTGCTAAAGAAAGAATTCCCTCCGTCATGGTATGGAGGAATCTGTTGCAAGAATAACATGCCTTGTAGGTGTCTCTGCATGAAAGGGAGGCCCGTTGTGGCCAAAATAAGAGTTGGCATCTCTGGTTCAGGTTGGTTGTTGGGTGCAGCAGCCTTCTGAAGCTGGACAGAAAAACATCTCAAGTGATGAGCAGAGAAAAAATAAGGTGATGTTTAAAAAGCTGTCTTTCAGCACCATAGCTCTGGGAAACACTTTTCCCAATGCAGGATGACACAGGAAATAAGGAGGTTTTCATGACATGCCACAGCATTTATGTGTGAGCTCCTGGTGTTTAGGTTGGTAAAGCTGATCAGACCACAGCAAATGCCTGTGGAGATTTGGTGACCATCAGCGATCGGTATGTAACCTGAGCTCAAAACTGGAAGGATCCGTTAACTTACCAGCAGGCTGCTCATCTAATATTAACTATCAGAAAGCAAATTATTAATAAAATAATTGACATAATCTCTAGCTTATATTTGGGCCCTGTAGCACCCCTGACCTATGCTGGAAGTTCTTGATAGGCATCATTGATAGTAACATAGAGGTCCCTTACACTGCTGAATTCTGGGCCGGTATATTGATAAAGTAGAATGCGGACAGATGTTTGCTGCCGGAACAGATGTGCTGGTCTTAATACATTACTGCTTATCTGCTGCTGATTACTGCCTTTCTTCAGGAAAGAGGTGGCAAGACCACTGAGTGCTTCTCATCTGCGTCGGTATAAGCTCTGATATCTTGCCTTAAGCTGCTGTTGAAGGCTGTTTAAACTAAGCCCAGCTGACTTGTCTGCAAAATAGATGGGGGTCTTGCACAGTTCGCTCTAGCTAGTGTTTTGTAAGCACTGATAACATTTCAGCAGAGACAGAAACGGATGTGATAACTTTCTGTGTGACTTAAAAAATAGCAAAAAAAAAACCTTGTAAGAAGACTTCCTCCGTGATCTAGATCAAGAAGAAAGGAAGGGACATTGCTGTTACATTGTATGTACCTACACCACCACCATTGACTTAATAACCATACATCTTCCTAGTTTATAACTCTTTAATGCCATCTTAACCAACCCTTAGGGTTCCTAAAGCTTGGAGTTAATTAAAATATATTGTATTTTCAATTTGCTCATTTTTGTTAGCAGCATTTATGAAGTATACAGATTTGAATAGTAGCTGCCTCTATTATTCGTGCTGCAGCTCCACACAGAATTAGAGAAGCAGCATCTTTGCAATTAGGAAAATAAATAGTGGAGCTAAAGAAACAAAACCAATCCTTCAAACATATTCCCTAGATTTCAAATAGACAGTGTTTCTTTAACACAGATCTGATTTTGGAGCTGGGAGCAGGGTGTATATTTCAAGAGATGCCAGAAATATCTACGTATGAGAGGCTGTGTGGTACTGTGGCCAGTGTTTGCAAGAAAAAAATGTAAACATCTTAAAGATAAAATATTATGTGCTTCCTTAAAAAGCAGAGGGTGTTTAACTTGTAATGTTGCATGCTTAAATTAATGGAGGTAAGAATATACTGCTAATTGCTGTACAATTCGGTGGAACGGACCATCTTTATGTACAGCTCATGTTTCATTCAGTTCTACTGTCTAATTCCACAGGATGGTTTAAAAATAATAAACACGTGAATATTTGATAAACAAGGTTGGACTGTTTCTTAAATGGTTCTTAAATACACTGTCACAGCTGTAAAAGTAGCTCAGAATTGCTTCTGGAGGTTTCTTGCTTTAAGGTTAGGGGCATTATGTTCACGTATTGTGTAGGCTGCCTGCATGAGTTGCTGCAAAGTTCATTATACTGCTAAGGCTGTCAGTGGTATTTATGGATATTCATGTGCAGTGAACCCTTGAACCTGAGCTGGTCATCTGAGCGTTGCTTGTAGTTAGAGTTGTGTTTATGCTTAACATTGGTAGTACTATTTAATTGCTCCCTAGGAAAAATAATTGCAATTTGAACTCAGTTGTATAGTAGACAAGGGATTGCAAAAATGCCAGGCTCACAGGAAGGATCGTCCTTCTTATACAAGTATTAATTATTAGACTTATGTTTTCAGGCTCCTGTTTCTAGAGTTTGGAAATGAATGTGGAGCAAGTATATAATTCAAACTGCGCCCTGTCCCACTCCCATTAAAATCAGTAATGGCAAAAATTGCGTTATGGAATTAATCCTATTTCAAAAATATTTTCCAGGCATTTTTCATGTCAGCTGCAAACAGGAGAAAGGGTGATGTGCAATAGAGAGGAGTGGAGATCTCGCCTTATACTCATCTGAAGAATTTCTAATTCAAAGTATTGCAATGTTATCCCTGCTAAAGTTTCAGTTCTCATAATATAATATCAGATGAGAAAATCCTGCGTAACGTCTGGTATGTCAGCAGAACTGTTATGGTTCTGAGCCTGGTGGTGGTATACGTGTCTTCAGAGTTGCATTTTAGAGCTCTCCTGCTAGTGTAAAGGGAGTTTATATTTCTGTAACTCTAGTGGGGATTCCTTTGGCTTGACACAATCCTGGGAATGTCTTTCAAACCATGTACATACACAGAACAGATGGCTTTCATGGGAAGCAGGAACTACTGCTCACCATGTAAGATTTCTTTTTTTTTTTTTTTTTTTTCCATTTCTTGGTAGCTTTCTAACTTGAAATAATCCTTCCACAGATACCATGTAATGTGAACAATGTCTTGATTCTCTTTTCTCCATCCCTCTCTTTTTTTCATTTTCCTGTCGAATTCAAGCAAAACAGCTTTTCTCAGATTCTGAGGGTAGGGCTAGGTTTTTTTGAGCTTTAAATTCAGTTATTACTGAATTTAAGCATTTGGAATGAATGATAAATTACTGAAACTAAGCTTTAGTGGGGAATTTGACAATACAGGGCACTGTTTCCTCTCGGGCACCAATGCAATCTGACCAAAACTCAGAAATTTAATTCTTGACAGAAAGGTAGCTGCATATGAAAAATCATTTTTAGAATGTAATGCATTTTGCTTGTAATTTGATTAATTATGATCATTTTGTAGTAACATATAGCAACATCAGTGAGTGATCTGTTGTGATAGAATATGATATGAAGTGGCCACATAAGATGATAATCAAAGATCATGTTTTATCTAATTTTCATACTCTTGCACTTAAAAGGTTGTCACTATAAATGGCTACTTAACTAAAAAATTGTCTGCCCCCTGCAAATATTGACTTATTAAATGGCTCTGCTTTCTTATAGCCATGTGTTTGCTTTCCAAGACTTGTGACCTTATAGGAAATTAGCCCTTTTTTGGTTACAAAATAGCAGTAAATAGAACTACTACTTCTTTTGCTGTGTTACTCACTCCTCTGCACTCTTGTCACTCTGGCAGTCAGTTTCTCATAGATTTTGTTTATGTTTCAGTACCTTAATAAAAAAGATGTGAACACGTAATCAGATAAAAGAAAACAAAGCAACTTCAAAAATTTCGTTCAGTTATCTTTGTAATAAAATCAGGATTTGACCTTGAAAACGCTTCCTAGTTACTACAAAGAACAGAAGCTGCAATTTAGTATTCAGCTGCTTGTACAGTAATGAATTACAATCTAACATCAGAGAGAAAAAATAAGACTCGTCTATTGTAATTCTTTAATTGAAAATGTATCATTGTAGAATTGTTACTTGGATACCACTCGTATTCTTCTGGAAATGTGTTTCCTTTTATTAGCAGGTTGATTTATTTGATGATATTACAGAATTATAGGTTAATTTTAATCTACGAACCTTCTGTCATATTGATATTGTCCAGGTACATGTTTTAAATAAGCATGTGACTTCTTGTTGTCTAGTTCTTATTTTTCATCTGCATATTTGCAAGTGCTGAGATTAATGTATTAACTACAGCCAGAGAACTAAATTAGCACATTTTAAAGAAGGTACATACAGAGAATATATCAAAAATAGATCAGCCAAAATTAATGAATATGTAGAAAAACTGAATATGGACACGAGTAACTTATTATGTTAGACCTGAGTGAAAATAATAGGAATTGACAGCATAAAACTGTAATGTCTATTTGAATAACATCTCTTAAAGATAGTGGGGAATCGTTCAAGAAAAGAAGTTGCGTTTCTGTGTTTGTTTTGGTCATGTTAGATTTGGGAGTCTCCCATCAGCTTCTAGCTTTCATCTGAGAGTATGAGAATTACCACAGGCTGATGATGGTTTACGGCCACTGAGAGACAATGAAGATACTAGACTTGCATCAGCACATGAACTGACCATGCAGATGTTGCTGAATCAACCCAGCCAAACAAAAAGTATAGACCCTACACTTCAGCCTACATATTGCTTGGATGTTTTGGTGTAGGTAGTTACACTGGAGGCAGGAAAAAAAAATAACTACAAGGTCAGTTATACTTGGAGAGTTTAGTGGTAGAAGTTTAACGAGCTCCCAAGAGACATCCCTGTGCTGACCAAGTGTAATTTAATGGAATAAATTTTGTCAGTATGGTTTTGGTATATGCACACACTGTTTTCTGGAGATTTGGCAAAATTCCTTTTGTGGTGCCAGAGCTGCCAAGGGCCAAGCAATGATTATGGATTTCTTGAGCAGCATTTCAGCGATGACTCACTGAGGTAAATTCAGCATCATAAGACCTGTGTGATAACCCTTTCTAGGCTAGTTATTCCTGACCAGAGCAATCACTTACTTCAGTTGCAATGAGTGGCTGGAAGCTTGTTGATTGGCAGTCTTCACTTTAAGAGCCTACAAGAATTTAAAAGCATGTTATGAGGGTTATACCACTAATTTCAGCTGGTTTTTGAGCAGCGTTTTTATTCTATGGATGAAGCTGGAGCCTGCAGGCCAGGACAGTGCACTGATGGTGCTCTGCATCGGAGGAGCTGGTAGCAAGGCTCGCAGACTTGCAGTGCATGGAGACTTGAAACCGATTCCATCTTAAATAAGGTGTTACAATTATGCAAGAGGTCTTCATCAGTGAAGTCTCAGACATCAGAACTGTCCTTAATGGTGAACGCACAGGTTGTGCCGTTAATGTTGGCTCCCTTCTGCACTGAGATGTAGGGACAATTTTCGCCTTGCCAGATAAAAAAAATATGAACTGCAGTAGCAACTCAGACTGCAAACAGCCTATGCTGTGTGCTCTTAAGGGAGTATGTTTTTGAAAGACAAATTCTGCATAACCCTTAAAAACTGTGTTTAATGCTTATTCAAAGTGCGAGCAGGGCGATCATAAAAACTGACACCTATATTTATGGCTTAAATAAGATGATCTGTGCTTTGATCCTGCAAAATCCGAGCATAATGCTCTACCACTGAGCCTCATTCCTTCTGATGGTATGAGTTATCCTGCATCTCTCCTCAATTCTCGATCTTTCTACTGTGACCCTCAGCAAAAGAGCACCAGTCACTGATGCTTTGGACGTGCAATGTGCCCACTAGGTAGGTGGTTTGTGATTACCAGCTAGCTTTACATAGGCCACCCCTAGGGCTGTTGGAGACAAATAAATCACCGCAGAGTTGTCCTGGATTTAAGCCACTTAAAAGGCCTGTGAAAATATTTGTTATCCAGATACCTGAGCTGGCAAGCCCTTTGTACACACTTTTAACTGCCTTACACATTTTGCATGGTTTTAGGCAAGCAAGTTGAAAAAGTAATTATTGGCAGTTGGAGCAGGAAATGTGTTTGCAATTTAAGTGCATGTAAATAGGGAAAAATCCCATTAAACTGCAGTTGATGAGACTATGTACAGTAAAGTGAAAACTAACCATTTTGATAGAGGTAGCTGATGCTATAGAAGTTTTTGTAATGGAGCACAAAAGTTGTTCCCATTTCCTCATAGAGCAGTTTAACACATCCCAGCTTTTCTTGCTATTGCTCCATGTCTCGCTTACATCTGCTTATCACCGAGGCTTCTCTGTAGAGGTCCCTGTCCTTGAAAATGCTTTCAGGACACCCACAGCATGGCTTGTAAGATCTGATAGAAGGCGTATCTATGAAATAATCAGGCCTCTTTTTTGTCTTGCTTTTATTTTACACTTTCTGTTCCCCCTGGGGAGGCTTGTCTCCCGTTCTTGGGAAGAGCTGAGATGTCCAAGGAGCCAACCAGGTTGTGGAGCCTCCCCCAGAAAGTGCAAGTCCATGGCTCCTTTGAGATGAGTAGTTCCTAGGCTGGCAGAGAAAGGGGCCTGTCTACATTTAAACAGAATGATTTACAGGTAAAGGAGCTTGCTTAGCACATGATTTGTTTTACATGCAAAAGATATTTGGGATTACACTTCTAATGCTGTTTTTCAGCTGTAGAGAATGACAGCGAAGAGAGCTGCTGCATCTCCAGATTTGTTCCAGCTCCTCGCCTGGGGCCAAGCCTTGGTTCCCCTGCACCCTCCGGCTGCTGAGGGTTGCTCTGCGAGGAGGGCTTTGGGTGACTTTTTTTTTTTGCACAGAGATTGCTTAAACAGCCAATCCTTGCTCCATTCACCCCGGCGAAGGAAATCCTGTATGAACTGGAAAGTGTTAGAAAGGATTTAATGAGATTATCATGAACTGTTACTTCACAAAAAAATCTTAAACCCACAAGCAGCTGTGCTGTGTAACTGGGGACAGGTGAAGGAATGTGAAGGACTAAAGAAGCTGTCTACTTATTTAAAGAGGCAGAGTGAAGGGTTTTTTTTTTAAATGTTTTATATGCATTTTAACTAAGAAAGCACAAACAAGCAAACAAAACCTTCCACAAAAAAAGGGATACTATTGAAGTCAAATATCTTCAAATGTAGATTTCTTTTTAATAATATTGCAGAAAAAAGTGATACTGAAATTAGTACTTGAAAATTCAGTAGCCTAGTGGACTATGCAAGCTTCTACTTGCCTTCAAGTTCATCGCACCAGTTAGAAGTGACTCAGAAAGGTCATATTGTGTCCACGTCATATTAGGGACTGCTTTGAGGTTTTGACATCTCTTCTGTTGTAATACAAAGAATTTAGTAGCAAAGGAGTGGAATTTGGTTGGTGGTGGTGGATGGAATTGGTGTGGTGGGTTTTTTTTCTTTTTTCTAACGTGCTTGTGGTAAACCCGTAAATACAGCTGAGATTTATTTTGATGCCAAGTACTGCCTGTGCTCTTTGTGACACGGAAGTCATGAAATGGATTTACTTTCTGTGCGTTTGGTTACTTCTGTGGTCTTTGTGTCCCTGTGGCGCACCTGTCATTATAGGATAGTTATAAATAGTGGGTGTATATTATGGCATTAACCTCCCTGGAGGCCTGGGTACCTAAAACCAGCGTGCCACTGTGGTTCTTCAGGGTGATCAGCTACAGAGCAATGTGACTGCAAACAGAGGAACGTGTTGTTTTGTGCAGTAAAAAAAAAAAAAAGTGATTTCAACTGGAATTTGTTACCCGCTACGTAAGAGGTATGGGAGAAAAAAATATCCTCTGCAAGCATTTAGTGTCACATTTATTTTGGCAGATGCCTATCTTGAATTTGCAGGACACTTTCCAAATCCATCAGATATGCATTTAGGGAGGGGAATAAATCTATGTCTTTGTCCATTTATTGCTTGGGATAAAGGCTTGGCGTCTGAAATACAAACTGTGGTGAAAGGAACTTCTGAAATATGAAATTCTGCACTGATAAGATACTGTACCAAGAGACTGCCGTAATTTGTTTGGTGAGAGCATTTTATGTTATAAAAGCGTTACCTATTATTTTTATGCATGCTTAAAACCCATTAGTGTAATTTTTCTCAATTACAAAAGAAGACAAAGTTTATGATAGAGCGGATTATTGATGCAGGTTTGAGCCTTGACATTTCACGCTTTCAAATTTGGATGTTAGCTGGTGTTACAACCACCTTGAAAGGTCTCACCAAGCAGGGAGATGGTCGGTTTGCCTCACAACGTACCAGGCGGGAGTCGGCATGTGCAGAGATGCACGTGCGTTGCTTAAGCTCCCTAATGGTGTGCCAAGAATAGGACTGAGCCCATCTGCCCTCGACCCTTCAACCCGGGCCAGGCCAGAGGGCTAAATTTAGGTTCCCAGGTGGTGAAAGGGACCGAAGAGCAGCTGCCAGCTCTGCCTGCAGCAGGTGAGCGGGCGGACTCCTGGGGACAGGGGGGTTTGACCCCCCAGTGGGAGGCTGGCTGCAGATCTCATCTACGGATGAAAGAGGAAAGCCCTGAAAAAAAGAGTGTGAATCATTAAAAGAGTTTTTTGACGTAGTTACAGCCCTCTCCTTGCTCTCCTCCCCTCTGTACCTAACCATCACACCAAACCAGCCATCTCTGTTGGTCTTCCTCTTCTGCCATCTTGCAACCTTGTTCTTTGGCGTATGGAGAGGGAAAGGAGAAATGGAGATTTGGGAGGCACACTGTTCCTGCCATGTTAACTGGGAAGGCAGTGATAAGCTACTTCTGGAATTGGTTTTGGATATGTTAGCCTTTGGAGGCAACAGTGACTTCAGAGAAGGAAAAAGTAATTATCCAAATTAGCTTAGATCAGAAAGAATCAAGTAAAGCTGCGAGATATTTGCTAAAGTCATATGAGTAGGCAGGTTAAAGTACTTTAGGCAAATGCACATTGTCAAATATGAAATTCTGGTATATTTCCTGCACACTTAATTAACTCTGAGTATAAAAAGCTATCCTTCTTGTCCTTTTTCAAAAGTCAATGAAATCTTCTTCTTTGCACAGTGACAAAAGTGAATAAAACATTTGACTCCAAAAAACAGATACAGCTGATTTCTGAAAGTGACTGTGTTGCTCAGTGAGTGCCACATCCCTCTGGGAACACTGCATTTGTATCCAGCCACCCCAGCTGACAAAAAGGTGCAGCAGAAATAGGTAACTAAAGTACAAGATGAACTGTCTCCTAGAGGAGCGAGGAATTTAAAATTTGGGGGCTAGTTAGAAAGGACTTCAATAAGAGGAGACAGAGGAAGGAAAATAAAATGATACATATAAAAAGAGGAGGTAAATTGGATTCTTCCATTTAACTTTTACATAATAAAAGACAGGAGACATCCCAATGAAATTAAAAAGCAATGCATTTAACA
The DNA here is from genome assembly GCA_033628505.1 of Tringa tobata. NCBI lineage: Eukaryota > Metazoa > Chordata > Aves > Charadriiformes > Scolopacidae > Tringa > Tringa tobata. Next base: position 24,133,494 of record JAHREE010000245.1, read on the forward strand.
ATTAATAAAAAGCAAATACCTTTTATTGGAGACAGGAATATCGACAAGCTGAGCTGTTGGTCTGATCCGGTGTGTCAATGCAGAGATCGCTGTGTTATATGACCTTTTGGGGATCTCTTCAGCCTTTGTAGCTCCGTGCAGTTTTGTTTTGAGCCAGCTGGACACAAGCCTGCTCTGGCTCAACAGCTGGGCAGATAGAGTCGCTGGGGCAGTGCCAGTCATGGCAGATATATTGCTGTGGGGTGCTTGGTTGTTTGAGCTGACGGTGGCTGCGTGGCTCCCAAATTGCGGGGGTAACTTTGGGTTGGAGTACCTTGTAAAGGTCTGTGCAGGTTCTCATTGCAAGGTCAGGCAGAATAGGACAAAACACTGTAAATAATTGTTTCTGGTTTATTAAGTCAAACATGTGTCTAAGGTCCTTTAACTTTCCTAAACAGACACCCTTTAAGACGCTGGCTCCTTAGTGAAATACAGCAGGCTAGCGAGGAGCTTTAGTAAAGGTAAAGGTGCATTCTTCCCTCACACATTTAGATTTTGATCCAGCTTGTTGGAAAAATGTGCTTTTATTCTATAACATGGTAATGCATTTGAAACCAACAAATGAAGTCTTAATGGGGTCAACATCTATATGTGTATGTTTATCTGCATGCTTATACTGGTAAAAGAAATTCATTAATCTTCATCAAAGTATTGCAGGTTTTAACTTATGTTTATAGGCTAGCTTTTAACCAAGGAAAAAACCCCACAGATCCGATCATATTGGGCTGGATAGGACCTATTACTGGGATGATTATTTTTTTGAAACTTTGTGATCCAAATGCTGTGTAGCCAAAAACTTTCTAATGAACACTTCAGTTAAGACAGAAGACAGTTAAGATAGAGAGAGTCCTC
>JAHREE010000245.1:24138585-24170210 GCA_033628505.1 Tringa tobata
CGCCGCCAGCCCTGGCTCCCCGCCGACGGGCGCGCCGCCAGCCCTGCCCCGCCGCAAGCTGACGGGCAGGAGCCCGGGGAAGGGGCGCGGCGAGGAGGCGGCCGGGGCCGTCGGTCCGCGGCCATGGGGCGGCGGGCGGAGCGGGGCTGGCGGCGGCGCCTCTCCCTCCTGGCGCTGCTCTGGCTGCACGCCCGAGGTGAGCGGGGAGCGGGCTCGGGGAAGGTGTTTGGCGAGGAAGGGGTGGGTGTGTGTGTATGTGTATGTGTGTGTAGGATTTTGGCTCTGGTTGGTCCTGGGGGGCCGCCGGGTGATGCTCCCGGGGCGCCCGGCGTGATGGGGGCGGCATCCCGGGGCTGCCGGCTGCTTTTTGGTAGCGCGACTGGAAGGCTGCTCGCACCGCTCAACTTTTGAAAGCAGCTGCCTTAAATTGCACCCGCCTTCGGAAATCCTGAGCGCTTTCGGCTGCTGCGTTTTGTAACTTTTTGTCTGTTCCCCCCCTTTTAGCACTGAGGGTTTTTCAGTAGGCACCGTAGACTAAGAAACGTTGTGCTGGTTTCGTGGGAAGACTGAACTTGTTCGTGCTTCGTTTTCAACAGGAAAGCATCGTGCTAATCATAAGTGAAAATGTCATATTTACCCAACAAGAAGCAAAAATTTGACATGGCTAATAAGAAAAGGGGGCGCTAATTAGCAGTAAACAGAGATTGTAATAAGGCAGAATTTTGATTGACAGCAGAATCATAGTAGCTGTATTCATTACAGAGATTGAAAATAAGGAACACGTATTAATGGGCGTGAAACGTACTTACAACAATTGCATTTGAAAACAAGTTCAGGATGCAGTAAATGAGATGGCATGTCTTCAGGAGTTTATAGATGAGATTACAGTGGTGCGCTTCATTCATGTAGTGATGTTCTTTGGAAGAACTGTAAAGTTCCTGTTGTTGAAGAGGGATGTTTCTGTTAAGCTTAGTGTCTTTGAAAAAGTGGTAAATAATTTAATGAAACACTCGATGTTTTACCTTGAATGTTTTCGTCATGAAGCAGATAGCTAGCAAGCTGAGTATCACATCTGAAAAGAGAAAAAAATATGCACACCAAGGAAGGTTTTTCTTTCTTCCCTTAATTAGTCAGTGGCATTAACTAAACAGATAAACTTTCTGTGACCTCATCTACAGCTCTTCAGCATCAACCACGAGTTTTTCTGATGCTTGAGATTATTTTACTCTGGCTTTCTAAAAAATATATGGTAAAGCTAAGAAGCAGAAAAAACAGCAGTGCCACTCCTGTAGTCCATTTGTCCTGAAAGCTTTCATGCGTTGGGGAGTGGACGTGGTGTCCACAGGAGCAGCTGGGCTTGAGGAGAGCATGGTAGCTGGAGAGCAGGATTCAGAGCAGCAGTTGGACTGCAGGAGTCTGTACAAAGTGTAACGGCGTACGCAGCTCTGGTTCAAGCTTGTGATCCTTGGTGGATCACTTTCTCCTCACATCACAAGAGCCACTGGACTGATGTTTTGTAGCTCGTGTTTGACCTCATTTTCAGACTTGACTGCAGAAGCTGTATGGGAGGTGTAGGAGTCAGCACGCCGCACAACTTTGCATGGGATGAGCAGATCTTACACACTTTAGGTGACAGTGAAAACCTAGTTTTAAACCATTCACTGGTGCTGTTCTTCCTAAGTAATGCTTATGTGAAGTGCACGCTCTGGACAAATTGCAGTCACATCTGGCTGACCAGCCGTGGATATTTTTGCAGGGACCCTCAGTATTCTGCCAGCACCCTCTGCTGCCAAAGTGGGGAGTGCAGCTGGGGCTGCATCAACTCCCCCAAAACCAGGAGTCATAAATGTTTCTGAGTCTTATTAGTTTCTCTGTTCTCTTTTAAAATTTTGATGGGGAAATGCTTTGACGCTTTTTTTTTCTCTGTGTGTGTGATCCCTTGAAAAACAAGATTTCTTAGATTATCCTCAGAGTTATTCATGCCGAAATAATGTGCTCATAAAGACACTGTGAATCTTGGTGCAATGACCTTCAAGGAAATCAGATGTATTCTGAATAAGAGCATCTTCAAGGGCATCAGGCAGATCTGTAGAAGAAGTGCAGTAGGTTGCTGAAAGATGTGCACAGAAAACTTCTCTTGTCAAGATTTTTTTCTCTGCAGAAATCTAGGCACAAAGATGAGCATGCAAAACTTATGCTAAATGATAAGATACTCAGATATTGTGTCTTACCAACAGCGTAGCGAGATTCTGAGTAGCATAATTTGAAACCCGGTTGCTCCTGAGTTCACAGTTTGTACTTGAAATACGTTCCCAACTTCCCGGCAGTTGGGAGTCAAATCTCTTCTTGATTTTTGGGCACTTCTACAAACTTTTTGGAAAATGTAACTTGTGGCTTGTTCAGCACAGGATTTGTTCTCTTCCAAGGACTGTGTGTTACTTGTTTGTGTGCACCTCTCAGAGGGCGAGAGGCTCGTGCTGGGGAATCTTTGCCGGGGAGCACCCATGCGGGTTCCCACAGGTGCTCTCACCAGCTCCACGTCATCCTCTGAAATACTGAACACGAGATGGAATCCAGCCCAAAATCTTTCAGCAATTAAAGAAGGAGAAAGTGATAGCAATTGAAGCTAAGTGTTTTAGGATAATTTTAGGTGCTAAATCCTTAAAAAAAACAACTTGTAAAACTATGCATTGTGTAATGGTATTATTTATGTATTTATTTCTTTACATGACTGTAAGATTTTGGTTCCTCCTACCCTTTGGGTTATAGGTCAGAGTCCCATTGCTCTAGGCAGTTCCAAGGCCAGAAATTGTTATGAAAAGAGAGCATAAAATTTAATTAAGAGGTCTTTTAAGTAATTCAGTCCATGCCTCAGGCCAAGAGCAAGGTTTTCTAAAGGCATATTCATTCTAGCTTAAATTTGCTTAGTAGATGTTTCTGTTCTTTCCCTTCAAAGCATCTGCTTCCTTGCCAGATGATCACAGTGGGGACATGAATTATTAGCCTGTGGAGTCTGCCTTTTGCCCGTACATACACCTGGGGAGATCCTGGTGGTTCCACATGATTACTAATATCAAATATAGTTATATCATTAACGTAATGGTGGATTTGCGTTGGATATAGGGCAGGAAGGCAGTACCAAGAGTTTAGTCAGTCCTTCTGAGATGCATATGCTGTTTGTTACCAATATTTGACTTTCCTTCAGTGATTAGGAGACCACAGGTTTCCAGGCAATCAGTTCCAGCACATCCCTATTGTCACCTCTAGAAAAATTAGTCTTAAGTGTACTTTGATCTTTTTTGTTCCAGTTCAAGTCCATTCTATTGTCCAGTCTTAAGTGTCTCCAATTACTCTTGCCGACTTCGCTGTGCATTTTTCAGTCTTTCCATGTATTCCTCAAAATGCAGAACTTGGACCTGAGTGTTTATTTATTTGTGCAATTGCTCACCTGCATGTGTTATGTTGTATATTGACTGTATATTGTGTTATACCAACTGAATAGCACCCCAGCTTCTCCTGACCATTTCTCCATCTTCTTAAGAACATTTTTGAATACTAGCGCTGTCCTCCAGTTCACATTCAGTCTTGCTTGCCTGACATCCACAAGGCCTGTGCCTTGTCCTAGAGGGAATTTAAATACTTTTGACAGGATTTGTTCTTGACAAAACTATGTTGACCATTGCTCATCTCTGTCTGTTGGTTGGGGTATGTTTGCTGAATTTAATCTCCTCTAAACTTGAGTTCAAACTCCAGATCTCGCGCTCAGGCTCTAGGATCGAGTGCTTTTTTCTGTTTCTAACTTGTGTCGCAAACTTATGGAGAGTAACTTGCCAGGCTGGAATTCAGACTTAAGGAGATCCTTTTTGAAGTAAACATTCAAAAGCAAAGTCAGAAAAGGTACTCATCCTTTGGAAACTGAACCATAAATATTATAGGCCAAAAGCTAATTTAACTGGACATTTAGGAGAGTTGTTTAACTGAGCTCGATGATGCAAACTATAGGGCTGTACTGTAAAGGAAACAGGTGGCAAAATCTCTTCTTACCAAAACACAATCTGAGCAAAGTTCATCTCAAAGAAAGAATTGTTGCATAAGAGGTTGAGTTTTGGGGCAAAACTGAAGTTTTTGCCCAAATCCCTCACATCTGGCACTGCACAGCTTTATCAATCCTATACGTGTAACAAAGTGTAAGCCTTAACTTACTGTAAACATGGAGGTTTATCAAAACATGTAGCTTTTCCTGCCCATCTTGCCCATATAAGATAGAGGCATGATATTGATTTGACAGATTTTTCTATCTTCTACCATTGATGGCATCCCAAGTGGAGTCTCAAATGAGCATCTTTCCAAAAGGCACTGACCATGTCGCAGGCTTGTCCTAAAACGGTGTGTGGAAATCACAGAGACATATTTCTGAATGAAAAAGTGTAGGGTTCATGAAAAATATGGGGGGGGGGAAGTATAAGGAAACTGGGCAGGAGGCAGCTGTATCTTTGAGGAGGAGTGTAATGTTTATGCCTATGGTGCTCTCTGTTGGTATACTTCAGCCTCATGCTGTGTAGCGACACATCAGCCTTTACAATTAACAGATCCAAAGCCACAGGGACTTTGAGTAGACACAATTGTTAATTATCGTTGCAATCTGGTGAACATATAAACCTGATGTAACGAAATTCTTTGGTATAATTACTTGTCATACAGTTCACTGCTCAAGGGATTTAGCAAGCAGTACTGTACTTTGGTTTAATCCCAAAAAATTCACATTCACCTGCTGGTCTAGTTGTTGTCTGGCAAAGTGCCATGCCTCCGCCTCCCACCTCTGATATGTGCTGCTCCTCAATGCGTTTTAACACTCAGAGGCTTAAAGCTAAAAATTCCAGGTATTAGAAGACAGGACCTGACATTGCTTGGCTTGTTGAAAGCTAAAAGATGATTTGGGAAACAGGACAGGTAACCTTTGGGCTGCATTGCTTTAGAGGTAGCTGTGTGGTGTAGTTGTACAGCACGTGTTTAAAGTAATAATTTTGTACATGTAAACTGATCCTGGTTACCATATGGCAAAATCCACTGAAAGTATGAACCCAGCTGTTAAATGCATAACCATGACTGTGTCTTCAAGAGTTTTATACTGCAGCTATTATGCGGCATCCCCAGCTATTAATCTCTCACTATTAATCAGCAATAAAAGCAGCTTGTGGTGAGCATCGCAGATGCTTAAAATCTGATATCTTCAGCATCATACCTGGAGGGAAGATAGCAATACTGGGATCTTTCCTTCCTTTATTCACTCCCTCGTCATTTTTCTAGGAGATGTGGTTCAACCCAGGACACATGAAGCATACTTGGCACCCACTTGGTCTGAACAGGAGTTTATTACCCACCGAGTGGCAGATCCTCAGCTGTCTGGCCTTCACAAAGATACTGGGTTTGAAGGCCTGCCTTGTTTTGCATTTTGGCAAATGCTTCACTCGTATGGTTTTTTGAATGCCTTTTGTTCCAGATTCATCACTAGAAAGCAGAATATTTAAGTGGACTAAAACTAGATGTGCCATGTGTTAGCCAAAGTAACCATGAAGTGTTTACTCAGCAGGCTACTTCAAACACCTATAGAATTTTAAACTTAATGGCCCTTTTCAGACTGACAGGACTGCTCTCTTCCTTGAGTACTTTGCAGAAGTGGAAACCTAGCTCCTTTAAAAAAAATAACGACTGGTGTATCAGTTTGGTTATCAAAAGCAAGGATAGTCATGTCTGGTTACTAACTTCTGTTTGCAGTTCTACTATTTTTTAGTATTTTATGCTGCAAACTGTCTGTAGGGAGATACTTTCTAATGCTACTGATTTTTATAACACCTCTCTGTGGAGTTACCGTGATGCTGCAACAATACTCATGATCTGTCAGCAAATTTTTGGACTGTTGCTTCAGACACGGCATGGTAACCCGGGCTAGTGGGTGGTGTCTCTGCCCATGGCAGGGGTGTTGGAACAAGATGATCTTTAAGGTCCATTCCAACCTAAACCATTCTATGATTCTGTGATTCTATGACTCGTGTAAAAACTCAAAAAGTGCACATAAGAAAGCATATTGTTCTTCCTCTGCTGAAATCTGGCTTTGCATTAGCTTAGCGATGTAAAAGGTTCTCGAGTCATAGTGTAAAAACTTCCTGTGAAAAGGAAATGGGGTATTCGTTGCTCCTCTTTCGAAAGAGAATTTGGGAAATGTCTCTTGCTGGTCTTCAAACAAATCCCTGATCTCCTTTGAGACAGCTCTGCTGTCCTGGCTCATCCAGCAGCCTTGTAACATGCTTGGGAGGTGTTGAAGGAGTGCAGAGGTGATGGGAAGTGTTAGACTGGTCTCTGGTTCTGCTTTGCTGAAGTCAAGGACTTTTTGATTTCTATTTCAAAAGCGTTCAGTGAACCACACAGAGAGCTCCAGCCCCTTTATTATTAATCCACAGAATAAATATTAATCCGGTGTATTAGTTTTGCTTTGCTAAGAAGACCACATCTGTGTGAACTAAGTCATAGTTCTGTATGTGAATGAATATTTGTATCAGGCAGGATTTTGAATTAATTGAGTGCTAAATGATCACAAAGATTAACTCCCTAAAAGATTCTTCTGGGTTTCTCAATCCCCCAAAAGAGAGAGAAGAACATCTTGAAAGAGAATGCCACCCTTTCTAAGATGGTTGCATTCAGAGGGTTGAAAGGTAGGAATAGCTAGGAAAGGAAAACCTGATCATGTCTTGTAGCAGCGCTTACCAGAGCGATAACACATCTGCTGAGACAGGCAAGACCTGGACTGTGGAGAGAGAGAGGTATGCTAGCTGTGTTTGGGGATTTTATGCAAGATATTTATCATTGGCAAAATTGAGGTATTTGGTGTTTCCATGGCTTCATTTAACTGTAAATATTATTTTAATTAATTTAGGCTTTTTGTTGCTCTTTTCCCACATTGACTCTTCCTTTCACTGCTCTTTTGAGGAAGCCCATACAACTACGAAGTTTTGATGAACAAATAGTCTGAAGTCCATAAGCATTCCCATAAATGTGGAATGGGTGGGAGTTTGTTCCAGCAGTATTTGGTGTCCAGGGTACGGTATCATTGCACAGAGTACTGTATGTGATTTGAGCTTTTCCCCAGCCTTCAAAATCCTAAACTTGTGGTGGATAAGGAGTAAAACATAATATTTCACTTGAGTGCGTTGTTTATAAATGTTTGATATACTGGTGTCAGAGACAGTATTTGCGGTCGCTGTTTCTGGAATGAGTGGTTTGAATATAAGCTAAGCAGTCTGCAAGAAACATGAGCATCTCAGGAGCTCCGTGAATACCACCACTATAATCTAACCTAACTCGGTTGGTTGAAAAATGTGGTTTCCTGTCTTCGTTTGAAAAAGTGTTTTTCAGGCTTACTGACATGCATCCTGCAAATTTAATTTTCATAAATATTTCATCTCTTTCTTATGCTCAATTTAATCTATCAAAGCCACACGGTGCAGGAGACATCTGGGATTGTGCTTAAGCAGCTGGGTTTCATTTGCAGGAGGTTTCTAGCAAATTTCTCTTTCTTGCCAACCACAGAATGTCTTGGTGACTCCCAGTGCAGTAGCACTGGGAAATTCAGCGTAAGTGACAGCTCCAGAAACAAATGGGCTAGTTTATTCCTTTACCTGGGTTAGGTACCATCTAAGGCTTTTGATGGGTGGCTCTGTTTTGTGTCTGGTCAGCCGAAGCAATAAGAGAACTTTTTTTTCTCACCCTGGCAACTCCTACACAGAGTGAACAGCAGCCAGCAAGATTTTCCTTTAGCAGAAAAAAAGCACAAAAATCCTATTCTGAAATGTAAAGATCAACAATCTAATTCTACTTTGACATATGTTGTGATCAAACAATATATGTATTAAATAAATTATTAATTAAATACACTGTGTAAGGAATGAAGATAAAAGCATTTCCCACATGTTTCAGAAGAGAACATACAGTGACAGAGGGTGTAAATCAGCTTTATCTCCTTTTGGCGATTAAATTTTATTAGCAATATAAGGCAAGCACAAGCATCATGTGGTGGTTTTCCTCAGTGTTGGCTGTAACTGAGCTTGTCCTGGTTCCTTCTCCCCACAGAGATGCTGCTCACTGTGTAATATTTGAAGCTCTTACTGACTAAGATGTCTCAGCGTAAGTTATGCAGCATATTTGTACAGGGTAGAAGTATCTGACATCAGGTTGACGAAACGGTGCCCGCCTGAGATATGCTGGGTGAATCAGCTGGGTTCCTCTGTCATCAGGCAATCCCGTGGTCTCTTGGGACTTGGCTCTGATTTATTCTTTCAGTGCAGATTAACTGTTGGAAGCTGAACCAAACTGTTTTTCTTCTGAAATCTGAATGTGTATTGATTAGATCAGTATGACATTATACTAACTTCTAGTGTGACTGAGTAACAAATGAAAACTCAGTGTTTAAGTTATAAAATATATTCTATTTGAATAAGGGCCGCAAAGTACCTTTTGTTGAATGAACTCTAGCTGCCTGTGGGAAGTCTCCAGCTGAAAATACAGCTACAGATGAAGAAATAACATTGCCTCTTTCTGAATCTATCATTACTGACTTCAGTTTTGCAAATAAGTTTAGGCTTCGGGAGCGTGCTTTCAGATCAGTTTTCAAAGAGCTAGAATATCTCATAAATTCTATTATTAGTTAAATGTAGTTATCTATATGTTCTCTTAGCAGTTCAGTTGTTAGTAGCTGCCTGAGATGTACTTTATTTATTATTTTTGTGGCCTTATAAATTGGAAAATAAATACATATATACCAGAAGGCATCAGTAAAACGAAGCAAGGTAAGAAATTTTTGCAGTAATTATGGCTTTTGAAAAATTTTATATCTGATTGGGTCCAAATCAGTTATTAACATTTCTTTCCTTTGAAAGAAGAAGGGAGATGAAGAAATCCAGCTATAGCTGCAGTAAAGGAAATTTAGAGACATTTCTTGCCGCAAATAGGGGTAGCACAGTTGCAGTAGGTGTTTTAGCTAGACAGTATTAAACTGTCCAGGGAGAGGCGTGTTCATGTAGGAAAATTTGGGCATGGAATTGCTGCTCTGTATGAAACAGAGATGCTGGTATGTGTAGTGATTCCTCCTTAGCAGTGACTGTATTAAGTGTACATAAATTCATATTTCTCTTAGATCGCTGTCTCCATGCAAACAGACATATAGAAGTATAGTATATTTGGATAGTTTTACTGGTTAATTCCCTTTCAAACACTATTCTCCAAAACGTTTGGGATTGATCCAATATATTTAGTAGCAGTCAATGACAGCTGACAGTATCCTTGTGGATTGTTATTATCAGTACTGTGTGGTGGTTTGGTTTTTGAGGGTTTTTTAATGCTTTTCTTAAACTGACTTTTCTCTGGGACGGAGGGAGATGCTACTATGCTTTATACAACCTGAGGAGGATTCAGTCTGGAATATCTACTGTCATTGCACTTTGGTATTTTGTTTTTTAAATATAATCACAGAATTGTAGGGGTTGGAAGTGACCTTCAGAGATCATCTAGTTCAACTCCCTTGCCAAAGCAGAATTCATTGCTTAATATTGTAACTTTTTTCATAAATCAGAAATCCTTGTTCGGGGGAAAAGAAATCCCTAGCCTCTTTCTAGCTCTGTGGACATGCACTTGAGTCATGTGCATGTTTTGTTTAATAACAAAATAGTACCACCAAAGAAGAGCAAGCTGAATCTCATAAACAAATAAAATTGAATGCTGCTAAGCTATGGAAGTGCATAAAGTGCCTGGGCAGTGGTTCATGTAAAAATCTAACCTTTGTAACAAGGTTATTTCAGCCCCGGGATGAGGCTGCCAAACACATTTCACTTATCATAGAAAACATTGAAACGTGTTTGTGCGCTAAGCAAGAAACCCACCACCAAAAAATGTGTTAAAATCAGACTAATGGTATATCCTTCCTTTTGTAACAAATATTTTATGGTTATTTTAGATAACAGAGAGAAATAAAGGCCTAGCTGATGCGAAAAGAAGGGAAAATAAATTCTGTCTCTAAACCACATCGTTTGTAGTAGGTGAAGGAACTCCTTTTTTTTCCTGTGAGTTCTGTAAGCGACGAGTTTGCAGAGTCCTGTTTAGGACTTCTTGCAGAGTGTGTTTAGAGAGCAAGGAGTCAATGTAGTCTCTAGCTTTACAAGCCTGGGTACCAGCACCCACTAAGAACAAATGCTTCCACCTGTATGTTTGTGTGCCGTGGCACTAAGGTGACATTGCTGCTTCTGGGAAGCACCTTCATGCTTTCCGTGGGCGTTTGTCAGAGGGGTGTTATATCGGAGAAGGGCTGCAGCCCTGCCATGGACGCGCTGGTAAGCAGTGGGCAAATAGCCAAAATGAGAATTGATGAAAAAGTTCCCCTGAACGGTGCGCTGCTCTCACTTCTCTCCAAATGATACGATTCTGCTGGTGGACAGACACCTTCTGTGCTTGCACTTGAGGAGCTCGAGTGCTCTGATCCTGTAATTAGGTTTAACACTTATGTCTGACATCAAAATGGTTTTTCAGAGCTAACGAAAGGTGGTGGTATAAATCTTTATCATATTGTCGTATAGATCTAAAAGAGGTATAGAAATTTGTGCTTCCAAAACTGTTGGCTAAAATGACAAGATTTTTCTTATTGCATGACAGCATTAATGATTTTTTTTTTTTATTTTTTGAGTGTTTATTGGCATACTATTTCTTCTAATGTATGGACAATATTAGTTCAAAAATAAGTCATCGGCAGCATGAAAAAGAGTCATCAAACCCATCATTGCAAACATTTGGTATAAAAATCCCTTTTTTTTTTTCTTTTTTTTTTTTTTTCCTCTCTCCCCACATTTCTCATGTCTGTTTAGTATTGTCTTGGCGGTAACAGAAAAGAGGACCTGACCAAAGGAAAGAATACAGCCCAGGTTTCTGAATATGCGATTTTGTGTTCAGCCCACTGATGACCTTTTACAGATACAAAACCAGGGTGGGAATTAAAAATCTTGACTTCATCTTGCAGCTTTGTAGTATAATCCTACCTAGATGCACATCTGATTTCTGGATCCAGATCCGCGGAAGTTCTTTTTGCTGAACCAAGTTCAGCTGATTTCAGTGGGAGTTAAGCACAAAGATAGCTTTGTGAATCTGGTCTGCTCTCGTTTCACCTTCTCTCCTGCAAAATGGAAATAATAATGCAGGCTGACTCCGTAGAGCTGTTTATGAAAAACATTAATTGGGAGCAGCTGTCTCCACTGTTGACAAAGGAATATTTGTAGCGATATATATATACAAACAGCAACAGAATGTTGCTATTCCATATGCTGGGCCAAATGGCATTCAAAATTTGAGTGGTCCTATGGCAGCCCGCTTAGGCTACGAGCTAGTTTCATGTTATGTGCCCATCGTTTTTCTTAGGACAGCTTAATCTAAAATAATACTGAATAAATTTCCCTTGCAGAATGGCAAAGAGAGTTTTGTCATTCATTCATTGCCCTGTCTCACGGACAGGATCTTCACTCCTGGAGGGAAGACCTCATCACAAGAACCGTAGGAGGGATTTGGTGGAGAAAGGTGTGTGTGCCAATCTCAGTACTCCAAACTGAATCTGTTAATCTGGTCGCCTGCTTGATCTGGACCAAAGAATTTCACCAAGAACTTAATGCACCCAAGCTAATAAATTTTAAGGGGAGTAACATGGCATTTAGAAAGACAATTTATAGATCTAAAATGATGACAAGTCTGTAAACGCTGTTGGTAAATTTTATATTCAAAACAAGTCACACTACACAAGCATGAAACTGGATGAAAATGCTCTTAGTAGTGTTGCATTTAAAAAGTCTGCATTTGTGTTGCACATGCAACCTTTGTTTGACCTCTGTGTGTATGCAGTCTTTAATTGCATGATAACAGATTAGTTTTTCCATTGGACCCCTGCTTTCTTCAGTCCAAAGGATGGGCAGCACTTGCTTAATGAGCCCCTATTCAGTATTTTGTTTTAGTTGCATTGTTCAATGTGTGACCATCGCCTTATTTACTGCATGCTATTCAAACCCTGCTGAGGCCATAATTATTCATTTCCCTGCCTTTTTTTTTTTTGCCTGAGACACCCATCATTATGGTATCTGAATGTTCATTAATTTCAGTTTAGTTTCACAAAATCCCCGTGGTTAGACAAAGAGATATCTGTCCCCCCACTTTGCAGATGGAGTATTAAGGCAGAGGACAGCTCAGACTGGAAGACACCAAGGCTGTAGCTTCACATTTGGGTAAAACCAGCCTAATTTAGCATGTGACCAGCAGTGCATACCTCCTTGCTATTGATCCAGCTCTCCCCTTGCCCCTGGTACTTAGCTGCTTGGTGGAGCAGGTCACTGATGTGACTGCAAAATAGCCCCACCAAAACAGAAGGAAAAGCAATTTTTGGTCAGAAGTGTCTCTTTCGATGGAAGCATGTTCTGACATTGGCTAAATCCATTTGTGAAATCACACTGTTGTTCTACCATGTGTTCAGTTTGAGGCACTTTGGGCTCAGTCCTTTGTCGTGCGCTTACACAAGGCAAAGGTCAGTGGTACTTGTGAGTGCTCAGTGTGCTTTGCCAGCGTGCCCTAGGTTTTCAGGCTGAGCATGTAGAAAACTGGAGGAAAGAACTGGGCGCCGCCTGAAAAAAAGAGTGGCTCAGATGTTTCTGCTGGCTTCACAGCCAGGTAGTGCTGGGAGAAATAGGTCACAGCAAACCATGTAGCTGCGTTACTCAGGGATCGTTCCTTTTCTTTTTCCTTTTTTAATATTTTTTTTTCTACTCTTGGTTATTTACCTACCTTTTAAGTTTCTAGCAAAAATTGAAAAAGGGTTCTACAGTCAACAATAAGTAGCCTTTATTAAACAAACCTACAGAACACCAATTCAGTCATCTCCTAAGCAGGTGGGTGGGTGGGTAAGTTGATTTTTTTAAGTGTGGTTTTAACATGTTGTGGTTTTATTTGTGATTGTTTAGACTTGAAAAAACAAATGGAAAACAGAAGTTCCGTCACATAGTGCATAGATCCATCATGCCAAAGCACGATGACCATGCATGTCCACTGCACAAAACTTTTCCCTTGAGCGAACAAAGTGGCACAAATAATAGGTTACAAATCTCCATGTGTCTAGCACTTGGAAGGGACAGGACATTTTGCCAAGGCCTTGCAGAAAAATTTTTCCACCGAGGAGTGATGAGATTCAGCAAACCAAAGTGCCATGCTAAGCCATAGAGAAGCATCCAGTGACTCTCATTCCCATTCGACTCGATTGCCCATTCCCCTTTCTGAGTGAGTTTATATAGTTCCCACTGGCCTGGTTCCTTAGCTCACTTCTGCTGCTTGTCAGGCTTGTGGTTCTACCTCCGATGCTTTTTTCTCAACGTTTCAGCTCAACTCAGTCTGTTTTCTCCACCCATTCTGACTCTTCATCGGATCTGCCTGTGTTTCCAAGGAATTGGGATGAACAGCAGTGCATCATCGCCTGTGATGTTGCACAGCCTGCTATAGCCTGGGACAGGCGGGAGCTGAGGTTGCTGGAAAAGTCCTGCTGAGTTGGCATATTCCCTTTGGAGGTGACATTGTCAGGAAATTCAGCTCTTCAGGTCCCTGGGGTCTGAATTAGTACATACTGGGAAGGTTTACTGGTCTGTTACTCGGTCAGTCTAGCTTGAATTTTCAAAGGAAGAGCAGCTAACGCACACCTAGCACGAACTGTTCAACTCACAGGTAAAGATTTTGTTTAAGAAAAGGTTAATAGACTTGCTTCACAGAATGAACTGTGATGCTTCAATTTATATTTACTACAAGCCTGTAATATTGAAATATGTTTGGAAGTCTTTAGGTCTGTGTGCTGCTGGAAGAATACAGGTCTTTAAGGGAAAAAAAAATCAATCTGTGAATGCTTTGAACAATCTTTTCCTTGGTCTCACACTATCAGTATTGTAGGAGTAATGGAAATCAAAGCTCATGGCAATGCGCACATCCAGTATCTGAATTTTAGTTTAAATGAACAGTGGTTTTTGCTCTTTTTTGGAAATGTTTCAAATAATGCTCAGTATAGCACTGGAACAGCTTATGCTTTGTAGGCTTTGGAGTGTGATTCACTGCTCGGGTTACATCCATAGCACTCTCTGCACCATTCATTTTGACAGAGGGAGGAACTCAGTATCTCACAGGATCAGGTTATTATTTGGATAGTTTTCGTATCCCAATAATGCCTCATGGCACCTGGCAGGGAGATTCACTTTGATATATATTGTACAGAAACAGCTGTTTCTGCTGTTGTTAACAGTCAGCTGTTGGGTGTTTTAACTCTGCTGTTTGGTGTTTGCTCTTCTCTACCACTTTCATCCCTTGATTTTAAGAAAGGAATTCTTTACTTAAGCAAAACATGGCCTTTTCCTGTCAGCAGCTGGTAGAATGAGGATTACGTTCTCTAAACAAAGCTCAGCACCCTTGTCGGGTCTCTCTTTCAGAAAGTCTCCAAAGCCATAATAATCAAAAGGCAGGTTTCAGGCAAAGCATTCCTCCAAAACACCTGTGTGTGCTTCCCAAAGGATGTAGCTGAACTTGGTGTCTTTGCAGTGTATCACGCTCCAGTGGTGCATCCAGGGCTGCTGCTTTGGAAATTTCCTCTGAAAGGCGGTGGGCAGACTGTAAAGAAATTCAAGACATTTCTGCAATGTTGTGAGCACTTGGTATCTATTTCCTTAAACCCCTTGAGAAGAGACATGAAGGAATTCTTTGAAATAGTATTTTTCCTCCTTTTTTTGAAACATTCTTTTGCCCATTAGGGATCTAGGCTATACATAGAGCATTTTTATTCTTAGTAAAGAAACAGTATCACCTGGCAGCTTCAGTCCAGCAGAGTTGACTGGTTTTACCCCATTTTCCATCTCCTTTCTCATGCATGGCCCTTATTTCTTTGACTATTTATTATCTTCTTTCACTCTGCACTGGAAATATTGCTTTCTACCTTCTCCTGTATAAATTAACAATTCAGTTGCATGTGATACATGGCAATTTTATGCTAAATACAAAGTTCTCCAGCAGTGCATAAAGAATGAGCTTTGGAAAGCAAAACTTTACTAGTCTGACAATCAAAATCCCACCTGGCAGAAGCAAGAGAGTCACATATGTTGAATGGGGGAAGACCAGGTAAATGGTATTGTTTGTTACAACTTCAGTTTGACTCTTGAAAAGGCAAGGCAATTTATAAGCTAAGTAGCTTTATATTTCAAAATATTGATTATTCTTTTGGAAAAAAAAAGATCGTATAGACGAAACTTAACATCTTCCGAGTGAAATTGCATTAAACAATTAAATGTCTGGAGACAAATGTGCTATGGATTACTTTACTTGAAAAAGTTTTCTTGCCTTCATTAAAAATAATCTCAGAGGAGATTAGGAAACATGGATAGAGTTACAGAGCAGTTTTTAATGTCGCTTTGTTCCTCTGAAATTAAGATATCATGACCAAAGAAACATACTGCAGAGTCAGGTTCAGTGTGTAATAAAAATATGTTTTAATTTAGCCTAGGGCTTGCTGCAAATTCTGAGTCTCCAGAGTTAAGAAAGAGCGGAATGCTTTAGTCTCATTATTTCCAAAGCTTCGATGTCTCTTCAGAACAATTTTATCCTGAGTTCCTTAGCATTTCTTCAGCTGCTGCTTTCCTTTTTTCCTTTTTTCTTCTCCCTGGTGATAACAGTCTGGATTTCAGCCTGTCACCAAGGCTGATACCATAACTGATACAACTTCTCTTCATATTCTGATGTGAACACAATAATGGAAACAATATGGAACAATATTGTTGGAATCTTGGAATTCCAATAACGGGGTTATCTTGATTATCTTGAGCAGAGCTCTGCAGAGGATGGATCTTTTGGCTTGGTGGGCCACTAATGGTAATACAGAGAGTTACCACAATAAGTGTTTTATAAGCATTACATTGAAACATTTTGGTTTTCAATTATTTTCTCTGTTGTTCATTAGGTCAGATTAGAATTTCAGTCTTATGAAATAAAAAAGTGAAAGTACATTTTAAAAGTTTTGATGCTTTAAAAATTAGGAGGTTTGGATTCAATTTTTGAATTATTTGAATTTGCACTTTCGGGTAAATTTATAGAGAGTGATAGAAAGTGAGTCTGGAAGAAAGTTTTGAGCTGTCTAGTCCATCCCTCTACCTGAAGGCACCTAAGCCATTTCTGACAACTATTTGTCTAATTGTTTTTTAAATTATTTGGGAAGAGGGGTTTATTCTTGTACCTCTGTAGGCAATCTGTTCCCATTCTTAGTCAGGCTTTCAAAGAAAACCTGATTTTCTGAATGTCTGAGATCTGTGTTAAAATTTCAGCCATTATTTCCCATCCTGTGCAAGTATACATGGAGCAAGAGAACATTTCATCTCTCTTTGCATAGACCTTTTACTTATTTCAGAGCTGTTACCATGTGGCCCTTGTCTCTAGACTAAACAAACTTTGTCATTTTAATCTTGCCTCATAATTCATTGTTTTCAAATATGTGAGAGTGCTTGTTGCACCTTTCTGGACCTTTTTCACATGTTCTCTTCTGGGAGCAATGCTGGCCAAAGCACAACACTGCTCCTGACGAGGCTTCTCAGCCCTGAGCATGAGGCTTGTTTTTCCTTTCTTAAACAGAACAGTCAGTGGATACCTCCTGATACAGTAACTGCTTTCTCATAGTCTGTTTAGCCTGAAGAAGAGAAGAATGAGAGGGGATCTCAGCAATGCTTAGAAATATCAAAAGGACAGGTGTCAAGAGGATGGGGCCAGACTCTTTTCAGTAGTGCCCAGTGACAGGACAATGGTACAAAGTGGAACACGGGAAGTTCTGTCTCAACATGAGAGAAATCTATTTGCTCTGAGGGTGGCAGAGCACTGGAACAGGCTGCCCGGAGTCTCCTCTGGAAATATTGAAAACCCGCCTGGATGCGCTCCCGCCCAACCTGCTCTAGATGAACCTGCTTTGGCAGGGGGGTTGAACTAGATGATCTCCAAAGGTCCCTACCAACACTTTCCATTCTGTGATAAATTATTACACTGATGATGAGGAGTAAGTCAGTGACCTACTGTCTATGCTGCAGATTATTGACTAGTCAGTTTTTCTCCCCTTTGTATTTGTGCAGTGAGGGGGGGTTGACCCTGGCTGGCTATCAGGTGCCCATCAAAGTCACTCTCTCACTCCCTTTCTCCACTGGACAAGGGGAGAGAAAATATAACAAAAGGCAATTACTGTCATGAGCAAAACTAGATTTGACTTGGGGGAAAAATTAATCTGAATCAAATCAGAGTAGGATAATGAGAAATGAAAACAAATTTTAAAACCACCTTCCTCTCTGCATTATTCCCAGGCTTAACTTTACTCCTGAAGTCTCTACCACCTGCCCCTGAGCGATGAAGGGCGATGGGGACAGAGGGTTGTGGTCAGTTGATCACAGATTGTCTCTGCTGCTCCTTCCCCCTCACACTCTTCCCCTGCTCCAGTGTGGGGTCCCTTCCATGGGAGACAGTCCTCCACAAACTTCTCCAACATGGGTCCTTCCCACGGGCGGCAGTTCTTCATGAACTGCTCCAGTATGGGTCCCCTGCAGGGTCACAAGCCTGCGTTCCTCTGTCCACTGATCCACAGGTCCTGCCAGGACCCTGCTCCAGTGTGGGCTTCCCATGGAGTCACAGCCTTCTTTGGGTATCTGCCTGTTCTGGCATGGGGCTGCAGGTGGATATCTGCTCCACCGTTAACCTCCACGAGCTGCAGAAGGACAGGCTGCCTCACCATGGTCTTCACCACAGGCTGCAAGGGAACCTTTGCTCTGGGGGCTGAAGCATCTCCTCCACCTCCTTCTTGATGTCTGCAGAGTTATTTCTTTCACATAGTCTCACTCCTCTCTCTGGCTGCAAATGCCGTTGCACAGTTGTTTTTTTCTCTTTCTTAAATATGTTATCACAGAAGAGCTACCGCCATCACTGATGAGCTTGGCCTTGGCCAGTGGTGAGTCCATCTGTCAGACATAGGAGAAGCTTCTAGCAGCTTCTGACAGAAGCCACCCCCGTAGCCCCCAGCTACCAAAACCTTGCCATGCAAATCCAATACATGTGGCAAATTATGACTGTGCATTGTTTGGACTTGTCCTTATTGAATTTATAGTGTGTCAGAAATGTCTCGTATGGATTTGTCATCAATGCATATTGTTCCTGTTGTTAATAATTGTTACCATTTTTACAGGTGAAGTAGTTTGGGGTCAAGTTGAAATCACAGAATATAATAATTTCTGGGGTAACACTTGAAAATGCATTACACCTGTGAAAGTAAAAATTACCATTGCTAACATCACTGTGGTGGTGGTGGTTTGTGGTAACCAAGAGATAGAAATAATTACTTTATATTGTGCATGATTATTATAAATCATGCACTTACATGATTTAAGAACAAGAAGAACATTTAAGAACAAACAGCCTGTAAATATGAAAGGGTGCAGTGCCTGTGCACAGCTCCTCTCAAATGCATGTCAAGGAGGATGGCCAAAGCAGGCAAGAACAGCACAGGCAGAAGGAAAAAGCATTCAGAAAAATAGAAATTTGCAGGGAGAGGAGCAGTTCTGATACTGTTGTAGCTGAGCATCCAAAGCTATTAAAATGTTTCTGATGGTGTGGTTCTCCTCAAAGACAAAGCCATTGAAAATTGCTCCTATTCCTCTTAATGTCCACTCCAGAGGTGATGCAGCTTTCCAGAATTTCTCAGTGAATGGAACAGGATTTTCTTTTTTTCCTTTTTTGTTTGATTTTGATTTTTGCAAGGAGGTAAAATAATCTGCAGTTGCTTTAGCAGACTAGTCACAGGTGTTATAGGATTGGAAACACAAGCCTTCAGTCCTAGCACGTACTACTAGATATGGCCATTTAAGCGCATCTTTGTTATTAAACGGTTATGGTGGGTGTTTTATTTGGATGAACGTATGTGTACACACAGAGAAAAAATCCACATGTGAAGTAGTGCAGAGCTGACCTGAGATGTTATTAGCAGTCTAGGCACTGGTGCATCCTCAGTGCTGGCAGAAGCTGGAGCTGGAGTTGTCAGGTGGGAGTGGGGATGGGAGAGCAGGGAGTATCTGTCCTGCTACTTGTGCTGCCGGGGCACGGGGAGAGTTTGCACGGGGAGAGTTTGCACGGGGAGCTGGGACTGCTGCTGCTCTTGCTCTGGTCAGGCTCCCTGCCACCATTGCTGTGTGAGAGGCTTCACCAAGCCCGGCTTTCTCTGCACATAAGCCAGGCAGGCAGCAGGGCTGATGCCACGCTGCATCCCCCATCGGCGTGCTGTTTCAGCCCTGAAGAAGGTCCCCACAGACCTTTATGGCTGAAACAGCAGTCCCCTTGCAGGGATGTACGAGTGAGTTGTTTCTAAAAGGAAGGGTGTTCCTGGCTGGGGAGGGAAGAGAATTGGTCGTGAAGGAGACTTGGTGGTTCATCCAGACCTCAACTTTCATTTAAACTACTCAAAATGTGGAACAAGTAGGAACTGCTGCAGCAATGCCTCCCTGAGCTCGTGGGTTGTGTGAAGCGATGCCTTATCTGCTGTCTTACTCGTAGTTAACTTGGATGCCAAAGGTGGCAGCATGAACTCTAAAATATGTGAAGGACATCTTGGCGTCAAGACATGTACATCCTAAATATTTGATAAGATTGGTTTTCATTTATCTGGAAAGTATTCAGTGCTCGGCTGTGGGGAGAAAACACCATACTAAGAGAGAGGAGACTGCCTCTGCAGCAGAGGAGTGCATTCGCAGGGGCTGCCACTGAGCCCCCACAGCACCTGTGGCTGCTCTCGGCTGTGCATTCCTAGAGTTGGATGCTGCTGCCACATCCCCTTTGTGCTCAGGGAGGTACTCCCCCACCAGTACGGGGGAGGCTGCTATCTCACAGGCTGAGGAGGGAAATCAGTGCCGTGGCTGTTTCCTGTCATCCGCAGTTTCACATGTCAGGAATCTTGCTAACCTTTTCAAATAATACTGAGAATATGTGATTGGCATCTGAAACAACAAATTTGTTCCTAGCAGCAAAGACTAGACCCAGAGTAACTTATTGTAAAAACTCTGTTTCCACCAGACAGCGATCCATATTGAAGCTTATTAAAGTCATGTGCTCAATTTTTTCATAATTGCCCCCATTCAAACCATGGCAGGCAGCCAATAAAGCACTAAGTGGAAGTTTCTGTCGGTCCACCTGTCTTTCTGTAGCTAACAAAGTGTGCCGTTTTTTGTCTTGTAGACGTTACACAATTCATTGTCAGAGGAACTTGTTATATATAGACTTAAAATAAATTAGTTCGAGACAAGGCCAAAGCCATTCGACTATACTTCTTTGTATAGCGAGTCATGTATTTATTATACAGTGTGACACATTAATACTTTGTTTGGGTGGAGAGCTTATTCTTAAACAAGAACAGGCAATTCTAGTTCTTGGCTGTATTCATCTGTTAAATGTCCTAATTAAAAAGGATGACATCCTGAGCAGCATAGGTTTCACCCATCACCCATTTCATCCACCAGTCAGGACTATGGTCTCTGCAGGCTTTGGTTCATAAATTAGTTGGAAGTTCTTTCCCTGCAAAGGGCTGCTGTGTTTTCAGGCCCTTGTCCTCTGCCAAAGTCCAATTTACAGCTGAGGTTTCCTTTCGCTGCACTTCAAACCATGGAAAGAAATCAGCCATTCCCTCACATTAGCCTACTTAGATAAGTGGGAAATTAATTTTATGGACTTCTAGGAAATAAAAGGGTTTTTTAACTTTACCACTCCTGATCTCTATGAACAACGGGTACGCGGTTTATCAAACCTGTAATTAATTCACAGTTGGGCGTGCCTCCAGGATCAGAAACTTGACTCCAGGAGAAGCAACACCGGCAAAGTGAAGAAAAAACCCCAAACCTCTGCTTTCTATCAGAGAAATTAATCTTGAAAATTTTCTTTGCCTGTGAGGAGATTGGCAAAGACAGCTGTTGCTTCATCCTGGAAAATGGCCCAAAAAAAGGTCTGCAAAATAAGATCTTGTCATGATTTTATTATAAGCAGTAAGTTTAGCGGCAGAGTTCTGGATTTTCCTTTATTTCTGCTGTAAAATCCTGGTGTTCTGGGGCATATTCATAGATGGAAATGAGCAAGCCAGCAACTTTGCTTGCTGGCCATTAGCAGTGAAATGCTTTTCGGTGAGCTAAGATAATTCATCAGGTAAGTGATCTCAGAGTAAGGCTGACAACTTAATTTTGGTGATACCCAAACCCTCAGCACATGATTTCCTTGTCCAGCTGGTTTGTGAGCAGTGAAATATCATGTCTGGTCAAGTCTGGAGGGGAATAAAACCTGGTCTCCCTTGGATCCGCTTCGGGCTTCCCTGGTTGCTGTTACAGAGAACTTCTCACTTTTTATACACTGCTCTCCTGGAAGGCTTTGTCTGATTCCTTTTCCCTGTTCACCTTCCACTGAAAGACTCTGTTAAGAGAAGCTTCTCCCTACAGGGCCTTTCACCTCTTTCAGACCTTTATATTAAGACTCTTCAGCAAAATTCATCTTTTTTAATAACTCAGTTCAGACACAAGGATGCAATTCCCCTTCCTTTTTGTATCGTTAGCTCTTTGTCGGTGGTGAGCAACTTAGGAAAGAGGACAGAGGAATGGAAGACTGTTGAATGGAAGCAGTTAAATTCTTGCCAAGACTGGTCATGTGGCTTTTGTCAGGTGACTGGGCATATGACTTGTCCTTTGGCTAATAGGTTTTCTGGTTCTAGATGTTTTTACAGGATGGATTAACTTCTGTGACCTGTTTCTCCAGGGTGAACATAAATGTGATTCAGACAATGTTAGAGATAATCAGGATTAGCTCCTTTGTTGATTTTGCTTGAAAGGATGACTGAGGTGACTGTTTACCATTCAGTAGATGGGACAAAACACTGTGGGGTAAATTTACACATGGTTCAGTCCAGCCACTTTCTTTTCAATCCAGCAATGCAAAAACTTGACTTTTACTCAAATCTGCAGTACACACGTTCATGTAGCGTGCAGAAGGGAATGAGGTGTGATCTCCCATGCAAAGGCATTCATGCTCCCTTGGAAGATCTGGGTGTCAATATATGCACATTAATTGCTTTGGAAAGTTGGAGAAAAGCTCCTAATGTCTTGATGAGCTATTAAATAATTTGAAGACTCTTCTAAACACACTTATTAAACACTAAGATCTCTTCAGTCTATTTGGGAACTGGAGAATGGTCTTCTCACCAAAGCAGTGTAAAGGGGCTTAGCAGTGTATCTAATTTTAACTGAACAAGGATTATTTGTCTAGGGTTTTTCACACAGCTGTACAATTGGATTCTTTCACCACAGTAATACTCACTAAGATCGCTGTGTTGTTTTATCTCTTCTGAAGGAAATGCCAGAGCTTTGAGTTTGATTTTCAGCACCTCCTGTAATGTATCTCCCTGCTTCTATACACTTAACGTGTCTGTTCACAAATGTATCCATCAGCATCAATTCAGGGTATGAGAACTCACACTAGACTTTTGACTTGAAGGCTGTACTTCTGTCAGCACATAGACTGAGAGGAGAACTGGAATCTCATTTTAAAAGATACAGTAGAGACATGCACAACAATTTAAAGCTCAACTGGTTAGACTCAGAAGTTATCCCAAATTATCATTTGTTTCAACTTCTTTAAAATCATAAAATAAAAGACGGTATTTATTGTACAAAATCTCAGCAAAGGGCAGCATTCAGTTCTCTTACACAAATAATCCCAGTGTATTTGTAAGAAACAAAAGGCGGTTTTGACTGAGTGGATTTCAGCTCTCCATAGTCCATCTCTTCCTCCTGTTAATGAATAAAGGTGAAGCTCTGGGTGACAGAAAGGTGGTAACGGAGAAAGAATTCAAATAGCTGTTTTGCTTCTGATCTATAGAGCATGGAAGTAAGTCCCACTGCCAAACACATGAAACTAACACCCAAAAGAAAAAATAGGAGCCATTCTTTTCTGCTCCTTTGCTGCTGTTTTTCAGTCTGGGCAGTTGGCAACAAGAAGTTGAATTAAGACAATTATTTTTCAAAAGCAGGAACGCTTCCAGGGTGGGCAAGTTTCATTTATAATGCTGTTATAATGAGCATTATAGTTATAAACCCCCATTTTCAGGTTATAGATTTCATTTAAAGTTATATAAGTGAGGGTTAATGTCCAAGCTGATGAATGAAGAGGTGTTCTTTGTAGGTGGTTTTTGGCAATGTTTAACTCTCTTTCTGCTAAGATTTGCTTCAGTCTTCTCATATTATTCCATGGGGAGCAACATTCATACAGTCTTATCCTAGCAGGACATAGTAATGCAAAGTACAGATCTCTTTGGAGAATAAAGACCCTTGCATAATTTGGTCCCATTTTCAGGGGAAAGCATTTATGAAAAGTAATATATTAAACCATTCAAAGTAAAACTATAAATTCCCTTAAGTTTCCTTGCATTTCTAGTCACTGCAGTCAGTAGCAATTATTTTAGATTTGCTCCATAGACTTTACATGTACTCTAGCTAAATATTTTTTTTTTTGTATTAACAGCAAAATATCCCACAGAAAGTAGGGTAAGACTGACATTTTGAACACTAAATGTTGAAAAATAGAAACAAATGCTGGACATCTAATACATTTTAATCTTGAAAAGGTATTTAGTACTCTGAAAATGTTAATGAAAAAATTATTTCTGCTGGCTTAAGTAATGACCCTGCCAGGTGGGCAGAAAATAGAGGAGTGGCGAGCGGTTGTTGACAGTAGTGTGCTATGTGAAGCATGCTGAAGTTGCCCTTAAAAGTCTAAATCAGGGATAAGGCACGTTGTAGGAACTGGAAGGCTTCTCTTATGGCTGCCTTGTTTTTTAGTGGACAATTCATGCACCAGGTCTACCATTTAACTAAGGCTAATTTTGCCTGGTATTTGAAGCTAAAGATGGTAGTTGTTCTACTAGCCAAACGCAGATGTTAAATGCTCATAGCCACGTTGCATAGAGCGCCACACAGAGTTTGAAAGGCATCTTTGAGCCTTCTCCTTCAATACTAACCTCAAGCAGCGCTGTGCTAATAGAAGTGAAGCTGCAGTAGAAATGGAAATAATTTGCCCTAAGAAGTTTGCATGCTGCGTGAAACTTTCTCGCTGCCAGTGAGAAAGGAAATAAGATCCTTAGCTACCCTTACTTTTTCGGCCCACCTGAATTTTACATGAGTTTAACATGATTTAGTTATTTCCTTCTTGGTGTCTCTTATCAAGTAAATAGAAAGTAGCAAAGTCAGCCTTCACACAGTAGAGATGTTTTGAAAAGACTTGAGTGATTGACTGTGGGTTTTGCCTCCGAATGAGAGCTACGAGAGAATATTTCCCTCCCTCTCAAAATGCTGCTTTTCCGTGATTCCATGGGAAATATTTGGTGTGTCCTCTGTGATACTTCTTATCCAGCAGGGCTGGCCCCAGCTGTGGCTGAAACCCTTGTTTCAACTCTGGGGTCTAACTGTTGATGTGGAGCCGCCGCCTCTTTTTGTATTTAAAAAAAAGGACAGAGAGTGGTTTGCATTAAGCCTTATTAAAACCCAGGATTACTTCTAAATGAATCATTGGCATCTTTGTGAGACCAAACTTCTGAGCTGAATTTGTGAAACGGGTATTTCCCCATGGTCTACTGATTATGGTGATAAAGTCTTGAATACTGAGAGGATGGTGGAATGATGACTTGTTTTAAATAGGACCCGTTATGTCAATTTATTTTCCCATCTAAGTGGGGCTTTCTTTGATTTTGATCATAACTCTGTAGATATTTAAGTGATGATCTCATGGTGACAAGCGTCTACAGTGACTTCCTATGAATTTTCTAACTGATAATTCCACTGAATTTCTACTTTTGAAAAAAAGGGGACTTTTATTTAGTTTTATCTTGTTTTTATTTTCAGTCTAATATGCGACCTTAAAATCCTGTTGAAGTTTATATATACAATAGGAAATTCTTAATTAACTTTTTCATCATTGTCCTTAGTTTATCTCCTAGAAAACTGGAAAGTGATATGGTTGGTACTGCTGATTGAAAAAGTTAAGACAATTAAAAAGTGTATGACAGTACAGATTGCCAGAAAAATGTTTGGGTTTAGGCCCAAAGTATTCACAAATTTGAGTTATGCTTGACTTACAGTTTTAACTAAATAAAAGCAGGATTTTTTGAAAATTAGTAAAACTCTTTCTCAGTAAAATGTAAATATTTTA
Organism: Tringa tobata; assembly: GCA_033628505.1. NCBI lineage: Eukaryota > Metazoa > Chordata > Aves > Charadriiformes > Scolopacidae > Tringa > Tringa tobata. The sequence goes on from JAHREE010000245.1 coordinate 24,163,924, forward strand.
TTTTAAAATAACATTTCCGTGTAAACACTGAGCTCTAAGCAACAAAACCAAAAATACAATGATTTCAAGAAGCAGTAAATAATCTAGAAAATAACTAAATCTTTTGGGCTGAACAATATGCATTCAAAGTGACATTTGCAGTTTGGTTGGGGCATTATCAGAGGAAGCTTCCATATCTTATTTATGGTTATTTCTGACTTTTAGTTGCTTTTTTTAGTCACCATCCAGGGAGAAGTATTATGGAGGTGGGAATGAAAGACAGATAGATAGATAACATATGTGAAACCAGACCATGGAAATTATAACTGACTGCTTTTCAAGGTTTCTTAGTATTTCCATATGAACTCCTCCTTGTGAATGTTTTCTACTCTTACTTGTACGGCAGCAGCATTGGTCACACCAGGTTCTTCAGGGAAAATGCTGTACCACTTTTCAATGCTATTTTCAAGTTAAACCAAAGCATCTTCCACACCAAAAATGCAGATCACTTAGTGGCTTTCCTCAAACAGAAACTCCCGGGCGTCTGCTTCGATGAGCGCCCTGTGGGAGCGGGGAATACTTGCCTTATAAACAAACATGGCCCAGAGAGGCCAGTCTGCCGGCTTGCAAAAATAATGTACGCGGAGGCAGGGTAAATAGTTTACATCTCCTTCGGCCTCTGGGTTGTGTCACGGAGCTGCTAGCTGAAACGAGCAAATCTGCCACAGCCTGAAACACATGCCTCTGGAATGGGAGGATGGAGAGGTTGTGCTTTAGACAGTTTCTTGTGGTGAAAGATTTCTACCAATGTCCTGTGGACCACGGCTGGGCAAAGAGCATCATTATGTCTGGCTTTGGTAACAGGCATCAAAACGGTATGTGGGGTTTGAACGTTTCAGATATTGTGTCTTTTTTTTTTTTTTTTTGTGACGTGCAAGCAGGAGAGGAGTGATTCGCTTCTAATTCATACCTCTATGAAACACAAAGGCCAAAAAGTGAAGTGTAACTAAACTGCAGGGGTACAAAATATGTCACCTCTCCTTTCCCGCCTAAATGTTAGCTGTCTGCCCAATGTCCCTAGCAAGAAGAAAGATGCTTTAGAAATCATTAGATATTTTGGAAAGATAGGTCCAGAAAATAATAGTTTTAATGTGTCTGAGTTATGTGGGAGGAAACTTTGGTGGCCAGGTTTTGATGGCTAAAATGAGAGGAGAGGAAACCTACCTTAAATCCACCAACCTCCAATTTTGCTTTGTTTACAGCTTGGATGAGATATAAATCTGATCTCTGGGGATTATGTAGGTTTAGATTTCCATCGTTTGTTTTTCTTTAACAATAATGCTTACAGTTTAGGGAAGTCCCAGCACATGTGGTTTGGGACTAGAAGATGAAGCTGTCCCTTAACCAATGGCCTAGAAAATTAGGAGGGGGGAAACACCTGCACATCCCTGCTGGCTGAGGAATTTTGAAATAGGTGTTTCTTTTGGCAAGAGGAGCTCCCTAGTTGGGGTCACTGTGGAAGTGGAGTCCTTTGTCCCTATCCTAATTGCTGAGGGGTCATAAGCAGGGCTAATTGCTTGAGCGCATTGTCCTCCATCTCTTCTCCTTGAATGAACCCCTGGAAACCTTTTATTGAGATGAAGCTGAGTGTCATCTTCTTAAAATCTCAGGGCTGGCTTTATTGAGGAAAGGTTGTCCCCCACCTGTCAGACAGTCCCGTGGTGTAGTTTGGAAGAGTTTGGTGACCCTTTTCTCAGGCAAGTTGGAGTATTGAGCTGACATTGTCCTAGAGAGGGTGGCTGGGCTGGAAAGGAAACACCATTGGGACAAAGCATGTTTGCTATAGGACAAACTAAGCAACATATATAGCATATCAAAATACAGAAAAACTAGGAGGGAGAAATTCTTTGGGGGATGGGTAGATGACTCTAAGGCAAATTTTCTGGTGCATCTGGTTTGTAAATAATTCTCCCCAGTTCTCACCACATTTCTGTAAGATGGATAAGTCATAGATATTTAGCTTGTTGCTTTTTTTTTCTTGTTCACATAATTATTTTGAAAGGTTTCTAAAACAAGCATAGGAAAAAAAAAAGGAAGAATCTGTTTCATTGGACTTTTTTGGACTTGTGGAAAAAATACAACATACAGACAGTCATTTGATTTTGCTGCTTTCTTGTAAGCATGTCTGAAAAGCATGTTTTTTTTTTTAATTTTTAATTTGGCAGTGTTTTGGTTTGAGCTATTCTAATACAATGATCTATATAAAGTACATCTGGTCCTTGCTAGAAGTGTGCTGAGCCCCATTTTGCCACCATTGTTATGGGCAGAAACTGCATTTGCCTTTGGCAGAAACAAAAACTCCTGAGAGCTCTAACAGGGAGCAATTTTGCAGGGAAAGGAAAAGGTGGTCTTAAAACACTTGATTAATATTATTGCTGAACCTGAAAACTTTTTATACTAGTGAAGGGAACCAGAAATATGATGCTAGAATACTGTTGTTCCAAATAATCTCTTTCTGAATGGGTGTGAGGTTTTAAAGTCAAGGGCTTTGACTTCTTCCCAAGGCTCCCTAGTATTTCATAGGCTGCAGAACAATGAATGTGAAATCCAAAAGGGACCTATAATTCTATTACAGGGCATGGTGGGCTTAATTCCACCTTCATTTTTAACATCAGAACTCAGTTTATTTTCAGTGGGAACTAAGATCTAGGTGAGAAACAGGGGAATTACTTCAGTACGTAAATGTTTTAATTGACTTTCTCTAACTGACAGAGAGAAAGCAAGAGGAATTCTGCACATATGAGATCTTGCCTTGAAATCCTAAACCCATTGGAGGTGTTGGCAAAACTAACAACACTTGCAGTAAAGCCAGGGTTTCGTTCTTTAGCTTCAGGATTTTTAAAGGGGTGAAGATTTGAGATCATGTCCTGTATTAGTGATGTATAAACAGTTTGCAGAAATCACTGATTCTCTTCTGAAACATAGCCAGCTTTGGAATTGAATCCACCCAAATTTAATAACTCACATCAACAGTGCTGCTGAGAATAAAACTAAAGAAGTATGGTTGTTTTTATCCGGAGTGTATCATATCCTAGTGAAACTGCAGCCAGCAGGATGTAGAATAAATTATAAAGTGGTAATTCAGTTATTTTTGTATTTAACTCTTCCTCTTTTGGGTACTTTTTAATGGATATTTGATGCCCTTATTCCTTCTTTAGGTGTAGCTTCCCAGGTTTGTTGATTTATGACAATTATTTTCATATAAAAAATTCTGTTGCTGAGTACCAAAAATATGTAGATGATTGTACAAGAGAGTATTTTTTTTCTCTCAGAGTATATTCTGAACTTTTCTGAACATAAATGTATTCAACTCATTCTTTCAAGTGATTATTAAAAGATTCATTCTTGCTTGTTTTGAGGTTAGGTGTGTAACATTTAGTACAGAAGTAAAATGTATAGTCTACCAACACTGCTCCAATCTCTAGGCTTGATGTTGAGCTTCATGGTTTTCTCCATGACATTAGGAGTCAGGCTTTTAAACTTCAGTTTTAAGCCAACTTCCAAGGTAAAGGTAAGAGAGAGTACCCATGATGTTTCCCCCCCAGTAATACTCCCTCGACTTTTCTTGGTGCAACGCAGCAGCTGGCATGCATGACTCGCAGCTCAGCTCCTGAAGAAGATTGTACAACCATAGCTCACTATCAATTTGGCAAACATTAGTCACTGTTGCAGCTGAATTTCCGATTGGCATTCTTGGGTTTGTGCCATCTGTGTCATGTGTCGTTTTTGCCAGTGGACAGAGCAGGTGTTGCAGATATGCGGACCTGCAAGTGCAGTATTCTAAAGAAATAGTTTTTGAGTAAGATTATTAATTACTTACAATCTAACTATAGTATATTTTACAGAAGAAAATAATTAAAACTGACATATTTTCTCATGTCACACATATTTAAGCATTTACATTAATTTTCTGCTGAATGTATTACTAAATCTTTTAATTGTGTGTCCTTGGGCATGGTGGTAATTTAGAGGCAAAAAATGTGAACTCTGTGTTGGGGAACATCAACTGGCCCTTTTTGAAGGATTTTTCCACAGCCTTGGGCATGGAGATGAGCCCAATTCTTTAGCTCACAGAGCTAGTACTTCTGTCCACCACCTTCAGGCCAAGGGGAAGCTACTTCGGAAAACAAAGCGGTGTAGAAATACACATTTTTACATGTAGGAGAGTGTGTGAAAGCCTATAGTCATAACATCCATCCTTAAAAACTGGCTTTACCCTTTTCCTTCTCCATCTGGCTACGACTCAGTGATACTGATTGTTTTATCCAGTACTGTCTCCACCCAGGAAAGGGCTTTAGAAAATCATTCCTCTACTGCAAAGTTGAGTAGGGAATTAATTTAGTAGTGGTGCACTGAAAGAACAGCAATGAGAAATACAAGTTGCAAGGGAGTAATTTCAGATTACTTTACAGGAAATGAATACTCTCTGTGCTTATTTACAGAATATCCAAATAATTTTTTCTTATTCCTTAGTAAAGGTTGATCGAACCAATAATTGGGCTGTGTAGATGGAAACAACCTCTTATTTGTCAGAGACTTGACCACCAACACATTCTTTAAGAATTCTGCTATTTTACAGAAGAAAACTGACTTCTTATATTTTTTTACCCTATATTTGGCGTCCATTCCCTTACATATTCTGATGGAAAATATTGCACAATTCATGCATTTAGTTATGTTAACAGCATTTATAGTGAGTTACAGTACATTACACTAATGAAGAAGTTTAATTCTACATCTTTACCTCGCTATAAAATAAACTATTTTATAGAAATGAAAAGTTGAAAGCTTGGGAAAATATTTTTCTTTCTCTCTGAAATTACACAGCATCTCAGCTTGAAAACGTATTTGCTGTAGGCCCCTTGTTCTTATGACTTGTAAGTATTTTTAGAGATTGACTGGAACTGAAAGAAATGAAACTTCAGCTAGATCACAATTTCCATCTCTTTAAAATAGGTAAAAAGAAGAACAGGGAAAGAGAAATCTAATTTTGATTTTTAAAATTCATGTCTGTGAGCATAGCCATTTCCTTACATGTGGGGTCTCAAAAAGACACATGCTATTGTATTTTGTTGGTATTAGTTGTAACTTCTCATTAACTTTTGCTGAGGTCAGTGTTTCTAATTAATTTTAATGGGCTAATGGAAGCTTGGTGAACTTGAGGTAGGATCTTAGTTGAAATCAGTGGATGACAGCCTGTGTTCTCTTATCTGGGTCTTCTCTAAAAAGTATACCAACCCCAAAGAAATCCAAACCCAAAAAAACTTGATCAAGGAAGACAAAGCAGCTTGTCATGTCAGCTAATGACATGGCAAGCAATGCGTCACATCAAGAGGGTTGTTGTGTTTCCAGTTTGCTTTTCCTTCTCCTAGGGGCAGCAGTGATCATCTTGCCCTTGCTCTGGTCCACAGCAGACATTTCAGGGGGCTTCCCAGGGGGAAACTGGTTTGGGGCTGGGAGTCCATATTGCATGTGCTTTTACAGGGATGTGAAAGTAGGGCAAGTGCACAAAGGCTGAGAAAGGAGTCGAGGTCAGATGGTTTTGACATAAATCATTCAGGAAGTGAGGAGTACATAAGTGAGAAAGGGGAAAAATTCCTGTGAGCTTCTCAAAGCATCTTTGGAAAGTTGGAGGAGTGAGGGACTGGGAGATGAAATCAGGTTATAGAAGAGAATAGAAGAAAGGCAACAGAGAGAGAGGGAAGCAGTCCAGGGGACTATAAGTGAGGGGAAATTAATTTTTGAAAGAAACTTTCTTGGTTTATTTAGAAGAAAACTCTGTGAAGAAAGAAACAAATATTAAAAAATAGACTGAGAAAGAGAAAGTAAATGCCTAAAACATTATGGAGGAAAGTAGGTTGAAAGAAAATGGGATAGAAGAGATAGTGATTTGAAGAACAAAAGAATAAATTATGGAAAACATTTTACATGTTTATATAACAGTTTATATATGATTTAAAATATGCTACTTGGATTTTTCTTTTCAGCATGGTAGGGAGGGCATAAGCAGTCATTCTTACTGTGCTTAGCACCACATGGACATCAGAGCACGTGCACTCTACAGTATTGCACGTTGTGTCTCTGCAGCACAGTCTGCATCTCAGCTGTCCTGAGTGGGGAGTGGCTGGTTTCCTGTGCAGGGCTATTGCTTTGCCTTGTTTAGTAAGTCTGTTCATAAACAGCAATTCTCATTTAAGAAGTTCCTTACTTTATAGTTAGGTGCACATGATCAAAATATTATACCAGAC
>JAHREE010000245.1:24175105-24204399 GCA_033628505.1 Tringa tobata
GCTTGCTGAGATGACTCACATGTAGAAATCTATCAAACCCTGTTTGGGGAGTGGTCTCTTTACTCTATATTTACCTATGGGAACGTAACCTCTCTCTCTTAGTCTCTGTGCCATAGTCTTTAGGGCATTTCTACCGTATGATGAAACTGAATATTTTTATTGAATCTATTGTGTAGTGCCAGTGGACCTGAATAGGAGAAATGATACCGGAGAGAACATAAAAGGAGTTTCTTTTCTTTTTAGGTGGGCATAAGGGAGTTCAATAGTACCAGAAAAACTGCTTTGAACAATGCTGATAAAGGAGAGGTTTAATGAGGCTGGGGCTGTTTGCGGAAAATTAGTCCGCATTAGGGTAATATTCCTTCAGGGAGCGTTTATAATGCCTGCAGGAATGTGGAGGGGGGGGCGGATCGGATTCCAGCGCAACCTTGCAAGCTTTCAGCTGCCGGCACGCGGTGCACCTGCGTGTTCCCCTGTCTGACCTCAGAGCGGGCTTGAAAAGCTCTGGCATCTGGAAGTGTGAGGAAAGATCAGGTTTTTCATTTTTGTGACACAAAAAAAAAAAAAAAAAATCCATCTTTTTCCTGCCGCTTAGAGTGCCTTATATTTTACGTCTTCTTAAAGGATACTAGTTTGTGGGTATGGTTTTTAGTGGTGTGGTAGGGTTGTTGGGTTTTTATTATTATTTTTCTTGTTTTAAAATTTATTCAACTAGTGTCTTAGATCTCATGGAGATATGTCCAAATAGATGGATAGTATTCAGTTAAAAACTTTGGTTAGTTGGTAAAACTGGAGAAAATGATTTCATATTCTGTTGCTAATGTTGGTTAAGAACATTCTCCCTAGTAAGTGCAGATCCAGGCGTGACATCGTCGGCATTTATCTCATTTGCAAAGGTCTGAGATTGCTACAATTTGAAAATGAGATGCTATGTGGAGATAAAATGTAAATACTGCCCTACAAGGATTGCCACTTCATAATGTTATACATCAAAACTGGTATCTGCGGTAGTAACATGCAAATTCTAAGTGCGTGTAATTTGCATCGCTTGGAATTAACTGTTTTGCAATTACATATTGATTTGTGTTTCTTTATCAGACATCGCAGAGTGGTTAAGCTGTGCTGCTTATGAACTTCCATGTCACTAATTCTGCGGTATAAAATTGTGCTTATTAAATGCACAGATTTTCCTTTTTGGAATTTAAAAGTCACTCACTTTGGCATCTGTAGCTTATTTCTTGCAATCTACTTAATTGAGTAGCTTCTCTGTTTATCTTAAAATGCAGATAAATGGCTTTCAGAGCAGTGTTTATAGCTTAATAGTTCCTGAAATAAGAGTCAACATTATCTCCGAGACTCTACCAGTCATAACTAATGATCCCTCTGCTTACACTGTTGAGCAAGTCAGGAGACACTGAACTCTGCAGAGAGCAAGGGCCCTGTGCAGTGGGAGGATAGTTTGTATGTGATGGCGCCTAGTAGACAAGGCTTTCATGGCTCAGTAGTGTTAATTGGGAAACAAAAATTGTCCTCTGCCACCTCTAACCTCCTATCACTGAACTATTCTCCTACAAATATGGATACGGAGCCGAGGATGAGCTGACAGCACGCAAGTCTCGCTTCCCTCATCATTAAACATAAATAATATCAGTTTACTCTTATATTGGCCTCAGATTTGCCCATCAGAGCACATTTTGCGACATGAAATCTCCGCAGAAATTGGGGATATTTTCAGCGTTCCAATCATCACTGGCTGGCAGACTAACGGAGGCATTGTGTTGAGGGCTGAAAGAGGATAAGAAAATAATTGGGCAGCTGGCAATTACTGCATTTTGTCCTAGGGCTTTTTTTAATGACATTTTAATGTATTAATGAAAGTAAGATGCCTTCTTTATATTTTCCTGACAAGTTCTTTGGCTTAGTTCCTGAACGGAGAGTGTCTTTCCTTTGTAATAGGGTTAAGTGCATGCTTCAGGAGGAGAGAGGGGAAAGAATGAAGAAAGGAGTAGATTTACCACTCATGAGAAATGCTATGGTATTATTACCTTGGGAACAAAAGTTCCCTGTTTATCCATGAAATTTAAATAACATGGTGAGCAACAATGCCTTATGGCCTTAAGCATTAATATTCTTCTATACTTCTGTCAACTTGTTCATATGATCTTTTACCTGAGATTTTCTAACTTGCAAGAAGAGTATTTATTGGAAATTGCAGTATCTTGTGAGATGATATTGAAGAATTTCAGCCAGGACAAAGTTCTGATTTCAAATAGGCAATCCAGCAGCCAGCTTTTGCTGGCTTTAGGTGAATTTTAGCTAGTGATATACAAAGCAGTCTCCGTACCTAATTCCTATGTCTCCACAGCCATCTAGTCCACTGTTTTGAAAAGCTTATTAAATGTAAACATTTAGGTGGGTGATCGGTTGTAAAAGGAACTGTATACGAAAGCTGTTCCTGCTTGAAGAAGCTTGTATCAGTCTTGTTTATTTTTCAGCTTCCATGTTTTTCATTGTTTTTCTGAGCTTTCACATTATCTTAAAAGTAGATTTTGAGCTTTGTCTTGGCTGGAGAACAGGAGGCTGGTACAGAGCACAGTCTGGGTAACACCACATACGGTGCAAAGGCCACACTATACAGAGAAAGCAAATCCGTAACAGTACTTACAGCTCTGAAGATGTTTTTATTGGACTTTCCATGAATGGACTACAAGAGGCACAAGGTAGAATAAGCAGGATGCCTCAGAGAGATAAAGAGAAGGCTGCCAGGAGTACCACCAGGCAGTACAAGCGGTCTCTAGCCAGACCATGTTACAACATTGCATTAGCAAAGGATTGCATGCCATGTATCTTTTTCACGTGGTATGCTGGTATGTATTCTCTTGTTAGCATGTACTGGTAGCTCTCTAAAGTAGGGATGCAGCAGGAACAGCCTGTTGGTCCGGACTGGACCAACACCTCCAGTGTGAAGAGGAAAAAAATTAATCGTTGCTTCTGCTAGCATCAAATAGCTTTAAAAAAGCTTGTGTAAGGAAATAAGTATTTACAAAGACAATATATGCAAATTTTTTAAAAGAGGAAGTTGGAAGCAACTTTTTTTATTTTGATGTTGATGTTATATAAAGACCTGTTTCTTCCTTTTTCCTCTGTAGATCAAATATCCAGATACCTGTCTTTGGTTTCTGCACTAGGAGTCAAACTGGTTTCACTCAGCATCCTAAAGAGCTCTTCTGCACGAAATCAGTTGAAAGTTCACATAGTTCCAGATTAGTTTTGAGCATTTTCTCATAGGAATATAGCTCTTATTTCTTTGGAAATAATCCCATTGGTAAACAACAGCAGCAATAAACCTTCCAACAAGAAATTGGATACATAGTTCTGAATGTGCAGATATCTCTTATTTTCATTACCAGTTTCCAAACATGGAATTAGATTAGGGAATGATGGAGCAGAAACTGAAGTATCATTTTGTAGAGAAAAGCATTTCAGTACAAAATGTTGTGATCATGTTCTGACTGCAATGTCTGATATTTACAGCTTAATATCAGAAAGAAAAAAAAAGCTGATCAGTAACAGTAGCTATATGTCATCTCTAACAGTTTTATATTAGCATGGAAATGATAGATCTTATGTGTTACGTGGGAGGGTGTGAGAGATTAAATGACTATGTTATCTGGAATAAATATCAATTACCAGATTACTTTTCCTTGCATTAAGGTTACAAGCTAACTAAATTATTTCAAGACAGTGAAATAATAATCTGTGGGGTTTATTTTAAATAATATTCTTTTGTTACATATCTGTGCGGATCACAATTACAGGGAATTTTTCACAATGGTTAGTCAACTTGTAAGACAAATACCGGATAATTAATTACTGTCAGCTATTACATCTCTACCATGGAGTGAAACTCCTGCTGTCTTTCCATTACAGGACCAAATTTTGCTACTCTTTGTATATAGTTTTTGTCAAGTTTCCTGTCTTTTTTTGTGACATGCGATGATAAAACCTATGTAAAACCATCCTGGTAGCAACTTTACAATCTCTTTGGTGGGCCTTTCTCTGAAAGAAAACCCAATCTCAAATTGCTGGTTCTGTGCCATCACTTTTAATAGCCTGTTTTCTATCAGCATTTTTTGTTTTGCCTATAAAGTAAACATGAGGAAGCCTAAAAACATTGAAGCCTTCCCGTGATTGCGCTCATTGGAAAACATGTATTGAGTTGGATAAATGAGAGCCAGGCTACTGTGGTGTATCCCATATCACAGGTAGACCCACTTTAAGGGGAGGTGGGGAGCAGGAGGTTCCAGCTCCAGCGAGCATTTCACATACTGACCTTGGAAACCGCTGTCAACCATCTGGAAATAGTTACAAATACTGTATTGCTCAGAATCTTTATTTTATTTCTAATTCCGGGATTATTTTTTTTTCTTCCACCTTTCTACTGTCATATCCTATGTAGCCTGAATATTGCTTTGCGCCCGGCTGAAATGGTATTGTTTGCCAGCTTACAATCAAAGGCAGCACAGAGAAAAACAGCTGAGCCGTATTAGGCAGAGGCAGTCTGGACTGCATTTCTTTACTGCCGAATAACGCGCCACAGGTGCAGGATTAGCCCGGCGTACGCTGCTGTGTTTGCTTAGCGGAGCCCCCCGAGCCGCCCTCTGCCTCCTCACATGACTCTCATCTTCGGGGAATCTGGCAGCAATGTAGCAAGCCCGCGGAAACCCAGTGTAAGTAGAAGGCTTAGCTTTTCAGCTCACAAAGCACTGTGCTTTTTTTTTTTCCCATCTCTTTTCCCTTTTTCTTCTTTTTTACTTTTTCTTTCGTTTATTTTCTTTTAATTTTTTTTCTCAAAAGACTGGTTTGAGGAAAAAAAAACCTAAAGAGACTGAAAAAAGATAAATAAACCCATTGAATTCTGTGGGTTTTGCAGAAAGGTCGAAGAGGGAAATGTGTGACTGAAAAAAAAACCCAAACAAATAAAAAAGCAGCATCGTTGGCGTACTGGCGAGATGCGGGGTCGCCCCGCGGGACAGAGGGGAGCTGGCTGCTCGTGGTGTGCGCCTTCTTGTGTCTGAAGGTTCAGTTCTTGTGGGGTGGGGGACATACAGGAGATCTCCAGTTGCTCAGACTGGAATTCAGAGTTTGTACAGTGTCAGGGGTCTGCTGCAAACCTTTAGGTGCGCTTTGGTTAGTTTAGTTCTAAGGGGAGAGGTGGTAGATTTGCAGAAAAAATACTGCAGATAAAACAAACTATTTCCTATTCCCTTTTCTGGTGAGGAACAAGGAATAAAAAAAGAGATTTTTAGAAGATCTGGTAATTGTCGTTGAGCATGACAATGAATTTAAAAGCACGGTTCTCTTTTTCTCCTGAAATCTGCTTTTATATTAATCTTTGGTTTAGAAGTTAATTTAAAAATGAATGTTTTGGTAATAATAGACCAATTTTGATGCCAGGGTTGTGTTTTGAGGATGAATTACAGAGCTGCAGCTGGTTTTAGCTTGAGCAATAGAACCCGTTCTAATTTTAAAGGTACTTTGGCAATTTGTGGTGCATGTGTACATCAATAATGCTTACTGAAATGCTTCATCTGTTCTATACATTTTAAATACTACTTAATTGGAAAAATATCCAGATAATAAAACCAAATATACTTTCTCTCCTAAAACTTTTCATCGCTACTCATATATGGCTGGGGGCTGAAAAAAGCCCTACAGTTTAACATTTGTCCAGAATTGTTTCTTGCTCTATACCCTACAGAGAAAGTCTAAAGAGAGAAATGCAGTCACGCAGCTCTTGAAAACTTCTGGTCACTAAGGAGGGCGTGTGGGATACAAGTTTTAAGGGTGTTTGCAATTCGCTCTTCTTCCTTAGGCTTTGAGGTGCTTTATGAAGTGCATTTCTGAAGATGTAGCCATATGACCCAGGAAAAAAAACCGAAGCAAGCAAAGCTGGTGGGGCTGACAGCTGGCTCCTACTCTTCCGAGCGTGCCTGCGGGACCAGGTGATGGTTTGGCGGCAGTGTCATCGGGCGCGGGTGGCGTGTGCCTCCTTCCCGCCCGGACACGAGCTCAGCAGATGCTCTGAAGCATTCAGACAGGGAAAGGCTTTTAGGCTGCTTGAACGCTTCAGGAAAACCCTACAGCACTTATGTCTGCAGTTAAAATTGATTATTGTTGTTTCACGCGTGCAATTAATTTTGGTTTGCAAGAGAGATGCTTTCCTCGTCCTTTAAATGGATTTATTTGTTTTCTGTCAAAGAGAATAAGCCAGAGACACTTTCTGTTGCATTTGGCCTTGTTTGCAAAAGATAAGGTTTGTGCCTCAGCCCTTCTTCGTGAACACAAAGATCTTCTTCATCGCTTGCAATTTCTACATATGCAGTTCAAATCCCTCCTCGGTGTGTGTGGTGAGGCCAACAGTAGCAGCAGTCAGTTCAGTTCAGTCCCTGGCTTGGCAGCTGAACAGGGCAAGAATTTATACTGTCAGTTGTTCAATTATTTAAAACACTACTTGACCTGGTGACTTGGCAGGGTGGCATTTGCCTCCAGGAAGAAAAATTCTTGCAGATTCTTGAGCGCTTCATTCAACAACAGTTAGCTGCTGAGTGTGTCATAAACATGTGGGATTTAGGGATGCCGATGGCATCCGCCCATGAAAAATTTTCAAAATATTTTAGTGATTTTTTTCAGACACTAAATAATCTGTCCTTCTGGGAGACAGACAGGCACTTGAGGAAAAGTGGGGAGGGAAGTAGGTAAGGAGCAGCATCATCCTCGTGATTCAGGAAGCAGTTGTGGTAAGGTAATCAATAAACCAAGTTTAAAGAAAGTTATATATGTATGACCAGAAAAATTTAAAGAAGCGATTAAAAATACAGCTTACTTATGGTCTAAGATGGCTACATGACAGTTTTGTTTTTGTGAATGTCTACATTGTTTAATTTATTCATATGAGAAGTGAGAGGGAACAACTCCAGTGTAGTAGGATTGAGAAAGGAGTTAGTGATTTATGAGGTAGGTTACTCTTTTGGCTGAGCTGGACTCACGAACAGCCAAATCCAGTCAGTTAGAAGGACACTGGCACCTCTGAATAGTGTTGGCACTATCTTCTGCAAGCATGGCATATGCACATGCTAATTATATTTTAATATACAGGTGCAGTCTTTGATGGGGTGAAAATAGCGAGCTGATAGTTTTATCTTCCAGGCTCTATTTTTGTCCTGACTACTGGCGTGGTGCTCTTGGGTTTCTTTTCATTGGAAAAGGGAACAGGAGTGTTGATAATTTATTAAACATATCTAAAAGAGCCACAGGATCAAAGCTGTCTATTGCTGTTTCTTTTAAATGCCATTGTCTGGATGCCTCATTCTAAATATCATCTGAAATAATAAGTTAAAATCTAATGCTTACCCATTGCAATATTTGATGCTTTCCTACAGATCTGTTAGCAAAGCATAGTTTAGTAGTAACGGTATCACACTGTGTTGCTTCCTGCCTGTATTATTTTTCCTGTTGCTAGAGTTCAGGAGAGTTTTCAAGATTGCTTGTAGTGATGTTTGCATAATCTCCTGATGGTGGCATTCCGTGTTTGCTGCTTGGAACTGGAAGTGTATGTGGGGATTTGCAGCTTAAGACCAGAAATAAGTATCTTTGGATGTTAACAACAATCTTCCTGGCTTTCTTTACGTAAAAATTTTCTAAATGAAGAGTGTGGCACAGACTGTTTGTAGCTTAATATCCAGATTATTTGTTTCAAAGCTTTGTACTTGAGCTTCCAATCCCTGTTTTGATCAGCTGATGCTCGTAGATGGGGTTTTGCAGCTGAGCCTGGGCTGGCATAGTTTCATAAGTTTTGTTTACATTTAGTTAACGGACCTACCAAGATACTCTTGAGGAAGAGATTAAAAAGCTCAGGTACATAAAAATCATGAGAGATAACAATAATCTCCTTCTTTCAAAGAAACTGGCTCAGCAATGTCACTGAAATAGTTAATCTTGTTTTCTGTGGTAAGGAATATTGTAAGTTTGATCAAGAAATGAGACAGTCCTGTAATATGCCTTTGTACACTGAACCTATTCGGTAGCTTATTTTCTATCTGAAGCTATCCTGTAAGTAATGTAGTAAATGTGGGCACAAATTGTGAACCAAATTGGTAAATGAAGCAATATATAAAGCAATGCTACGATGGAAAACTTAGATTTTGGCATGTTATCTCACAAAGCTAGGCTAGTGTGCCCTTGAAATAAATATCCCTTCCTAATTATTTCGTGGCACCTTAAATACTAACACTTTGGGGAGGTAAGAAGAGGTCTGATGGAGCTGTACTTGCGTTTCCTTCGTTTTTCAAGTGATGGTCTGTTATGACGCAAAAGCCTTCTAAGGATGAAGTCAAAAGAGTCAGTAATTCTCAGATCAGGCCTTGGATCTCACCTTAGTATTCCTGAAATATTTGCATCTCACTCTTCCAGTTTTATTACCTGTTATCCTCATACATGCATCAAACGGTAGTGCTTTTACACAAATATCTGCAGAATGTTTGTTCATATTGAATTGCACGAGAACACATAGTTCAGGAAAGAACAGTGGTAGCTTCGACACATGCTACCTCTAAATTTGCTGTGTAAAATGTGGCTCTTGATATTGAAAATAAAGAAATTATGTTTATAACTTAATGGGAATTACATGAAATACTTTTTCCTTCATGTTTGCAAATATTAAAAACTTACTTACATTGTAAAAGCTTTTCTTTGTCATGGAATGTTTGTAGATGGAACCAAAGCATTGTAGAAGGTAGACTTCAGTGACTTGACAGAGTTGAGGAAATTCTTTATTAATGGGAAAATACAGTGGGTAGGGGTAGACTTCACAGCCTCCAAGCCAGCAGGCTAAAACACCTCGCATGTACTTTCCTTTGGGAATTATTAAGAAGTATTTCTTTTGTGTTTCTTTTGTGCTTTTTTTTTTTTTTTCATTCTGTTGGTACGGTATCTCATGCTTTGAAAAATGCGCCAACCAATTCTCATTTTCTTCCAAATGAAAAATAAGTCAAAGATTAACTGTGGATAGCAGAAATGAGAGGAAACCAGGAAAAAGTAACACTCAATCAAACTGTGATGTAATGGTGGACAGCAAATTACATCTGCATTTTCCATGGTCTATGACACCAAAGAAGCCTTTGCAGTTTTATGTTGCGAGTAGTATGGTATGAGTATTAGAAGGGTCTTTTCTCAGTGGCTTTGTCCCAGCTTGTTACATTCCATGCTCAACTTAACTAATTTAGCTAATAACGTCATATGTGATTAAGATGGTTTAAACAGACTTTGTGGGAGAAGGGTGCTTATCCTTTTCAAACCAAATGCAAAAGCAGTTTCTGAAAAATAAATACATTACTTAAGTAGTGCCATATACATGTAGCTATATTGGCACTGTGGCAATTCTATGAATATGGAGAGGAATGGTTTTTTAGAAAACCATATTGACAGATTACTTTAAAAAAGTATCAGATCATAGCCCTTATTTATTTGCATCATTGACAGAAGCAAAACTACCCCAAATTTTGAAATAAACAGATGAGAAGGAACGTCGTGTAGATTTTACATATTTTGGTGTACGAGAAATCCAGCATAGGTGGGAAAGGAAGCAAATCATACGTGATAAGCCCAACAACACTGCAATTTTTTTAGTATGCCAATTTATTACAGTCTATATATCGGGGTAAAGCTATTTTCAAACACCATTTGATACCAACCTCATTCGGGGCTCACTAGTTCAATACAGTGATGCACTGAAAAGAAAAGCATGTTGCTTTCATTTTTTTTGGTGTTTTTATGGCAGATTTTGTTTACTGTGGTTTCAGATCAAAAATGTACAGGTCCCAGCATCTGACCCTTCCTTGAGTTTCATGGTAGTCTTGAATATCCAGCAAAGGGAACCTGTCACGATCCATTTTTCATTCTCTGTTATATGACTGTCACCAATAAAAAGTGTGTTACTGTTACCTCTTGACTATTTTACACAGTAGATCAGGCTGAGTTAAGAGGTGTAATTTATTTCAACTTCTTCGACTGCTCTGTGTTTTCATGGCTGACTATTTGCCAAAAAATATCCCATGGAAATTCTTTTATCTGATGACTGTAAAGTACAGTGAGTTAACAGTTAGTTATTTCCCTTTCTCTTAAAAAAATCACATCGATGGTATAACCTGGCCTGGTTCGAAGTCGTAAGGTTGTAGTTTATGATGTAGCAGAGGAAAGTTTAGCAGGGCATTGTGTGATAGTTTCACGTTTAGTAAATGTATGATTTGAGGAAAAGCACGTTAATTGTATAGGCTGGTGCAGCGTATGGATGAAGTAACCTTGTGGTTTAAAACTTGCATCCAACAGCTTTATCAAGTTGACTGATTTTCTTGCAACGTTTTAATCCAAAGTAGATTTTGAGGTTTGGGTGGGGTTTTCTTAATTATTGTTCAGATGCTTTTGTACGAATGTAGTTCATTTCCAGTCGAAAGCAGCAGTTGAAAGGGCTGCCTTGGACTGATGTGCAGGGCTTCCTGGCGTTCCTTCTCTGGAGCAGTAAACATCACTCTCCATCAGTGGGTGCTGTTGCTAGCCAAATATAGTTCTTATTGGCCTGTGAAGGGATAGTACTGCATTAGTTTGAGGCTTCAAATACCCTATGTAGAAAGAAGAGTGAGCACAGCACTCCTATTTTTTTCCTAAATAGACATGTTTGTGGCCCTTAGCATCTGTTTCAGGAAGGAGCAAGTCTGACTTTTAGTCCTGACAAAACCATGCAAGGTCATGAAATAGATCTACTTTTTCACTGCAGAGACAGCATGTAAATCACATGGCTGTTGAGACAACTATTGCTAATTATTCATCCTCTGGGAACAGGATGGCTTAAGATTTGGACTACGAAAACAGAGTAACAGAATACAGAGCTTTTCGCCTCCTACATTACTGGACTTGTTGAATCAGAGCAGTGCCCAAAAGTCATTACTGTCTCATGGCTGTGGGCCGGTGCGAAATGAGCTATTGGGCTCTATCCAGATTCTAGTGGAGAAATTCCCGTCCAAATTGCATAACTATGGCTACAGTTGGCAGGGTACTTACTGGCAGCCACGGCAGAGAGTCTGAGGACTAAATGTACGTTAAGAGATGGGCTGTCTAGATCAAACTTTTTTTGCACCTACCTGAGTCAATGCAGAGCTTAAATAGGTGACTTTCCTTTTGTCTGTGAGGTACCACTGTCTACAGCTAAATAGCACTACTTAAAACTGATATATATCTCATCCCAATGGTTACTTCGCTGTGATTATGGAGTGGGGATGTGTGATCACTTCTCTATTGTTTAAAAAATTACAGCAAAATGAACTGAAAATAAGCAAAAGGATTTGCCACATGAGAAGGGAGAAGATAGTATTTAGATGCAAAGGCTTAGTGCTCATAGACTACCATGAAATCTAGGAGGCACGGGAAGCAAATGGAAGAATATATCCAAGAAGGTTTATTTCTTGGCGTGGAGGGTAGTAGGGGTTTAGGCTAGACATTAGTCATTCTCATGGTCATCCAGGATAATTCTTTCATTTTACAGCACTTTAGATGTTCCTCATTCTCCTTCTCCTGGCTTCAGGATCTTCGTAGATGTGACTTTCTGTAAAGGCTGCCTTAGGATACGATAAAGGAGCTCAGGTGAAGCCAAGAATGTAGAGAGACACACTAACAAACTTGGAAAAAAGATAACAGCAGCAGGCTTCTGAGCACACAGTCACCTTTCTCAGATACACATTCATAACAGAGACCATCACATCACAATTTTGAGTGATCCCAGTCCTCTAGAGGAAAATATTTCTCAGGAGCAGTACTCCAAATAGATGTAAAAGCCCTGCTGGTGGCCTTCCCATCTTTGTAATGGAAGGTGCTTTGTACATGTTCGTGAATTTTAATGGAAAAAGAGGGATAAATTAAGAAAATAAACAAAATTTGATTAAGGTATGCCACCCTGATGGTGACATTCAGGCTCTGAACTGTTTTGATTAATTCCCCAATGGAGTCAGCAAGTTTCTCGGGAGACTACAATAACCTTATTTTTGGTACCACTGTTTTTCTGCAGTTGTCCCAAGCTGTGCTTGGTTTATCAGGGACTGGAAGCTGGCCATAAGCAGACTGGAGCAGAGTAGATTACAACAGAGAAGCAGCCAAATTTAAGTAGCCTGAAATCCCTTGCTTTCAGGGTACTTGTATGAGAGCTTTCAAAACCTCAAGGGCTTCTAATCCCTAGACAGAGCCAGGGCTGCATGACCAACATGTGCTTGTTACAGCACAGCAGCAAGTGTGAGAGGAGTAGGCTGTTCACCATCCCAAACTAGGCATTTCCCACCTGAAATTGGGAAGAACTTGTTGCCAAACACTGGAAAGGTCTTGTGGGTTTCTTCCTATGCGTTACATAGGAAGAAAGGGACTGCTGAAAATTTTTCTGTTCCGAAGTCAGGCAGACATAGAAGTCAAAAGACCTTGTAGTAGTTCTTCCTGAGTGGAGGAAGATCTACTACATGTTTCACTGTCATCTGCTAGGTGTGAGGTAGCCAAATTTCAGAGGCAAAAAATCTGCCCATCTTTTTAGCTAGCAGCTGGGAATTTAAGATGTTAGAAGAACAAGAAAATGGAATGAGAGTTTTTCTTTTTAGAAAATCGGAAATGGCCTGATTGAGATCTTATTCCTACCTTTTAAAAACTATATTTGATTTGATGTATTCAACATTAAACTGCAGTAATTTTCCACTAATTTTGACCCTGGGAACGAGCTGAAAGCAAAATCCTAGGCTACATCCTTACTTCAAACTCTTGGAAAGTGTAACTTTGAATGCCAGCCCTATTTTGTTCCAAGTTTTCTAAAAACCAAGCTACATCTCTAGAAAGACACCTGTGATGCTTTAATAGTACTTCAGATTTCAATTTCTAATTCAGCATCTCCCACCTGTCTTATTTTAACTAAGACTACAACGAGGTCTAGGGTTGTAAGCTGTTGTTGTTTATGGGAAGTTCTGCAGAAGCTCTTCATGATCACATCCCTAATGAGCGATGTGCACAGATTGTATTGGAGTACAACTGCCTTACACATTTCTTGAAAAAAAGGAATGACCTACAGTTGTATGTATTACGAGCAAGGTATTTAGTTGTCTGAATTTAATGTCTTCAGGCACTTTCAAATGTGTAATTACACCTTCCTTTTTTTTATGCTAGTTGTAAAATGCTTTTGGTTTTGCACTCCTTGCTGAGGCAAGATCCCTGGTGAAACTGTAGATAGCTTGTAGAAAGAACTATGGAAACGATACACAGACTCAGTTGCCCATGAGCTAGAAGTCTGAAAATCCTCATCAGGACTATTAATAGTCAAATATTCCTCATTGAATGGTAACAAAGTAAGACAGACAAAGATTGCTGATTGAAAGAGAATTTGCTTAATCTCTGATCCTGTGGCCCAGTGAGTAAACATCTGTTGATACTAATTTGTGGTACGCAACCTGCATTTTAAATTATCATTAATTATATTTTCAGAAACAAACAACAGTGCGTTTTTGTCTAAATCTAAGCACCTACAGCATCTTAAGGTACAGCTATGAGCACACAGATACACAGTGCATGTTGAGAACTAATGCGTTTAGTTTTCATTTTGCCAAGTGTTAGTAAAAACAGTATGGGACTTTGACATCCAGTTGTGTCATGAATCCAATTAATACCTTGATGCTGGGCACAAGGGTTACAAGCCCATAGCTTGTATATGTTCTGTAACTAGTTTTCAAGTTTAAATTTCAGAAAAGGTAATCTAAGCAAAACTCCAGTCAGTTTCAGTGGGATATGTAGTACTGGGCAAAGATCAAGCCATATGAGTTTTGTATTTCTTAGGTGTTATAGCCCAGTATAATGAATTGATTACATTTCATGTGTATCAACTTAATATTATTAGTATGCCTTTATGCAAGGAATATGGAAGGAGTAGGAAGGACTTAGACACACCCCCCCTTATTAAAGAAGCTATCGCTTTTCTAAATGAGCTGTTCTTGTGTGTAAAGCCCCAATTTCCTGAGCTAATGGGGTTCAGAATTTTCTCCAGTTTGCAAGGGACAAGCTTGCATGTCTCCTTACACTAAAGCAAGCTAGAACCTATGGGCCAGCTGTTGCCAGTGCCTGTCTATTTGCAAGGCTTTGCTACCAGAGCTGGCACAGGAGAAGGAGGGGTGTGTAGTTGGGAGGTGTGATGTGCACAGGTATGCTTGGGGCACTGGCTGGTCCCATGCACCCAGGAGCACAGGCTAGACTTCATTAGTTCTGGTTATGGGCAGGTTGAACACTCCTGCTCTTCCTACAGCCTTTCAGTGTTTCAGGACCATTCAGCTTATTCTCACCTTGGTTGTTGCTTGCCAGCCAAGTTCTGAAGTGTTGCTACTTGTTCCCGTCACTTCTTTCCACTCCATCTCTCTGTAGGGAGCTGGAAAAGATGCTGTTTTCTGTCAGCTCCACAATATATCAGTCCTGATGGTGGAGGTTCGGGTAAGATTTTAATTAGAGTCAAAGCAGCAGTTCAGGACCCAATCAAAATAATAATAATAATGCCAATAGTTTCTCAAGACTTAACAGTAAATCAAGAATTTCAAGCCAGCTCTTCAACTACTCTGTTGGAGACAGCTGTTTGTAAATGACCCTTTAGTAAGATTTCTTACAGGGAAGCAAAAAAAAAAATAAATAATGAGAAACTGCCAATTGAAGCTTTTCATGCTGATCTCATTTTGGTCTTTGAGGCTTAAAATATTCACAAGCACTGAAAGCTGGTATTTATGAGTAGAGCTGGGGGTAGTTGTTCCTTAAACAGCTCCTTAGCCTATCGCCAACATATCTAGCTGTACTCCACCAGCTCCATGGAGATTCAGTATGCTGATATTTTTAGAAGCAATCACCTCCATATATTTCAACATTGTTCATTCTAAAACACATTCTTGCCTTTTACTTTGTTTATAGGTTTTTTTTATAGAAACAAACTATTTTTCCTTGTTTTCCAAGTAGTACTTATGCAAGTCAGTGACAGAAAGTGTTGTTGAACTTGAAAGAACATCACTTTCCCTTAAATCTTTGTTAAATTGTATGCCCATGTTCTGCTCTGCCTGGAGTACCATAAATCCCACTCATTTTTATGGGTTTCAGTGGATGTAGATGTGTGCCAAGTACAGAGACAAAGAAAGCGCAAAGGTGTAACCAAGGAGTTGACCTGCATAATGCAATAGGAGAAAAGCTGTACTCTGCAGTTGGAAAAGAACAACATAAGTCTATGGCAGCAGCAAAACTTGAACATCAGCACCTTTGCTCTAATGCCACTGAAGCCCAGGAAGCCTCAAACATGATGACCATTTCCGAGACTTCTACAGGAAACCGCTCAGCTCAAATAGCTTTCTCAAAATTTTGATGGGTAGAAATACTTTAAAGCCTTCATTCCAAGCCTTGCATTCCAGCCTAGAACTGTTTCTTTTTTCTCCCTGTTATATTTACAGCCAGTTTTCTAGAGAACATGCCCTTGCGAAGTTCTGGCAAGTTGAGCATGGAGACCAGAAGAGAAGATGGTGAGAGCACAGCACCTGCCCCTCCGCAGAAGAAGCTGTCCTGTCAGTGCCACCACCACTGTCCTGAGGACTCAGTCAACAGCACCTGCAGGTTTGTGGGATATACATTTGGTGGCAAAGCATGGGAAAACCTGTTTGTGGTAGCTCAGCCATCCCAAGTTGGGTATTGCAATTTTTGTTTAAGCAGTAATATGTAAATTAGTTGCTTATACATCACGTCTAAAAATCAGAGGTAATTTTAACCTAGATATCAGCTTAATATTTATATTTTTATATTAGGGTGTGTAATTCTTTACAGTTTTAGATAATACTTGTATTAATTCATTGCATAGGAAATCTTAAGGTAGGAGTTTGTTTTTAAAGGTACATGCAGTTAATGAGAGGAGACAATGGAGATGTATTGAAATGTCAGTAAACGCTTATAAATTTCTAATCACTCTCTATGGAACACCATTTATAAGAACCCTGCTCTTGGTGTGTGTGTTTGCAATAGCTGAGCTATCTTTTGTAGGTCCTAAAGGCTTTGGTTTTTATCTTGCTTCCCTGCTTCTTTTTCTTGAGGTGAAGTGTTCAGTATTTTTTTTTTATACTAGCTATAGTTTTCCCCATTTGGTCTTTGATTACTACAAACTCCTCATTTGGGTTGGATTCTGCTTCCTCAGATCCTACTGCCCCCCTGCCATCCCTTTCTTGGGGAGAGGTACATCCAGCAGCACACAGCCACCTTGGTTTGTGTTGCACTGACACGGCCTGAAGCAGCAGAGGTGACTGAGGGTACTCGTGGTGTGACCAAGCTGCTCTTCCCCCACCCAAAAGCAGCTCTTCCTGCACACGTGCTGTGGCTGCTGAATGCGGGCAGTGGTCGAACACCACTTGAGGTGTGTGCACAGTTTCTTCAGCTGCAGCAAAGTAGGGCTGAGCCTACTTTGGCTCATGAGGAATTCCTCATGAGGAATTCAAAATTTACCGCTTGCTTAGAGCAGGTAAGATACTGGAGATACTCACCATCAGCTCTAGCCCAGTGGAGTTGTGGGAGTGTGAGGAGCATGGAAGTGGGGCACAGATGTGAGCCCAGCTGGACATGACATGCCAGTTGGGTATGTGGTGCTGTTTGAGGTGAGACACATGGTTTTGGGTCTTCAAGGCAGTGCATTAATAAGATAGAAGGGGAAAGCCTAAGGTTGCTGAAGATACTGATTGCTTTGTTGGATTTTTGTGGGTGTCGTTCTGTAGCCTGACTTAATTCTGCTCAGTCTGCAGATTCATGCTGAAGGGCATCAAAGTTTTGACGACAGCTGTAAATACCATTTCCCCTTTCTATCTTCATTCTTCAAACCCATTCCCTAGCCAGGAGTTGGAGCTAACTGCGCTCACATGGCAGTCAGTTTAAAAAGCCGTAAAAACCCACTCTGATATCAATTTGCAGATCCCCTGCAGCGCGAATCGGCTGTTTCCTGCTCCTGCCCAGCCAGAGCCACTGCTTTCACATGTGCTGTCTCACACACGCAGTAACAGGGAAGTTGCAGATGACTTTTAAATCCAAGAATTAGGAAGCACAAAGGGATCCATGTTAAGGAACCCATTGAACAAGGCTTATACCCCAGCTGGGTAGGCCTGCTGCTGCGCATTGCTTCATAGGCAGCATTGACATTAAGTGTTTTTCATATTATCAGGAACTACGAGAAATGTCCTATTAAAATGGATTTATGCATTTTCCCTCACTGCAATACTTTAAAAGAAACTCTCTTCAGAGTCCCCCTTACAGTGTCAATTACCAAACTTGGTTTAAGCTGTTAATCATAGAATCATGATACCCAAGGATAGGCAGTTAAATAGTAATAAAATACAAAATTATCCTCCCTTTTGTCTTCATAATATTTTCATATTTCAGGTTTGACTGTTCTACTTGAGTAAGTTATTTTTTCCAATTACATATCAAAATAATTATTGAAATGGAAATTTACCCATCAAGTATTAATTACTTTCTGTCCAAGAAAAGGGAGAGAGTCAGAAGGCTTGCATTTTATCCAGAGCTACTTCTCTTTCCTGTCCTGTGCTGTCACCTGAGCACTGTCCACCTTGATACTTGCCCTGAGTGAAAAATTGCTGAAGAGTTTGGAGTAATATAAAACAAAAAAATTAAGTTAACAAAATACCCCGACTTCATGTCAGGATGATGATCATTGCTATGACTCACCTTACCTTGGTGAGAGCTGCAGTGAGGTACAAAGGACTTAACAACCCTTGTTTTCCCTACATCTGCTTAATCATTAGTCTGTAATCTTCTTGCTGCTGAAATTCCCTATTACATAGCTGGAATTAAGGATGAAAAGTGAAATGGGACATGACAGTGCAAAGAGGGTCCTAAGTTTGATGTTGGGAGAGTAGTTATTAGGTCCCTGGTTAGCTGGCTGGGTTGACACCAGGTTTCAAAAGATTTGACAAAGATCAATCAGGTTAGTAGGGATTATTAGTTTCCCCTGTGTTTTGGGATTGTCAGGCAGTAACTTTCCTACTTCATCCTAGCCCAAACGACTGTTGGCACAGTTTTTAAGCACTCAGGAATTCTCATTGAGCCTCACTATAAATAAAGTTGCCCCATATTGAAGTTCAAGCAGTATCGATTGCAGTGTATTGGTCTGAAGAATAAACAAACTGTTCCAGATTACAAGTTATTGCATTAATTTTCTTCTTCCTTCAGATGTAGCCACTAAAAGCCTTTTACATTTTATATTAAAAAAAAATTTAAATCTCTCAGCAGCTCTGTCAGTCTGTTAAGCTTTGGGGCTGTGCTTGGACCTGCCGAGCTTGGATCTGCCAACCCTGCAGGGATGATTCAGAGTATGCTGGGGCACCCAAGGGCCTGGTGACACCCTGACACCTGGGAGGTTCACTGAGCACATCCATACCCAGGGCTTGGGCTCTGGAGAGCATCAGGCACTGTCCCCATTGGGACTCTCGCCAAAGCAGGGAAGCCCTTTGTATGCACAGGAGCAAGGAAGGCTCTGGAAGTTCAGTGGGAAAGCGTTTCCAGCTGTGTTTAAATTAAAACTCTCAGAATAAAACAGCTAGTCCTATTGCAGTCACCATTAAAAATTTCTCATAAAAAGCAGCCTGCCATCCCACCTGAAGATTTTGGTCTGCTACCACAGGTATTTATCTGTTAAAGTGTAGATCCTGCCTGTAGTACCAGTAGTCTGAGTGTTTATATAAAAATGAGGACATCTGGTGGCCATTTAAAATCCCCTTCTTAATTGTATTTGTAGAAATTTAAAAGTAAATATTCTTTAACCACATCTGTATCAAATCCTCTAACAGCCTGCTGTGTTGCTATACAGAATTTCCCTTTCTTTATACTTCCACAGCTTAAGTCCTATAATACTTTAGGGAGCTAAGGATAACACCGCAGCTTAAAATGCAGATTGCTTTCTATATCAACAGAAAAGCAGTAGCTCTAGTTAAAGCATGCTTTAAAAACATGGGATGATCTGTAAGAACAACAAGTTTTGGAAGACCCCTTAGAGGATCATCTCATCAAGAGAGGGTTAGTGTCAGGGAGCAGTGAAAGGGGAGAGGGACAAGTCAGAAGCTGAGAGTGATGCTAGGGCCAGTCATATCCTCACCCACCAGGACCCCACTTACCCAAGGGTAGACAACAGGCAGAAACAGCTCCCTTGATAGCCATTTGCATGGCTAGTAGCCATCTGGATCCAGGCAGAAGCTAGAGCTGGAGACCAACACTCCTGTACCATCTCTCAGGGTCCAATGCTCAGACCTGTGCTTAAATAGAGCCCCTGGGCAAGAGCTGTGTAAGGGGGTGGCAGTTCCCAGGTGGGGCCTCTCCAGGCAATTGAAGTTCATAAGTGCTCTCAGGGCCCTGACAATTAAGATCTTTGCAGAAAGTTTGCAATCCTCTGCTTGTCAAGGGTATGTTAATATGAAGCGTGTTTATTCTTCATTCTGTGTGATTCATAAAAGGCTTTCAGTAAAGAAGCCCAAAGCTGCTTTGAACACAACCAGGAGCTTGTTTTACTGTTCCATTTCAAGTTCTGTGTGTACAAAGTGAATGCATGGGCAGTTGTGTCTAATCATAATTAATTGCATATTTTAAAAAGTAGTGTTATATTTAATTGGCTTTGACTGTAATGGGATTGCAGTAAAGGCAGAGGCTGATTAGGTGCCTTGTTGTACTCTATTTTCCATTCACAAATAAATGCTGACAGTTTTAAAGATCGGGCTGATAAAGTTTAATTTCTTATGTGTTGCCTACTGGTCTTGATTGTGTTCCTGCCCAACTGTGTCTTGAGGTAGCTTCAGTTATCTAAAGCAATAAAATAATTAAGTTGCTTTTTCAGCATAACCAGAGGTGATAATTCACTTGAGTGATGTTATTTTCATTCTCCAGACGATAGGATTGAATTTTCTTTGTAATTTGTTATGTGGAAGGAAGAAAACTTCAACAGTGGGCCAAAGCACTGAATTCAGTCAACTTTTCTTCTAAGCAACTTTAATTATGGGAGTAAAGTTGAACATTTTCTGACAAAGGAGCTATGGTGAGATCTTACAAGTTAGCCTTCAGATTTTTTTTTATGTTTATTTTTATTTTTAATGTAATCCTTTATACAGGGTTGTACTGGAAGCAGTTAAGTCCTTTTTGATGATTAAAACAAAAAAAAAACCCTGAAGGTCAACAGAGACAAATTCTTGCCAGCTCCAGTCTTTCTTTGCTCCCTCTGCCTGGGCCATATGTCTCGTATGAGGCTCAGCAGGTGACTTCACCCCAAGTGCTTAAACCAAAATGCAAAGTCCCTCTCCCATGCTTTTCAGCTGTGCCCCAGAAATTCCATGTTCTTCATTTTGTTCAGGGCTTGTCCATTAGGTATTTAATGTAACCCTTAAGCTAAACAGTAGTGCAAGTCCAGTCTCCCTGTATTTACACCTATTGTGTTACTCTCAGTTTTTTAGCACGTGGGAGTACTTTGGTGTTACTGTGCAGAAAGTACTGGAATACTGAAGACTTCTCTTGCATATTGAATTTACTTATACCAAAAAAAAATTCCAAACCAGCAAATATCCATGTTAAGTCTGTCCTAGCATTGAAGAAAAAGCTACATCATACAAATTTAACTGCAGTGTAATCTTAAGGGCAAGTAAAAGAAAACATGTGGTGTTTAAATTTTGGAGACAAAAGAAAGAAATAAAACAAAAATGGAAAAGGAAAAGAGGAAGATAAATAGCTTTATTTTGGTCTATTTTCTTCTTGATAGTTCTCACCTCTACTGAGATGGATTTTGCACCAAAGTGAAAGGTGCTAGAGAGCCCTGGTGAAAACGCCATACCCCAAGTTGTGCTATCAGGTCTATAGACCTGTCAAATCTCATAAACTCAGCATGAAGCCTGGACAGTTTCTAGGGCTCTCCCTCACAGATTGGCATAATGGCTTGTTTTCTGCGTTGTGACTCCATGTGTCAGGGAGAACTGTTTGGTCTGATTTGTGATTTAGTAGTAATATGCAAGACGCATTTGGTGGGCCAGATCATGTCTCACTCTTGGGAGAATAGTATGGGCAACACAGAGAAATAATATAGAGAAAATATTGGTTGATAAGAAAAGATGCTCTGCTAGGATATGTTGGGTACCTTTCTTTCTCTCTGTGTGGAGGGTCGTCATTGAGCCCCTAGAGAGCCAAAAAAACATACACAGCAGAGTGTGTGTGATAGGATCAGCATTACCATCTTGGAGACTAGTGTGGCCAGAAACTGTGGCCCAGCGTGAGACGTTTTGGCTTTGTTACACCTGTCCGTCTCTCCTTGCCTTCAGAGTAGCCTTGCTAACGTCTAAAGGTGCATCTGACTCAACAATTGTGTAATGCTCTTCTCTCTTGGTTTCATGTTACTTCCCTGATGCACAGCTGCTAACTATATTATTTTTTCTGAAATATTAGCCTGTGTTGAACACATTTACAGTGACTCCTTGGTTTATGGATGGTGTCCAAAGATAGTGCTTTGCTAAATTTGGCCTTCATCATCTTCCTTAAGTGAAGGATGTGACAACATACATGAATTAGAAGCAAATTGAGAGTCAGCCAGTTTTTGAATTAGATTGTTTCAGGCAGGCTTACAAAAGAATATGAATCTCCCAGTTTCTGTACATAATATATCTAACATTTTTTGATTATTCTTAAAAAAAAGAGCAGAAACTAGTCATGTTGCTGTGTAGCTCTTTTTGGTATTAAAGTAGTACATTAAAGAGTATAAAGAGGAGTGGACAAAAATAATAGTACTCTTATGGACTCAACTGCAAATAAAATTAAACATAAGGAATCTTTTCATCAAGTTATTTAACCCATCTGTTTGTGATAGGCACTGAATGAGGGAAAGACGTTGCTTTTCCAAGTTGTGCATTGCCATCCCTGGCTGCCTCACACCCAGAGAGCAGGGCAGGAAGTCTTCAGCAGTCAAGTTTTGGTAGCTGAAGTATCGCATCTTCTGTGAGAAATGGCTGTTGGCCAGTGAGGACATCTGTGTGAGCAGCTGCGAAGCTGTTGGCCTCCGCTCCTCTCTTCTGACATTTAGTAAAGGTCTCAGTTAAGATCACCTCTTTCTTTCTGGTAATCTGTAATTGTAGCAGCACCTTCTACATCAGTGTCTGTCAGTGTTTCCGCTATTAACTCCCTCTATTTTCCTGGCACTTGACTTGGCTGTAAAAATTCATTCTTGGCAAATATATGACGTACCAAATCTGTGCTTATTAGTGATCACATCCAAAATGTATTTAATCACTCTCCTGCACCATACTGTAATCAGATGGTGCTTTAGTGGAGGAGGCTAGTGGATGTGTACCCGGATGTATTCAGTAACGTCAGGTTGAGTTTCTTCTTTACACACCATTCACAGAATCAAATTACACAGAATTCAAATTGCAGAGTTTAAGAAAATAATAATTGTGTTCTACAAATGTTTGCTAGGAAGTGGAGAAGAGTTTTTTTTTCATTTTGCTTTGCATGTATCACTGAGGTACATATGTTTCTGTTTGTGCAGTCACCAAAATAAACGTAAAAGTGGAGACAATGCAGACTTATCTAACTTGTTATAATAGTAAGAGCAGTTTCATTTCTACCATAGGCAGCTATGAGGTAGGGTAATCAATAAACCAGTAGGGGTGTGCCCTGTCCTTCACTTGCAGTGTGTGGTGTCCACCTGACATCCTATGAACCAGGAGAAGAGGTCGGGGTGGGAGGGGGGAAGCAGGTAAGAGACACTTCTTTCTTTTCAGAAGAGTCACTTCTACCTCTTGCCCAAACACCTGAGAAATTTTCAATAAGATAATGAGTTTTTACATTGAATGAAAACTTTTTGGCTTGTTTTTTTTCTTATAGGTAGAAACGAGCGGTACCAAAGTTTATTCTGCTCAGCATTGCTATTTTTAATTTTCTTGCACTTTTCCTTCATTACTGTAATGTTGTCTATAAAGAATGTGATTTATCCTTATTGTTGGAGCTTTATAACTTTTTCGTTTTTCTCTATCCGGTCTAATTTTGTTTGTCTTTTTAAATTTGGAATAAAATTTTCAGAGGGACTAAAGTGCTTGAGGACCCTGAATTTAATTTTCAGAAACGAGCTAAGAATCAGAGTCCCATGGCAACGCAGATAAAAACGGAATAGAATTGCTGACTCTTATGGCTCCTTTTTCCCTTTTGCCAACACTTTGACTTTTTCTCCCACTGCTTTCCTTTGGTGAACCGAGTGTTTTGTCTTTTGCTGGGGACTGTTAGCTGTGGAGTTCACTTTTGTGTTTCACTTGATTGCAATTTATTGTTTTGTTGCTCTGTCCCCTGGGTTAAACTTACTCATTACTTTGAGTCAAAGGCACCATGCAAACAAATAAAACCTAATCTAATATAATATTCTACTCTAATGGATTCCTTACAGTCTCTCTTCTTGGCAATCCTATTGTTCCTATCTTTTAAGCTGAAGCAATGAAATCAAGGTGGTTGTTGCCCAGAAGGGTTGCTGTCTCCCTTGCCTCACTCGTATGCACAATGTCAGAGAAGGGTAGAAGTCATCGCTCGCTTCTCCGAGAAAGTCATTTGTAACGTGCAACTGGTTACTTTTCAAATCCAGAAGTCAATAACCCGTGATAGATTGTTATTTGAAGTAATAAGCTTACTGTGGCTAGACCCTGCACCACTAATATAAAAATATGCCACAGCAAATGTTTGACATGATCCTATCCAGCATCTCTCTGTCGTGCAGCTAATACTTACAAATTGTGTTTATCTCTTATATGTGTAACTGTGCCTCTCGTTTCCTACATCTTCATTGCCTTTGCTGTTGTTGCTCTGTTAGGCTCTCCTTCCATTCAAATAAGGAGCAAATCATCTGAAATTTTGCTGTGTTTAAATTTTCTAATCCTTTTTTCTTTTTATTTCCTTGCTTTAACTGAGTTTGCTTCTTCTCTTCTGAAAAATACTCATTGTGCATAATAACCAGTGTTATTTTCCTGGGGAAATAACAGAATATATTATTTTTATGTGACTTAAATGTCTTATATTAAGAGTTTTTTCTTTATTTTTCGGATCCTCTTCCTGCAAATCAGTCAATTTGTGTTTCTTACAAACATTACTTATCTCCCTCAGAGGGCTGAGAAATGAACGTACAGCAGTGTCAGTAAAATGCAGCCACCCTTTTCCTGCCCTCCTCCCCGTCTTCCCATAGTATTCAGGCATTTGACCTTCATTGAGGAAGGACATTTATCACCAGCACCATCTAGCCATCTGTTAGTATACTTGTCCTCCCTGGTGCACATTCTTGTAAACGGAAGCATTATGGATCACTTCAGGCTTATAACCCAAGTAAACAGTTATGAAGGGTGTTGATGATAACTCAAGGACTCAGACACAAGAGTGTTGCAGTTTGAAATATGGTTAAAACAGGAATCACAAATCATTCTTAATAATATTTTACATTTAGTAGCTCAAAAATGTTTCTTTCTTCAGGTCTCCATCGTGGTGAAAATATCCATGCCTTGTTCCCATGCACGAGGCAGAACTTCTGTAGCGTTGATGCTTGCATTTTAATAGGTCTCCAAAGTCTTAGCACACTAATGACCATAGGCAGAGAATAGAGATGTTTCTTAGTGGGATTTATAGCTGTGAAGTGTTGGAAAGGTAAGTGTGTCATCTCCAAGGCAGAGCCTCCTTTGTGTGTGTAAGGGCTGGTCCACAGCACTGTCGCCTGTGGGACTGCATTGCAAGAGGTTGCCTTGGGTGCCTGAGTCTTCCAGGCTGCAGGAGTACGTTGGTTTGTAAATGGCAGATTTGCCTCGCAAAGAACAAAATTTAAGACTATATGCAGCAGCACATTTTTCACTTCAAAGCCTTTTCCTGATTCATTTTTTCTAACCCTCAGCACTGATGGCTACTGCTTCACCATAATAGAAGAAGATGAGTCTGGTGGACATTTAGTCACCAAGGGATGTCTTGGATTAGAAGGCTCAGACTTCCAGTGTCGGGTAAGAAAGCATTTGCTGCCAGGGTATCACTTGGCTTTTTGATAAGTTTCAGTTTAAGTGCAGTCAACAGACGTTACTATATCCATGTTTTTCACTTCTGTTCCTTTGGCAGATAGTTGCTCCGCATTGATTGCTGAGGGGAGTGAATTTATATCCCAGAATGGTGATATTCTAGCTGCTCCTAACAATAACTTCAGTTTTGGGTTTTGGCACTGCTGTTACTAGTAACACTCCCACTCAGAGGAAGTTTGAATTTAGAGAAATGCAGTCTAATTCCTGAAGTCCCCCTGGTAGGTATAGTTAGTTAGGATGTTATTTGATATACAGCAGCAACCTTTATGTTTTAAGTGCAGTTGCACTTTGGTTTTGGATTTCTGGTGCCAAAAGTTTCCTTCAAGTACAGTGATCACCTGATGGAGGGCAACTCTCACTGCAGGAATGGAAGGGGTATGGGCTGTGAAGCAGGATGGCTCTAAAGTGTTTGCCTTTCCCAGTATTAACCTTAAATGATGTTACATGAGTACAGGAACAGTTTAATCATCAAGGTCTATGGAAGGTATTTTGCTCAGCTTCCCATGAGAACAGAAGCAGCAGCTAAATTAGTCCACACAGCAATTCCTGTATTATTCCAGCTAAAGTGTTTTGAATACATTAACTTATTTTTGTGATGTAAGTCTAACTGATGGATGTATGTGACTTTCACAGTCCTGTCTTGCCCCATTAGAGTCAATCAGTCCCTTCTGCAGCACTAAGGCACCAAGAGAAATACGTTAGGGGTGAATTCATCTTTTAATTATCTAGAGGAAATGTTGCTGGATACGCTCTGTAGCAGGAATTCTTACTCCACACATCCTAGAAATCTGTAACAGACTGCAGTGCAGTCCAGCCAATAAGCACATCTTTCTCTCCAGTGCCAGAATGATGGCAGATATTTGCAACACAGATAATTACTCTGCTTTCTGTCAAATTGTTTGCTGCAGGACACTCCTATTCCACACCAAAGAAGATCTATTGAATGTTGCACAGGCCAAGATTACTGTAACAAACACCTTCACCCTACGCTGCCACCACTGAAAAATCGAGGTAAGGGGAAGGAAATCCAGTCCCAAACTGATCTTTTTCTGTTGTTGCGCTTTGTGCCTTAGGGAGCAACAAAGCTAAAACCAAAGCACCCCCCTCCAACTGCACGTGATTAGAGAGATAAGCTGCATTAAACAGTACCCCTGAATTCCTATGGGTGATGTGGGGAGCGGTGCCTTAATGCTTGGTTGCTGATACTTGCTATTATTCCTATTGCATACATGCAGTAAGCACCAGATGCTTTAGAGTCGTACAGTACTGTCCTAGTGCAGACCTGCTGGCTATCAGTGATCATCCCAAAGACTTAGGCTGAGATGCTCAGAGGATGCAGAGGATGCCTCTTGCTCGGTATTTTTTTAGCCTGATAATAAGATTGAATCCTCTTTCTAGTCCCTGCAACATGCATCACTGTTGTGCATAACTCCACACACATCTGGGACCAGGTCTCTACTGGTTAATCCGTCAGTTCAAGTTGACTGAAGTCCATTAATCGTTTCTTATTTAAAATACCTGATAATCCAGCACTAGGACAAAAACTAGGCACTAAGGCAGATTTTCTACTTGAAAAATGTAGCTGAAGATAGAAGGTAGAGTAAGAACTCATGCACTGATTTATTTATTTTTTATTTGATGCTTGAGAACAAATGGATGTGTATTAACCTAGATTCTGGGGCAAGATTTTAGCTTTTTTGTTTATTTAAACATCACTTTCTGAAAGTTGGTAAAACTATTTTGGCTGGATGTTGCAGAATGTGTTTTATAGAAATGTATTCCTAAGTAAGTGTAAATTCATGCATGATAAACTCTTGGCATTGGCAGCACTGGCTGAGATTTGTGGTGGTCAGCATGGAGTTTAGTCTGCAAGAGTCAGTTCAAGGTTGCAGGAGAATTTGTAATCATGGTGTTCTGAGTTGAAAACCTGGATGCATTCTTAATTACGTAAACAGCAGATACTTAAATGCATGCTCAGAGAAAGCCTTCACTCATGTGAGCTGTTCCCTTCACGCCTATGAAATTCTGCACAGATGGGCTGCAGAATCAGGCTTACGGAGAGTAGTATGTAAATATTTCACTGTTTACTAGGAAGCCACTAAGTCAGCAAAACCTCATAAAGTCTGACTCCCAGCATAAGAGCTATGTACTACTTTGTTGTTTTTTTCATTTTAAAAAAGTTCTTTGGACTGAGAAAGAAGCTCCAAAAGGAAGTCAATATTTGTTCACACTTAGTATATCAATAAATATCATTTCAGTTTGGAAAACGCTGCCATGATTTCTTCTTGGTGCTGAGTTTATTCTACACTAAAACTACTTAAAAATACTGAACCGATGCCTAACACTAGACATCTGGCTTATTAAGATTTTAGTTATTTGGCAATATTATCTGCTGCTTATGCAGAAAGCAATAAAGCAAGCTTTTGGTAGTGGCAGACATTGTTTGGATTGATGTTGGTTTTGCTCTGTGTGTATACAAGGTAAATAAAGCATCACTTGGGCACTGTGGTGGCAGGCCCATTAAATAGCAGAGAGAATATTTGTTGAAAGAAAAATTTCATAGAGTTGGAACAGGATTCTAGCTGCTCTGTGTTGCAAAGTTGTCTATTTTAGCATGACAAACAAAAGGTGATGTATTCACTCAACATATTCTGAAGACTTTTGTTTGAAATAAACTCTCACACTATTGGTATCCTGCTAGTGTATTGTGGAAATACATTTCAGGAGCTGCTTCATTAAATGTGGCTGGACAGGGCTGAAGTCAGCACCTTTATTAAATCCTTAAGTAAATATGTCATTCTTGGTGGAAACATATTCTAATTTGTTGTTGCTGTATGCTAGAATGAAAGCTCAGAGAAAAGCCATGGTTTGAACTGTAGATCCTCACTGCAACCAGGTACAAATAGTGTGTACAAATACACACTACTGCCAATGCCCAGTACTATGGCTGTGATTGTTGATTCTATTGGAAACGCTTAGATCAGGCTGTGATTGACTGAGTACTGTTAGAATTGTATATCAAACTTAACGTAAACTCTAAGTACAAAAAAAAGGAGAAGATGAACTTAAAAACAAGCTTCTAGGAACAACCTTCTGACCTCCAGGATTCCATGAAAAATATGTATATTCCTCAGCATTTATAAAACAAACAGAAATTTGGCTTCTGATGCACTTACGTCCGAGGTCACGTCTCATGGGAAACAGAGTCTAGGGAGAGCATCCAGCTGCAGGTCAGAGGTTGTTGAACTGCAAATTAACCTATGCACCAAGGTGACATCTACAAAGGCAACAGACTTGTGTTCTCAAAGTGCTTTTCCAGACCTGGTATGTACTGGAAAGTGGATCTTACCTACCCCCCACCCCACCTCCAAAAAGAAAGGAGGACCACAGACCGTGAAAGCAGGAGCTACAGGAATTAATGCTGGGCATAGCAAGGCTTGTTAAGCAAGATGGAAGAAACAACAGTTAAGCTGAAGCTTTGAGCTCATCTGAGTACAGAACTACAGGATAAAATACCCCAGAGAAACCATAAAGTCCTTGTCCCATCTGTACATCTGTCTTATTAAGGAAATGAGAGTCATAATTGGATTTGATACAACACCTCTGCTTTAAACAATAAAAGATATTCCTGGAAATCCCAGCGAAAGCGCAGGCTGAGACCAGTCGAAAGGAGAAATATGTCTTTACTGATTTAGAGCCTACATAAGCAGAAGTGGTGGTGCCACCGTGTCTGGCTCCCTGCCTGTAGAGCCAGTGATGAATGGGCAAGGGAGTGATTGGAGGAATGATGGGGTTTGATGTGTGCACACAGTCTCCACGCCTCAGATTTCACTGCAGGTTTTACTCGGATAACCGTAACATTGTGAACTGGAAGAAACTGGGGAGGGAGGAGAACCTCCCCTCCCTTTGATATGCTGACTACTCCCTTGAACCTGCTGGGTGGCATTTTCAATGCACTCCTCAGCACCATCCCACGGATGGCAGAGTGAAGGGAACGAGCGGGGAGGAGGGGGAAGCCGCAGGAGAATAACCGAGAGGCAGCTTGGTATCACCAAAGACCCTCCTTTGGTTGCCATCTCTCCCTTTCTGCGCTGC
>JAHREE010000245.1:24209141-24239800 GCA_033628505.1 Tringa tobata
TTTCTAACCCTCAGCACTGATGGCTACTGCTTCACCATAATAGAAGAAGATGAGTCTGGTGGACATTTAGTCACCAAGGGATGTCTTGGATTAGAAGGCTCAGACTTCCAGTGTCGGGTAAGAAAGCATTTGCTGCCAGGGTATCACTTGGCTTTTTGATAAGTTTCAGTTTAAGTGCAGTCAACAGACGTTACTATATCCATGTTTTTCACTTCTGTTCCTTTGGCAGATAGTTGCTCCGCATTGATTGCTGAGGGGAGTGAATTTATATCCCAGAATGGTGATATTCTAGCTGCTCCTAACAATAACTTCAGTTTTGGGTTTTGGCACTGCTGTTACTAGTAACACTCCCACTCAGAGGAGGTTTGAATTTAGAGAAATGCAGTCTAATTCCTGAAGTCCCCCTGGTAGGTATAGTTAGTTAGGATGTTATTTGATATACAGCAGCAACCTTTATGTCTTAAGTGCAGTTGCACTTTGGTTTTGGATTTCTGGTGCCAAAAGTTTCCTTCAAGTACAGTGATCACCTGATGGAGGGCAACTCTCACTGCAGGAATGGAAGGGGTATGGGCTGTGAAGCAGGATGGCTCTAAAGTGTTTGCCTTTCCCAGTATTAACCTTAAATGATGTTACATGAGTACAGGAACAGTTTAATCATCAAGGTCTATGGAAGGTATTTTGCTCAGCTTCCCATGAGAACAGAAGCAGCAGCTAAATTAGTCCACACAGCAATTCCTGTATTATTCCAGCTAAAGTGTTTTGAATACATTAACTTATTTTTGTGATGTAAGTCTAACTGATGGATGTATGTGACTTTCACAGTCCTGTCTTGCCCCATTAGAGTCAATCAGTCCCTTCTGCAGCACTAAGGCACCAAGAGAAATACGTTAGGGGTGAATTCATCTTTTAATTATCTAGAGGAAATGTTGCTGGATACGCTCTGTAGCAGGAATTCTTACTCCACACATCCTAGAAATCTGTAACAGACTGCAGTGCAGTCCAG
Source organism: Tringa tobata (assembly GCA_033628505.1). Lineage (NCBI taxonomy): Eukaryota > Metazoa > Chordata > Aves > Charadriiformes > Scolopacidae > Tringa > Tringa tobata. Next base: position 24,210,145 of record JAHREE010000245.1, read on the forward strand.
CCAATAAGCACATCTTTCTCTCCAGTGCCAGAATGATGGCAGATATTTGCAACACAGATAATTACTCTGCTTTCTGTCAAATTGTTTGCTGCAGGACACTCCTATTCCACACCAAAGAAGATCTATTGAATGTTGCACAGGCCAAGATTACTGTAACAAACACCTTCACCCTACGCTGCCACCACTGAAAAATCGAGGTAAGGGGAAGTAAATCCAGTCCCAAACTGATCTTTTTCTGTTGTTGCGCTTTGTGCCTTAGGGAGCAACAAAGCTAAAACCAAAGCACCCCCCTCCAACTGCACGTGATTAGAGAGATAAGCTGCATTAAACAGTACCCCTGAATTCCTATAGGTGATGTGGGGAGCGATGCCTTAATGCTTGGTTGCTGATACTTGCTATTATTCCTATTGCATACATGCAGTAAGCACCAGATGCTTTAGAGTCGTACAGTACTGTCCTAGTGCAGACCTGCTGGCTATCAGTGATCATCCCAAAGACTTAGGCTGAGATGCTCAGAGGATGCAGAGGATGCCTCTTGCTCGGTATTTTTTTAGCCTGATAATAAGATTGAATCCTCTTTCTAGTCCCTGCAACATGCATCACTGTTGTGCATAACTCCACACACATCTGGGACCAGGTCTCTACTGGTTAATCCGTCAGTTCAAGTTGACTGAAGTCCATTAATCGTTTCTTATTTAAAATACCTGATAATCCAGCACTAGGACAAAAACTAGGCACTAAGGCAGATTTTCTACTTGAAAAATGTAGCTGAAGATAGAAGGTAGAGTAAGAACTCATGCACTGATTTATTTATTTTTTATTTGATGCTTGAGAACAAATGGATGTGTATTAATTTAGATTCTGGGGCAAGATTTTAGCTTTTTTGTTTATTTAAACATCACTTTCTGAAAGTTGGTAAAACTGTTTTGGCTGGATGTTGCAGAATGTGTTTTATAGAAATGTATTCCTAAGTAAGTGTAAATTCATGCATGATAAACTCTTGGCATTGGCAGCAGTGGCTGAGATTTGTGGTGATCGGCATGGAGTTTAGTCTGCAAGAGTCAGTTCAAGGTTGCAGGAGAATTTGTAATCGTGGTGTTCTGAGTTGAAAACCTGGATCAGTGTGCGGATGCATTCTTAATTACGTAAACAGCAGATACTTAAATGCATGCTCAGAGAAAGCCTTCACTCATGTGAGCTGTTCCCTTCACGCCTATGAAATTCTGCACAGATGGGCTGCAGAATCAGGCTTACGGAGAGTAGTATGTAAATATTTCACTGTTTACTAGGAAGCCACTAAGTCAGCAAAACCTCATAAAGTCTGACTCCCAGCATAAGAGCTATGTACTACTTTGTTGTTTTTTTCATTTTAAAAAAGTTCTTTGGACTGAGAAAGAAGCTCCAAAAGGAAGTCAATATTTGTTCACACTTAGTATATCAATAAATATCATTTCAGTTTGGAAAACGCTGCCATGATTTCTTCTTGGTGCTGAGTTTATTCTACACTAAAACTACTTAAAAATACTGAACCGATGCCTAACACTAGACATCTGGCTTATTAAGATTTTAGTTATTTGGCAATATTATCTGCTGCTTATGCAGAAAGCAATAAAGCAAGCTTTTGGTAGTGGCAGACATTGTTTGGATTGATGTTGGTTTTGCTCTGTGTGTATACAAGGTAAATAAAGCATCACTTGGGCACCGTGGTGGCAGGCCCATTAAATAGCAGAGAGAATATTTGTTGAAAGAAAAATTTCATAGAGTTGGAACAGGATTCTAGCTGCTCTGTGTTGCAAAGTTGTCTATTTTAGCATGACAAACAAAAGGTGATGTATTCACTCAACATATTCTGAAGACTTTTGTTTGAAATAAACTCTCACACTATTGGTATCCTGCTAGTGTATTGTGGAAATACATTTCAGGAGCTGCTTCATTAAATGTGGCTGGACAGGGCTGAAGTCAGCACCTTTATTAAATCCTTAAGTAAATATGTCATTCTTGGTTCGAAGCATATTCTAATTTGTCGTTGCTGTATGCTAGAATGAAAGCTCAGAGAAAAGCCACGGTTTGAACTGTAGATCCTCACTGCAACCAGGTACAAATAGTGTGTACAAATACACACTACTGCCAATGCCCAGTACTATGGCTGTGAGTGTTGATTCTATTGGAAACACTTAGATCAGGCTGTGATTGACTGACTACTGTTAGAATTGTATATCAAACTTAACGTAAACTCTTAAGTACAAAAAAAAAGGAGAAGATGAACTTAAAAACAAGCTTCTAGGAACAACCTTCTGACCTCCAGGATTCCATGAAAAATATGTATATTCCTCAGCATTTATAAAACAAACAGAAATTTGGCTTCTGATGCACTTACGTCCGAGGTCACGTCTCATGGGAAACAGAGTCTAGGGAGAGCATCCAGCTGCAGGTCAGAGGTTGTTGAACTGCAAATTAACCTATGCACCAAGGTGACATCTACAAAGGCAACAGACTTGTGTTCTCAAAGTGCTTTTCCAGACCTGGTATGTACTGGAAAGTGGATCTTACCTACCCCCCACCCCACCTCCAAAAAGAAAGGAGGACCACAGACCGTGAAAGCAGGAGCTACAGGAATTAATGCTGGGCATAGCAAGGCTTGTTAAGCAAGATGGAAGAAACAACAGTTAAGCTGAAGCTTTGAGCTCATCTGAGTACAGAACTACAGGATAAAATACCCCAGAGAAACCATAAAGTCCTTGTCCCATCTGTACATCTGTCTTATTAAGGAAATGAGAGTCATAATTGGATTTGATACAACACCTCTGCTTTAAACAATAAAAGATATTCCTGGAAATCCCAGCGAAAGCGCAGGCTGAGACCAGTCGAAAGGAGAAATATGTCTTTACTGATTTAGAGCCTACATAAGCAGAAGTGGTGGTGCCACCGTGTCTGGCTCCCTGCCTGTAGAGCCAGTGATGAATGGGCAAGGGAATGATTGGAGGAATGATGGGGTTTGATGTGTGCACACAGTCTCCACGCCTCAGATTTCACTGCAGTTTTTACTCGGATAACCGTAACATTGTGAACTGGAAGGAACTGGGGAGGGAGGAGAACCTCCCCTCCCTTTGATATGCTGACTTCTCCCTTGAACCTGCTGGGTGGCATTTTCAATGCACTCCTCAGCACCGTCCCACGGATGGCAGAGTGAAGGGAACGAGCCGGGGAGGAGGGGGAAGCCGCAGGAAAATAACCGGGAGGCAGCTTGGTATCACCAAAGACCCTCCTTTGGTTGCCATCTCTCCCTTTCTGCGCTGCTCACCGCTGACACCAGCACGCATGGCTGTTTTCATACGATGTAAAGCTGTTAACGTGCTGTGTGCTGGGCTTTGCTGATATCAGCCAGCCAGGCTATGTGAAGAAGCTTCCCAAACCTGCCGTGTGGTTGTTCTGCGCTCCCTGCGCCGTGGTCCCGGTGATCACTCACTGCTGCCTCCATGGAAGCTACTGCTTATTCTCCTAACCCTGCTGCTTGGCATGTTGCAGTTGCCAAGTAACATAACACTAAAAAGCACAGCGCTGGACTTCTTAAAGGACAGAGTATCTCCATCACGCAAACTGGCACAAACCAGTACCCACCACCGTCTCCACCCCCGAGCCCATAAGCCAGTGATTAAGCAGACTCACAGCTGAGCTGCCCCATCCCTCCACCTGGACAAGGAGGTGCCAAAAATGGTGCAGGGAAAGGGAGGTTTGACCTGCTGTTCTGTGGGGAACAGCACTGGCTGCTGGAGGAGAGGGGAGTTGGTCTCCAGCAGGATCAGCCTGGCTCAGTTCAGCAGAACAGACAGACGTTGCTGGTGTAAGAATGGGGTAATGCTTTTAATCTTGTGTTGTCCTTCTGCCAGTGGGTTTATGAAGTCCTCAAGCGAGCAAGCAAATGAAATTCTGCCAAAATGCTTTGAAAATGCAGGAACTATTTGAAAGGTGAGACAACAGCTCACTTATCGTCAGTATTGCCTCTCATAAATGGCCAAATGCATATAAAGGCATATGGAAGTTATTCTCTTCTCCTGTGAGAGCCAGTTGCATGCCCATGCTGTGTGTAGCGAGCCACTTCTAAGCTGTGTGAGCTGACTATGGGGGCCATCACCTACTGCAAGAGCATAAGCATCGCTGCTGCTGCAGTCCAGATTGACCTCTCCTGGCATGGAGATCAAGACACTGTCCTTTATGTCTTGCAGGCTTTCCTTGCTCTTACTTCACATAATTGCATTCAGGTACCAAAAAATTTTAAGCTGCTGGAGTCTGAAGTTTGTTTCAGAGCTACACAGCACTTCCAAAATGCTTCCTGGCCTCTGAGAAAACCAAACTGCATTTATTTACTTTTCTGCACGGGGAAAGCCTATTAGAAACATTGAGCACAGGGTTTGGATCATTCAAACCCTAGAGATGATTGGAATTTGGCTTCAAGATTTCAGCATCTTTGTCATCCCTCTCCCAGATGCACACACTCGGACACCCACAGGCATCATGGACACTATGGGTGCTTTATGAGGTCTGGTAGTGCAACACCTTTTGTCTGTGTAAATGTACAGACTTCCAAGGCTTTAATCATAGAATCACAAAATGGTTAGAGTTGGAAGGGACCTTAAAGATCATCTAGTTCCAACCCCCCCGCCATGGGCAGGGACACCTCCCACCAGACCAGGTTGCTCAAAGCCCCATCCAGCCTGACCTTAAACACTACCAGGGTTGGGGCATCCACAACTTCCCGGTAACCTGTTCCAGTGCCTCACCATCCTCACAGGAAAGAATTTCTTTCTGGTATCTAATCTAAATCTTCCCTCTTCCAATTTAAAACCGTTACGCCTTGTCCTGTCACTGCACTTCCAGACAAAGAGTCCCTCCCCATCTCTCCTGTAGCTCCCTTCAGCTATTGGAAGGCTGCTATAAGGTCTCCTTGGAGCCTTCTCTTCTCCAGGCTGAACAACCCCAGCACTCTCAGCCTGTCTTCACAGGAGAGGTGCTCCAGCCCTTAATGTCCAGCATACACAAGCGTGAGCAAGACCTGACTTGCTCCCTCTGCGTCTGACATCAGCCTTCTCCACCACTAAGCACAGAAGCCCGGCTTCCATCCAGGCTTAGTCCGTGAAGTGGGAAAACCCTTGCTGTGGACAGACACCCAGGTTTCTCCCAAGTGTAAAATCCCACTCTCTGGCCCTGCGTGCTGTTGATCTTACACTGTTCCAAGCCACACATTTTGGAGGGAATGGCTGGCCGACTCGGGCTGCTGACAAAGCATCGACTAGAGCCTTTGGCCTTGCCGAGCGGCCGTTGCCTTCACCGCAGAGGTCTGCATTCCCCGGTGGCCTCTCGGTTTCAGCTCACAGCCCGCTCGGAGTGGCAGGCCAGGTAGAAATCTGCTGCGGCAGGGAGAATGATGGGCTCCGGTGTTTTCCTGATAGGCATCGTGTCAGTGTCCCCTTTCAAAGGCATCGGCCGTGTCTTGAATGTTTACGTTGTTAATGCTCCCGGAGCAGGTAATGGCAGGTTAAAACATGACCAGCGTGATCAAAAGGTGCGTTGGTAGGTAATCTCTGTTTGTAGTGGAAAGGGGAAGGAAAGAAATAGTTTGGGGGCAAAAACAGAAGGAGAAACTGGATCTTCTTATTCTAAAATAAAAGAGCCTGACAGTAAACCAAGAGTCCCGTAGGAATGTCCTGTCTCATTACCCTTGTAAATCTGAAACGTGATAGCGCCGTTCCAGGATGAGTCGATAAGGATAGATTTCTTGCATTTTACAATGTGTTGGGCATTAGTGCGAAAGCTGCAAGAGAACACGACTGGAAGAGCTTCAGAAAACATAGTTCTCATTTGCATTATGCCAGATAGCAACTTTGGGAGGGCGGTGTGTGTATCTGTAGGCTAAAATACCATAATTTTGAGAGTTTGGGGGACAAGGGAGGTTAAAAAAGAATAGTGCTAGGTTTCTTTGTTTTTCAGCAGAGGAGCAGGCATGAAGGTCTGACTTGCTTGCCTGAGTTTAGAATACAAATTTTGAGATTAATGGTGTACTTTAAGAGTATGAGTCTCATGCAGGGTTTGGAATGTTGCAATAGTTCTCACATAACGGCATTTTCTACAAGTTATTTCACACGTCTCATTTTCAAAGTGTTTATGGAATAGCTTCTGGAAGGATAGTTTTGCCCAATGGCATAGGAAGGACCTCCTGGCACACCAGGCTGCTATAGATAGAGTGGAGGAAGAAATTCCTGCTCGGGTGTTTAAAAAAAGGATCCGTGAGATGGATTATTCTGCAGTGATGGAAATACACTTTCAAGGTCTCTCGTGGCCTGCCTACTTGGGGGTTGGATAATCTGCTGTGTCTTCCTTCCTAGGATAAATGCATTTATTCATTTTTTTATATTAACCACTCGATAGGATGCTGCTTAATGAGAGTAATTTAAGATAGAGGCAATAATTTTTGCATGTTCTGGCTGATCACTTATGTTAAGACATAGAACTATGGGTCTTAATTGATTTTTTATTCAGAGCCAAAGAGGGAATTGCAAATCAAGACAAAATTTTGCGTGAGTGAGGGCTGAAAAATCAAATAGGCTTTTGGGGGGGGCAGTTCTGCCCTGGTCAGTGAGGGTCAAAAAGGAAGAGCACACTTGGGGAATCCAGGGGTAACTTGCACAGGACTTCACTACAAAAGAAAAGAAATGATCTTGTGGTCTCTTCACTTTTTAAGGTATGTGTGTCTTTTGATATTCACTTTGTACCACCTCCCTTCCCAAATTTTCCACCTTCTTTTTAACCCCAGACTTTGCTGAAGGGAACATTCACCATAAGGCCCTGCTGATCTCAGTGACTGTTTGCAGTATACTTCTGGTGCTTATCATCATATTCTGCTATTTCAGGTAAATAAGGAGTATTTACCAGCTTGTTGATATTCTTCCCAATATTTATCTTTTTGTAGACATAGGAATTTGAAAAAATTGAGGTGGACATTAAGGAAAAGAAACGAGAAGCTGTTATTTTATGATGAAGAAAAATGTGTATTTTATTCATGCTAGTCACAGGTATACCTGTGTGGTGTATTTTATATATCATCTTTTGCCCAACATCCAAAAAAGCCATTCAGGTAGAAGCACAGATTATTCTTCACTGAGTCTAAGAAAGTCACAGGACAAATTTTATATGGGGTAAATAAACCTGAGGCTTCTAAATGTGTGTTTATGTGGTGAAGAACTGTTCATAAATAAAAAAAACAGGGGGACACAGGAATGTAAGTAAATATGTCTAGAATGTTATCATAATCCACATATGTTATGTTTAAATAATTTGTCACATTTTTTAAGTAGTCTCAGATTCCATGACCTTACCTCCTCTGGCTCCTAAAAAATCCACTGCAGTCAGTAAAATAAAACTGGGTATTCACTTGGTCTGTGTTTTAAACATATTTAAGTTTCTGAAAGAAAAACATTTGGTTGCTTTGTAAACTTACACCAGATTGCGCGGTCTTTGAGTTTTATACTTACAGTTTTGATGCCGAAAACATTTGCTAAAAATAAAATAGAAAATTTTGGGCAGTGAGTCTGGCATATTCCTCAGGGAAGCAGAGGAAGCTGTGAGTCTATAAATGAAGCAAATGTGAAGGACGATGTGCATTATTCATTGCACATGTGTTCATTGTATTCAAAGCTAATTTCACTTTCTTGTAAAACGGCAGATACAAACGCCAAGAGACGAGGCCCCGCTACAGCATCGGGCTGGAGCAGGATGAGACCTACATTCCCCCTGGAGAGTCCCTGAAGGATTTGATCGAGCAGTCCCAGAGCTCAGGGAGCGGCTCCGGGCTCCCTCTCCTGGTAAGGAACCAATATTATTTTAATGCAAGTTTAAAAGGCAAAAATGAGTATAGAGAAGACAAAATGAGGCACAAGTAATTATATTTATGTGTCTTCAGTTGTTGTATTAAGGTTTTTTTCCCCAGAGATGACAAGGATTTAAGCTGGAGAACAGCTGCTTTAGAAGCGGGAGGCATTTTTTCATGTAGACTAAGCCAAGAAAGCTTAGGGTTTTTTTTACCTCACCTCATTTCTTATTTTTAGATTCCGTAGGGTAAGTACAGGCTAATAGAGCTCACAGAAATTCATCAGGATTTATGCCAATGTACAGGACAGCATCTGGCCTGCTGATCTTATTATCTTGCTTTTTATGTGCAACACACAATTGCATTTCAAACATTGACACATTGTCTTTATTTAAAGGGAACTGTAATTCGTCAAACCTGGAACCTTTTTATGTGTAGACTTCACTTCACATTCTAAAGTCAAGAGCAAATTAGTTTCCCTTGTAGTGCGGCAATCTCAAAGGTTAAAGGCACAGGGATGGAATTTGTGATTATTTCTGAAGTGACTCCAGGATGACTGAGCCCCCTAAGCTCACCTGCTGAAAAGGCAGAAGTTTTACCTTCTGTGGCCAAACATTTGTGTTCACCAGGGGGTTTTGTTTCTGGGGGTCATCATTGCTTTTTAGCACTGAAAAAAAAAAAAAAAGTCAGGTTCCTAATTTAAAATATTGCCTCTGAGAAAATGAATTAGATTTCATTTTCATTTTTCAGAGATGATAAGTCCCTGCTGCCTCCCAAACCTATTAGCTTGTAGTGATCCTATTACTGTAGATGTTGTCCAGTTTCCAGGTACTATGTACTATCTGTCTGGGTTTTGCCCACACATCCTTTTTCTACACCCCAAAGAGGAAATAAAATGGGAAGTTTTATAATTCCTTAAAGTGAAGCAACAGGATGAGTGGTTGGCAAAAATCTGACTAAACTCAATTTGTTCTGACAGGAGTAAGTGCTCAGAGTCCCATTTAAATAAAGTGCTGACTTTTTACTAAAAAAACCCCAATTTTCTGACAATCAGCATAACCATTGAGAAAAAACACCAAGCTGCCAATTGGGTGCTGTGACCAGTGCTCAGCACAGAAAACCCATGGTCATTTTTTTTCTGTTGAGAGAAACTCCATCATTTAGGTCTAGGCTTTAAGAAAGTTCTGTTATATCTGTCAAAGGGAGGGATCGTGTTTACAATTTAAGATCATTCCTAATGATTGCTTCCAATTGATTTAATTGTGAGGGGTTCTTGCTTTTTTTGCTTTTTTTTTTTTTTGCATAACACCTGCCACATCAAGGTCTTGGTCAGTGCTTAGTGCTCCTACCTGTTACAGTGACAGAAATAATATTTAGAGCAAACACAAGGAGCTTCATGTTTCTTCTGTGAGAGGATTTGATTCCAGCAGCCCACATGGGCAGTAGGTGCCATGGGGCATTTGGTAGCAGTGCATAGAATCATAGAATGGTTTGGGTTGGAAGGGACCTTAAAAGTCATCAAGTTCCAACCCCCCTGGCATGAGCAGGGACACCTGCTCAAAGCCCCATCCAGCCTGGTCTTGAACACCTCCATGGATGGGGCATCCACAACTTCCCTGGGCAACCTGTTTCAGTGTCTCACCACCCTCACAGGAAAGAATTTCTTCCCAATATCTAATCTAAATCTCACCTCTTTCAGTTTAAAACAGTTACTCCTCATCCTATCACTCCACTCCCTGATAAAGAGTCCCTCCCCATCTTTCCTGTAGGCCCCCATTTAGGTGCTGGAAGGCCTCTCTAACGTCTCCACGGAGTCCTCTCTTTTCTGGCTTGATACTTCATCCCAAGATACCCTTGAGACAAAAAAACTGGAGCAACACTGGTTGTGACTGCTTGTGCTTTATGCCTTCCTCTGTCCCAGTAAGCTGGTTGAAGATAGGATCTACGGTCTTACTGGTGTCCCCAGGTCTACTCTTGTGGTGGACAGAAAAACTGACTTCTGCTAATTAACTGCTGTGATGGCTGAGATGGCATCCCAAGTGGATCGTTGATCAGCAGCTCTCAGAGCAACACCATTGCTCCATAAAGCAGAAACTATCCTGTCTTCTGCCAGTCCTCCTCTCTCTTCTCTCAAGTCTGGAGACTTTGCAGTCTTCAGACCAAGCGTTCTTCTGGAGGCCGCTCTTTTCCCCAATCTCTCTGCTTACGAAAATGCATACCTTTTTTTTCCCCCAGCCTTTCCCTTTAAGTAGTGATTTTCTGTGGAAGAGAAGAAAAATGAGAGCTATAATGAATCTTGCACTTGGTAATAGATGTTTACTGCATTTCCCAGACAGCTACAATTGCTACAGGCTCACTAGAAACGCACAGATTAATACCTCTGGACCCACATCTAAAACAAGTATACAGAAAATTCCTGGCAATAATGCTCAAGACTTTATTGTGGAAGAGTTTGGTTTTAACTGTATTACTTTTTATGCAAAAAACCGAAACATCCAAAGTTATTATTTCAGGAAAGTAAGCCACGAATTTATTACAAAATGTCACTTTATGCTAAACAGTAATGTTTTCCTTCTGTGCAGAACATTTATTCTAATGAATACAAATACTATACAAAAACCAAGCATTAACCAAGATTTTATCGATATTTTGACATTCAGCAAGCACTCTTTCTTCTGACCTGTCCATAGCTCTGACAGAAGACTGTGCTGCAGATCAGATCAAAGTTTAAACCAAGAAAAAAATACATTAAGTTGTAAATAAGGGCTTTGAGCCAATAAACTGGGGTGCACAATCAAATCTGTGGAATCAAGGAGAACCCCATTGGCCTTGACAGAGCAAGAGGTGTAGGCAAAGCTGTTGCCACCATGAATCCGCATACGAAATTGAGGAAGGAGATTAGATGCTGGAAACATTCTTTTCAGTGGTCTATATGAAGAGGTTTCTGAATTACAACTTGGTCTCTACCTTTTCATGTAGTTTTTACCTAATTCCTCTTCCAGTGAATTTTGCTTTTCAAGGGCCTGCATCCAAGCCGTAGGGGATACGAAGTTCCCTGTTTGAAATACTGAATTTAGAAAAGGTTGATTGTCTGAATTTTTATGTGCAGTAGCTGAACAGATTTAGCTGCACATCAGAAAAATAGAATGCAGAAAGTAGAAATAGATGATAATTGGATTTATTCCAGTCAGGGATAGGAAACAAAGGGACATGTAACCTTACCTGGCTGTTCATAGAGCTCAAGCAGCAAAATATACGGTTTTGAAAAGAATTGAAAAAAATCCAAGCCCCACTCAGTGTAAATAATTCAAATGAGCACATCACTTAGCATGCTTATGAAATCAGTTTGTCCAACAATTTTGATTATCTAATTTGTTTTAGAAATTGTAATCATTTTATGATTCAAGAAAGGGCTGAATTCCTTAAAATAAAATAAAGTGTCCATAGGAAATCGTTTGACCAGTTCTAGCAAGAGGAAACCAGGTTAAGGTCCTTCACATAGTATTCTGCCGCCTGAAAACCCATAACAGAAATGTGTTTTTCATTTTCTTAATATAATTTAATAAGAAACTTTTCATCATTAAGTATTATAATTCCATGTACTTTATGATGCCATTACATATATTTACACAAATTAAGTTATTTGATATAACTGCATTATTGTTCAGGATGCATTTTTAAAATGGGCAAAATAGAAAGCAACAATGCTAGAATGACATTACAAAATGTTACAGCAAAATTCCAATGTAATATAACTATTGTTCAATCACCATATGAGAGTATAAAAGAGAATAAATCAATTTAAAAAATTATGACTGATCTCTGATCTTGGCTTTTACTGATGTTAATCAAAAATAATGGCACTGAAGCCACCATCTTGGAAGTCTAATAATGCATTTCAGGGCTGAAAAAATGGGATTCTGTTTAAATGACAAAAGAAGAAAGCTGGGACTTTTGAAATAGCTTTGCATAAATGCCACTTGTATATTTTTCTTCTTTAAATTGTCTAATATGAAAACCAGTAATTTATTTACAAAAGAAATTATGATAGACCTTACCTAATAGGTTTTGAATTCTTCTTTGGACATACGTTCATGGTGTAGTGGGGTTGTGGCAGTCCTGCTCCCCATTACCAAACCGGTAGGTTCCACTGGACCTCCCAGGAGTTGGAAAGGAAGAAAATGATTTAAAAATCTGGTTTTGATCATTTCTGTCAGCCAATATTGCAAAAATACTTGGAATTATGTGAAATGTGTATGATTCCGTAGGGATTCAGACAGCACGCACTTGCTGCAATGCACTGCTTGAAATTTGTGTATGGATGGTGGCAACACCAAGACCTTGAATCTGCGCTTGTCCAGATTTTGCCACTTGCTTGGGCCAGATTAAAACCTCCTCGTATCGGAGGCTATAAAGTTATTTTCTTTCAAAATCTTGTAAAATCCTACTGAACCAAAAATCGTTAGCTGTGGATTGAACTGGCAATACGGAAGCATAATTATACTAGGATGGGCTGAGCCCGCCATCAACACCAGTGGGCTGTGTTGCAGCATCTACTTGAGTTTTATTTTGTCAACTTTTAGAAATATGTTGATCTGCAGACATGCTTCAATCCTATGAGAATATGTTAGTCTCCATTCCTCCAAGATATTTTGTAGTTGTAAAATCTTGTTAAATGTAGAATGGGTCCATCTGTGTTGTGGGGTCTGCCATCCTTATGAAGGGTATCTCTGCAATGCTGCCAGCTACATTGATCTTCTGCTACAGTGGCACAAAAGGTTTGATTTTGGCATCAGTTCCCAGTACAGCCACTGGCAAAGCTGGTATGAACACTAAAAAGGGCAGATTTAAAGCTGTGCTTCCATATCTTTGGAAGAGAATTTTTATTACTATATAATAATGATGTTTGTTAAAATTAATGTAGGCATGTGGGTTCTAACTGTGTAAGTATTGGTTGAGGTTCCTAAAACCGAATTTATATTTTGAAATTATTAGGCATGGGATTTTCAAGGAAGGTGGTAGGAAGCTGCTCTCAGTATTTTTGCTAGTTTTAGAGCATTGAAATGCTTTTGGCTCTTGTGAACCCTAGCCTTGAGTCTCAATGGTGTTAAGATTCCTTGTTTTAATTAAAAATGTGTTACCTACCAGTTTGGAATTTGGTTTGGGTTGGAATGGACGGGAGTGTTTTCTGCCAAAGCTTTTTCAAAAATAACAAAAAAAATTCCACAAAATGGCAACTTCTCACAGGAAAATGAAAATGCCAAGGTTAGTAGTCGAACGTTTCCTTCACATGGACAGATTTACTTTCTTGAGAGGCCACAGTGCCTTTTGGGAATGCATGGAAGGGCTTCTTCACAGTGGCAGGAATGGCTCCCTAGTGCTTCATCCTGGGGGAAGTGGGGAGCATCCATGTTGAGGAGCTTTGCTGATATCCACGTCGCAATGGCTGCGTATGCCTGTTTTCACCGGGCTTGCTGTGAAGGAGACACAGAAGGAGGGAGGTGGATGCAGCAGGTTTCTGCAGAGCAAGTCCTAACTGCTCATCTCTGCTTTTCACAGGTTCAAAGGACCATCGCAAAACAGATTCAGATGGTAAAGCAGATCGGAAAAGGTCGCTATGGAGAAGTCTGGATGGGAAAGTGGCGTGGCGAAAAGGTAGCCGTGAAAGTGTTTTTTACCACAGAGGAGGCCAGCTGGTTCAGAGAAACAGAAATCTACCAGACTGTCCTGATGAGGCATGAAAACATTCTCGGTGAGTGAAATTAAAGAGAATTATTTGATAGCGGAAGGTTTCTTAAGCTTAATAATTTTTCATTTACTGTTGCCTGATGCCCTTTCCTATGTGCTTTGTTACCTGCTGTGCTCTGCAATTGGCCACCCAGCACTTTTCAAAAGGAAGATATTTCAAGGATTACTGAAACATAGATAAAAGTTAAAAAATAATAGGTTTTGGAGGCTGTTACTCCAAACACCACGTCTGTTTCTGTCACCTGTATTTCTGTGTCTGGGCTTTCTGAAAATATGTTGAAGGCTAGAGTTGAGGCATAGCTGCATGGGAGTAAGATGAAAGAAATTAAATACATGATTAAAATAAAACTATTGCAGTGGCTGACAGTCCAGAGTTCTGAGCAGTCAAAAAAAAGCCTTGAGAAGTATTAATTTTAAAATCTTCTTTTTTTGCAGGATTCATTGCCGCAGACATTAAAGGTACAGGGTCTTGGACCCAGCTGTATCTCATCACCGACTATCATGAGAATGGCTCACTTTATGATTATCTAAAATCTACTACCTTGGACACAAAAGCCATGCTAAAACTGGCTTACTCCTCTGTTAGTGGCTTGTGCCACCTGCACACGGAGATCTTCAGTACTCAGGGCAAACCCGCTATTGCCCACCGTGACCTGAAAAGTAAGAATATCCTGGTGAAAAAGAATGGCACCTGCTGTATAGCAGATTTGGGTTTGGCTGTTAAATTTATCAGGTGAGTAGAAGTGAGGAGCACGAGGGAAAGTTGGTAAATTAGGTGCAAACACTGATTTAGTTGTTGATTGAGCGATGTGTAAGCACCTGCAGCGTATGTGCATACCTTCTGGGTTACGCTCATCACTAGGTGAGGTGGGGCTACCTACCTAGATGAGGATGTCACATAAACACGTGATGCATGTGTATAAACACTCACTTTTTAATTATTGAGCACAGCAATTGCATTTTGCATAAAGGTTCACTTTTCATCACTTCGTCCTCAACAGCAACGTGAGTATTGCTACCACGTGCTAAAAAGACATAGCACTGACAGGTCGAAGTTACGTTGGTAAACTTGTCACTGAAGCTTTCAGCTTGTCTGATCCCAAGATAATTCACTCACAACTTAGATAGAATAATAGTAATCATTTGCACAAGTTACTGGTTGGGATTTATTGGAAAGTACCCCATTTGGCTGCCTTTTGTTTCATTTCCTACAAATCAAATTGCCGAAGTACAGATTTGATTTTTGAAATGGCTTTTAAATTTGATTTTTAAAAAGTGGTTGTGTGTTTAAACAACTTAGAAAGAACAGACAAGTAGGACTTACACACTCCTGGGATTCGTAAAGGGGTCGTCGCTGTCTGACAGCTCTCTTCAAAAAGAGCTCTCAGCACTGCTCCTGGTGGTGGTGACGAGTGGTACAAAGTCTGATTTTTCTGCAGACAGAAATGTGGCCACAGACCAAAGGTTTCAGTTTCAGAGGTCAGCTTTGAAACCATGGTTTCCCTGAAGTATCACAAAAAAATTCAAGAATTCTGTACAAATCTTGAACTGAAATTATTCAGAGTGTAAGGAAAGGCAGTTTTTATGTGCTCTTCTCGCCGTTCACTTACCACGTTTCTTGGTGAGGCTTTTCCTTTATGAACCTGACCTTTCTTTAGCAGATGAGAAAGGAGTATTTTTACTTTGAGGAACAGGGGCCTAAAAGACGACAACTTGGAAATACACTATTTGCTGTAAAAGTCTCAGGGAAGAAATTCACCCTCTGCAGGTATACCTTCCCTGACAAGTACAGAACAGCACACTGCTTAGGTATGAACCGAGAAGAACTAGGAACTACCAAGTGGTGCTGTAAAAGAAGGTGTAATATGTATTTGTCACAGTCCAAATGGAATTTACGTGACATACTTGGCTCGTTTTCATACTGAATCTCTCCTTAGACAGCATTTCTCAGGCAATGACCAGGAGCAGAAAAAAGTAGTTGAAAGGGGGGTGCTCTGCTGAAGCTTATCAGTTTGGTAAAGTTCTCTGCATTTCTCATTTTATTCGAAGTATTGCAAGACAGTGCAGGTCACTAGATTTATGTTACATTCTTGAAGGTATACGGGAATGCCACCAGCATATGTGTGATTTAATGACTGTTTGTACCTCAGGCTCAGCTCTTTTTGTCATTTTCCTAACTGTAGGTGAAGAAAATTGCTGTTGGTGAAGAAAATTACAGAAGTTGTTGTATAAATGTTCTATGAGATTTTGTTGCGTTCATCACATTTAAAATGTTTACCTTTTGAAGATGGGGAAAGGGAAACGTAACTTTCTAAGCAAACCACAATATAAGCCGTGTATTAAACTTCTTAAAAACATTGAAACAGATACAGCTGAATTTGAGTTTATACGAAAAAAAATATCCAGTCACATCATTGATGGGAATTTGCTTCCTGTTAGATACACATTGTCTCTTCTGGTCCATGTGTGAGGGGTGACACATTTGATTATATTTTTTTTACACGTTTACATCTGTGCGTTTACACGTCTTGATGTGTGAAGGTTGGCAGAGATCAAACTATAATGCATGCACAAAAAATAGACTTGTCTTCCTTGCAGATGTGATTTGCTACAGCTAAGTGATACTGCCCCAGCTATTTAGTGTCCTCCATTAATTGCTAAGACTAAGGCATTAGGTGGTGGAGTATGTTAAAAAAACAGCATTTAATGAAGATTTGATTGTTATCATCAGCATTAGAGCTCAGGCTAATGCTAATGAAATCTCACAAATGTTACAGCATCCCTGTCGAGGTTCTGCATTTGAATGCTTAACATAGCCTCAGGCGGGGCAGCCTTTTAAGGAGGGTTGCCTTCCCACTAAGAGGCTTTCCTTGTAAGAACTGTTCCATTAAGACTATGCGTTACTTTTGACCTTGCTTGAGAGTGGATGTGGTGTGAATTTACTACTTCTCCCATCTAAATTGCTTTCTTTTCAAGCAGAATTGCATGTTTGATGCCTTTTTTTTCCCCCTTTCTTTTTCTTCCAGTGATACGAACGAGGTAGACATACCTCCAAATACCCGTGTAGGAACAAAACGCTATATGCCTCCTGAGGTGCTGGATGAAAGCTTGAATAGAAATCACTTTCAGTCATACATCATGGCTGATATGTACAGTTTTGGACTCATCCTTTGGGAGATAGCAAGGAGATGTGTTTCAGGAGGTAAAGAGCTGGGAGATCGCTTTTAATTGTGTCGGTGAACCCAATTTATAACCCAAATCTTCCATTACATCCTTTTCCCCGGATAAGTATTTTTACTGTTATAACAAATGTGAATAAGCCATACAGGTAACTCCCTTAATATCCATTCTCTTGTTGGAATTTATTTTAAAGCATAAGTCAGTGCTATTTCAACAGCAAAGATTTAGACTGTATTTTAATGGATTGTTTGAAGGCAGAGGATGCCTGCACTGAAGAAGGAATATGGAACTCATCTGGGGGCCTTTTCCAGTGGCAACACATTTTTGTTTGGGGGTCTTCAGCTAATTAAGGAGAATTAGCTGAAAAATAATGATTTCTTTGTTTTGCTAGAGTTAAATAGAAGGAGAAGGACAAATAATGTGGGGGTATGATGTCTCACTATATAAAATGAATAATCTATTTACAAGACAAGTGGAAAAACCTAGAGGGAAATGGCTCTTATTACATGATTGTCATACCAATGATGTACCTCATTTCCTTCTGGTACCAGGCATTCAAGTGTGAAGACAGCAAAGATAAAAGCAATGCAGCCAGCTGCAGACTCAGGGTGCAGGTCCGTCCTTGGATGCATCCACGTGTGCTACCTGAATGCAGAGCTCAGTGTAGTACAAAAATGATCGGTGTTATTACCTCTATTTTGCCACTGAGGAAAGTTAAATGCAGAGAAATGGCTTGGCAGCAGTTACGTGCCAGATTGGTGGCAAGTAAGAGTAGAGCATGTCTCTCTTGGGTCTGTGCTACCTTCGCCGGACTTTATGGGGCTTTAAAGCCTGCAGTATTGTGCTGAATGCTCACTCCACGCTTGCCCTGGAGGAGCTGAATTTCACAAATGAGCAACGTGATCCCTGTGTTTACAAACTGCTTAAAGTGCATTGCAATGATGTGATGTAAAATCTGTAATATTGTTGTCATCGTTGCTGTGCACAACGAACGGTAGCTTGCCGTGTTCTGACAAGGCACAGAAATGCCCTTTAATATGTGCCAGGCCCACTGATAAGAAGGAGACTTAATTCAAGGTTGATTCTTTGCCAAATTGGTCTGATACGGGCCCTGTGCTGTGCCCTGTGCGTAGCCCTTTCTGTGATAACTTACTGGAGACTGCTGGACTGGACATCAGTGGTAGAAAGCATCTCACTTGGCAGGTAACTACACTTTTGGATTAAGATACCTGGCCAGCCTTTACTTGGCCATGGTTACATTGGAACTTGACTTTTTGGAATAAAAACTTTTGGAAGTTTATTATGGAATAAACTTCTAGGGCAGGGAAGTAATTTTAAGGAGAAGTACTTCTAATTGTTAAACAGTATGGTCAATCTGTTATAAAATGAGAGGGGAAGAAGGTAGCGGAAGGTGTCTTCTGCAAGTAATGGGCGACTCATTGCTTCTTTCAGGAATAGTTGAGGAATACCAACTTCCATACCACGACCTCGTGCCCAGCGACCCCTCGTACGAGGACATGCGGGAGATTGTGTGCATCAAGAGGCTACGCCCTTCGTTTCCCAACAGATGGAGCAGCGATGAGGTATCGTCCTGCTTAAAATGCAGCCTGTGTTTTTAATCAGAGGGAGCGAGTTTTTAATCAGAGCAAGGCTGACCCAATTCTGCATCATTTCGAGTGAGGAGGAGCTTTACCACTGGCGCTGGCACCAGTCACGGTGTAACAGGGCTTGGGGAGGAGGGTAACCGTCTTGAACAGCCCCACCAAAGGTGTTCACAACCCCAGGGCCCATAGCCTACAATATATGCAAGCAGGTTTCTCGTGTCCTGTCTACCAGATCCCACAGTGATAAGCAATGCCCAGACCTTCTTGGCCTCTCTGTTTTCCTCTTGCACTCATTTTCACTCATTTTGCTTTCTGTTCCTGGCATTAATAGCATTAAATCAGTGGCTAACCAGAATTTTTGAAAGAGAAATTATTTTGTAGTGTAAAGTGCAGTGGCAGCATACTTGGTGTACTGGCAGCTACTTCAGCATGTAGTGTGGGCTGTAATTCCAACCTTTTTCCTTTTTTTTTTTTTTTTTTAAAGAAGGAATTACCTCGTCTCTTGGAAATGAAATGAGCGTGCAGCTTCTCTTTGTTCTCAGGTGTGCAGGCTTGGCAACATGATTTTACTGTGGTTTTATGGTAATATGAGCACAAGATTTTAAGTTTCTCTCTTAGGGTATTGATAGGCAATAGTATTGACCAGAGTCACTGGGCTGCACCGAGGAGCACCAGCTGTTCAACCCTTTACATCTCAGAGAAAACCATGCTCAGGTACCTCTTCGCCTTTTAGCAGAGAGGGCTACAGATGTGGCCTTTCAGAGGAGATGTAGGATCCACAAAATGCTCTCCAGAATAAAACGAGGAGGTGGGAGAATCTGAACTGAGATCTGAACTGAATCTCCCTGCTGAGGATCTGTAACGAAGCAAGGTTTTGCTCGTGGGATCAGAGACAAACAGTTGAGGTACCACAGGCAAACCTGCCGACTGCTCTCAAGATGCTGTGGAGGAGGGATCATTAATCATGTTAATTAGTACAGTTTAATGCTGTAAAGTTTTCTACAGTCGCAGAAGACAGCTGCCATTTGGGAATAGCAGTGTGTAGATGAATATTCTGTAGGTAGATGAAAGATTTAGGTGACGTGAGATGTGGGCAATTTGGGAATGCAAGGGAAAAATAAAACAACCTCCCTGGGAGGCTCGAGGACTTGTGCAACAGCCAGTGTGGGAAGATCTATCACCTGCCCCGTCCTCTCCCTTGCCAAAATGCCTTTGTAAAAAATCTGCATTAATCTAAAATACGTTAGGCTGGTCTGGGGGCTGCTGGTGGTGTTTACGGTTAATGCCTTTCAGGGTCTGCACAGCTTCTGGGCCAGGAGCCTCAGGAAAACAGAGAGCAGGTTGGATGAGGTGGAAAACTTTTCTTATTGTAGCAAGCAAACCTTTGGGCAGCATAAATCCGTGGGCTGACGGGGTCATCAGCTGGCTGCGGTGGCTTAGGTGGTGCTTTACGTTTGGAAGAAGGTGGTAGATGCAGAGCAGGGATGTATGCTTCTCTTCCAGGATGGCGCAGGCAACGTGGAGATGCTGTCAGCCAGAGGGTTGTTGCTGGGAGCCGGAGGAGGGTCTGGCCATGTTTTGGAAGCAAGCAGGGGACAGAGCAGGAGAGGGCAGATCAGAGCCAGGTGCTTGCAGGGGGCAAGCTGGGCGGGAGCCGTGGGTGGCCACTGACCCTGGGCTGTAGCTCCAGGGACCGCTCGCTGGCTGAGGAATGGATTCCTCTGAATTTGTGGAAAGGGCTTGCTGTAGAGAGCCACGCTTGTGCGGGTCAGGCTGCACGGGGCTGGGGAAGGGGAAATAAGTGGGGTTTTAGAGCGTACAGCCACATCTAGACTATAACTTGTTATAAATTATAAGAGTAATTGCCATGTTTGGTAAACTCTCTTTAACATACAAAAAACAAAAGCTCTTGAAAAGCAATACCAGCCAGTGCGTTGTCTTTTTTTTTTTGGCTGCCCTTAGAAAGGACCTTTTCCCTTCAGCTTTTCGGTGTTGCTGCCACCCGCAGCCTCCTCTTCCACTGACCCAGGTGGGACTTTCTCTCCTGTTTCTCTCTGCAGTGCCTACGGCAGATGGGGAAGCTGATGATGGAGTGCTGGGCTCACAACCCCGCCTCTCGGCTCACAGCCCTGCGGGTCAAGAAGACACTTGCCAAAATGTCAGAGTCGCAGGACATTAAACTCTGACGCGGCCGGAGGCAGCTCTGGTGAAGGCCCATGGAAACGGACTTTCTCGTGCAGGCAGAAGTCCTGAAGAGGTATTCAGAGTCTTAGCTAATAAATACCTTGAATGCAGTCGTGCTTAAGAGCAGCTGTAAGTTTGTTTGACACCTTTTGAGGAGACTATCCTTTGCAAAAGTCAGTTGAATTTTGACATACAGGATCGGAAGAGGCTTGTCTGCCCTTGTTTACACGGGGAAATACAGTTTTAGTAACTGGTTTAAGATTATGCATGTTGCTTTCCATGAAAGCCACTTATTATTTTATTATTATTATTGTTATTATTATTATTTTGATTGTTTAAAAAGATACTGCTTTAAATTTTATGAAAATAAAACTTTTGGTTAGAAGTAAAAAAGATGTATATTGTTACATTAAAAAAAAAATTGGAGGAAACTGTTCTGAAAATCAAAGCAAAGCGACTTTTTCATTTATATAGAGACTATTGCACTCCAGCATTTAAAAAAAAAAAAAAGGAGAGTGGGTCTGTGCAGCTCAGAGGAGCTCTAATGGAAGCCCTCTTACAAGCTGCCTACGTGCAGAAATGACTTTCCATAGCTCTGCCTGTGCAAGCGGTTCTTACAGTATAGAGATGGAGCCTGATGACATCCCTGCCACCCTTAGCACAGGTGTCTGGGTTCCTGTGGGTGGCCTGTCCCAGGGGAGGTTGTGCTTTGTTTAAGATAATCAGGAGCCGTATGAATATGTTTAGTGTCACTTGTTTTGAAGGAGTGATTCGTGTTTCCAGGAAATCTGATGGGTATGGTACCAGGATGACAGACAAGTCCCCCTTCTCTCGGCTTTTTTTTTTCTTTCTTTCTTTCTTTCCCCACACTGCAAAATAAAGCTTTTTGTGTGTGAGTGGAAATGAAGTACACATTTGGATCCGCTGGTGAATTTGAAACTGCTGTGACCTACATACACAACCGCTGTGGAAAAAAATAATTATTAACTTACTCTTTCATCTGTGTAAAAGTGAGGTATCCACCTACAACCACAGTTGGAAAAAAAAATAATAATCTGTGTTCCATTTCTTAAGGGAACGTGAAAATCCTCAAAGATTCTCA
Source organism: Tringa tobata (assembly GCA_033628505.1). Taxonomy (NCBI): domain Eukaryota; kingdom Metazoa; phylum Chordata; class Aves; order Charadriiformes; family Scolopacidae; genus Tringa; species Tringa tobata. Next base: position 24,231,824 of record JAHREE010000245.1, read on the forward strand.
TTTTTGGGGTGGCAGTTATTTTTCTTTAAGGAGACCTGGTGCCTCATGGCTGCAGTAGGAGGTGGAGAGGGAAGGAGTGTGGGACTTGGGTGGGCGATGAGAGCCAGGCACGGCGTGGTGGTGACAGGCTCTGCTGCCACGGTGGGGCTGTGTGGCATCCTCATTTCCAGCAAGAGAGACTTTCAGGGGAGAAGAGCGATGGGAAACTTACCATCTTCCCCCATTCCTCCTTCCTGGGGCTGCAGCAGTTGCTGCCATGCTAAAATTACAGATGGGGAATGAGAGGTGAAATATTCCCTGTGAAGTGTTTTCTTTGGAAAGGTCTCTGTTCTTCATGGGGTTATCAAAGCCGAGCTGTATGGGAGTTACCCTTTTACTCTTCTTTACCCTTCTTTTATTTTATTTTCTAATTATTTTTTTTTTGCCTGCCTATGTCCTGTTTCATTTAGATAGCACTCAGCTTAATTTTGAAATAAGTCCTTACAAATGTGCTTTGATTATGCTAAGCCTATTTCATAACTGAAATAATTGCCGTGCTGGATTTAGCCTCAGCATTTCTGTAATGCTTCTTTTTTTCCTTTTTGGACAAAACTGATTTATTTGTGGTAGGTAGATATATAATTGGGGTTTAGCTTCGCAGCTCCCTGAAGGTGTTTCTAGTTGGAAAAATTACCATTTTATACTTTCATGCCAACAGAGAAAAATGTGCAGGTTCAAGAGAACCAGCAAGACCTCCGTGATTATAGGTGTTAAAAAGTTTAATCAGAGGATTTTCGTTAATTAGAGTGTTTTTTCCGCAGTGCAGTTTCCCTGCCTGTAACCAAAAGTAACTGAGCAATACAAAAAGAAAATCTCTGAGTTAATAGTACACCAAACCCTGGCCCCAAGAGGGACAATGCTGATTTCCCCTGTCCTTAATAAGCAGCCCCATTGCGTGGCTGGGAGCGGAGTCGGTTCCTCTCGCTTGCCTGCCTTGGCTTGAAGATTTGTGGCCCAAAACGAGCAGAACAGCCCAGCCTCTCTTCACCTGTTATCTTCGTGAACGGAGCCCTGGGGTTTCTACTCTCACTCCTTCACTCTACTTTCTACTCTCACGCCTTCGTGCCCTTTCGTGAGAACCAGCGCAGCCCCGGGGAGCTGGGATTTCTTGGCTCCGAGGAAGCAGGTGGGACCGGTGGCTTTGGAGTCCCACCTCCAGGCCCGCTCCCTGCGGGTCCCGGGTGAGCGGTCGCGCAGCAGGGACATGCTGAGGTGTGTTCTGTGTCTGCTTTCCTGAAATAGGTTTGGGGTTTTTTAAATATTATCGTGACTCTCCCCAGGAATGTTTCGGAGGGTGCTTTGCCAGCTGGTGGTCGCGAGGCACGTGATGCCCCCCAGCACCCACCATCAGTCTGTTCTTGAGAGAAAGGGCCAGTCGCTGGTTTTCTGAACGAATCTTGCTTTTCTTCTGTCCAAAAGAAAGGGATCCAAGATACTGGTTGATAGGTTACATAAAGTGTATATGTTAAATGTTCAAGTTTATGTGTTTATATATATATTAAAATATATATATATATTCAGTTAGGAGTCTGGAATAACTCCAGTATGTGGATTAAGAGTAAACTATTACGGATGATAAAGCACTAAATAAAACATAATATTTATTTATGAAAATGCATAAATGACAAGTCACTGCAACGGTGCTATATAGGAAAATATATATATATATGAGGAGGCGCATCTCCGAGAAAGCAAAGGGTGTGCAGTTGTGTAACTAGTGCCTGCCCATTTTCTTTCAAGACTTGAAAAGCCAAATTTTGCCCTCAAATCTCCTACCCACTGCGATCGATGCTGTTGTAAAGGGATGTTCCTAAGGCCAGAGAACAGCCTTAGGCAGTCAGTTTGTTGTAGCACTGTGACATTCAAGTTAACACTGGCATGGTTGACTTTAGGCAGCACTCAACATGTAATTATTATGGTTTCAGCATGTACAGTGACATTTATTTTGCCAGGTGTGGCCTTTTAATGTCACTTCCAGATTTCAGTAGTTGTTTCCACAGTGCACGTTGAGTAGGGTGTGGAAGTTGGTGGCGGAGATAATTGTGGCTTCAGTGCCCACTGGTCTGGAAATCCAGTTGTCAAATGTAAATCACTGAAGAAGTTTAGTTTATTATTCATTGGCATAGATCAGGTGGCATAGGTAAGTAGGAGAAGAAGGAAAAAAAAAACCATCCAAAAATTAAGAGAGATGCCATCTAGCAACTGCTATCCTTTCTTTAGCACAAAGTTATTTCTATTAAAGAAAAGGTTGACAATGTAAAGACTAAGAAACAAATTTGTGTTCTTTTTTGAGAACCAGTGCCTTATTAAACCTGTAAATACTGTAATTAGAAAACCTGGGGAACAAACTGTTACGTTGTATTTGTTCAAATTGTATATGGTTGTTTTAACATTCCCCCAAATAAAATTGTTTCCATCTCTCTATGAAAGAGATTGCTTTTACTTCTATTTACTTTTCACGTGCTTGAAGAGCACTACCTTGGGCTTCATTTCACTGGCTAGATTATTTTGGCCGTGCCTCATTTTGTTTATTTATTTTAATAAGATTTTTCCTCTCAGTAAACAAGTAAACAGTAAGACGTTGCATATGTTTCCGCTGGCATAAAAAAGCATCACCCCTTTCACAACTCAGTGAAGAGAGAAATAGTAATTAAAATAGTGTTATCACTAATAGAGCAGTCACCCGCGTTTCGTTGCTGATTATGTAAATCTATACATAATGTTTTTGTGAGTCCCTCCCCCTTTCCCTTTCTTTCCCCCACATATTTATGAATTGCAACTACTATTTTTAATAGCACAGGAGGTAATCTGCACTGACTGAAGCTATATTTTCCAGCAAAAAAAAAATCGCAGGCTACATACGTGGCATCAGCTGAAACGTGGCGTTGCTTAGTGCCGAGAGACACGGGAGTGGATGTGTCTCTACGTACATACAAATATTTATATGTATTTGTGTTTACGGCCTGAGCTCGCGTCTCGTTCCGCAGCGCTGTGTTTCAGCAGGCAGCATTCAGCTTGGCGTTTCCTAATGTGTAATTAGCTGCNGAGAGACACGGGAGTGGATGTGTCTCTACGTACATACAAATATTTATATGTATTTGTGTTTACGGCCTGAGCTCGCGTCTCGTTCCGCAGCGCTGTGTTTCAGCAGGCAGCATTCAGCTTGGCGTTTCCTAATGTGTAATTAGCTGCCCAGTTATTTTCAGAGAAGTGGGTAAACACCATTTTTCCCTTAAGCCGCCTCTTGCCAATGACTAACAGAGTCCCTGCAGCCCTCCTGCTTTGCTCCAGGCCATCTGTGATCAGTGAGGGAGCGTTCTGGTTACTCTCCAGCAGCATTTCCACAGTCCCTTGGCCAGGCCGTGTCTAGGCCAGAAAGCCCTGTGCTTGCTGCAACGTTGTCCCTGGCTTGTTGCTGTATCCCACAGTTTTGGGGCTGTTTCTGCTCCCCTTGGCTGCATGGTGATGAAGGTGATCAGATGCTCCAGTGATCACCAGAGAAGGTGATCACCTTCTCCAGCACGCTGCTGAGGTAGGTGTTTCTGCAGCTGACCTCTGTTCCTCCCTTCATGTTTGCTTTCCCCAAAACTTCCTAGGTATGGCTTTTTGGGGCAGTCCTAGGCTCTGTTCTAATTTTCTTTTCCTCTCCACCTTGCTAGGTGCATGGCTACTATTTAGCCTTGGGCTTAGCTACCTGTATCTTCTGCAGCTGCAGGCGACGTTGGAACTGCTTTGCTTCCGTTCAAGGTTGGCAGAGTCACGTCCTCCTGTCCCCTGCCAAAACCAGAGCTCTGCTTCCTTGTGAAACACACCAAACCAAGCCTTTTACCACCCAGAGAGTTCCAGTCCCACCTTCAAATGCAGGAACACTGGACCAGACACTTCCAGGAGTCTCAGGAAGAATAGGTGAGGTACCTGAAGGAAAAGTCCCTGAAGATAAGGAGGGAACTGCTTGGCCAATGCCAAGGGTGCAGGCTGTGGCCGAGCCAACCCACGGGGGGTGTCAGAAACCGAAGGAAACTTGAGTCTGGCAGTACATGTAGACAGGGTGGGAATGGTGGGACGGACAGAAAGGAGTTTGTCTCCTGTGAAAGCTAAGTGTGCAGAGGGAAAGGCAGACAGACACCAGGAAATCTAAAAGCACTGCCTGTGTGTGGGCATCTTAATTTTGCAGAAACCAGCCCTGGCTGCAGCTCAGCTCTCTTTAGCTGCGGGACCACATGGTGGCCAAAGTTACAGTTGAACAAGTTATGCCTTGTGTCCCTTGGGATACAGATTCTCCCTTCAAATCATAGCCCTAAGTTCTCTTAATGTATAATCTACCTCTTTCTGTTACAGAGGAGATAATCATAAAATAATAACCATAATAAAAAAGAATAGTTCTCCCTTCGTATTGCCAAAGGTCCAGCCGCTTTTGGATGGAGTGTACTTGTCACTGGCCACAGCTCTTTGCCCTGTTCAATGTACTTGAGCAATGTCCAGCATTCCATCCGGACTTGGGACTCCAGGTTCTGCCTCAGTAACCTGCCAGTCCCCAGCTCCATCCCCAGTAGCCGCACGGGACAGCTGTGCCAGCTGCTGCCCCGGGGCTGCCTGTGCCCCCTCCTACCGCCCGTTACACACAAATAAATCACAGGAGCCAGTGGGCAGAGATTGCCCACATCCCAATTTTAGCAGTGAAGCCAGGGACATGGAGGAGCCTGGTGTTGGTGACGCACTTCCTTGCGGAGCTGCAGCACCCCACGCTCATAGAGGACAGCCTGAGCAGTTGTCTGCTGCCCGCCATGTGACTCGCATGAAAAAATGGGAGGAAAATACAATAAAGCTACCTCGCACTTTGGGAAAAGCTTGCTGTAATTCAGGCATGCAGGGGATGGGTTGGTTTTTTTTTTCCTGCTGGGCTGCAGGGTCTCACATACCTGGCAAATGCACTTGTGAAGTTCTTGGATTTTGGGCTGTGTGCTGTTTGGCTTCGTGTGCTATGGGAGTGCTTCAGCTTTGACTGAAGCAACCAAGATGATCAAGGGATTGGAGCATCTCCCTGATGAGGAAAGGCTGAGCGAGCTGGGACTCTTTAGCCTGGAGAAGAGAAGGCTGAGGGGAGACCTTATCAATGCTTACAAGTATCTAAAGGGTGGTTTGAGGGAGGATGGAGCCAGACTCTTTTCAGCAGTTCTCAGTAACAGGATGGGGGACAATGGACACAAGCTGGAACATGGGAAGTTCCACTCAAATATGAGGAAGAACTTCTTTAGGGTGAGGGTGCCAGAGCCCTGGAACAGGCTGCCCAGGGAGGGTGGAGGCCCCTTCTCTGCGATCTTCAAGACCCACCTGGATGCCGTCCTGAGTGATGTGCTCTGGGCAATCCTGCTTTGGCAGGGGGGTTGGACCAGGTGATCTCGAGAGGTCCCTTCCAACACCAGCAATTCTGTGATTCTGTGACTTAACCTTGAGTTGCCCCTTGCAGGAGAGCAGGAGGGAGCAGGCCCTGTGGCCGTGCTGGCAGGCTGCGGGTCTGGCGTATGGGATGGCAAGGGCTGAGTGTCCCTCTGCATGGCACGATGGGATGGGATGGTGTCCCCAGCGATGGTGTCCCTCAAACAAAATGGCTGGATGGACGGATGGGACTGAGCTCAGCCACTGAAGATGCACTGTCTTACCTGTTGCTTTTCACCACCTTTGACTTGTGGCCACAAAATGCAAACCCCAGGAAAACCCGTCTGGGGCGAATCCTCCTGGGGTCCATCCTGCCGGGGTAAAACCCCACAGGGAGGAGCGAGGATTTATGGAGTGCAGTGAAACAGCCTGCGTGGGCACGTGGAGGTCAAGAATGGTATCTTATGAGGGAGACCACAGCACAAGGAGTTCTTATGCACAGAAACATGTCTTCTGAGCAGATGGTTTTTGTTGTGGTGCTTTGTTTTGTTTGTTTTTGTTTTTTTAAAAAGAAACTAAATGAAAGGCTCCTCTTTCCTTGCAGGCTTCCAGGAACTAAACAATTGAACACAAGGTAGTGGTGTATTTTATTTTTTCCAGTTGCTTATAAATATAATTTATTACCTGTTTAAAAATTCTTTCTTACACTTTGTACATGTCAGGCTGACAGAATAAATGCAGGCATTTACAAACAGAGGGAAGGAGAAAAAGGGAGGGGGGTAAGAGGCACACTCAGAACTAGTAAACCACACCTCCACTGTACAGCAATACAAATAATGCAATGGCTAGCACTTCTCTGGTAGTGAGTCAGTCTTTAGAAAAGGAATTGCATAGAAGATACAGCAATAGGGAAATAAAAACCAAAATAGTTCTCCAGATCTGAATAGCAAAGAAAACAAATCCCACGAACCCTGGTAGAGCTGAGACTGGGAAGAGGAGGGAGAAACCGCAACACACCTGCTCAGCCCAGGGCACACAGACGTTTCATTTCCTATGGGCCCTCCTTCTTTTTTTTTTTGGAGGAAAGGTACTGAAAGTAACATCTTCACTTTTTTTTTTGTCTTCAACATTAACAGACAGAACATGTGTTAGCAAAAAAGTTAGCAACGCAGACGTGCCATAACCTCTCTCTCAGCTGCGTTACGCACCCTGCTTCAAAGGTTATTGGCTCATGGCTCAGGGGGTATTTTTGCAAGATGCTGTGCAAGATCTATGGGAGAAGAATCTCGTGCTTCTCCTTCTTCCTAATTTTGTTTACTTTCCAGACTGATTTTGCTTTTTTATTTGCATTGTTTAAGCTCTCAAATGTACTGGCAAAACCACAGCAAGAACCAGCTGGCAGCAGCCACAGAAGCTCTCAGGGCCACGCAAGCATTTGTCATCTAGGGACTATTGTCCCACCAGCTGCAAGCCAGCAGCTGGAGACCAGAGTACCACTCAGAGAACCACCTCACTGCTGCGGGAGGGCCCTGCATGATTACATTCTGCTTCTTCACCCACATCCAGCAGTCACTCGTGTGCCATGGCATGGGATGCTCCTGGAGAACAGGGCAGGCCCCGGGTACAGCACACACAGCAGTTAATTTCTTTGTAAGCAGTCGAGGAGACCAAAACACTGCTGAATACGTTTCCCCACCATCACAGAAAATGTGAAATACCTATTCGGTGATAGAGGTTTGTGGAAACTCTGGATTATCATCGCTTTGTTGTACAGGCAGAGCTTATCAAAGGACTTTCAGAGAAAAGGATTTTCAGATTTCAGGAAGCAGGTGGCAGGCTTAAAGGACAAGTAAGTAAATAAACTAAATGCTCCCATTTCAAGCGAGGAGCTTGACCTACCAAACTTGAGGGCTCATTTCTGTCGCTTTGGTTCAAGTCCAACTCCAGTGCCTTGCCAATTTTTACTGTGTTGGCTCTTGATGTACTGTCTATTTGACCTTGCAGTGATGATACAGCACTGAATTTTGACCTTCACCTTTCCAAACATTGGTTGCAAGAGGATACCCACAACTAAGATCACAGCTAAAGACCTCCAGCTGTAGAGTCCTTTACTTTCTCCTCTCTGTCTGTATGTGTGTGTGTGTGTATACACACACACACACTTTGCATTTCTGTTAAACTCCCATTTTAAAGGATGTCTGAAATACATGCTTCATTTAAAAGTCTGCAGTGCAGCTCATTTTATGAACTCAAGGTTTCACACACAAGCTAGGAACAGATTGTGGTGGTGACCCCGAAGTCAATGCCTCATTGGAGTCCTTGCGGCAGAAGGGCCAAAGGTTTGGTTTTCATTCATAAACCACTTGCATCTTTGAACTGCCTGATATGAAGCAAGCCAGCCTGCAAGCAGTTAGTTACTGCGTGGCCAGATGAGAGCTGGAGTACTACCTGAAAAGACTTATGCACACTCAGTAAGATAATTTACAAAGTGCCCTGGACACGAGATGAAAAAAAACAACCTCAACAGTATCACCTTGTTTAAAATTAACCTCAGAGCTGTGG
>JAHREE010000245.1:24244526-24470732 GCA_033628505.1 Tringa tobata
AAAAAAAAAAATGTAGGGAAGGGGCAGAGCTGGAAGCCCCAGTCAAAGCCTCCTGAAGTGGAGGAGGAGGTTCCCATTAGCATTTCAATGGGCTACATCAGATGCCCAAGGTGAAAAAGAAGATGGCTGGTAGTTTAAGGGATGCCCTTGGCATTCTCTACATTAAGAGTAGGTGGGGGCTTACTCAGGCAAAATGGAGACAGCTGTTGAAAGTTAAAACTGTATGTCTTCTGGTCAGCAGCCATGAAATGCTGGTTTGCAAACTGCCAGGTTACCTCTTACAAGGAAGGGAGTGCTTTGTAATGGCTGCCCAGCGGTCAATCAAAAACCTGCTGGTGTCAGGGAGCTGGGAAATTAAAAACAGAAAGTCCCAAGCCTATGGAAATGTCAAGTGGGAAAAAGGTCAGACGAAATCTTCCTTTCATTTTGACCAATGACATTTTCAAAGTTACCTTTAAAGGTGCAATCTGGAAAGCCTTGGGGAAAAACAAAACCAAAAACACAAAAGAAAGCAAGCCAGCTCGGGTCTCGGGAAGCACACGGAGTGGGCAGGAGCACGGGTGTGTGCACAACAGCAACAGCCAGGGCCTGGCTGGAAGCGTGGAGTGGACGGGCTGGGGAAGAAAGGCTTTTGTGCACCAGAAGTAGAGGACTGACAAGGCTGGCAGTGAAACTACCGCAATCCTACGCGCTGTCATGGGCCAAAGAGTCACTCTTTTCACTGAACAGAAAATGAAATGTGTTTGCAGAGACAAATGAAAAAGCAGGAGTTCACTCCTTTTGCCAAGTTCCCACTTAAGCTCTTTGTGGTGGCCAAGAGGGATATGGCTGAGAGGGACAACGTGTCCCCCCACCCCAGTCAGCCAGTGAGGACCTGCACCGCCCTGCCCAGGAGGCGGTGGCCAGAGCACAGTGCAGGCACCAAACTGCAGTACATGGGGTTTTTGACTTTGCCACTCCATCGCCCTACACTGACCCACGCCTCGGAGGCTTCGCTGGTTGCAAGCCTGGGAACATCTGTGGAGATCCACTGAGTGCATCTCACCCAGCAGATGACTCCCAGTAGTCCTGACCACTGCAAACATTACGAGAGGAGGTGGGTTTCGGTAAGAGTGAGTGCTTGCAGCTCCGTGGGAAGCTAATGGGAGCTGCTGGCTCTCAGACCACCTCAAAGCAAAGCAGGACATATGGAGGCCCACCTTGGATGCACAGATCAGGTGGTCAGTGTCAATGCCTCCACGTGCTTGGACTCATGCTCCAGTGGTCTACATGTATTTGGACGGGGAAGCTGTCACTCAGGACAGGATTGCTTGTTGGATCAACCCGGGGCACCACAGTGGTGCAAAACATCCCAAGGAAGGATGCTGGGTTGGATCCTTTGCAGGTACAGCTCAGTGACTTCAGTGGAGCATCACCAATTAATACAACCTTTGCATTGGGCATGAAGCCCAGCAATGCTAACACGAAGTGAGCAAACCCGTGGGCTAGCAGAGGACTTTGGAGGAGGCGCACAATGGCTGGAGAGGGGAAGGACAGACAGCATATAGAGGGACACGTCTTAAAAGACCTTCAGAAAGGGGACAACAGGTTCCATAAAAACAGGAATGATTCATTCTGCTGCTGACAAAATTAGAAATAAAGTAATAATGGTAATAATAATAATAGTAATAATTATAATCCTTGCACTAGATACTAATTAGTAAATAATTATCATAGCAACTTCTCTCTTTTATTTTTTTCTGGGTTTCTTTTTTTTTTTCCCCCTAACCACTCTGAATCGCGTATCCAGCCCCCTCATGGCACAAAGGGGTGGAAAGGTGTCACATTGTGAACTGAAAATTAACTCCGATCCTATGTTCCCCACTGCTCTACAGCTGTTCTCCACACAGGCTCAGTGGGACTCAACTGGGGAAGGAAGGGGATCTCACATGTGTTCCTGCTTAGCACCCAGAGTACCTGCTTTCCAGATGCTCACCTCTTAAACTCTGATGTTCTTGTTTTCTTTTGTTGTTTGTTTTTTTGTTTTTTTACAAGTAGGTCTAGGAAACAGAACAATGACAGGAGGATCATTGCGAGACAATCGATATGCAGAATTGTAGCCAAAATCTGAATTCACCAGAAACCAATAAGCTGAAATAGCCACAACCAACTGTCCATAGCCTTGTCTAGAATGGCTTTAAACAAAAAATATAAAGAGCCATGGACAGTCTCCTTACCCCTGTCCAGAATTTGATGTAAACAACATCCATAGAAACTGGGATTGTTAAGAAAGTTTATCCATATATCTGGATAGCAATAAAAAGCGTTTCCTAGGAAACTGTAAAATCCTGTACCAAGCAGCGTACAGCCAAGCCGAGAGGAACATTAGGTTGATTTATATTTTCAAGGTATAACTTTGCATGATTTCTTTTAGATCCTGTGATAATGTACAAGGAGAGCAAGTGTGAAGGTCAGGGCTGGTTATTTTTTTTTTTTTTTTTCATTTGTTTGCTTGCTTTCTTCTCTGAAATGTCTCTTGTGTAACTCATTGGTCTGGGTTTTCATTTCAATTCTCGGTTGAAATAACGGGGCATTACCGCTCCCCGCGTCCGTCCTTCCTGGTCACGCCAAGGCTGCATCAGTAATTCCCTTCTGCTGCCAAAGAAACAACGGTTTCGTGTCTTCCCATTTCTTCAAGAACGGCTGCCAGCATGCTCAGGTTCCCGTCAGGGAAATTCTGGGCTTCCCAGAGGTCCAGGATCACCCCGGTGGGACTCGATTTCGTAGCAAAATAATTTAGGTACCTGCAACAAGCCAAAAGGAAAATAAATTTTTCAGCTGCATGAAGGCTGCCTGAATTTGTATGACTTCAGCCCATTCCCATTACTGGTGCTGACAAGGTGCTCGTATCCTGCATGGTCAGTCTGACCAGTTTGTTGACACATCTCCTGTCGCTCCTCTTAGAATCACAGAATGGTTAGAGTTGGAAGGGACCTTAAAGATCATCGGGTTCCAACTTCCTTGCCATGGGCAGGGACACCTCCCACTAGACCAGGTTGGTCAACCATCTTCACCACGACCCTTTTGCACATCCCTCCCGGGGGGGCTTTCCCACCCGACCAGGTGTAGGCAGCCCCCCTCACCTGTCCAGTTTCAGCTTGTGGGCCAGCATCCGCCAGTCGTGGCCCCTGGTCTGGGGGGCGTCCAGGCTGCTGCACAGCTTCTGCCTTATCGGCAGGGGGATGCTGAAAGCACTGGGCCCTACTATGGTGGTGATGGTGCCCGCTGAGTCCATAGGAGGATAATCGATGCCAGTAGGTTCCTGAGGTTGGAAAGAAAGTAAAAACAAAGAAAGCAAAAAACCCAGCAGTTTTGTTAATGAGTGCAGAGATGATTGTAGAAGTCTATCCCCCGAGACGTGGTGCTTTTACTTGCATTAGAGGGGAGCAGCCCTCTGCTAATCAAGCATTTATGTTAGTCAGCTGAAAAAGAGAAATATTTATAACCAACTTTGGGTAGGCAGCAGATTTTTTTGTGTGGTTTTTTTTTTTTTGAGGGTGAAGATTACTATGGCTGGACAAAACTGAGCCCAGCTTAATTAATCACTTACTGGAAATAATGAAAGATCAGGCGCTTTGACACATTTCAGAGCAAACCACTACTACTAGGGCAGAACTGGGCTCTCCTGGCTTGCCTGGCAGCAGCCCCTTCCCAGCCCTCCAAGCCCCCCCGGCCCACACTGAGTCACACCAGGCTCCCCCTGGCAGCACCCATGCTCTCTGAAGCCTCTGATGCCAGGTAGACAACAGAGAGATGGTTAATACCATCCCAGGCACAAGCTGATCCCTCATTTTTATGTGGCTTTAACTCTGTGCTGGACATAGCTGGAGAGGGTGGGCTCCTGGGGGTGATCGTCACCCTCCTCCCCAAGACCAGCACTGCCCTCAAAGGCAGCGTAGCAGCAATGCTTCAAGGGGAAAGTCACCTCCAAAGTCAGCTTGTCACCTGAGGTATGGTGTTGATGCTCTCCCAGCTGGGAGGCTCCCCATGGCACCACAGGTAATAACAAGCGGTTGGCTCTTCTGGACAAGGACTTTGTCTTTTCCGTGGCCTGGAAGGATTTAGCATCCACAGGTTTAGTAGCTGGCAGGGCAATGGTAGCTGGTCAGTTTGGATGGTTGGGTTTGCTTAGGTCCTGCAAGGTCCTGCAAGGACAAGGAGGTCCTGCAGGGTGGCCCCACCAAACCTCGTAGAAGCCGACTGACCACCCAACCATGCAGCAGGGCCGCTCCTCCCATGCACAGCACTTCCCACCTCCAGCTACCAAACACGGGATGGAAAAAGCAGCAAGCATGGCTGGTTCTCCCTTCCAGCCTCTAACTCTGTTTCTCAATTTGGTCTCCTTTTCAGGCAGAAATGGGGGAGCCGCTTCTCCTCTCCCTGCACCAGATCACAGCACCGGGCAGCCAGGAACACCCGTGCAAAAGACTCATCATTAAATGTCAATTTATTCGCTCCTCTGTGAGCTGCCCTGTTGCTTCATGTCAGGCTGGCTGCTGACAAGGCTCTCTAAAACCCAAAACTGTCTCAAAACCAGGTAACGCCTGGCTTAAGCTGCCACTGCAAATCCCCCAGGAAGCTTGTTGGAGATGCTCACAGTCATGCACAGTCTTTGGTGTGTCCCCCCCCCAAAAAAAGTACACAGAGATGCAAAGGGGAGACACAGTATTCATGAGCGATGAACAGAATTAAACCTCTTTTGCCCCCACTGTTTTATCCACACCAATCAGCTCTCTTCCACTCTCTAAGTATGCATTTTTTAGCGTTTTGCTTTCTTTTTTTTTTTTTAAGAAATGGCATTTCATACAATCAGTGAAATTCCTAACCAAGGAATGTTTATGCCACCCTGTAATGCCCTCAGTGAACATGCCCAAAGCAGTGCCAGATGCAGCATCCTTACTTGGGTACCCCAACCCCACCCCACTTCAGGCAACAAGCCACTGTCCTTCACTGCCTGGTGGTGGGGGCTGCCCAGGAGCTGGCAAAATGGCCCACGTGCCACCCCTGCTGCCTGCAGGCTCCCCAATGCCAGCAGGGCAGGAGGGGCTGTAGGGTGGTGACTGGTGGCATCGCAGACGGACAACCCTGCCTTTTTATTCTGGGCCGAGGGACTCAAGTGACACATTCAGGCAGTGCTGCCCCAGCTCTCGAGGTGGGCTGCTGCCCCAGGTGCACCAGGATTGCTGCAGAAGGAGCCCAGGTACCTGTAGCCGTGCCCTGGGGCTCTTTCAGGTGAGTACTGACAGTGAGAGATAAAAGGGGCGCTTCAAAAACAAACAGTGGGAGACCTTTATTGCAACCTTACTCTTGCCTCGCAGACGGGAGTGTTTTGGCACTCACTGCATTTGTATTTTTGAAATCCCAATGGCAGACACTGTATAAAGCCAGAACAAAACAGTTTAATCCGCACAAGTTTTACATCCTTCACAGGGGACAAAGAAGAAATCCCATAAAGGGAGGATGCAGGAAACTGTTACTGTATTTTTAACTTCAGGGTGACAGAGGCATAGAGGTAGATCCAGCAACAAAGAAAGGCACCAGCACATTCCTGCGATGGCTAACCACTAGCTGGATACCACCAGCCACAGAAGAAAATGTGAGGAACCACCGCTAAAGTCTCCTGATGTCCGGTCTGTTGTGTTTATCACACCTCTAGAGCCATACACATCGGTTTCCAGGTTACTGTTATTACACTTCCAGGTCACTTTTGTTATCAAATCATCTGAGTTTTAGGGTTTTTTTTTTCTAGTTGACACAACCCTAATATGCCAGCCCTTAGCAGTCCTGGGTCCTCCTGCCCCTCACTGGGGCTCGGGAGCATCACGAGGTGTTAACCACAAGGAGCAATTTTGCGGCAGGCAGCCTCGATAACGGTGTATTATTCACTCCCTCTATTCATCCCTGATGGATGGGATTGCAGCACAAGACAAGAATATTATCCTATTCCCTCTGAATCTATTACCAGGCCTTATTACACACAAGCAGCTGAAGATGATTATAGTGTATACTTGCATTTCATTAAAGTTACTCTCACTTCTTTCTCTTCTCTGCGAGGTTAAATTAGAGATTACCTCAATGCAGCGCTTATTACAATAATTGTTTACGATACTTGTTTTACCATCTGTCTTTAATGCTGTGTAGTTCCCAGCTGAATATGTAACTTTACACCCAGTAACCAAGCAGATGTTATGGGTAATGGTGCACACCGCCAGGGTCCTACAGCACAAGTAACTTTTGTCTGTGGTCTCCCAGCCCTTCCACAAGTCAGCCAGCAACGATTGCTGCCTGAGAGCCTGCTCTTCGTAGCCACCGAGTGTACCCACCAGCACACCCACTAAAGGCAATGCCACTTCACACCTCAACATCTCGCTTGGTCTCAACCCTAAGCCTGACTGCCCCAAGAAGAGAAAATTCTCCAGGTGCTACCTGGAGATGCTACTTCCATCAGCAAAGCTGTTCCAAAACTTGATAATTTTTCTACTGGAATATATCAGCCAACAAAAGAAAAATTGTTGAAGGTAATGGTCAGGATTTGTAGCAGTAGCAAAATCTGAGGCGAAAAGTCTACTGCAACTAGACCATCTGATATTCCCTATTGCACAGCAGTTATTGCATGGGATTAGAGTGGAGTGGCTCATGCAAACATATGGCAATGGCATTTTCCTATTCTCCTTCCTCCCTCTCCAGGGAAATGTCAGGCATAATGGTCTTGCAGACTGCCAGGAAACAGGACCATGCAGTGCTTCACCAGAGATGTTTCAGCGTGGTGGGCAAAGACCTCCTCCACCTAGGAAGGCGGCACGAGCAGGGAGACCATAGCTGCCCTCCTCCCTTCCTTGAAGGGGGCATGCTTCCTTCCAGATGAGGGAAACTAAGGAAAAATACAACAGGAGATAGAAACCAATGGCTTAATACATCCCTATGTCCATCCCAGCAGTCAGGAGGAAAACGGGAAACACTAAACAGGTAGCAATGGGAAAGGATATACCTCCTTGACCCTCCCACATTCCTGCAGTCAGATAGGGAAATGCACCAATGTCACTTACCTCTGAGATGGAGCAGTTGAGCTGGAAGATCTGCCCTTCTCCTTCAACCTGCCGCACGCAGAGTTTGCATACCAGCTCCAGGGTATTCAGGCTGAACCTTTCCAGTGTGAAGGTGCAGTGCAAGTTCCTCTGGCATCCACTCCAGATGTGGTAAAAAGGAATCTCCTGCAGAGGAAAGGAAACCAAAAGTATAGTCAGAGAGGGATGCGGGACCAGGGAATGGATGCTATATGACCAGAAACCAAGGGCTCCATACAAATGGAGCTCCACTGCAAATGGTCCAGGTGAAAAAATGTCCACGAGAGTGCAGTCTGGTACACGCTGTCTTTTAAACACCCTTCTGTGTCACTGTATTTCTTTAAGCCTCACTGCTAGGGTCCAGTGTGAATGGTTTCAATGCTCACCTGGTATTTAGCCAGCAGTTTGCTCTTCCAGAGAGAGTGGGCAATGTCATGAATGGACAAGCGGAGGTTGTGGGTGCTTCCCTTAAAATGCAAAGCTTTGGGTTCCTCCAAAAGCTGCCCGCCCATCTGTCGCTCGAGCTGGAGGACCTCCTGCAGTATTGCAATAACAAGAAGAAAGTAGTCAGGTTTCATCAAGGCAGCCCACTGGTCTTCTGATTCCTCAAGATCAACTGCTGTAGATGCTTTAAGTTGCGTAATACAGAAAAAATGCAGAGTTGTGTTTCCCTGTGAACCTGAATCGCACTAGTGGATCTGA
The DNA here is from genome assembly GCA_033628505.1 of Tringa tobata. Lineage (NCBI taxonomy): Eukaryota > Metazoa > Chordata > Aves > Charadriiformes > Scolopacidae > Tringa > Tringa tobata. Next base: position 24,252,332 of record JAHREE010000245.1, read on the forward strand.
GTATCACCCCCTCACCCTCGTCATACAGCAGCAGCCCAGCAGGGATGCAGGCACCCATATCTCCTTTGAGAGACAGACTGTTATCTGACATGTCCTATAAGCAGAAAGCTTAATTGCATGCAGTTACATCGAACAGAAAGACTTTCCCTACAGGTACTGTTTGCATATGGAAATACATCAGTCTTCTCTATTGCTCACCAAACTGGAAATGTAATGGAAGTTTTACTATTTTGGTTTTTGGATGCTCTCATGCATTAGTCCTACTGACATGGGATCTGTGCATACTGCTGGTCCTTCAGCTTGTGGCCTTCTAGCAAACTGCTCTGTGACAGACCAATACACAACACGTAACAAACGCCTGCTCTGAGACTAACCATCGCGCAGGACGGTATCAAAACATGAGCAAGACACCGTGATGGAGCATATGAACACATAGGTTCAGGGTTACTGAAATATTGATCTTGTAATTAAAAGCTAGTAAGCCAATAACCTGGTCATTTTCTGCTGCTAAAAGGAAATGCATGCCTGTAACTAGTGAGACCACAGTAGACCGTTGCCTACAAACAGTCTAATTGTAGTCCACATGAAGATGCAAGTACAAAGGCACTTACGCAAGCCCCATTAGAAACCAACACAGCCAAACGAAGTCATATTTAATTACGAGAGCCAACCAGTCTCAGGTGGTCAAAGCCAATCACATATAGGAAGAGCACGCTCAAGGAGTACACAAACCAGGATGCTACCCCAGGCTAATAAAGGAGCTTCAATTTTAGCTAAGCTTGATCACGTCCAGGATCTAGGTAGCATACAAGAAAACCCCCGTCCCTGGTGAGCACAGCACCTGGAAGATCCTGAAGCTAAAATGATGTTTGTTTATCAGCCATTACAGGAAATGAAACAAAATCAGGAAACCTTTTAGATTAAGGTTATGCCAATGAATCACTTCCAGGTTCTCTCCAGTGCCTCCTAATTACCTTGTCAAGATGTCTAAAGAGCAATCAATAGTAATTATCTGATTACTATAGATCTTCATTATGTCCAAATTACCTCCCTAGAAGGGCCAGAAGACAACTTGTAGCACTGTGTGAGCTAATTGCAAATGCCACTTCTCAGGCACGCAGGGCACAGGGGCCACAGGACAATTCCCACCCGTGCAGCACGAGTCCTGGGAGCCGCACTACCAGGGGAGAAACACTGCAGGGTGATGTTGCACCATCCCACTCACCACGTCTGGGTGTCTAGTTTCAATATCCCACTGTTTGTCATGACCCTTGGTCACCGTAGCCCCTCTACTGGAGGACGCTGAGCAGCCTGTGTTTCTCCCGTGCCAGTCAGCTAATTAATTCAGAATTAATTTGGAGCCATGATTTGCAGAGACCTGCAGGCTGGCTCCAGCCATACGGTGTGTTATTTAGAGCGGTGCTTTATCCCACTGGCCTTGACACCCTCCTGAGCCAAAACCTGAGCTGCACAGTGCTTGCCCGGTGCTGAGGTGGCTCTGGCCACCCTCCCCAACACTTCTCACCACCCCTGTGAGCCAGGACTTTAACCTTTATGCCTTTCCTAGAAGAGGGAGCATCACTCCATCATCAGCACCACTGGGACAGCCACAAGCTGTATTTGGAAAGGGCTTCCTCACTCAATTGGGCACAAGTAAGCAGTGGTGTTCAGTCTAAGCTGTTGCCTTTCTTCATTAGAGGGAAAAATAGGCATTAAATAACTGAGAGAAGATTACATGCCCATTGTGCCTTTTTTTTTGTTTTGTTTTGTTTTTTCCCAGGACAGTTACTGCACAGCAGGAGGCAGGTTGGGGGATGCCACCCTGTTACAGCCTGAAATCATTCACTTACCCCCAGCGTGGGAGGCAGCGTGCCTGGCTGCTCAGCCCCTGCCATGCTGCCACACAGCTCACATACCTCAGCCCCAAAGCCATATATGAATGAACATAAAGCAGCTGTATTTCTTTATAGTTATCTGTTTGCGGTTGGTTTTTTTTTTAATTACAGCAGACTAGCTCGGGCATCCCCTTCGAAGTGCAAAAATCAGTCTTAAATAAAGAGGCCAGTGCTGGAGGTCACAGCTACCCTTGCCCTTCCCCAAAAAGCATTTTTTTGAGCAACCTGTGCAGGTGGCTGGGGACCCTGAGGGGCAGAGGATGCTGTAGGTGTGATCAGCACTGAGCCCACTCTGCTCCACAGCCCCCAGGAACCCCGCCAAGCCGCTCCCACAATAACCAAACCCTTATTGATGGCAAGTCATTACACGTCCCTGCTCTGCTGTGGGCACGGGCAGTTCAGCAGCGAGTGCTCACTCTGCACCACGAGGAGAAACGTCTGCTGGGTAAACACTGCACGGTGTTTCATACCACAACTGCTCATCTTCCTTTGGTGGCTGTTAGGACACATTCAGCATATGGCACACTCTTTCCTAGCTGTAAATAATAACAGAACGCATTTGGCTGCCTATTCAAATAAACACATAATCCTCTATAAAGGCTCTTCCAAACCTCAGCCATCTCAACGTGGCAACTTCTCACACTGCTCTTCCCTCCCCTTGCCCGGTCTTGCCCGCAGCAGCCAGCCCCAAGACACCGAGACACTGCAGCTGGTTCCTCACTTGCTGCCTACACCTTTTCCACCCTCTCCAAATTACTTTTAACCTCAGGACCCCCTGGTCCAGCCCCATCTGCACGCTTTGTCCCACAGAGCCAGCCAAGGTAGAATGCCTTCCCCTCAGCAACATGGCAGTGCCAAGGGCCTCCTCCCAGCACGGCCGGGGCTGCAGCTGTTGTGAAAGCTCGCAGCAAACACCTCAACCTTTTTTTTCCCTTCTAAATCATCATAGTTTGAGTCTACACAACACTCACACAAGGCTCATTTGTTTACTAGGTTCATTTTTCTTAAATCATCTCCTTCCCCAGACCTTTGATGTCCAGAGAAGTGCAACTGACCCATTGGTAAGAGTGTGTGGTCAGCAAGTACATGTGTTTATCCTCCCACAAGCCACCAGCTAGCTGGGTCTTGAACCCCACGCCTTTCAGTCTGGAGGTCCATGTGCCAAAAAAGAAGAAAATTAAAATGCACGTACTTTGCCATAAAAAAGCAGTAGCTATGAGTGCGATGGCAGCTGCCTGACTTTGCTCACCTTTTCTCACCAAATTACAAGCTCACTGTACTGTGAGGTTGTTGAGACACTGGAACAGGTTGCCCAGAGAAGCTGTGGCTGCCCCATCCCTGGAGGTGTTCAAGGCCAGGCTGGATGGGGCTCTGAGCAACCTGGTCTGGTGGGAGGTGTCCCTGCCCATGGCAGGGGGGCTGGAACTCGATGATCATTAAGGTCCCTTCCAACTCTAACCATTCTATGATTTAGGGTCTACCTGCAGCAGAAGCCCAAGGACCAGCCTGCTGTGCTCCCAAATGCCAGCTGCAGCTCCTCAGGTGGAAGACGGTCCCTCCATGCTGTTCAGAGCCTCTCCTGATCCCTTCTGCTATCGCACCGAATTGGATTAGCTTTACCTCACAACTCTCCCTCCAGTCTATTAGAAACAAAACAACAGCTCCTGAGTAACACCTAATTGGATTCCCCCAGCTCTGACTGCATTAGCTGTCTGTCCAAGGCCCCTCCAACTCACTTATTATTACCTCAGGCCTTGACGAACCCCTGGAAAATTGTATTACGCAGCACAGGCATAAAACCATCGGGACTTTTGAAGCTTGATCGCTATGAAAGATCCTTTTCACATTTTTTTAAGAGAAAAAACAAAAGGAAAATCAGACCAGAAAAAATAATTGTTTCTAAAAGCCTGATAACACCAACCCATTGACAGAGGCCAAGCTCCCAGGCCCTCTACAGGCAAACCCATGCTGAAGTCACAACATGCCTGCTTCAACCCTTATACTTTACTGCCTTTCTCACACAGATTGGAGTGTAAAGCCCCAGCAAAGCCTTTGATATCAGACAGTACTGGGGAGGAAAATGGAGCATGCCATTCGCAGTGATGGAAGTCACTGCTCTGAAAAGCACAAACACCTCCCAGCCAGCATATGTGGGTTTGAATCCCACCAATTCCCACCTGGAGCTGAGGAAACAAAAGCATAAACAGCACCAAGATGACTCCGCTTAGAGCCAGGCTTTCAACTTGCTTTGCTGCAAAGAGGCATTTGGGAAGTTGCACTGGCTGTAACTAAAGAACAAACTCCCACCTTTTAATAACCTCCATTCTTACATGTGCAGTTGGAGCTACATATTATATGAGTGCATCCATTAGAGATACCATCTGTATAAATGCAAGTATTTATGAAGAGAAATAGCAAGTATGGTTATCTGTCTGCTCATCTGTATGTAGTGAGTGTGTGTTTGTGTGCATTGCACAGTGAGAGTAAGGTTATATAGTTAGAGATAGCAACAGCTTTGGTTTATTTTAGTTGCAAATTCCCAACACAAAAAGCTGCACGCGAAAAGGTGTAATAAAGCAGTATGAAAGCAGGCAGTGATTAACAGTCCAGAAGCTTCTTTTATCATTATCAACTATTTACAAAGAAGCATTTATATTTTTCCCCATCTCTGGGGAGCTGGCACTTAGCATTAAAAATACATGAATAACGAATGAAGCCCCGTGTACCTTATGGCCTTTTAATAATGCAAAAATCTTAGGATTCAGGATATGATACAGGTAAACAAAGGAAAAAAGACTGGTGGGTGGAAAACAGCGTGAGATCCCTACGCAAAGAACAATTTATAGCGTGTAGGGGTTAAACTGAAAAAGAGCAGCTTGTTGTCAAGCTCTTCTTCTAATCTGAAAAATTACCCAGGGAGCAGGAATACAGAGAGGAGAGGGTCTAGTTACCGCTATGACTGCAGTCCTGTGAGGGCTGGAGAGGGAGAAGGAAAGCAAGAGAGAGCAAAAAGCACCTTAAGGGCATCCTGCGTGTCGTCGAGGCAGTAGACTCTGATGCTGTACTCCAGCGAAGAGCAGGACAGTGGTCCAAAGATGGCCAGTTTGAGACGTTTGGCTGCTGCTTTGGTGATCGACTGTCCCACCAAGGCATACGTGCTGAGGGTTTCTGTCAGGATATGGCAGGCCTCTGGGTCCAGCTGGATATAGCATGGAGTCGTGAAGTTTTCCTCCCCAACCACCACCACATCCTAAGGGAGAAAGAGGCCAAGTTAGAGCTCCTGACACCTCAGAGCTACCCTCCTTTGAGACAGAAATGCCCCTTTCAAGCTTGGATGATGCACAAAGTCCTTGCTGTTTGCACCTTAGATTAATCATGATTTAAAATTCCTGATTCCAGCTTTTCTCCTGCATAGGCATGGGGGGCAGGGGACGGTTTCTCTAGGGTGCTGGTAGTGATGATAGTGGTAGAAACCTCCTCATGTCCTCACTCCCCTAAGACTTGTAACTATTTCCTCTGAGGCCTGCAGCAGCTTTTAAAACCCTGGGCAGAGTTTGGCAAAGAATGAAAATATCACCAATACTTTATGGCAAAGGTATTACAGAACTAATCATTCATCGACCGTGATGTAACATCAGCAGTCACAGTCATGTTGAAGAAATAACTGCCCTTCACTTCCTAAGCATGACAATAAGGAGTTACAAAAACTCAAGGAGGGGAAGTAACCTCTACGATGACTGAATGCAACATCTACATGAAATATCACCTGCTGCTTCGTCAGAATAATCCTCCGTGACGAGACTGCAGGCTGAAGGAATAAAACAGATACAGCTCAAATGCAGACAACCTCCCCAACCTGTGCATAGAGGAAAACAGCTCCCCTGCTAATTTCTCCATTCAACCCTGCGTGTAATATCCTGCATGCAACACAAGGTGCTTTGAATAGCTGTGAGAGAGAGCAGAAGTGAACAGGCAGCAGCAGATGACGGCCGTCTCTTGCAAAGCCACGGCGCGCCGCAGGATGCTCGGCACAACTCATCCCTTTCACCCCCGCTGCCCGCGGGGCTGTGGCATAATGTACACATCTGGACGCCCAGCAGCGTGGGCTCAACTCAAGTTCAGAATTAAGTTGGGGCCCCCCGGTCTCAGCAGTTTGCAGGGGTGGCACAATCCTTCTGGAGGGCAAAGTACCGCAGCACTGATTGCAGCTCCCCTACAGCCACGGCAGCAACTGGTTCCAGCAGAAGGTGCTCGCCCCGAGCGATGTTGCAGGCGTGTGCATACACGTGTGGTTGCACGTGCGTGCGTGCACACGTGAGGCTCAGATAGGAGGAGCTGCTTCAGAACTGAGTGGAGGAAGAAGATGGCAACGTGATGGCTGTGGATGCTGCAGGTGCTGCGCTGGCATCACAGCGTGCGCACGGGCGGTGAAGCAACTGCTCTGTCAAGGGCAGGAGGACGGGAGAGAAAACGAAGAGGTGCCAGTAACGCACAGACACAAACCAGGAACATATGTGTGGTGCCAAGGGTCAGGCTGGTGGGGTGCAGATTAGTTGGCGAGACAGACCCACGTTTGCTGCACACTCCCTCCCAGCGTGAGGAAGAGCCGGTGCCACAGACAGGGGACAAAAGCAAGAGCCTTTAGAAGGCAATGCTGGACACAGCGCTCTTGTTGCTGTCAGCCCAACTGCCTTCAAAAACCACCCTGTCCTCATTAGACCTACCGGTAGGAGAAGGCATCCTTGCCAAATTAATTATGTGAGACCAAACTGGTGGCAGCAGGTACCCAGGAGCACAGAGCTGGAGAGGAAGGGCCTGCCAGGGCGGCCCAGCCTTCCTGAAAGCATCACTTTATGCTCCAGTTACAGTGGAAGATCCTTCTGCCACCCTGCCCCAGGACATCCTCCTGCTGGACTACTGGCAAGGAACCACGCCAGGCTCCCGCCAGGCCTGCGCTGCCCAGCAACGCTTGTGCAGCTCCCGAGTTACCGGGGTGCAGAGCTGGATCCCAGCTGCATGACCTGAATCAAAGTGATGCTCCACCAACACGTCAGGAGGGAAAACCAAAAGGAAAGTAAGGCCTATACATTTTATTAACCTGGCCCATGTCTTGATGCTGAAGCAGGAGTGAATTTGCAGCATTATTTTCACTTTCTTGAAAACAGACTGTAAAACAGGGGAGTTCATACTACTCCATAAAAAACATTTTCTTATATCCAGAATTGAGTCAGAAATTATTTTCAGCCATTGTTTTTTATTTTGCCTTTCCTCTTCCTTCTCTCCCCATGGCCTTGGCACAATACCCTGCCATGACCAAAAGCTCAAGCGTTAAAATGCTACAATGAAGGCTGTCTCATGGAAAATATCTAGAACTAGGAGGCACCAAATTGCCCCAAGACAGCATCCCTGTACAGCCTCTGGGTAGCTTAGATACCTGCCTGCAGCAGCCATGCATTTCACTTGGAAAACCTGAGATACAGGCATCCTTGTTCAGAAAGGCAGCTGAAGGATTAGCAGAGAGCCCTGCGCGCAGTCAGCGTACAGGCTGGAGCTCCGGAGCCTCACCTCCCATGGCCCTTGGGCAGCCTGGTGCTTCAGCTGGATCTGCCAGTCCTCCGTGTTGGGTTCTGCGCAGTGGTGCATGGTTAAAATGACGGGCCGGGTCAGCAGGGCTCCTGGAGGGCCACAGCTCACCACCGGCGTCAGCAGGGTTTGGCTGTCTTCTACAGGTGGCCTGACAACGGGACAGAAAGATGGAGAGGTTAAGTGAGTTGAAAAAGGCAAACAGGTACATTCAGGTATGAAAATATAAAAAATCCTTCTTGTAAAATAAAAAGATTGTGCAAGCAAATAATGGGTGGATTTGTTTTGTTCTGTTTTTTTCTTTTCCCAGATCCTAATTATTTTATTTTTTTTTTGGCCAAATAGCACTCATTCACCAAAATATAGGTTTAGATGTCAGCAAATTTTAGACCACACTTGCTGAACACCCCCCACCCTTAAGGATCCTTGCAGACCATATGCAGAGGCTCCATTTCACCCGCTGCTGAAACGCGGTCGTTGCTGCACTTGGCAGTTGTTTAGCAGCACACAAAAACGAGCAGTGGCTCTTGTAAGCATCACGTATGAGAATTATTTACTGTCTGGACAGAGCAAATTGAAGAACAAAGGAAGAGAATGAACTAATGAGCACGTCTGAAACCTGGTAAGTGGTACACAGCAGGTCTGAGACGTGCCGTTTGGGTTCAGAGCCATCACCAAACCCAGTGACGCTCCATTTTACTTAGAAGGTGCTCAGATCTACCGGAATGGCTTTTGCAGATACGGCTGGGGGGAGCAGGTGCCACTGGCAGCAGGGGAGAAAGGGAGAAGGGAGGGTAAGGAATAGCACAGAGGGCAAAACACACTCACAAAGCCCCAGTTTTCTAGCAATAAGCCGGAGCTGTTCAGTTCAATGGGGGTATTGTCCAGCATGCCTGTGGCTCCTCACGAGGAATGGGGGATATGGGAAATGTTATAAATATATAGGATACGTTGCATACACTGGCGTTCGTAAACAAGTGTGTGTGTCCATGTGTGTGCATGTGTAAACTATCCCAGACCAACTGCTGAGGAGCTTAAAATCAGAGGAAGCATGAGTGACTTTAACTATCCCGACATCTGGTGTATGACAAATACAGCCGAATGTGCCTCATCAACCGCTTCCCTAAATAAGACAGAGGACAAATTCATGATCCAGAAACCAACAAGCAGGAGATTAAAAGTTTTCAATGTGAACTGCACTAAAACTCCAGATCTGCCCACAGGACCTCCCATCTTCTGCTCTGGCTAAGGGTACAATCCTTGGTTGCGTTTACAAATACTTGTATTTACATCTGTATTGGTCTTGGTGGAATTAGTTGAGACGAAATTAAATACTGTTTATTTCTGCAAGTCTTTGCCTTTAACAAAAAAAGCACCTGTAATCTTAGATAATATTTTCAAGGAGACTAAATCAGGACAGAAGCTGTTTTGATATCCAGTTTATTACACCTATTCTGCCTATTGCAAAGATATGTCCACAGGCATATCCTAATTTTGCCCACCTTAATTCTCCCTGAATACTCCATTAATCCCACAGAAAACGAAAGGCAAACTTTTGAGAAATCCTTTTTCAAAGTGGGATGAAGGCACTTTTGAAAAGTGTCTCTTGTTGCTACAAATGTTGTGGGAGGTTTTTATAACATTTGAGAAAAAAATGGTCTGGCATGGAAAAATTTAAATCTATGCAAATCAGTAAATCCAGATGATATGCATCTGTGGAAATTAACTGATGAGTTTACTAAATGACTTAACAATTGTCTCTGAAAAGCCGTGGACTGGAAATAAAGAGCTGCAATAGCTGCCTTTCAAAAAAGATGCAAAATATAACAATCTGGACAGCTATCATATATTATGCTGGTTATTTTAGCCTAACAAACAGTACACAAAAGAAATGAAACACTAGCAGATAGAGTACCTAGTCCAGCTCCTTTTGCATGCTGCAGCGATCTCCGGATTCAGATTAAGAAGATCAGGGATGATTCTCTTGCAAGACTGAATAAATCATTGGGCAGTTTTTGACTAAAATGTTGCTTCTTTTTCAGACTCATTTATTTCAGTTTTTTTTCATAAAAAGCAACAAGAAGCTTAAAAGCACTCACAATGTAGTAGTTGTTTGTAAAGGTCACTTACCTTGTACATTAATGGATATTTGAATGCTTTCTTACAGTCTAATTCAAGAAATTTCAAAAAACAGCATGTCTTATAAGAAAGATCTTTCAAAATTACTATATTTGTCTGGAAAGGTACAGATATGACAAACTATATATTCAATCACCTGGTTAACCTAACTTCTTCTAAAAGACTACTGACCCATGAAGAAGGAAGGAAGGAAAAAAATACAAGTTATCATTTTTTTTGGTCTGAATTCTAAAAGCAGCAGTCAAAAAGAATATAGTAGGGAATATATCATGATTGCCATAAGAAAATTCATACGGTGTCTTTTAGGTGAAAAATGAGTTAAAATCAACAAGAATCTGAGCACTGATGCATGCGCTTAGGAAAAGCCAAAAGGTCATTAAAATAATATGGTACTGATAAATCATACAGCCTAAAGTTGTCTGAAAGTAAAATTAAGTTTAGTCACTGCTCCGTGACAAAATTTTGGTAGCTGCTAAATTTTAGGACTCTGATGGAGGGCATGATTCTGCACCGCAACATTTAATGTCCGATTAGCACAAGTATAAAAAATGATGCAGAACACGAAGTCGGGGGGTGCTCCAGACTGCACAGTCAGCAAGTGAGATGGGAAGTGAAGCTCACAAAGGACATGCAAAAAAAAGAAAGGCTTAGTATTTTTTCCCCAAACAGCACCTTTGTCACCTGACTTGGCGAGAGTTGTTGCCAAGTGGAAGACATATGCGTGCTTCTGACCTGGGTGTTTATGATACAGGAGACTCTGATGAGTGAAGAGTAGAAAAACGGGCCAACTGGGAGGGTGGCTGACTTTGCAGTCCCCAGTTGCCCACCAGACACACATCTGAGTCCGGCACTACAAAGCCATGGAACACTGCTGGTCCCAATAACCCTCCTCTACCACTCATCTCATGCAGATACTGACTCACCTCAGCCCTCCGTCAATTTGGGGACTGCAAGTGACCTAACCACTTTAAGCCTTTAAAAACTGAGATATAATGAGTTGCAGAGAATCATAGAATAGAATCACAGAATCATCTAGGTTGGAAGAGACCCTTGGGATCATCGAGTCCAACCATCTATCTTACTCTAGAAAGTCCTCCCCTACACCATATCCCTCAGCACCACATCTAATCGTCTCTTAAACGCATCCAGGGACGGTGACTCAACCACCTCCCTGGGCAGCCTATTCCAATGCCCGACCACTCTTTCTGTGAAGAATTCTTTCCTAATGTTCAGTCTAAACCTACCCTGTTGGAGCTTGAAGCCATTCCCTCTCGTTCTGTCATTAATTACCTGTGAGAAGAGACCAGCACCAACCTCTCTACAGTGTCCTTTCAAGTAGTTGTAGAGAGTGATGAGATCTCCCCTCAGCCTCCTCTTCCTCATACTAAACAGTCCCAGCTCCAAGTTGTTGAGTGGTGTGAAACAGGGGTCAGTGTCACTGAGTAGGTGAAAACCCAGCTCTACTGAAGTCAATGTTAAATTTCTCCCTGACTAAAGTCAAGCAAAGATTTCCACTCACAATGTGGAAGGCAATGTAAATAGAAACACCCATCATTAAATTTACAGATAACACTAAATAAGGAATTATTGCAAGTAACAATGAGAACCAGAAAAGAATGCAAAAGAGGGTAAAAATATGGGTAGGAAATAAAATCCTATTAATTGTACAGCAGCTCACGCTTCCAGAGCAAAACAATTTCCAAACGTAGTTATTTAGTAGCAAAGAAAAACAATAAAAGTGAAAAAGATCTCAGGTGAGCTTACTGCAGCACAGCAGGCATCAACTTGTTATGTGGAACAGTGGTAGAAAGCAAATGTGATTTCTGGGGCTGTATGGGACAAGGCATGTCAGAGCATGCTGAGGTGATATTCCCTTTCCTATCCAGCTCTAACGCCACTGCAGGTAGCAGAGTGTTTAGGGACCACAGTGAGATCTCAGAAATAAACACCTGAAGCCCAGAGGAATGAGGCTAAGGCACGCGATGGCACATACAGCAGGGAGGTACCCTATGACAACTGACAGGAAAGAGGAACAAAAACCCCTTGACAGATCTTTTCCTATTTCTCACTGTTTGTAATTTCCATTTTAAAACAAAAGGATTATGCCTTACTATAGCTAATGAGAACAGAAACAGATGCAGTAGACAAGATATATTATACAGGAGATATTAATCTTTCTGCTTCAAGGCATAAACCCAACACTAATTGATGGGATTAGTAAACAACAAATTCCCCTGAAGACAGGTTATTGTGTAGTCATTCATTAGGAGCAGTTTTCTGCCTTCTCCTGGAGCAGGTAATGCAGCACCAGCAAAGCCAAGTGCCTCTTGTTATCAAGTATGGTGATTTCTGTGTTACAGATTGCAGGAGATCTAGCACAAATACAGACACAGGGGAGCATATAGAGCAAAGGGTTTATCTCCTCTTAAGCAGAAAGATCTTCGAGCAGACATCTCAGCCAGAACCTACTTTTAGTCTGTCATCCAAAAAAGATTCCCCAAGTCCCCCAGACTCCCACTCCCACAAGGGAAGTGTGCTTCACTTTAGGCTTGTAGTAGCTTTGGAACAACGTAATAGATGGCACTGGGCATTCAGCTGTGCTAGCACGACTCCGAAGTCACTTCTCTGTGGGTAAAAGAGATGTTTTTGTTCTAGAAAGATCTGACTGAGACTAAAATTCAATCTCCTGTTTACCATTGCTATTAAAAGGCACTAATAGTAACTGAAAGGTCTTCAGATATTTTTAGATGTCTTTCCATCCCGCACTGCTTATCAAGAACAATCACCTTTTATTTAAAAGCAAACAAACTTTTATTCACTATATCTGGTCCCTCCAAAATCAAATTTGTGTTTTTAATGGGATTACTCATTCGAAACCGTCTCCCTGTAATAAGCCAGACCATGTTCATTAAGGTAGCTGTCAGACAGCAGATGTGAACACAACTAGAGAAATCTCTGCTCCTCAGTGGGCCCACATTGTGCTCCCTGGCACCGTGAGTAGATGTTACAGGCAATCACAGCAGCTCAGGAAACACAGGACAGAGCAGGGAGAGAGGAATGGCTAACTCATAGCAACAGATGGCAATCCTTCTACACAGCTTAGCCAAAAGTCAGAGGGAAGACATTTTATTTCTCCTTTCATTGCTGGGGCTTTATTTTTAATATGTGTTCCTTCTTAAGTTTCAAACTTAATATTCTTGACTGACCCTGGTTCTTCTGCTAGTCTATTTTAGAAGGAAAATGATCTGAAAAAATTTCCTCCCCTTTTCCTCCCCCTCTCGTCTTTCTTATTTTGAATTTTTCAATTATAATGACTGACACTTCATGAAATTGTCTTCTGGAGTTGCAATGTAATTCTGTTTATGCAACTAAGATATAGAAAGAAGATGGAGAAACGAGATGTGGAAGACTTCAATTTCTTTTATTTCCCATCACTAAGCTTAGAGTTTACTGGTGAAAAAGGCAACATTGCTCCTTGGATCATACTCATCGATCAGCCCTGTGACTTTAATATGAAGTCTATACATACACTGTGAAGCTACTGACCCAAATCACGACATTCTGACTATTCTCTCTTTTAAGGTAGCTAATTTGGAAGTTGCACAATTTATGTGTGTCTTCTATCAAGATCTTCAGGAGCACTGTTTGCTCCATTCTTCGGGGTTGCCACGTTTCATGGGCATGGTGACATTCGCTCTCATTTGCATCATCTCCTGTGTGATGGATTATACAGGAGTGTCCTTCATTGTGCCATATTTAGTGCAGTTCTTCCCTCTGATTAGAGTATGCAAGAATAGCTCCACCTAAAGCTGTGCAAGCTCGGCAGGGGTTCACACAGGAACACGGGAACTGCCATACGAGATCAAACCAATGGTCCATCAAGGTCCAGACCCTGTCTAGCACTGACCAGCGCCAGATGTTTCCTAAGGAAGCACACAGCTCCACTAATTTAGCTCACAGCTAAATTTGTTTTTTAACCCGAGGCAGTCAAGAAAATCTTGAAGGTTGGATGTTTATACTCGTGCTATTTAATCCTTAATCGTGTAAGACCCAGGCTCTCACAGATGCTCATGGGAACAGGCTCTTGCCTGGTACTGGTCACAACAATATGTTAATTTTATAGGCAAAGCCACAACTCAAGAAGGCACCCCTTCTTGCAAATCTCAGTCAGTGATACTTCCCCAGGCTAAGGGAGAGAGGGTCTGATCACCATTGAAAAAGCCAATGAGCTTCAAGACAGAAACCTGTCTGAGAGTTGTAAAATATTCTCACGGGCTTGTAATTTTTTCAGTTTTATACATACATATATACACACACACACATATACCATATACACACATATTGTATATATACATATCCTTTTCCCCACTGTAGCCACTTCATAAAGCACATGGCCCTCTCCACGAGGTCAACATGCCAGCCAGGGATCAGAGCCCAGTAGCTGCTTGCCATCCATCTGCCCCGAATGACAGGCAGAATGAGGACGAGCGTGCAGTGCAGGAGCAGGAAAACCAACCTGCTGGAGGATTAGTCCAGGAAAAGAGAAAACCTACTGTGCCACAAACACACTAACACACTTAGAGAAAACAACTGCCTCCAAGTGGTGTTTATTGCAAGCCATCAGAACCCCAATTCACCGCAGAAGGATAATGCTTTTAGGGTGACCCTCCTGCTCTCACATGCTTTAATGGATACGAAATAGCATAAATAGAGTGTCTCGGAGCGCTCTCCTAACCAATCTGCGAGGCAACACAAAGACTGATATTACTGGGCTGTGAAGTCTCTCAAATTTCTGTACCACAGGTTTCAGAGACTAACTGGGGAAACGTATTAGGAAAACAAAGGAAGGAAAAGAAAAGGGGAATTTGCAGGACTCTGAGGGAGAACAGATTTCCTGTTTCAGCTTGACTATTCAGAAGTAGTTTCATATTTCTACAAACAAAGTGTGAGCTAAATCTGAAGCTGCTGGAGATATGTGAGCTGTGATGGCAAGCGTCTCTGTTGCTGCACCGGTTATATTTAGGGTAGCGCTACGGGGAACACATTCTCACCTCAGTGCTGGTTGTATATCAAGAAAAAGAGCCTGCCTTCATTTTTGATTATAACACCCATTTTATAGTTTCCTGTATGTCCGCTTCCAAGCTACATCAACACAGGAGAGGACTTTTCAACCCATACGCATTTACACAGTGCACATGAAAATAAATACAGGGTCTCTCAGGGTTTATTGAGCACACTTCAGTTACCACTTGGCCACAGAAGCAAATGTCTGCAGCTAGTCCTTACTGTGGACTATCACTCTCTGCTGGAGTGCTGTAAGAGTGCAGCAGTGGATTTAAAAAATAATTACGCTGCACACAAACTTGTGGTACCCATATGACTCCAATTATATGAAGCAACATCCTGCAGTCAGACAAAGAGGCTTTGACAGAGGTGCAGCTCTGCTACAGAAAGTGAAGTCTCTGGTAACACCCTCATGCGGCAGGAGAACATCACAGCTGGGTATCACCCTCCCCTTTCTGCTCCTGGGCACCCAGGGAAAGGGAGTGGGTAACAGGGGAGGATGTTACAGTCCAGCAGTGTTTAAGCCCTTTTCGGTGGCTATTCAGTTCCAAGTGATCTAAACACCCAACAAGCTCTGTTTTAAATGTCCTAGAAGTGCTTGGCTTTCTCAGGCACGAAGAGCCTGGTATTCTGGAGGGGGGCTGAAAAACTGCCATAAATCAAATAAGCAGCTGGGGTCTGTGTGCCCAGGAAACAATTACCACCACGATGGAATAAGCCCTGTTGCCCCAATGGACAAGGCAGCCCGCTCTCTCCTCTCCTAGGGAAAGAAATCACTGCTCAAAGCCTTCATTGCAAGTGAGGATTCCCACCTTTCCTCTCACTTCTGCAGGTGTGCTTCAGCTCACTTGCTCAGTTTGGGAGAGCACAGCTCCAAGCATGCTCTTCCCAACAGAGCTTAACCTATCCTTCTGTGCCCTGTGTGACCTGCTGGGTAACAGCTATCACAAAGCATGCACAAGAGTCTTTATGACCCTCGAAGAAAATAAATCAGACTAGCATGTGACATTGGTTGTCCACAGCTGCATGAATAAAGAGGCAGGGATTCCCTCCATAACTGGCTGGAAAGAAAATAATTGCACATATAGCTTCTCCTAGGAACGAAATAAAAATTTTTTAGAAGAATTAGATATTTTAAAAAGGGAGATTTGGAGGCGGGCTGAATAACAAAGGATTTTAATTTTTTTTTTCCTTCTGCAGGAAAGAGTCCTTTTTCAATGCTGTTTATAAGTGCCTTTAAAACACAGCCAAAAGTAATAGGAATACGATCAATACTAGATATGAACAGATACACTTTTTCTGTAGCTGCAATTAGCTATTTTCAAAGAGTAGGTGATGAATAATGTATGCAAAAAGGGTGGGTGGAGGGGTTACTTGTTTTTTTCTTTAAGCAGATTATTTTAGCATGGGTGAAAGACTACCAAGCTAAAGAATGGTGTTCAATATCACGTAGTGTATAAACAGCTGTGGCTTAGCACATAATAAAAGCCATTAAGGGGTTGAGCCAAAAAATGTATCTAGCTATGAGGAGGGGAAAGAGGCAAAGTACCGTGTAATGATTGCTTAGATTCACACATGCCACTCAGCCTTTGTGCACATGAATCCATTCTGCAGGCGAAGATCTCACCTTTCTCTTAACTAGGTTTTCCTAAACGGCTTCAAATGTTATCTTGGCATTTTCCGAAGCTCTTTTTTTATGCCAAGGCTTCCTGATCACTCGGTAGACATTAAGATCTAGAATATGAATTGGCCATACATGCAGGGAACAGGGGTCATCCCAACATGGGCTCTGGGTGGCCCTTGGCATCTGTGCCTAGGGCTTAGCGAGACAACTACTTGCTTACTTCCACCGTAGAGCATGGACAGGTGGAGGACAGCAAAAGCGTTTGCTCCATCCTCCTCACTACACGGACTAGCAAAGCCCATGAAGGGTGAAATAAAAATTCACCTTCATTATAATAGGAGAGGAGATTTTCCAAGCCAGGTGCTCAGAGACCCGTCCCTCTGCTGAGCTGACTTTTCACCTTGCTCCTCGACTCCCTTCTCCTTTGCAGCATGGGTCTTTATTAAAAGGTTACCTCACACCTTCTCTGCCGCAGCAAACTCACACTGGCACATTTTCCTCGCTTCTGGCTATGATTCAGCATCCCCCCAGCCTGAGGGCTTGCTGCAGAGTGCAACTCTTGGTTAGAAAAGCAAAAGTCTGAGCTGATTTTGTGGCAAAGTTTATCTTCAGCTCACATTTAGCTCCAAGTCAGCAAATAGCCTGGAGGCAGTAGGCTGTGCATAAGCATATTACTACAGGTCTTTAGTTACTACATTTTCCCCCTCCGTTAATGCACAAGCAAATAAAGGCAGTCTTTTACCTCATGTTCTCCTTCCTGTGAACTGTCACATACATTTCATAGACTCTTCCTTGTGGAACGGCGCCCGCTGGGATCAGCAAGCTTACTCCTGCAGAACAGAAAAAACACAAAAGATAAAATGGTGAAAAAAGAGGCAAATGGGCCTGTGGAGTGAGAGGCAGAAGATGAAGCCTGTGATGCCAGGTTTTCACCCAATCTCACCAGCAGGCTCTACATGACCTCAGCAACTCATGAGAAAAAGTATTTACGGCAGCTCTGGTGACCACTGGAGCGGTCAGCTGGTCTGTTCTTATTCCTCTTGTGCACCAGCACTGAAATATAGGCATGGAGAAGATGATTTTCTTCCTTTTTATTTCATTTAAAGAGCAGACAGATGGTTACGCTGCTGCTTACCTTGTAAAATGATGGAAAAACTAACAACTCTGACTAAAATTTCCAACAGCTGTAACAGGACGTCTCTCCCTAGGCAACTCTTACTTAATTAAAATCAGGAAAGAAAGGCAGTGGTGCACTGTCCCAGGAAGCAACAAGAACTAGTTGTTTCCTGAAAGATGGCTTCTGCGACTGGCATTCTGTCTTTTAACGCACTCAGCTTCTAATTAGACTACCAGGGAGACAAAATTGGACTTCTTGGTATTTTCAATGTGTCTAGGCCTGTAAAGTGGCTCCAAATTCGGGTATCCAACCTTGAAAAAAATGTGGGCAAATATGCTCAGTACCCTTTTCAGGGGTGATTAGCTGCACACTCAATTACAAAACACTGTTCTTACGTTAATGCCATTTCAGAAATGTCCTGTCGTTAGACAACAAACACGGCACACAAACCAGCTACTTGACTCTGCTGGACACGTCTCAGCCAGCTGTCTTTGCAGATGTGAATTAGCTGGGAATCGGTGGCAAGGATTATAATACAGTTATTACTACGTAGCTGCAAACAAAACTACAGGCAGATTATTCACATATATGCACATGCACTAGAGAAGTTTTATAGAAATCTGGCATGGCCCTGTATCTTTTCTTCAGCATATGTGGTTTGGTTACACTGGAGACCTCCCCTGTGCTGCTGTACAGGGGCTCAGTCCCATACCTGGTTTGAAGGGGAGGCATTAGCTAAGAAAGCATTTTCCATTAACACCTTCTGACACTTGTTTCCTTACAGGCCTGTAACAACCTCACCCGTGCCTGTTCTCAGCTGTAACAGGGCAGACATAGTGTAAAAAAAGGGCTTTGATCATATTACTAGAAGGATATACATACGTCTAGAAGCAGCATGGAGGTACTACATGGTAGCAGTAGACAGATTGATACATTTTACAAAAGGTATTTTAATCATTTTGAAGGGATTACAGCAATAAATAACCATATTTTTTCTTTACAAATTGATATTAATATATGTGAACTAAATGTGACTAATAGATTTTACTGACAACATGCACCATCATGGCATAAGAAAACCGAGCATTAATATCTAACTTGAGCTGCTACTTAGATAAATGTGAAATCCAGGATTATATAGCATGAATTTTCAATATTGCTCAGCAGTTAGCACCAGATTTCTTTAAGTAGTTCAGCTTTCACTCGGGCTCTAAAATTTAATAGCTGGGTTTGCCCCCTGTTCCACGGTAGCTCAGAGATGAGGGCTACTGCTCACCAGCCACTTTTGGCTCCTTCGTGGGCAGTGCAGAGCTATGTCCTGGAAGGACCAAACCACCTAGGTCCAGGACCATGTAGGTGCTTTGCTTTCTCCATAACATGAACAAAAAAGATCTGGCAAAGGAGCAGGAGACAAGGGTAGGTGCTATCTCCTTGGGCAGGGCACTGTGCTATAAGATGGCCCAGAGCTGACCACATGATGTAAAGGAGGAAGGTAGTAGAGCAGTGAAACCTTAACTGTTGTGTCAGGTGGGTGTAAGCTGTGGTCTCCCGTGCACTGTGGTCTTACCTGGACCCAGAGCTTCACAGAAATCAAGCAGGGAGACTCCTGACCACTGCGCAGCCTGTGTATTCCCTACATCCAGTGTTTTATGCACTTGACTCGACCCCCTTTAGATGCTAATTTTGCTCTGCATTAGCATGCCAAACCCATGGGAACATCTAGGTGCTGAGCTTCCTTTCAGACAGCAGTATGTCTCTCCTAAAAAGTCCAGCTGTGAGAGATGAGCTCTCCCAAGGCTGCCCAGGACCTCCCCGGATGCTCTGAAACTCTCTCCCAGTGCCTAGGTGGTTTGAAGCCTGGCCTTTTATTGTATGAGAAAGATTGAGGAGCACTTTGCAATTACATCAAAAGACACTCAATGCCCAGTCCCTCTTTTTCCTAGTTGTAAAAGAAGTCAACAATACATATAACAAGGAGATAAATATGGAAAAACCACTCTTGGGCCTTATTTTCCTTGGGTATGTAACGGGTGCAGGGAAAAAGCCTCTCAAAAATTAGTATTCTGCTGCCCTACTTCAATACCACACAGTCTGCAATGAATTGGAAGTGGAACAACTGATTTGTTTTTTAATTAATTTGTCCTTTTTATGTGTGATTACAAGGTTGAGGTTTTCTGGCTTGAAGTCCCTTTTCTAGAGCTGCGTGAAAGCAAAAGGTCAAGGATGCTGAATCACACTTCACACAGGAAGCTCCGAAGCCTCACATGTCTCAGAAAGTGGCTACGAGCCCTGCAATACTCTGTTTAAAAAAGTGGCTGGGACTTTGGGAAAATAATATTTGAAGTACCTTGGTAGTCTGAATGGAAGGAAAATAACCCATCTGTTTGTTCTGAACAAAGAAAAGGCAGAGTCCCAGGGAGTGAACCCCATTTTTCCCTGCATAAAAGCAAGCTAATTCCACTTAAAACTACAAAACAACTGAGCCTTTAAGACAACACGGCTAGCACTTACCTGAATTGGGAATTACTAGGTGGCCTCCTAAAGAGTTGAAGGTCCCAAATGCAGTGCACGATGGGTCTGTTTGCCGAGCGAGGCTCTGGTTTTTCACGTTCAGGGTTTCATTCTCCAGCAGAGACTGTGTAATCTGCGGGGACAGCTTGGAGGAGAAGTCAGAGAGATCATCCTGGGGAGTGACTGCGCCGGAGGTGTTATAAACCTTGATTTTCAGGTTGGGCAGCGGGTCCAGAATCGGAGAATTGGTCATTGGGATTTTATCAGAGACATCATGCAAGGCGTAAACAGGACCCCTGTACATGGCTGCAGCAGAAGTGAGGTCTGGTGGTACTGCCAAGAGGTCTGCATTGGAGATGAGAAGGAAAAGCCATATTACTTCTCTATTCTGTTTACTTTCATCTGGGTAACAATTCAGGTTTGCATTCTGCATTTTGCATTTCATACCAAAGGTTAAGACACACAAAGTCCTTGAAGACTGACCTTGGTCTCCTTTTCCATGCACCTCTCCAGCAACCTCCCAAGGCTTGCATTGCCCCAGCCGCTACAGAGTCTAATTGTCATACAAAATTACAGCACGTTTCTGCTCTAAGGATTTTTCACTGGGATTATTTTTCCAGGCTGCACTAAGGTTTCCAGTATCACACGCTTAGCTTCAGGGCAAGACATTTTCCATACTCAGTAGCTCTAGTTTTATTAACTAATATCCTCTCCCTAAATGCTAAGTGAGAATTATTAACCAATCTACCTAGTTTGCCTAATGATAGCATTCCTGAAATAAAAGACAGAATTAACCTATGAAGTCATCGTGCCCACGACTCACCACAGTGGGGGATTAGTACCTGCATCACACTTTTTGGAGATTTGTTTTAAAGTGTCCCCAGCAAAGAAAATGACTGTTCTGCTAATCTTCCACATGACAACTCTCTTGCCATCTTTGCTCTTACTTTATTCTTTTTGCATGCATATTGGGAAAAAATAGGAACTGTACAGCCTAAATATGGGTCCTGAAAAAGCCAGCACTAACATTAGAGGGTTTTTTTTTCTGGCAAATGAAGTGTGGAAATAACCAAGCTGTTATGCACCAGTGATAAAAATGTTCATTATTCAATGATGTTCTACCGCAACTTCTTCTTCTACATTGTCTATTGAAAGTACAGTACTTCTTAAACTACTATTTATGCCTGTAGAGACAGGGCACAGTAAAAAAGGCTATTAGTGAAACAACGGGGAGGAAGATGTGATAGAATTACTGTATTGTAATATCACTCCTGTGATGAATCCTGCCTCCGTTGTTCCTGTCAGAGCTTCGCCTTTGATTTAAATTTGAGCTGGAGCTGTATTTCCATAAATGTCTCTGTGTTTCACTCTCGCACTCACGCTATCTCTTCAGAAGCTAAATTTCTCTGGTTTATGCTCTTGAGCACATCTGAAAAACGCCAACGTGGGTTTTGAGCACTTGACCATCAGAAACAAATGGATATAATCTTTCTCCCTTTTATGAAGTGCCAGCAAGCATCCAGCGAATATCATTCATGCAGCCCAAGAGCCCATAACCTTACGGCATCTTCCTGAGTTGGTCAACATGGAGTGAAAATACAACTAACCTTGCCTTGCAGCCTTGATGTTAACGGGCTGAAACCCCCCATTTAGCGCTGAGGAGTCGATAATATCTGACTCAAAGTCACGGTGGTTCTTGCGATACACAAACAGGGCCACAACCACGGAAATGGCCAGGCACACGATCACAGCTATGACGATCCCCACGTAGAGAGCAACATCATCTGAGTCAGGAGCAGCTAGAGGGAGAGAGACAAGGAACCTTGAAGAAATGTGCTTTTCAAAGGGACTTTCAAGAAAACACATTCTTATTATTCTCCTTTCTTGCAGATATTTACTACCTCTTTTATAGGTTAATTTAAAATCCATTTCCAGAGCTATATAACAGGTCTATGCCCTTTTGATGGAAAACGATCTTTTATTTCCCTTTAACTTGTGTTCCAACTCTTTCCCTATCTACTTGTTCATCTATCTAGTAGCCAGGCTTTGAACTACTAAGCGTAACACGTTGTAGACTTAGTCTCATGAAGCAAATTCACTCTATGAAATAAAATAGTACATCTTAGTGACACACTGTCATAATATTGGTATTTAGTGGTTCATCTGATAACAAAAAAATGTTGTGGGTTTTTAGACTTCAGAAGCCTTACTTTATAATTAAAAAAACAAAGTCAAAACCCCCCAAAAGTACTTTTTTTAGGGAATATCTGAAATATCAGGATGTATCTTTGACTTTGCTTTTTTTGAACCGTAATGCATCAAGCCATTTTCCCCTTCCATCTATTTCCCTTTAAAAAAAAAAAAATCTAGTAAAGTAGAGAACCAAACACTGAATTCTCATCACTGGCATTAACATATCCATATTTGGATAAAAGTCGAAGAAAGCACAAGAAATAATGTGGTAATTTACGAAAAGGAACCCAGATTTATTAGAGCTGTCTTGTGAGGAAATGGCTATGATATTTCTACTAGCTGCTTATACCGTATCTTTGGCACTAATTCCAGGGTAATCTCTAGCATCATTATCCACTAGACATTTTTTTTCCAAAAGGTCTGAATATATGACCAAAATCTGATGTGTTTCTATACAGTGAAGAATCCCTGTTTTAGAGATGGAGTAATGAAAAAAGCAACTGCAAAAACAAATCACACTTTTTAGTACCCTATTTTTGTCAGTTTCAAACATGTGAAATAATTTTTATTTTACTTTTTTTTGCTCCCTGCCTTCTAGCCATTTAAGCCAGGCTGCCCTCCAGTGCAGAGGTGAGAGCTGGCAGATGTTGAAAGGGACTGATCAATCTCTGTAAGCTCCTAGCTATCAGACCATCAAATGCACCAGCCTCGAAACATCACATTTTTTTCCCCTCAGCAGTTGAGGATGCAGATCTCCAAGCTCCTAGTCAAAGAAAAGTTACCCCTCCACCACATTTCTTCCCTTTGCTTAAGGAAATTTTAATGAGAAGAGGGTTCATTCTCTCCAGTTTCTGTCTCTGAGGCAGCAGCTTTTCCCATTTTCCTCGTGCATAAGGGCCGCTATCATTCTGTGTCAACCCACTGACAGCAAAACACTGCGACTGCTGTCAAGCAAGCAGCATGGCACTTAACTCTGGCAGATAGGTCCCTCTTTGCCTAGACACACAGAACTGGCATAACAGTGAAGGCTGACTCAAGGAATAGCATCAAATTAGCATCCAGGAATGTAAAATCAAACATTAAACTTACAAGAAAATCCATATTCATTCTGGTTTCTCTGCTCAGTTGAAATAGGATAAATGAAACCTTAAAAAGAAAGAAATTAAACAAAAATGGGAACAAAATCAAATTAATGAGGAGAACAAAAAAGGGAAGCATGAAAAATGGTTTAATTAAAAAAAGAAGGAAAAGAAACTGATGGCACTTTAAAATTCTGATACAGCACAGAATTATGATTTTGCATCCCCTGTCTCCTCCAGAGCCTTACTAAGAATTAATAAGCAGGCAGATTGAATTTCTAAGCCAAAATCGGTCTCGAGTCACTAACTTTGGAGTGCTTAAAGTCTTTCTTTTATTGAGCATAAACTCTAATGGATCTAATTTATTTCAGACATCAAGGGTCATTAGCATACGGAAAGTCTTTTTTCCTTATCCCTGCCATATGCTTTAATTCCCAAGACATGTTCGGTGAGGCTCTAAACAGTTTTTTTATTTAATTATAGTAGCTTGCTGTTGATCTAATAGAGCTAAAGGAGCCCTGTCGTTGCTGGTCAGAGGTTAAATACCCATTCGCTGAGCAGAGTCCATGCACGAAGCCCTCTCTCTCTATTTCCCTGGAATTATTTTATCCTGTCTTTAATACATGGTCAATAGGAATTCCTCAGGGAGCAAAGAATTTGTCAGCAAACGGGAAACTGAGTGGCTTTTCTTTGAAATTACTACAAAATCAATAAGGCCTCTGGGGTCATAACATTATTTATTTGAAATCTTTGCAAGCGCCATATATCGACAAAATCATAACGCAATTTACAGCTGCATTTCAGAATTGATAAATAAGAGAGATTGTTGCCTTTGTCTTTTCTTTCTGCAGCTCCTACAGCACAGCACGCTGGAGCTGCTTAGTTCCACACGAGTCCTGTGAACTCACTAAGCACCTCCCAGCTGCTTTCCATCCATACGGGAAACAAATGAAATGCTCCGAGTCCCATCCTGCCGGGAAGGTAAATGACAAATCCAAAGTAAGCTGTGAGGGACGGGGAGTCGTTCTCAGGGATGGGATTAGAGTTGGTGTAAGACAGAAGGTACCTCTCCTCCATCACCTTCCCTTCAGTGCTTCCAAAGGGAATTTCACACCCCCCCCACCTTGGATGGGACTGTGAGGAGCTCACACTGCCAGGGACTCCCCGCAGGTGAAATGTAACTGGGAAACGCGCTCCCGGGGGTTGCCTAATGCACAGGAGCACACCACAGGCAGCCCACAGTAATAATCCCCAGCTCCCAGAAATGCTGAGTTTGGGTGCTCGGCATCTGTTGTGCTTTACAGAGCTCTTCCTGCTTGGCTGCACTGCTTGCTAATGAAGATATAGTCTATCCCAATTGCAGGTACAGGCATACCTCCCCCTGAAGTTTCCAGACATCAACTATTGCGTAAATGCTACCCTAACCGAAATACCACAGCAAGAAGAGCTGCTTTTGGATGATGATGTTTTTTCTGAGGCACCTTGGGACAGACTATATTGCCTGTAATATCTATTTAAAACTTTATTTCACAGCAATGATTCCAGACTCTGAATTGCTTTTAGAAATATTATGTTCTTACATTCATTTATTTGGTTCTTTGAGGCGAGTTCCTCTATGTGTACTCTCAACACACGTAGTCAATCTTTCGTAATAACTGCTTCCTACTTCTACTAGTGCACTCCAGGTATTGGCCATTAAAAGTCAGGCAAGCAACTTCTGTGGGCTTGAGTGTGCTCTCAGCAGGTCTGGGCATGTATTTACAGTACCCTAGTTGCTCCCCCCTCACTCTCTAGATGAATGCTGAGGCCCATGTTCAGTCAACCTAAATTTCAGCTCCAGCCTTATGCCCAATATTTCCTTTGGCAAGACGTCTCTGGAGAGCAAGAGACATCGCGCAGGAAATAACGAGGCACAAGGACAAGGTAGTATTTAGGCTGGCTGCTTCTCCGAAATCTTTTTTGCCTTGTACTCAAATCCACTGGGAAAGCTGAGGACATCTCCCTGTACTTCACGTGACCCAGCAGGTTCTCAGGGGGGGCGGTGCAGGACGGCACGTATCCCCCAGCTCTGCATCGCCCACGGAGCTCGAGCTCACCCGCGCGGAGCCGCAAAGGCTGTTCCTCTCTCCTTACTCTGCATTTCAGCTGGCAAGTCTTGCGTTCAGGTTTCTGCGTCATTCCCGCCATGTCTGAAGTGATCTAGCAACCGCCACTCAACGGGCACAAAGGACTGGATCAGCTGGGATATCACTGAAAGCCTTTCTCCTCCCAGGAAAATCGAAATCTAAATTCACGGCTTTTCAGTAAAGTAAATGAATGTAGTCCTCAAACACTAAAAGAAATTTGTCTCATTGCAACCTCTTCACAGACCCTCTTCATCACAAATATTTATATTTGCGCCTTACAAGTTTGCATAGATTCTCTTAGAGATAACTACGGAGAATATCCTTGCAGCTACATAAAGGTGACACCAATTTCTTGAAGAGCAATGTTTTGTGTTCAAAAGCATGTCTATTAAAACAAGAGGAAGAGGTGAGGATTTCCTTCCATTAGCCTCGCAAACCAACATGCTTAGCGAAGTGAGCTTGATTTTATTCTCCTGCGTGTGCTGCAAACTGAACCAGGCACCCGACTCCAGCCACCTGTGTCTTGCACAAGTGTCTGTAAGGACACATTTTGAGCCCAAAAGACATGGGTTTTTTACTCAGAAGGAAGTCATGGCTGAGGTGAAAGGTTTAAGGGGTGTTGAGTGAGATGCCATGCATTTGAGTCATGGGCATGCCATTTTTCAGCTGAGGAACAAGTCCCAGCTGAACAACCTGGCGGTAGATGGATAGGTGGCTACTCGTGCTGGATGTAAAGTCCTCGTTGAGGTGACAGCACTACACAAGTTAAGTGGCAGTGGTCACACAACCCTGTTTGCTCACAGTTTGCAGGCAGGCTTCCCTGGCTGAAGCTAGCAGAGACCTTACCTTGGGTTGACTTCCAGCATCCCAGCAAGCTGGCAACCCCAGCCATCTGGTGGTTAAACACCAGCTCCATTTGCACTGGCAAATTAAGCACATTTGTTGGAGATCACTCAAACATGGCAACTGCAGATACCTTCTGCCATTTGGACAGGACTTTTTAGAATAAAACTACTTTTAAACAATCCTTTGTCATGAAAGAGCTCTTCCCAAAGGCAGTGGGCGTTGCAGTGGAAGCGGTAAGGGGAAGGCTTCCACCCACGCGCTGGTGGTGGTGGCTGGGCAGGAGACAGCATTATTGCCATGCTCCCAGTGCAAGAGCACAGGGATTGCTTTAGAAAGTTGGCTCTCACCCTGGTACCTCTGAGGATGCCTTCGAACAATGAGAACAGATATTTTCATCAGATAACGATGCAAACCTGCTGGGATTCGTAACGGAAATAATGAAGAATGACTTCCCTCCTCTCTTCAAAGTAACTGCAGTGAAAAGAGATCTTCTGTCTTTTTTTTTTTCCCTCCTTGTATCAACAGCACTGCTTGGCAAGTATCTGAGGGACTTCTCCCAGGATCATCAACATTTTTAACGAGGGTGAATTTAGAAAGGTGCCGGTGGGTTTGACTCTGGGAAGGCTGCTGAGGCTGCTGACTCACACTCGGAGCAGCTGGTTTCACAGTCAGCTACTTGCTTTGAGAAAAGTAATTTAAGCTTCTTCCTACAGTTTGCTGGGAAATGTACATTTTCAAAGGGGCTTTTGATGTTTTGTTGTGTAACTTACTGCTGGATGAGTAAAATAGTAATAATCATACTTTACAATTGCATAGTCCCTTCTGTCTGAGGCTCTCAGAGGCTTACCAAAAGTGGGTATTTATTTCCCTCATTTTACAAGCACCTCACCCTATGTCATACCTGGAGAATCAGTTGGAGGTTTTGGTTACCACACAGAAACTGCACAACTGAAGTTGCATAGGTAAATGCATTCATTAAAAAGCCTTTAATTAAATTGATGTTTCTCAATGCATTCTACTTTCTATACCACTTTAGGCTTGTAAATACATTTTTTTTCCCTGTGGAAGTGCTTCTATTGAGTATTAAAGGTGGGGTTTTTTTTAACTAAGGTAATTACACTAGCACAAATCCTTTGTACAAACGCAGATGTATCATTATAAAGCTGCATTACGTAGGCATTGCCTATTCTCTTCCTATAAAGCATGTGAAGAGAAATTTAAGCATCTTTCTAATGATGTAACACACTGGGAAAAGTGAAGAAGGGTGAATATGTTAGATTGTACTGGAAAGATAAAACAAGTCCAATATTGGTATATAGAAAAGACTTCAGCAGGCTTTTTATCAATCTAGTTTAAGTGAATTTCAGCAATAGCGGCTCTTACACTGATTTGGGGAATCCTGTCCATTTAACTAAACAGATTTTGAAGCTCATTCAATTAGTTTGGTGCAATTAGTGAAGGCAGATGATCCTCCAACGCTGGAAGTCCAGCCAGAGCATTCTGGTCCCACAAGCCTTGCCCTGACCTTCTGGAAATACATTTGTGCCAGAGACCAGAGCAGACTCAAAGGCCGAATGGCCTTCAGCGTATCTGCGTGTGTGGGATCATCTGCCGTAGGGGTTTAGCTGTGACAAACAAGCAGGCTGACCCCTTTTACACCATGAATTCATCTGACGCAATTTTCCCTGAGAGGAGTAGATAAACCTTCTGTCAAGCTAGGGAGAAATGAAACATTTGGGAATGGAAGAATCTCAAACCTATGAAAGATAATTGGGCAGAGATTATGGCACTGACTCCCTTGAGACTGAAATTGAAATAGAGTGTCACCAGTCACGAAAACAACTTTTCCAAGCTCTTTTTTTTTTTTCCGCTGGGGAAGAATCTACCCTTCATGGGCATATATACAGACACGTGGGGCTTACACCAGAAATTCAGTATCATGACTGTGGGCATCCTGAAATCCTGTGTTTGATTTTACCTAGAATATAGGACCCTTGGAATATACTGCCTTGGCCTGTGAACCAGCATATTTTAAAGACAACTTTTATCCCTGTGGTATAAAACACTAGGTCATGGCTTCATGCAGAAGGAACTTTGTAACTGGCTCCCTTTTTTGGTCCTTAATAGACTTTGCTAGCTTTCTAGTCATGCTGAATTTGTATTAATGGATATCAAATTTAGAGTGAATTGATCAGATTATGGAAGTATTTTGCTCAGTTGCTTGCAGAAAATAAAATTTTCACATAAGAGACAAAGAAAAATTCCCAGTTTTCCATTTGTATTTTCCCCAGCCATGTTCTCTCTTCCCAGCAAGTAACTAGGTAAGATGGAAGAGCAGCTGAAGGTGATCTCTCTGGGCACTTATTTTCTAGGGCTCATACAGTTTGGGCCACATTTACAAAAATAATTACAATATTTCTGTACAGATATTGTTTTATACCATTATCTGCTGAGGTCACAGTCAATGATACATATTTTGAAACCATATCAAAGCCAGTGAGAGTTGGAGACATTCACTTTCATTTAATAAAGTGAAGATTGCATAAAGCATGCCGGTAACTGCTTGTTTATTTAATGCACCATATTTTAATCTGGCACCACTTGCTTCTAATCTATAAATGCTCTTTACCGTCTATGTATCAGTTTCAAAAGGAGCTAAGGTCATGTAATGATGTGGCCCTTTTGAAAGCCTAGCCACATGCCATGTCCCAGTAACATCCTGTAGCAATGAACTCAACAGGTTAAGCATAATATATCGTAACAGCACTTTCCCCCCTTTTGGCTCCAAAGTCAATGCCCTTAAATTGCCTATGAGAAAAGAAGAGGGCAAGCATTCAACTGCTGCCTTTCTTTCTCTGCTTTGATGGCTTTATCCAGTGTAGTGACAATGAAGTGGGAAAAAGCTCTTGCTGCCAAGAGGCTGTGAATCACAGGGCTGTGATGGACAGATGAACAGAGACTAATTCACACATGTAGATGCCTAAAATTTGACGGAAGCCGTTCTTAGACGATTTACAGTAGGTATGTGGCGAATATATTGTGACACGAGAGTTTACTGGGACAACCATTTGTTTCTCTGTGACACATACACACATCAGATGAGTTCCACTATTTAATAACTCAAAGCCAGCAAGCTGGTAATTTTTCCCATACCATACCTAATTACCATGATGAGGTCTTGTTTCAGAATTAATTCAATACTTTCCTTTTTCCCTGGCTCCAGTGGCACAGAATTTTCTTTAAAATCTTTGAGTTTGGCTGAAAGTTTCTATACTCCGCCTTAGAAATTATCCTGAAAAGTTTGAGTCAAGTTGGGTTAAGATCCCTAATTATTATCATGGCTTCATGTTTACTTTTACATGTTCCTAATGCAGATTTACCACAGGAGAAATATTAACAATAATCTTTGAATTGTAATTGCTGTTAATTGTCTCTTTCCCCTGCTATTTCCCAGGAACTCTAGCACATAAATAAGAAGATGTGATATCTTATGCCTTATTTGTGGTGGCTAAAAATAAAAAATAACCCAACAAACAAAGTCCCTGGAGCTGCAAAAAAATTCTCAGACAGAATGTGCCCACCTTCCTGTATTTGCTATATTAAAGAAAGACCTTCACGTCTGCAGTAATGATGCTGAAGGTCAGATATGATATCAGGCATCCCAGAGATAATGCACAGTAATTTATTTTCCTTCTAAAGGACTAATTATTGGCATGTTCAGTGCTGGCTAATAAACAGAGAGCCTGAGGTTTTGTGACTGATTATTTATACTTGGGTATTATCTCACATCTTTCCTTAAGGGGTAGGTTAAATGGGGAGTCTCTCTTTTTCTGTCCTTCAACAGGAGTTTATGATATTCTATAATTAAGATTGCAACTATGTTTTCATTTTAAATTAGATTCCTGACATTGTGTTAACATGGTTAGAAAGGTCTTGCCTGAGTTTAAACATGCATGTCATCTATATGGGGGTGTGGGAAGATGGAACAGTAGGATAACTTGTTGCTAAAATCTGATGTGGATTAGAATAGACAATTTTGACATTAGGCAATCTTTTGCAGTTAAGAACTTTGACCTTTTGGCTAAATCTTATGTCAGTCTTTACTATCTTAGGAGCCCAAACCTTAACGTTGGGTTTGTGATGCATGTTTGACAGGAAAAGTAAACACATGTCTAGCATGGCAATTTGCTGGACTGTGTATTTGCAAATTCCACATTTGCAATGACTCAACGTTAAATAAGCTTCCTGGGGTTTGCTTTGTTTTGCAATTGTAGCAAGACAAGAGCACACAGGTTACAGGGAGGGCTGAAAGGGGGACAGCACTGAAGAGGGGATGCCTGGCAAACAGCTAGATGAAGGAAGGGACAGCTGGAAGAGGATCTAGAAAGGGGATTGAAACTGTTAGGACCACTGGAAGAAAGGCTCATGGAACACATGGATGCTCATGTGACATGCACTGAAATCTCTGGCAGGTCTGTGAGCTCTCAGACAAGGTAACTTGTGTTCCCTGGCTTAAAACCTCAAAAACTTCAGAGACCCCAGAATCAATCGATCAGCTCAACATTCACATCCCAAATTACAGAAATTTCCTTCTCCAACATGAGTTTTCATTTAAGGATGCTGCCAATGTTTGTGTTAGTCCTTTGTGTAGAATACAGATAGAGAGTGCTGTGCTTTACTCCTAATCCTGTCACTGACTCACCGATGAGCCTTGGGCTGCTCACATAACCTTGCTTTGCCTGACACCCTGCCAGGACAGCAAAAATCATGACATATATACCCACCTTTGTATATGGTAAGGAAAATATAAATACTTATTATTGTCACTGTATGGTTAGGGTTTTTTTCCATGATGAAGTTAATGTGTCAGACTTTCTTATAAGGTTCCCTTGTTCATTCATCTGTGTAACTTTTTTTTTTTTATTAATGTTCAGAGGAATAAGAGAAAAATAAAAAAAAAATCCTCAAAGAATTAAAAAGAATGAAAATTATCGACAGACAAGGTTAGGGATTTCCTCCTTTCTGCATGGCTATAATACTTTTGAATTACTCGAGATTTTTCAAAACAGCTTAGAGATCTTCGAGTACTTGCCTTTCATTAAAATTAACATGGAGGTGGCTACTTCTGAACTGACTGGGCTAAGACAGTGATTTTAGTGTCCTGGGTTCTGCTTGTGGCTCTGCCCTTCCATTTTCTCTCAATACTTTTATCTGCTTTGAGAAGTAGGTTTTCTAGGCAAGAGCTCTCACTCGGCAGTTGCAGGGAGCCCACCAGAGTGTGGACACTTCTCAGCTGGGGATTTCTCATGTCACTACAATAAAAATAAAGATGAGTCCTAACTCTGAGATGTTTGCATGAACTCCCATGGCTGCTACACCATTATGTAGTAGTTGGGTTGAAAAGAGTAAAACACATCTCTTTACTCATATCAAATAACAGCATTACAGAAAATTTCTTCTAGGAACACCTGAGATGCGTTATTCAAATGAACAAACCTCTCCTCCCCAGCAAGGGCTCAGCAAAACAGTCCAGGTGGCTGTATCATTATGCTGACAGACTAAACGTATTGGAAGCTCTCTCTTGACCCACATGCTCTTAATAAAAGGTTTTATTTCATTCCTCTACACATATGGGCTTCTGTTGCAGTCTCCCTTGAGAGAGCTTTGCTTACCTCCTAGAGGCTGGAAAACATTCCCCTGCTCTTTCCACACTACTCTGCTCTAGAGGACCAGAGGTCCTCATCAAACTGCTCTGCCTTGTAATTCTTCCCTGAATGCCTGCTTTCAAAACAAGCCAAAAAGGGAAACGAAGGCATCAGAGGTTCTGGCATGTTACATTAAACAAACAGGGCATGTGCAAAATATATGTTTGGGGAAGAAAGAGATTTTAGTATCAGGTTAACCTTGTTTTCTACTCAAGATCTGTGTATAAACAGGCACAAGACTGGAAAAGGGCAGCAGTTAACCATTTCCTGCCTAAGCATGACAAACTGCATCTTTTTCACTCGCTTAGGCACTATCATTGTACGAGGGAACCTTATAAACTTCACACCACTTTTCAGATGAGAATTTTCAAAGCGCTTGGCAAATATAGATTTGCCTTCATCATTTCACATCGATTCACCCTCGACTAGAAGGCTGCCTTTTTTTTAATCAAGGAATAGAAATACTAGTCTGATAATAACATCTTCACCATGGTATAGGTGCCTTTTTTCTCAAGTGGTGTATCCACTATTTGAATTTCCAAGTACTTAAGCTACACACAGGGAGACAATCAAAGTAACCTGAGAGTTAGTGCAGAGTATTGTGTGTAACAAGGATGAAGAGAAGATGTTTTGTATCTTCTCTTCCATTCTTTAAGTGACAGTAGCACATCTCAGTCTTTTCATGCTAATTTATTTAAATCCAAAAGAAC
This sequence comes from Tringa tobata, assembly GCA_033628505.1. Classification (NCBI taxonomy): domain Eukaryota; kingdom Metazoa; phylum Chordata; class Aves; order Charadriiformes; family Scolopacidae; genus Tringa; species Tringa tobata. The sequence continues at coordinate 24,284,924 of JAHREE010000245.1, forward strand.
ACACGAGATCTGATGATGCTTGGCAATGATACACAGGTGGAAATTTCCTGTTAGCCCTATTCAATGATGGAGTTGTATTCCATATTGTGAGCTCACACATAGTGAACAGTTTTTACTACACAGAGCAACAATACTATATGTGTAACTGTATAATCCATAGTCCTCAAGCAACAATATGTGCTTCAGTATTACCTTGCTGCTGTAAGATACCTAGCTGTGTGTTTCAAAAGAAATTTAAAGTACAACTTAGCCAGCCTTTTATAAAAGGCCACGGTGGTCTACTAAGGCTGGGAGTGAGCTGAGGAAGGGACACTGGTTGCCTCCTTCTGACCTTGCTTCTGCCAACCCTGCACATCACAAGCATGACTTCAGAAAAGACCAACAACTATACCAGCATGGACAGGCACCAACCTCATGCCTACAGACTTCCTGTACTTATTTATTCAGGACGGGGTGAATGCAGATATGAACACTGTCACTTCAGATCCTCAACAGACAGCACACAGGTGACATGCTCTGAGCATGACAGCTGCACATCTCATGTAATAAGCCTTCAACATTACCATCCAACAAAGCTAACTCCCTTCATAGGTTGTCCACCTCTTCCCGATTACCAGCAGCATTTTACACATAATGCAAAGCAGAATTTGGCCCACCAGCAACTTTTAGCATCTGTTTGGTACCACACACGTGACCTCACAAGTCATTCCAGACTGGGCCCAGCAAAACTCTTCCCCTTGTACGTTGCTTTAAACAGACTTGTGATCTAGTGAAGGGAACTGCTTGTGCTGAAGTTTGCGCCAGCAGCGGAGTGCTTTGCTTTCTGAGTACCCACACAGAACGCCCACCAAAGTCATTAGGTGGGATGAGTGGAGGACTAATTGCAGTGTTTCAGTTTATAGCGATCCCCTGTGAGATACAGTGCGTGCCTTTAAAAGTGTTGTTCCTTGCACTGAAGTATTTACCACAGTACTCATACTTCAAATGGGAAATAATGCAACTATAGAGGCAATAATGCAACTAGCGTGGGTGGTAACCAGCCAATTCTTTTTTACACCTACAGCATATTTTGTTCCAGAAGATCATATTAATGCTATTACGGGAATTATGAAATTGCTATAATGGGACCTGCTAGGTAATATTGTGTATTTGGAAACTTAAAATAGCAATGACCATGCTAAATTTTCACTACAGCTACTTTTCTTCTTCAGTTCAGCCTGCTATCTCTCTGCAGGCTCTCTACTTTAATGACTGTTCATCCTTTCATGTTAACAGAAAAATACTAACTACCGGATAAGGGAGTGTATGTGTGTACTAGCAAGATCATTAGTCCGAATAAACGTGACAGCAGAGTTGCACAAGTAATGCCACAGTTAGTGGTAAGCACAAACTACAGCTTTGGGTGTAAAATACTGTAATTACAAGGGATGGAGAACACTCCACAGTTTTTATCCCCACAGAAATCGATAGTGGTGAAGACTGCTGCTCTTTGCTGGAGCAGGGGCAGTCTGATGAAAGAGCTTATTGATTTATCCAGCTGATGCTACTGTAGTGAATTATAGACTGGAAGAGAAAGGGCTTGTAAATTAGACTCATTCAATCCAACATTTTCCAGGATCTCTTTTATGTACAACTATATGGAGATATATATTTACAAGCAAGTTTTTGTCAAAGCAACAACCTACTGACTTCTGGTAAGAGGGTCTGTCTACTAATTCTTTGACCTCAGCTACACCCATGGTGCTAAAGTCAACCTTCAAGCTCTAACTTTGATTGACACTAAGGAGGAAGTGCCAGGGCACCTAGGAGCAGGATTTGGCTATGGTGCAGATAAGCAGCTGGCCAGCACACAGAACTATGGAATCATGGAATCATAGAATGGTTCCGGTTCGAAGGGACCTTAAAGATCATTGAGTTCTAGCCCCCCTGCCATGGGCAGAGACACCTCCACTACACCAGGTTGCTCAAAGCCCCATCCAGCCTGGCCTTGAACACTTCCAGGGAGGGGGCATCCACAACTTCTCTGGGCAACCTGTTCCAGTGCCTCAACACCCTCACAGTGAAAGATTTCTTCCTAATATCTAATGTAAATTTCCCCTCTTTCAGTTTAAAACAGTTACCCCTCGTCCTATTGCTCCACTCCCTGATAAAGAATCCCTCCCCATCTCTCCTGTAGACCCCTTTTAGGTACTGGAATGCTGCTATAAGGTCTCCCCGGAGCCTTCTCTTCTCCAGGCTGAACAACCCCAACTCTCTCAGCCTGTTCTCATAGCATAGGTGCCCCAGCCCTCTGATCATTGCCCAGAGGTGGTCACACCTGTGCCATGCCAGACCCACTAGTATGAAGGCCTTGGATAAGTCTGCTGTGAATCTACAGGTCCCCAGGCTAGGAGAAATGTCAGTCCCGGGCCAGTCCCCAGCAGCCTCAAATAGTGTGGAAAGAGGCATGGTGTTTTAGGAATTAAAGAAGTCCTGTGTTTGTTCCTAGCTCAGCAGACAGATTTGCTATGAATCTAAATCCAGACCAGCAAAGACATAAGTGTTCAGATTGGTTTTAAACTAAAAAGAATTAAAGAAAAAGAGAGAGACAGAGAGAGAGAACAGTAGGCACACTGCCACCAAGTACAGCAAATCAATCTTCTCAGCAGTGATGGATCAGGGAGCAGCAATGTAAGTTTTACAGGTATATGAAACCCCACGAGTATAAAGACACTATTAAAACACTGCCATTAAATTCCAACACTGAAGGATGATCACAGCCCCTGGAGCCAAACAGGTCAATATGTGACTGTATATTTTTCATTACCATTTTTTATATACATATATATGAAGCCGAATAGGATTCACAACAACCTCACCCTCTCTCTCGCTGAAGGCCTCTGCTTTATACTCAGCATCCACTTTCACAAATAAAATGCAATATACCATCAACAGATAAATGAGATCCCTACAGGGCTTTTATTCTTCCATACCATTATATCTACTTTTCCACAAGATTTCTGCTTAAATGGCTCTCTTTATGCACATACACAAAGATGACATACACCTGCCTAAATATAATCTGATAGTAAAGAGCTCTTCTGTATGGAGAAATGTATCTTTTCTTCCCAATTTACCATAATGACTTATTCACACTGCTGGAGCTAGGATTATGTTAGCTTCCCCGCTATAAAAGTCACCGAGATATTATACATAAGATGTGGCTGGATTTTTTTTTTTTCTATCTTTAAAAAAGAAAAAAAAGAGCCCTGAATCCCACCTTTCTGGCTTCCCCATAAAAGCAAACGTTTTGAGGAATTACAGCTTTATAGGCTGCTGACACTGACTAGTAATTTTTTATGTCATGAAAGTGTTTGTGCGAGCCACTCTGAAGAAGCCTTTGTTGGGGTGGGAAACCTTAAGAATTAATGGCCACGCTATGCCATAGTGCAGTTCAGAGATCGCTGCCAGCACAGTAGCCACGTATTTGACACTTATACAAGAAGTGGACCTATATATTAGTAATGTCACTTTTCTGTTGTTGTGACTGTCAGACAAAAGTAACCTGCCTCAGAGAATAAAAATTCCTGACTCCTTTTTCATGAGAGAACTCAAAAGCATTTTATGATCTGGACATGTAGATACCAGATAACTGTAGCCACAACTCTTCAGACAAAAGAGAGCTGAGGCTTGACGAAGAAGTACTGCAGAGAGATAGAATGAAGAAACAGGACAGAGGTCTATGGGAGGATTTTGGCTCAGGTTATTGTGCTAACGAAATGTGAACAGAAATTTCAATGCATTAGCAGAACAGAAAAGACCTCATTTTTCAGAAGGGATGGAGTGCAGAGAAGACTAATTGTTCATTATATGTCAGAATCACCCTAAAAGTCTACTTTTCTTTACTTCTTGCTCTTATTAGTCACAAAGGCAGGACTGTGGTGTGAACAGACTTCAGTGCTAGAGTTGATCTTCATGAGGCTGCAGCATGCTGATAATTATATATGAAGTTTGCATAGGCACTGCATAGATACAGGGTACCTCTTTCTACTACAGGACACCCCAAATTCAAAAAGGGGCATAACTATTATATGTAGAAACACATACACTCACCATTCTTGACAGTAAGAAGCCCCAAGCTGATCTGCTTTGCCAAGTTTACTCTTTTGAAAATACTGGCTTCACCCTAAACTCTAGTTTTCATTTGCATTGCCCTAAGAGTCACTGCCAAGCTTCCCCAGACAGATTCTGAGCCAGTATTGGAGAGAAGGGCTGTTTGGTGGGGATGGCAGAGGGGAGAGGATTCTGTTATGAGACTTTAATTTTTCACCGCTAAACTTCATAAACGTTAGACAGCATTACACTAATCTTCAGGGAAGAAGAGTGAGGTGTCCAATGTGGTGAGAAGTGGACTAACTCATTTCTCCATGCTACAAATGATTCCCTGACTTTAGGTCACGGATGCTGATCTGTGGCTATGGTAGGTTTTTCTACAGCCACGTACAACCCAGAGCCCGGAGGTGTCAGAGCAGCACTTACCCTGCATGCAGAGCCCATCCGTGCAGTTCTTGGACTGCAGCACCAGCCCCTCGCAGTCCTTCCCCCCGTTCTTCGGCGCCGGGGCCGTGCACTCCCTCCGGCGCCAGTGGGTACACTCCGTGCCGCAGGTGGACCACTTGCTCCAGGATGTCCATTTGCCATCCACTGAGACAAGGAAAGGACATGACCTGTTAGGGGGTACATAAAAGCGAGACCAAGTGCCCTGTCCCTCCCAACAGGGCAGAAGGATCATCAGTCTGCTCTTCTTAAAGTCCTCTTTCTGGCCTATAAATCCACAGTCACTCTCCCTCTCCTTTCTCTCTGTCCCAACCATATTTCTGCTCTTTTCTTCCCTTGTCAGTAGGTTATCTGTGCTCAAAGTGTACAAGAAAATGAACCTTTTTTTTTTAGCATTTTTTAACACAGAAATTAAAGATAAACTAGGACAGAAATTCTTCTTCAGTAGGAATACATTTAATGTTAAATATTTTTCTATTAAAAGAAACATCTAGAGGCACCGATCTATTTCATATGAGCAGAATCAGGAATGTGTTTAGCACCTTTCAAAGTCCCACAAATGATTTTCAAAAGCACTGAACAGCCAAAAAACAAACTATGAAATTGTGACACAGCCTGAGTCAGGAGTCTGTCACTTGGAATAGTGACTACTGATGAAACCAGCTCTTCAAATTCCACCCACCACTAAGACCCGCAGTTGGATGGCCAAGCTTTACAAGCTGAAGACAATCCTACTGCCATCGATTTGAGTGGGACTGCAGATGTAGAGAAGCACTGGAAAAAAGGACAGACGACAGAACTTTTGTCTTGAAACAAATTTTGTGTTTGTCAGAAGTTTACATCTAAATATCTTTTAACTGTATGCATATACATCTCTTTCCAATATAAATGTCTTTGTATTTGAAGTCAGGTAAACACGTGCCTCAAATTTAACATCCACACCCCAGATGCTCCACTTGCTGTGACAGCTGGACATATTCCCATCACAGTTGCTTTCTATATTCAAATTCCAGTCCTTTTTCCAGTGCTTTCAACCTTTATCTCCTACAATTTGAAGCTCTGAATGTCCTCCAAATCCCCTGAATTACCAGGGCTGAGACACAGGTGAAAGCTGCATGCAAAAGTAGGTCTGAATCCTCTGCTGCTTGATATAACGTGCTCACTATTTTATCTACTTATGTAACACAATTTCATATTCATTCACCGAAATGTTGGATTTTTTAATAAAGAGAAGGAGGCTTTTGCAACTAATAGCCTTCTCCTTAAACGAACAAACTATTTATTTAGGGCTATGGACTGTTCATACTGAACCTGGACACAGAGTGGTGCAAGCTATTTTCTGGACACTTTGGCCCTCGCAGAAGGCACCACCGTTGAGAGGGGCAGGATTGGTGCAGGTCCTCGTGCGCTTCTGAAAGCCTCTCCCACACCGGCTGTTACACACTGACCACTCAGTCCAAGTGGACCAGCCTCCGTTCACTGAAAAGCAAGAGAGAAAGAGCGTGATCGCGTAAGCAAGCCATCCTGGTCAGCCCAAAGGCATCTCTGGCTCTGTGTCATGCTGCCTCCAACAGCAGTCACAAGGGATGGCTGGGCAGAGCACGAGAAGCAACACTGAGCAGACACAAACCCGTGTCTCCAGCATACCCAATGTACAGCGTGCCAAAAGCCATCGTATAGATCAAGAAAACGATGACGCTGAACTGAAAACAGCACTTGATGCCTATTAGGGCTGGCAGGTGACCTGCCTTCTCCTGAACGTGGAGCTGACCCAGCGCTAAGCGCCTGGCGGCGTGCATACAGCCCAAATCCCTGTGGGTTCTCAGAGAGTACCCTTAGCTCTGCCTGCGCTCCGAAAGCTGCAACGTTTTCCAAAGGGAAGTAACCTGCACTCCAGCGCATTCTCAGATGTACCCATCATCTATGCATGCTGAGAGACTCCCGTGTTTTGACTAGGAATTGATAATTTTCTTTCCCTTTCTTTGCAGCAGGTGATTCCAGCATGCCAGGGCAACCTCACTCACCCTTCTGTGGACACAGCTGGTGCGTATGAGTGTCCCAGCACTTCCATAACAGATATTTAAGCTGCTTAGAGTGAACTCTCGCTAAATGCATTTTTGGTTTTGGACTTTAGGAAGAAATTGATCTTTGGGAAGATATTTATGCTAACTCTCTTTTTCACCCACCTCAGTTTCTGGGATAGATTGGATGGATGAAGAAGGAGCTGTGCTGCACTATGTAATAATGTCATCGCCAGGGTATGTATAACATACTAACTGCTCAGATTCCCCAATCCCCAAATGTTTGTGATAATGACACATCCTTAAGCAGCTTTGGTAACAAAACCCATAAAAACAGCTGGTCCCCTACATACATGTCTCTTGACTGCACTGTTGAAAAAAAATGCTGTATATGTATGAGGAAGAGTTGCAGTATGCCCACATCTTTATGTTTCTGCATTCATCACAGTTACAAAACAGTGCTCTTGCACGGTCCATCCCTCAATATCACAAACACTGCTAATCAACTCAATTCAGTCGGTTTTCTATAAAAACTGAACTAAAAGGCCCTCATTGTAACTTCAGGGAAACAACTGCTTACAATTAAATCTAAATGCTCCCCTGAATATGAAATGAATATTAGGGATAATCATAGGGATTTTTTTCCTACTTGTCTATCCTGTAATTAAGCTGATTGTAAGGAACACCAGGACAGTCAGCTGGTACATTATCAGAGCAGGTTTTGTTCTGATGGATACCCCTGCCCGGGACGCATTGTGGCAGTACCTTTGCAGGCTCAAAGGCTCAGACTGGTGTGGCAGAGCTGCAGCACAACACAGCCTGGAAGAGACCCCAGGAGGGCATTTCATCTGGCCCCTCCCCAGCCAAAGCACAGCCAACCTCAATACCTACATCAGGGCTGTGGATACAGGCACAGAATAATGTTATCCCATGCTTTGTATTCCTCTCATGTTTATTTGCAGGCCAGGTTGTGTGCCTATGAACTGCAGCCCCAGAGTGCTCTGCTACTTTGCCCCTGACATCAGAGAATGTTCTGGCAGTAGACACCAAAAATAAGCTTATTTAAAGAGGTGGAAGAAGCTGAATGATTCTGCTGAGCTCTGACACTCTTACCAGGATCTGGAACCATAAACTTCCTTTCGGTTTTACTCATTTCTGAAAAATGTCACTAAGAACATGAAATGCATTGATAGGAACAATGCCTTGGGTGCTCCTGCTGGAGGAAGCACCCTCAGGGCTCCTTGCTGCATCCCGCCAGTATGTGTTATGGCAAGAGGAGCAGCTGCCTTCTCTTCAATGAAGCAACTGTCTGTTTGTGTAGGTTCCTCCTTTAACATTGCTGTCTGTCACCAATAAGCCAAGCCATCAGACCTGTACTTCTGATTATTTTTGGTTATGAACACTGAGTGCAGGCCCTGCATATGGTTGTAAGTCCTTCATATGGCTGCAATCCTGGACAGTGAATGCAGTACGTTGTTGCATATAGGCATTTTGGATTTCCCTCCTGCCCCACCACTTGCTTTGAGTGCATGTCCATCAACATGCAGCAGGACAACGCATCGCTTACCATAGACAATCACAGTCGCTGTGGTGCTTTTCCTTTTGGCCACAATGTTTTTGGCGACACAAGTATAATTGGCCGTGTCAGAAAGCCGGGCTTGCTTGATGATCAGGTTGTGATCGATGGTGATGTAAAAATTTCTGTCTTCCACAGGATCAATCACCTCTTCATTCTTCAGCCACTCCACCTTGGGGTTTCAAAGGGTCAGAGGACAGGCAGTGAGTCAGCACCAGGTCACACCACAATGGGCACAGTATTTCTGATTATATTGCTCATCCCAGAAAGTGCCAGGAGTCAAGGCACATCATGAAGGACTCACCTGATGCATGCTGCCAACTGAAATAAAACACCACAGCAGAAACATGGGAGAACACCCTTCCCACCTACTCTTTCCTTCAGGTCCCGTTCCCTCCCACCTGTCCTGCCTTGAAAATATCAAAGCCTTTTCAAAGGCTGCCAGCTACTGTACAGAGAAAAGTAGTTCATCTATGCTTTCAGGGTCTGAGGCAAGGAATAAGGAAGGGGTGATACCTTAGGACCGTGTTTACAAACAGAAAATTCCCTCACAACACCAGAAACCCTAAAATAGTGCAGATCTTACCCGTTCTTTTGGACATCCTCTATAATTAGGCAGTTAATAATGTAGTAACCTTGCATGTACCTGCCCTGGGTCTAACAAAACGAGGCCCTGTACTGGAGTAGGCCACACTAACAAATTATAAACACGCCAATGCTTTTAAGTATTGATGCGCTCACATATACATGCGTGTTACTGTTTTGCTGCGATCACAATTAAACAAAATAGAGACAGTTACCAAGGAAATAGGGAATCACAAAGCACATCAGTGCTTATTTTTCCCTTCTCTTTATGTAAGCTGCATTTTATTTTAATAAAGCGTAATTTCCTTGGTTACACAGAAAAATATTTTCATATGTGATTTTTAATCTAGACAATGTTCTCTTTATTACCTTCCTAAAGAAACACCCTATTATATCCCAGCTGACTGCTGTGAGCCACCCTAATATAATTTGGCTGCAAAGCCAGTAGCTTGTTTTCATTTGAACTGAGCCTGCTCTGAAGGACAGAACTGAGGCCCTGGATGGATCAAAGGCGGGCCTTCATGTCACTGGATCACTTCAGCTTGAGGCCAGGATTTAATTAAAGAAGGAAAACATAAACACAATCAACCCACTGGACCCACAAGGTGCTAACTGCCAAGAATTCACTTTTCCAAAGACATTTGAGGAACTGCCCAAGCACGGACGTACCCCCAAACCAACAGAGAACCTGCTCCCCTGCCCCGAGGCAGCCGTACAGACTGTCCCAAGCAGCGGGGACAAAACCGATGGCCTCTCCCTGTCTTAAACACAGAGGACTCAATTCATCCCAGACAGAGAGCCAGTCCAATGCTGCAAGGCCAGCACTGGTGGACATGGGCTCGGTCAAATTCCAGCTGCCCATTGCCCACTCCCCATCTTTAGCCCTACTTTAAGCAGCTCCAGTTCCCCTACCCCAGTTTGGGCAGATGTGCATCAGGTGTGAGAGGCTTCCAAAGGTGTTCGCTTTACCAAATGCAAAACCACTACCCCAAGGGAGGTTTGATTAAAATCCTCCTCTCCCACAGCAGATCACTGCAGCATGGGGTAACCTCACAACTACAGATACCTTATAGCTTAAAACTGGGGGTGCAAAAAGGGCTGTGGAAATGGATACGTGCGTCTGTAAGGAACAGGGGAGGAAGAAAAAAAAAGACATAAAACTTTGGAAGCTGCGTTTCTCTCACTACAACATTCATGTGTTACCATAGAAGATACAAGCTCTAAGACAATAACCTGGCTTTCCTTGCCAGGATGATTAAAATTGTTCTTCTCCCTTTCATCAATGCTAATAGGTGCCACATATAATCAAGACAGCCAGATTCCTGTTCAGTCAATGACAATATTCAGCTCCTTCCTCACTCGCAGGCCAAGTCTGCACGTATCCCAGACTAAAACAAGTCAGGAGCCCACCTCTCCTCCAGTGGTAGGCTGCCACTTAACCCCTGCCTCTCACAGAAACAAAACATCTTCCTTGGGTTTTAATAGCATTATTTATTTCTGGGATGAAGCACAAACCCGTGTCAGGACTTCAAGAGGTGCTACACGCAATGCCACAGCTGCATAGCTCTGTCAAATCCACCCGTGCTTTTCCTGTACTCTGCACATTGAGGACATCAGGGTTTCGGTGAGGACAGGACTACAGTCATCCCATGGTCTAAGGCTCAGCCCAAAATGTTTCTGGTATGCCCATCCAAGCACACACACTAGCAGCCCTCGGTGCTATGCAGGGCTCCACGCTCAAGCGTGCGGTTCTCTCCTTCCAGCACTCCGCAACACTTTCTCTCTCCACAAAAACACACACATACATATTCAGTCTGGGTCTCAGCTGATTAGACAAAATTAAAGCTATGAGCATTAAATTCCCTTTCATCCCTGCAAAAACACTGAGGATGATATGAAAACAGGAGTTGCCAGTATCAGAAAAAAAAGATACTCTGCATAATTCAGTATACTGCCTCTGGCTCTTCACCAAATCTCTTAGGAAAGAGATCCTTTTCACCTAATGGCTCAGAGAATTTTCTAAAAATAAAACATTAAGATGTCTGTTTTCCTGAAAAATCTGTTTTGCCAGTACATCGGTACCGCGTGTGCGTGTCTAAACCCCATCTCTCTTACAAGTCTTACACCTCTTTGTTGTATCCAATTCAGTCATCTTCTGACATCCAAGTTTTTACGATGTCACGAGTCCATTCATGTAGTAAACAATAACATCACCAATTCTGAAGGGAGGAACCGATGGATGATTTGACATGAGACGGGAGGTTCCTTTCATGTATGTTTTAGTCATCAGTCAAGCAACACAAAAAAGAGTGGACGCCTCCAGTGGATGTGTTTCCTCTCTCAGTCCTTGTAGAAACAATAACTGACTAAACACATTAAACACGTAAAAAAGACTTCTGTTGATACTTATTTTCAGTTATTAATGGCCTCATTTTTTTTCTGATATGGGTGACAGCAATGTTCAGCACCTCCAAAGCTCAGATTTTGGTTTTTTTGAGGTAACCAGAATAGGCGGGAGCAGGGGTGTTCTGTCACATAAGTAGGAAGAGAACAGGTGTCAAATACGAAAGAGAAGAGAAGAAAGTGGAACAAGATGGTGTGATTTATGAATGACAAGTATGCAAACTGTTATTACAGAAGTTAAAAGCAACGATTTCTTTTGATGCCATGTCATTCCCCAAGGCACAGCCCTCTTGCTGGAGTAGGCTGTTAATCCAGTCAAGGCAGAAACTTATCCTGAATTTAATTCCGCTGCCTGAATAATGGTGGCTGGTGCCCTGGGGAAGCCACCATGCTCGCAACAAGGCTGGCAGATGAAGCACTGGACATTTATGTGCCAGAGACCTGCACCCCTCTGGGCAAGCGGACAGAGGGGCAGCAGGGTACCCCTGGGCATTTCAAAGGGCACAAGATGCCCATCTTCAGGATCACGTCAAATCACACCCTCATGGCTCCATTTTTCAGCTCTCTGGAGAAGGTTTCTAGAGCAGATGCTTGCTTTTGCCTAAATATTGAGGATGTATATTTACTGGCTATAAGCACAACAAGTTTTGAACAGGCACTTAGATCTATTTATTCAACCAAATCAGGCACATCCCTCCAACTGTTATTAATAAACAGATAGACGGTTGTGCATATATGTAGAAAAAGCCTGGGCATCAGTTTTTCCTTATCATAACAGAACTAATTTAATTGGCAACAATACAGCCATGAAGGATGGGGTAAGTGTTCCCTTGTGGAGATGACAGCTATGGAATATTACAACAACATGCAAATGTGGGTTTTTTTACATACCAGCCCCCAGAACAAAGCAGACACAAAATCCCTGTTTCTTTTTTTAGTTTTCTACTCAAGAAGGTATTTTTGTCATACGTTGCACGTTGTATATGTTATATGATGTATTTATGTTTGCAAACTGACTAGCAAGAGAATGCCCCTCTGTAGAGGTGTGAACACAGTGAATAAAATCCTGACTAACAGTGACTGTGGATGCTGAGAAGGTGGAGCAAGCCCGAAGTCAGCTAGTTTTTGGCCAGAGCTCCTTAGTCTTCTGGATGTAATTTGCAGATCAGTGAGGCACACAGCTCCTGCCAGCTGTGCTGCATCTACACGTCCAGTGCTGCTAACACCCTGGCAAGCCTGCCACGAGACCGAGCCGTCCCTGCGACCAGCTGAGGAAGTGCACGATCCAAGGCGGCTGGAATTTGGAGCAACGTACCTCGTAGCATCTTTTCTCTCATCCTGCTCCCCAGTGAGAGACAGATGTGTTGTCTCTAATTATTCGCTGATTGGTATCGGGAGATACATTAACATAATTGGCACATTTGTTCTAATTAACAGAGGGAACCTGCCACACGCCACCCAACGTGAAAAGCGAGACCATCAGCAAGAAAAGAAAACCCACGATCACTGCTCCAGCTCTATCTTTGAGCTGCAGGACATTTCCAGCAGCAGCCTGAAATAAGGCAGCGCACGCAGAGACCAAGACTTGCAAAGCTGGGCCAGGCTTCTGTGCAGTCTAAATGAACACAGGGAACATAAATCACACAAGCAATTACATATGCAGGAAAACCTATTACGGAAGATAATTGCTGACACAATTTTAGCCATACCAAGCTACTAACATTACTAGACACTTAACTCTCTTAGCACACGTGCGTATGTGTGACTGTTTTAGAAACTGGTAAAGCATAAGCATATTTGCTCCACAAGAAACCTAAGAATGGAAAAGCGATACAAGCTCACCCAGATCCTCCCCTCCTGGTCATATGAGTCATTCCTTACGCCCCTCACAAGCTCAAGAGGAAAGTCAGCAGGGTGAGAGTTCTAGATCCTGGTCTCTCATTGCCTCCTCTGCACCAACCTGCCCTAGAGCCATCTTCAGAGTGGAGAGCACCTGCTGAAAACAGCGAGTCTTCTACTCCCCTAGACACAGGAAAAGCCCTCCGGTGCCCAAGCGCAATTCTCCAGAAGAAAGAAGATGCAAACAGCTGGGAGCAGTGACAGATTTGCCTCGATAAAAAGTAATTTAGGATTCTGGGAGGAAAGACCATTTTGCAGTCCTGCTTTCCCCATGCCTGGCCAACACGGCAGGATCACTTTCCAACTGGTCTCCCAACCATGCTGGCGTTGTGGCTTGTGTTCTCTGCAGCCATGCTGACCAGTCACCGTGGCACCACTCACCTTGCTGCAGACCCTGATGAGTTCACATCACCTCCAACAGCCACAGGGAAATCCCAGCTCCCCTGCTTCACCCAAATTGTAACAACAGACGCGCACCCTACGCCATATTTATAGCGAGGGCACACATACACGTGCCAGTAAGAATGAAATGTCTGTGAAGCTAACTACTGATTTGGACACAGTACAAGATGCCCAAGTGAGACTGAGAAAACTTTATCAGTTTTCATACAGGCTGTTGAGCCAGCAGCTATTTCAGGCACCTTGAGACTTGAGTGCCTCTTTCAAGAATGTTATTTGATTTTTGGATTTGGTTTCAAATGTACACTTTCGTCCCAGCAACTGCCTGCTGAAGAGGATGTTTTCCTCTGCACCCTACTTGCTGGAAATAGATTTTTTTTACCTGTTTAAGATTTAAAAATAAAAAGAGAAAAAAAGCGCGGTCTCCAAAGAGGATGAAACTCCAGCTATGAGTGACTGCAAAACATATTGAGAATGAGACAGCAAATGCAAACCACCGTGACACTTTGTTCAGTTGTTGCTACTGTGCTTCTGCTGCCAGTAAGGGGAATTTGTGTTCCTGCTGTGGAAACACTTCCTTAATTGCACATATATCCAGCTTTCTGCTTAGTACTAGAATATACACAGGGTGAATGTACAGCTGCTGGATGTCTCCAGCCCTATTACAGCTTCACTTTACACACAATGGGGAAGTGAAGCCTTACAGAAGAAACTTCAGAGGCCGAGGTGAACTGCATGGCTAGGGCAGTAGCAGATAGAGAACCCTGTTTCATAGACCCTCAAATTCAAATGCACATCACAGCATCTATAACCAAAACCAACAGTGGCTGCCATGTGGCCACCAGGAATTGCTGGGCTCCCTTTCCTGCTTGAAAGAAGGATTCAGAGTTGAGATTCCATGTGTTGGTTGACATTTTCAGCACCACTTGGGCACGTGGACTCTCTGATACCCAAAGCAAATGGGAGGGATGTGTTTGAAAACAGTTTTAAGTTGCTTGGTTACCAATGTGAAGTCTGCAGTTCTATGGATGGATGGATGGCCTCTTTCTTTACAGCACAGAGCCATATACTTTTCAGTATCACTAAGTTCAATAAGGGAACAGGATGTTGGGCACTAGCTGCATTCCCTGAGGATGAGCCCTTTCCAGTTTTCCCTGAAATTGACATTGTGCCTGCTGTCCTATGGACAGCTCCTCCTACCAGTTCTAAAGTAGGTATGATTTTGTCCAGGTTACACTTTTCAGTGAAAGAAAAACACTAGTTCTAGAAGCACATGGAAATTCCTGAGCAAAATCCAGCAAAACCTGATCAGATTACTTTTAAGTGACAGCTGTCATGCATTCTGCAGACCACATTTTGGAAACCTCTCCATTAAAACATGGGAGCACTGACATTCTTCACGCCAAAGGTGAGCACTGCATCTGAAGAAGTTAATGCCAGAGGAAGTGACCAAGGCAAATGCTATCACCAGGTGCCTGAGGGTGTTGGTAAGAACTGGGGGCTCTGCAAATCCCTACCAGAGGTAACTCTTGCAGGCACTATGAAGCCTGTTGGCTACAGGGAACAAGAATCAGTTGGTGTCAAAGTAGGACCTGATGGACTAATCTTGTAGGCTTACTGAATAGTACCTCCAGGATGAGAGACTATCTTCTCTAAGGGGTAATCTGGGAGGTATGCTCATCTACCTGACAAAAAAAACGCAGCAAAAGCTGTGTCCCACACAGCACATCTTCCAAAAATATGCATAAGGTAAAATGCTGCTCTTTCTGAGTACATAATGAAGAGGAGAGGTAATTTGTGTTAGCTAAACCAGCATCCCAGAACCATCTTTGCCACAAAATGCAAGCTGGAGAGAGGAAAAGCTAGCAGAGTGCATGTCACCGCTCTTGTAGAAAACCTCCTGTTGTAGTATTTTATGGAGCTAGAAACCCGATTCTCCAGTCCCACAGATCATCCTTGCCTGTGCCAATCATACAGATTCACTTAGGAGCACGCTCTGCCCTCACTTAACACCAGCATCAACAGAACTTCTCTAGAAATGAGAAGTATAGGGGTAGATCCCCTAGAAAATTCAGGTTTCAAAAAAACTCTGTCCTACAGGAAGAGATGCACATGGGTTCCTTTACTGTGGAAACAAATGGATAGGAAATGTAAAAATAAGGCCACCGAATAAGGTAACATCAGCTATGAGATCCAAACCCAAGGCTGCTTTCAAGCAGAGGGTTGTAACCCACCTCTCTCACTTCTCAAAAGAACATCCTGACCATCCACCAACAGAATGGGGCATAAAAAGTATGTAAAAAAGAAGATAAATGTATGGGACCAGACACTGACAATTACAGGGAGCTTTAATCTTGTGGAGAAGGACAGGCCTGCGTTGCCAGACCTCACCCAACAACTCTCCTGAGCAGTCCTCATTCTTCTTAGGCTGTGCTCCTTCTGCACGCAAACCTACCTCCCTCTTCCTGCTCTTCCTCCTGTTGCCAGCCAAAGGCAGTTCTGCTGTATGTCGCAAGGCACTGCAAAGGACAGAGTCACTCCCCAGCTAATTAGTATTTGTGGCCACAAACTCCTCCACTCTGTTCTCCTAGAGCCTACTTTCCTGCCGGGAATATAAACCACTGCCTCAGTGACACACACCTGCATGGAAATGCATACACATGAACTCCCAATTAAGGGATAATTGCTGCTAAACATAAGTGGCTCTCATGAAACAAAGCAAACAGTGGTTGTATTAATAATCAATTAGATGGAGCAGCCACCTGATGCTGCCTATTTGGAGAAGTCCCCAGCTTCTACCAGCTTTTGCCCGTGCAAGAGCAGCTGAATAAAGTCTGTGTCACAGTCATCTTGACTCGGCAAAACACCCTTTTCTGCCTCTTGACTCAGGGATGTTTTTCCCCTTGCTCTACTTCCTAATTAAAGCCATGAATGTGGATAAATATCTTGTCCAGTTTTAAACCCAGCTGGGTCACCAAATGGTATGTTGTACCCCGCTTTGTAATTAAACTACTCTGTGAAACACCTCAATTATAAGTAAAGAAGCAACTATCCCCCTGTTAAAGGTGCCGCAAATCACACATTTCCATGCAAAAGCTCATCTGGCAGCTTATGGCATATTAACCAATCTTACATCTCATTGATGTTTTGATCTATAACCTACCAGAATGAGCTAATTTGATGTGACTCGGTGTCTCTAACTATATTTTACCACGTGCAATACAAGGCTGGCATCTTTCAAAGAACAAATTAAATGAGCTAAGGGGTTAATTGCTAATAACTGCCATTACTGTTGGAGCATTGCAGAACGGGACCCTTCCTGCCTTCTCAGGTTAGGCTTGAAAAAATGCACATGCAGAAGAGAGTGGAATTGAAAATGACATTTCTGATAACACCAGGGAACTGTCTGATCTCCACTGAGCACTGGCAGCTCCTGCCAACTCTGGCAGGTCAGACTGCTTATCTCACTACCTTATCCTATTCCTCCCCATTGAGGAAAAGCAGGAGGCAGGGAAGCATGGAGCTAGGGCAGGGTGTTGTTTGGTTTTATCTCCATTCCTTTTTTTCCATTTTTCACAGCAGAACCAAGTGAATTTGCCCATTTCACCCCTCAGCTATGTGTGGAAACCTCAGCGTGACAGCACCTGCACCAGTCCTTCTACTGCTTGCCTGGGCCATGTATAGGAAGAGACAAAGCATTTGCCTGGGTGTTTCACAACTTGTAGGTAGGTTCAGCTTGATATTGGCTATAAGACTGCGAGTGGTGAGGCATGTCACAGTGCAGCTGGCATGGACACTGGTTGGGGCTGGTGGGCAAAGGCACATGGCTGCAGAGAAGTTGATCTGGTTTTCCCAGTGACCAAGCAAACCCTCGGTTCCTTACTTGGTCCCATGTGAACAAGCAAGATGTACTTGGATTTGACCTCAGGCCATGAGACTGGTGTATTTTAACATACTTTCTTCTATTTGGATCTTGGGCTTTTTTTTAGTGGCTGTGATCTGAGCCTACTCTAATGCTCATCATGTCCTAGTGGATCTGAGGGACTGGTAAGTGCTGCTTTAAAAGCTTTGCCTGCCCATTTCTGTCTTTGTCCTTCTTGCCCTCTGGAGCAGCTGTATGTGGCTCAGCTTTTCAATAATAGTAAGATCTGCTCTAGCATTGATCTATAAGAGCTTGACACAGTTAATTGCAATTAAATAGGCTGGGAATTATAAGACTAAATTCCCCAGCTACTGAAAAGAGGACAGAATGTATCCCTGAGCATGGTTGTTCACACCACTTTGAAATACCAGGAAAAAAAAATAACTCTCTGCCTTTCTCTTGATACCAGAGAATAAAATCAAAGAGAAAAAGCAAGAGGAAGACTCCGTGACTCTGGACTCCAGCATTATATTACACTGAATGTGTATTTTGTACCATTTCACAGTGTAAGCTTTTCTTCCTCTGTTTTGGAGTTAAAGCCAGTGACTACATCAGAAGGCAATACGTGGAAAAAAAAAAACAAAACAAAATGCCCGGACTGGGAAGAGTCTGAGGTACGTGCTCACCAAAGCATTTGGAAATGCTGCTCACAGCTGCAGTATATGCATTACCCTACTCAGAATCAAAGCAGTCTTTCAACAAGATGGAAAAAAGCCTGAGCCTGCTGCCTGCCTTCTCCCAAGTTCTTTCATACTTAGTTACCTGCACCAGCATATCAGAAACTTCTCCGAACAAATAAACGAAGTCTTAAACAAAGAACCCATTCATCTCTAAATTAAAATAATCATGTAATCCTTCAACCCACCAAGTTACCTTTCATCTTCCCATTTTTTTAAATTTATCTTACCAGCTTCAGCAAGTGGCTGTAATAAAGTGTCACATTAAGGTATTCATATTCATTAGTGTTCAGGTCTTTGTTCTTTTAATAGTGTTGGAAAGAATCTACAAAGAGGCTGTATTAGGCGGCTGTCCAATCTGGGTGTTTGATCTCCTTCTGACTTCAAAAGTCAGGAGAGGAAAAAAAACAACATTGAGAATGGTTCTTTTGAATGTCAGATGAGGAGTATACGATTTCTGAGCCTGCCAAGTGTTAATTGGTGTCTGCCCTGACCACGGTACAAATAAGATTCAGAGCCAGTTAATGTACAGTCATGAATCTCAGCTATTGACAGAGTGAGCCAGGATACTAGAAGGCAGGGAAAAGTGCAATTATTACAAGAGCGGCTCACAGAGGATCTTTTCAGAGATCACTTCCACGCATCATGTTAAATCATGCTGTTTGGGTCCCAGATACCCAACTGGGCATTACAGAACTTTCCGAGGGAATAACCACACTAGCTGCTGAAATTTCAGAGGTGCTTGTAACATTGCATTCAAACAAACTACCCATCATCATCAATCACCATTTCTAGCAAAGGTAATGAAGTTCCCCGTTACTACCAGACTACTCCAGAACAACATATCCCATTGCAAACACTCTTGTCATGACACAATGGCAAGTTGATTTGATGCAAAGAAGCATCAGAAAGAAAAATAAAAAATTGCTGCTAAATTCCTGAGGAAAGTCAACTGATTAATATTAAAGTTGTCAGTAAGCCGGCTTGGCAGACTTAAATACTCTTTACAGTTTTGGAGATCTCAACAGGGAAAGAAAACAGCCTACAGGAAAAAAAAATTGGAAAAATCTTCTATGCTAATTATTCCTTCTGATGTTTGTGGACACGTTTCTGCAATCCCGATTAAATCTAAACTCGGGTTAGATGGGGAGGTAACACTTTTAAGCTTCATCTCCTGAGAAATCAGTCATCAGTGCTGAGTGACAACCACTTTGCTACTTAGCCATGACAGTCTAACTTATCCTAATGCAAATTGGCAACAGTTTCTTCTGTGCGTGGCAGAGGAAAACCGAGGAGAATTCAGAGAGGGGAATTACCGTCATTAACAATCAATTTTTCTCTTAACAGCCGCAGCGGATTTAGGATTCCAGAGGGCCCCCTGTGACTCAGAGACCCCCCTCCCATCAGCAGCGTGTCTGAAGCTGCAGCCACCACTGCACTTAGGCAAGCTCCTGTTCACAGGGGCAGGAGCCCGCTGCTAGTGGTGGGCACAGATTTTGCTGAAGGGTAGGCTCGCTCCTGCCAGGGGAAGGGCAGGGTACACACCCCGGGTTTACTTAAATGCCATCAGGAAAACCAGATAAGCCCCTGAAGATGGATTATTAGGCAGATATATACCCTACTTGCTCCCACCTCATGCTGCTTCACCTGTGAGCCTGTACTGGACCACGGTACATCTTGTGCTAACCTGGCCGGCTGGTGCACACACAAGCATTTGCACAAATGTGAGGGAAATGTAATCTGGCAAACTGAAAATTAAAACGTTTTTATACTATGCTTGAAAGGTGCCTCTCAGAATAAGTGAAATGTTTTTTTTTTCTTTGAAAGGAAAAGGAAAGATAGTAGGCTGGTATTAATGTGCCCCACCAGCTATGTGTCCTTTGGAGGCCAAACATAACTGTGATTTTTCGAAAGGCAAGAAAAAACCGAAACCAAACTGCCTGCAGCTCTGCCCAGCAAGGCACCATAACCCAAAGCCATTAATCAGTTCCAAATCAATCTTGTCCACCAGCGGTAGCCAGTCAGCTCTCCATTACCACCCATTCATCATGCCATGCCCCAACTCACTGCACCATTAGCCACTGAGCAGGCCTTAGTCGGGATGTCCAAGTGCCAGGACGCTGCTGTTGCTGCTCACCTCAGCTACTGGGATGCCTTCGGGGGGACGGCACTGGAGCAGGACCTCTTGCTCCAGGGACACTTCTTTTCCCAAGGGCTCCTGCTCAAAAGTTTTCCGGAGATCTGGGGAGGGAGAAGGAGAAGAAAAAGAATTAGTAGTATTAATAGCTGGTTGCATAAATTACATTTGATTGCCATACCGCATAAATGCGAGGGATCTTTCTAAACAGAGAAAATAGCACTTCTGCTCCCTGGAAATTGAAGCACTTAAAAAAGACTGGGACATGTTTTCACTTCAATCCAACATTAAGCTGTCAAAGGTTTCATAGTGGATTTATTATTTATATTATTGTAGAGTATGTGAACCCGGAGAAGATCCAAGGCCTCACTATGGAAGGTCATGTTCAGACACAGAACAAAAGGCGAAACAAGTTCCCTTCTTTAGGTAATTTATGTTTGGTAAACTATGCCGGTGAAGCACTAAAGAAAGTTATGGAAAATTAAATAAACCTGTAAAACTAAAGCACATAAGCCTTAAACTCATGAATGCAAGTGTTCGTGCTGTGATTTGATGCACTTTTAGTTTATAAGCATTAACTTTACAGCTTTAGATTATTTGTCTTCACTTTTTTATTACCCCTGTATCATTAAATAGATAATAATAATCATAATCTGGAGCTGAACTGCGCTTGGATCCCAGCACAGCACCCCAGAAATGTGGCAGGCAGAGAGGGCACTGAATGTGTCTCCAAATGCTGGACCACTTCATCGTACAAGACAGCTGTGAGCCCTGGCTTTTTCGTACTCCTCTGTAATACATTTGTGTTGGTGGTAAAATGGAGTTGAGAAGTTCCCTCTTTACCACCAGCTTGCCATGTTCTGGCACCCTCTCTGCTCTGCCAGGGAGGACAGGGTTTCGGAGAAGTGAGAATTCAGCCCCAGTAGTGACTGGGGATATTTCTCTCCGCTGCCAGTTCCTGCTGCAAATGGACACAGGGTCATGTTTGAGGTCATATCAGAGAGCTGGCCTGACTTTAGAAAAAATGCTTGCAAAAAAGTTATTTCTATTTTACTCTTTGTTCTGAAGTCAGACCACTTCTGTATGCCAGCTCATGGCAAGGTTGCACAAATACTTGTGTCATATTGGAAACAAGTCATATGGGACCAATTTAAAAGCCAAATATTTCATATTTTGAAGCCATAACCTGCAGCTGTGCTGGAAAACAGATCACTGAATTGAACCGGTTTACAAATAAACCATCCAAGGAGTTATTTTTCATCTAGATTACCTCCATGATCTGATTTACAGCTGACCCCAGCAGGAACTGCATCAGCACTACCAAAAGGCAAAACCTGGGGCAGGCAAAAGCACAGATGGAAAAGGAGATGGGTGTTTGCCATCAAAATCAGTTCCTCTGAAACTCACTTTCAGATAGCATGAGACCACTGTCAGGAAAATGTGGTTGTTCAACTACCTGGAATTAAATGTCAATCCAATTGTCCCATGGAAAAGCTCTGTCATAGCTGGAGGTGTTGATTTTAACTTAAGCTCAAAACATGGTAAACTTCTAACGTCCTTAAACCCGTGCATTTCCCTAGTGAAACCAAGATGTCTCTTTTCTTCCCCTGCACTGAAGGCACAAGAGGAGTGACCCCAAATCCCACGCCCTCCCCACCTCTGGCATTCCTACTCCCTCCGGCACACAGGGCAGGGATGCTGAGAGCCCCTCTGATGGGACAGGATTTATTGCCCCAGTTTAGGGCACAGAAAGATAAGCTTTGGCAGCTCCTACTGTGGCAATATAAGAAATTACTGCCTCCAGCTGTCTGCTTGCTTGGGGGTTACCTCTGTCAAAAGGAGGCACATGCCAATGTCAGAGCTATCTCACTACAAAGTTCTCAGTCGTTGATGAAGCAAGCTTTAACCTACAACACCGGGTAACTTATGGCAAAGAGGAGGAGCAAACATCTGGAAGTGATCATTTCTTAGGATGACATGCCAAGCTTCACCAGACTCTGCCTGTCAGCATCCTTGTCACACTGGAGCTATTCCAGGCCAGCGAGGCTCACTCATGTGAGAGTGACCACAGCAAGACAATTGACCAGGTCACTCTCCTACGCCTGTGAGTAGCTCCCACTGCATTGCTAGCTCCAGCATCACCAGCCCACCAGTTTCATCCCACCCTCTCTGACAGGCTAACCAAGGGGACATTTGGGCTGTACAGCTCAATTTGAGTAAACCCAAAACCCTCCAGGTGCCCTGTGGGTGGGAGTCAGTCCAAGGACACAATGCTGAGTTTTGGCTTGCTGTACTTCTGCATGATAAACATAGAGACGAACAGCTCTTTCAGGAGCTGGTGTGTTTCTCGGGATGTGACATTCTTCATTTGGCCCAGGCTCCTCATGCATCATCTGGGCTTGACAGGTGTCCTGGGCACACATAACACCAGGTTAATGCAGTTTGCTTTAGATTAGCAAATATTGCTAGCAGTACCCATATGATCACATTATTGCTAGTTTCCAAAGGAAAAGAATTGCCTCCACACCATATACACCTTCACACATCTAAGCAGGTACACATAAGCGCATGGTGCAGACAATTATAACAGATGTATCGTGCTCTAATATCACAGCTGAGAATAAATGAGAAAGTCACCGTGCCGGTAATAGTAGCACATAAGCACAGTAATAAGTAGTACATTAATAATAGCTTTCAGGTGTTCAGATATGGAGGGATGAAGACAGTAAAGGCAGATTAGATAGATAATAATCTGAGATTTTTTCCTTGACACATTGATTTACTGTCCCGCCTACCTTCCTGAAACATTAATAGAGCTCTGAAGTTCTCTAGAGCCTCACACACACAATAATCACCTCTCTTATAAAGCACTTGCCTTTAAAAAAAAAACTCAAATTTTGATGCATACAAAAGTAAACAGCGTTAGTCTAGAAATGTGTAATAACAGTAAAAAAATCCCACTTTAATCTCCTTATTATCAACAGCTGGAATTGCCGGGTACGAACAGCCCCTTTTCCCTGGGAACCACTGCAGTGGGGCTGTGGCAGGTGAGATTTTGGAGCAGAATCCTGTGGGACCTCGGCTCCCCACCGCCTGCGGAGCCTTCCTGTGTGCAGACGCTTTAACGGCACTGTTGGATTCCAGCAGGTCAATAATCCACAAACTAAAAATACACTAAGTTGGGGCCTTGACATAATAGACAGTAATGTTCTCAAAGGAGCCATTAGATACTATTGAGTAAATGATACTAATTTGTGGGGGGGAAAAAAAAAAAGAAAGTATATAATTGGGTATTTACAAGATTGGGAGCTCTTATACCCTATTCTGGTGGCTCCTTCCCATGTTTTCCCAGCTTTATCCCACCAGAACTATCCACCACCTCCTGCCACAGCCATGCCACATACAAATAGCTACAGATGTCAGCTGTGCAGGGCAGGTTTTATCCAACCAAGCCTAAGGTTCGCTGGTTGTTAACAGACAAACAAGTTAACAAGGTGGGTTTTTAAGTGATGAAGAAGCAGAAGGCCTGGACAAACAACTTCATCACCTGCTCTAACTATCACGAAACACCTTCCTGTGACAGCACTGGGTTTTCAAATGACCATTTTGGTTTTTTCTATGACCCTTGCAGTATGATTTCTGTGGATAACAACAACATCCTTCTAACTCTTCAGTCTTCAGGTTCCTTTGCCATTTAACAAATACAGTCATCATGGCAACTTCACACTGTCGACCAGGAGTGGGTGAGCTTGCTAATATACTGAGGGACTTTGGAACTTTTCCAAGGAGAGTATTTTCAATAACATTTTTCACTTAAGTTACAATTGCTTGCAAGCAAGGACAGAAGGGAAACATTACCAGAGAATGGTAAAATACAAATAAAGTGCATCCCATTTAAAAAAATGGAAAAAAAAAAAAGAAAAGTTTTAAGAATCTTCAGAAAATATGCCTGAAAAAGCAAAACAATAAAACATTAGATCCATTCTGGGTCAGGACCTCTTTGTCTGTGAAGAGGCAGTGTGAATTATTAAAGCCTCGGGTCTGCAGCAGCCCTGTTAATGCGACACTGAGAAAGAGACTTCTCTATCCTCACTATAGGAAAAGACACAAGATAAAAGCAGTTTATTTCCATTATAATTTCCATTTTCCAGGTAATATAGAATAATCCCTGATTGTCTGTGTTCAGACAATCTGTCTGAACTCCCCTTATAGAGGTAATACTGCTGCCATGGCCCATCTCTTTTGGAGCAGAGCGAGCCCACGTGGACAGCAATGCTGAAGGGTCTGTCTTGTTTTTCTCACCAGCTCGCTCACGTATTTCACCCAGCTGCAGGTGGGGATGTCACCATCAGGCTCAGGGGACAGCCTGCACCCCTAGCAGGCATTTTCCCCCACCCCAACTTCCCTTCAGGGCTGTCTTCATAAAAGGAAACCAAGGAGAAGAATTAAAATTCTGGTCTGCCACCTTGAGCCAGACTATTTTCTTTACTAACGTATCGTCTTAGTAAATTCAGAGGGGGCTCTTGTGGCACGTATCACAGCACATTTACAGCATACTTAAGATGAGACTTTCCTCCAAGACTCCTGAAATACTCCTGCACAACACTCTCTGGTAAGGACAGATGGCTGCATTCAGGGCTGCATTGAAATGAGAGAATTTCCACAAGCATAAAACTGAAATAGTATAATGGGAAATCAGAATCTCAGTGTACACCATATTGTTAGCTTTATTTCTGAATCTTTCTGCTTTTGGGGGAGAGGAGCATTAGATCTTAATTTTGATGCACTGCTAAATGACTTCCTTTTACATTTAATGCATTTTTAGCTTACAAACCACTCAAAGCTGCATTTTTGCCTGCTAAAGGTACTAGTTTCTACAGGAAATCATGGCATAGCCCCACTTCCTTTTCTACTTGTCAACTTCTAAGAAAGAGCATAGAACAACCCTGTTCTTTTTTGCAATCAAA
The DNA here is from genome assembly GCA_033628505.1 of Tringa tobata. Lineage (NCBI taxonomy): Eukaryota > Metazoa > Chordata > Aves > Charadriiformes > Scolopacidae > Tringa > Tringa tobata. The sequence continues at coordinate 24,310,046 of JAHREE010000245.1, forward strand.
TGTATTTTATCTCTGCTGTTCTGGGTTTTACTGTGGTGGGTGGGTGGGTAAAACTTTAAGGGTATCTTTTATCATTTCTGAGAAATGTGATAAGAGGCAGACCAGACGCCTTCAAGGCAGTGCTAATGCAAGGGTGACTAATGAATGAGCATGAAAAACGGACACTTGTCAGCCAGGAATTAGATGTAAACCAGAAACGAACAGAACAATGCAGCATTACTGTCAGGGAAAGATGGATTTCTGCCCTTGGTAGACCTTAAAGACTCTGTGCTGCTTCTAGTAACTCCACTGTCAACTTTCCTTCTATAACAAACAATTCAAAAAATGAGCATGTATTAAGAGCACAAAAAGAGAAACCACATTATTTGCTATCCAACTTTCAGACAGAATCACAGAATAGCAGGGGCTGAGAGGGACCATATTAACTATGGCCATTGAGAGAAGTACATTTGGTGTGTGCTTTCAGAGAGACAAGATTTTAAGAATGTAAAAAGACCTTCAAAAGAAGTACGTATTTCCATATAGAAGACAGCTTGCTTTATATGGGTAAGTACTTACAGGCATCCATATAAAACCAAACAAGTCATAAGCAAAAAATGCAATTAAAAGGGAAAATGGCTTGCTATTATTTTAACCATTAGAGGATCAATAGGTACCAAGCTCTCCATTTCGACCCTATGTCCCGCCATCGAGAGTGTTCTCAAGAGGTAAGGTTCAATGCTGTTTTAACTTTAGCTAGTCTAATAAGAAATACCCAAACAGAAAAATAGTTGTGTAAAAAGAGTGGGAAAAGGCCACTGATGTTCTGCAAAACAAAAGAGGATGCACATGCTTGTGAATACACATCTCACTGCATTTATTTCCAAACTTGGATGACTGATGCTGAGTTAGGGAAACATGACTAAGATTACAAAACCCGTTCCTCTTCCGTGATGCAGGTGGAGTTAAGTGACACCCTCTTCTGCAAAAGAAAGGTATTAAAGACTGAACTGCAATTCTAAATGTAAGAAACCATGTGCTATCAGGCACACTTTGCCGTCGCTTTTCTGTTCACAGCTGAGTCTATGACCTTTGTGCGGGGATTGATCATGCTGGTGGGTAAGTAATGGAAAGGTTAGGTAAAAAAAAATCCTTTTTTTCTTTTTTTAATTTTGTCCTTGTGTGGTTCCAGCTCTCTGTTGTTACTTAGATTAAACCAGATTTCCACTGAGACAATCGCAAGAGTGCCACCAGTCTGTAACTCAGAGGATCCCTCTGAAACCTCTATCAATTGCTATTTTAAGTGTGGCACTTCACCCTGTAGAGCACTGATCAAAGCCTCCTGCTCTCCTCCAGTTCACCACTGCTCATGGGATGAGATCACAGTTGGAGAGGGTTGTGCTCTCAGCCGGCCCAAGCATCAACAGCTGGAGCTGAGGACAGAGGAAATAACTCCACACCTCGAAACCCCATCTTTATGCTCCATACACAACTCTGTACCACTCTTTCCTTCTCTGGAGGGGCTGTTTCACATCTGGCCAGCCCTAAAGACAAATGCCATGGCACCACAAAGCTGCCCCAGCCACCCTTTCAGCCTGGAGAGGAACATCAAGGATGGTGGATCTTCCCCCTTTCCAAAGATGCCTGGCACCCCACAGCTTGGCCTGAGCTTGTCCATATCCCTCCAGTAGCCTCAGGAGCAAGGTTTCGGGCTGCCATCCCACACAGCTGAGAAACCACACCAGCTTTCATAGTCAAGCAGCTGATGGGGACCGAGGCAGACTTCTCAGAAGTGCACAATGTGTTCTGGCAGAAAGGCTGCTCCCTCAGTGACCTGAGGTGGTACTCAGAGCCTTACTGCCTGCATCTCTGCAGAAAAAAACCACCTTTATCCCCTTCTCTCTTCAGCTCTAAGCTAGTTCAGCCAGGTGCTGGTAAGGCAAAACACCCTTATGCTTATAATGGAGATCGACCCACTCAACACATTTGATATTGATACAGCTATAAAAAATACAAGCAAGCAAACTTTATCAAGAATTCACTGAGCAGATGGGTTCCCAGGTGTACATCGATTGCACTGTTCTTCTCCTCTTATATTCTTACTTGATAGTTCGATATTTCTTGTTTTTCTTGCTAAGCTTAATCTACAAACTAATTTATAAACTTAATTTTATTCACTGTCCAATTTGGTGATTGAAGATGGAATCTAAAGTTCTTGTTTTTCAAATAAAGCTAAACGTAAAGTTCAAATGACCTCACTTCAACAGATGCCTTTCTAGATGACAGATACACTAAAAGTACTAAAGAAGACAATAGAAACATCAATTGTGCATTGCAATTCATACATAGAATTGAATTTAAAACACACTGAATCACTAAAACAGAAAATAATTTGTATAAATATGGTGGTTTGTTGTTGTTGCTCTTCTGATACACTAATCTGACACACAGCTGTCTGGTCACTACCAAAATCTAGGCAAAATTTTAACTTCCTAACTGCATCTGTGTTTCACAATCAGGCACAAGGTATACTACTGAAAGATGATCATTTCTTAGGCATGGCAGCGTAGGTAGGATATTCTCAATGCTCCTACTGAGTGATCAAATTCATACAAATTCAGTAAAAGGGTTCCCCTTTAAAACAAAAGCAATGCTAACAAGTGAAGTAATGTGATTTGTATTTATTGCTGTTGCAACTGCATCCTTAAGTTTGGGAGCCTGTCAAGCCTGCTAACTTGGGAAGCTGTACAGAAGCACGTCTGTCAGGAGCAAAAGCAGAGCGGTGGTATCAAAAATGTTAAATGCTCCGTGAACTCCTCTGCTGCCCTTTCTGTGATCTGCCATTCTCTCTTCAGTAATCTCAGCTCCAGACCACTTGCCTCACTTATCACTTTATTAACTACAAGCAGCAGATATCGATTAGTAGCAACTTAAGTGGTATACAAGAAAGGAATTAAGGTCCTATCTCTCCTAACTCTCATACACACTTATCAAAGTTCACAAAACACATTTTTGGGTTATTTTTTAATACTGCATATCCCGGACGTACTTTCCTATTAAAACTTTCAAGTGATGTCCTTCCCAGCTCACTCTCCTTATCTCAACATCCACCCCACTGTGTATCTATTGCAATGGGCTCTAATGCTCTGCTGGTGTGAAGAGAGGGAAGAAAGGCACTGCAGCAACGGAACGTGGAGCATGGGCCTCAGTACTAGAAGGTGAGATAACTGAGTGTCAGTAAAGAATCTGTCGTGGTTTTTTTAAAAATATCTCTTTCTTTGTACAGCTGCATACTCCTTGTAAGTGGAGATAAACCATCAGGTGAACCAGTCTACTTTCTGTACTGCATTTGTCTTATCACTATACAGTATCTGACATGCAGATATTAGCTACATTCCTTTGAAAAAATGTCTGAGGGAAAAAAGGCTTTTAGATAAGTATACAGGAAACTAATATCAAATTATACAAAAGATTAACAAGCGCAGTTCTTTACTACACCAGGGACTTTTAATTTTTATTTTTTTTAAATTCTGTTTTTAGGAATAAAGGAAAAGAATATTCACATTCATTACACCAAAAAAGATCAGGTAACAGAACAAACTGCTATTTTCTTACAGGTTTTCAACAAATCCAAAATCAGGAAGCAGATTTAGGGCTTATATTCTTACTATATTTCAAGGACAGCCTGGGTTAATGTCATGAAGTCAGTGAGGCTACAGCAACACCAAACTGCTGCAAATAAAAAGTGAGGCTGCTTTATGCACATGGGCTCAGAGCAATTTGTCTTAGCCACCCCTTTATTATCTGATCTAAAAATTAGGTCAAATTCTGCAGCTATTTTTTAGTCTTTATCAGAAGTATTTTCCAGCGGGTTTAACTCTACTCTTGGTTACACAGGCTCAGGCCTCATTCATCCTTTTAACAGGAATTTTGCCCTGTTAGGTTTTATCTGTTCTGTTACATAAAATTCACATTAAAACTTTATATTGGGCTTGTTTGGTTTTGTTTTTTTTTAACCAAAGATAAAGCTATCCAAACCCCCTCCTCTTCCCTCTACAAAAGCAATATTTTTTTAATTGGGCAGAAAAACCGTATCAAAACATATTAGTGACTCCTACTGCTCCTGATAGGATGTGTCTAGAATAAATAAGAAATGTGTGAATAAATAGGAAATATGTTTTAACACTTTCATAGGCCAGTATCTCTGAAAATTATATCTTTCCAGCTCTGCCAAGATATACATTAGGTGTCCCTACTTTGTTGGCTACTGAGATATCTAGAATGGCAGTGTGAAAATTAATCCCAACAAATCTGCTGGTTTATGAGGATGAAATGCTCAGCTCTGTTCTCTTGGGGAGACCAACGCCTCAGGAAGATGAATTCCATGAAATAGGAAAAAAGCTGAAAATAATGATGTTTCTATCACCTATTCTTTCTCCTCCTTTTCAGACAGCCATCACCTATTGTTTCTCCCCCTTTTGAGAAACAGCCTTGACAGAAGGGAGTGATTTCCCAGCACACTCATTCAGGAGTGCAACGGCGAGACCGTGGTTAAATGCCCTGAACACTTAGAGAAGCCAGGATGCTGGCTTTAGACTCACTCTTTTCCTGTTTATATTGCTAGCATGGGCAGCCTTTGAAAACCAGCAGCATCTTCGCTCTGTATTTATAGATTACTCCCTTCCTGAATAACTGAGGCTCTTGGCCAGAGCGATGTCGCAATTGATTTTCACAGAGAACTTTCATTGACTAGGTTGTTATGTACTTTCTGACACATGCCTGACCCTGCATTAAACAAATACAAGCCACTTTTTGAGGATGCACATTTTTCACACTTTCAAATTACTTTTCAGTTAATTCTATTACACGCTCAGTGAACAGAGACGTTGAATGCTATTTTTTTGGTTTGTTTTAATGGAGTGCAGCTCCAGCCCTTGAGAGGACACAATAATTCCAGAATAAGACCAGTGGGCATAAGGGAGAAAAGTGAGAAAGAGGAGATCAAGAGAAGGAGAAAGAGGAGGAGGAAGGGGAGAGGAAGAGGGAGAGGGAGAAGGAGAGAAGCTTTTCTTAATGTGATAGGTATGGCTAGTTATTTACAGCTGTACCTCTCTAGATGAAATCACCGGGTTCAGGTACTAAAATAAATAATAATATAACTTAAGCAGAGCACTTTACATGCTCCATTTACCCTTCACTTTTCCCAAAGGTGTCAGTGCTCACTTTTTGTATGAGTTAAAACTGAAGACTGCACTGGTGATAAATATGCAACTACAGCTGCAGACAGAGCTGGAGAGATGGACTCTTTCATCCCACTTAAATTTTGGACATCCTTGATTTTCTAGATTAATAAATACTGCATGGACCCTACCTGGCACCCCAGACACATGGCACATTGTGTGCCATCAGAATACTTCCCAGCTGTGTTTAAAGTTTAGATAGGAAACAACTATTATATTGCCTGTACAGATTCTGTAGTCGAGGCTGTGAATATAGGCGAGTATTGTTGTATCTGAGTCCACAATTTGAAATAGAGATCTTATTGATCAAATGGCATGGTAAGATAAGGCATATACCCCACATCATATGTCTGAGTTCCTAAAAAAATAGCCCTGAGTTACCTGAGAAATTTATAGAAGTCTGTGAAATTGGAAATGGACAATTTTGCAGACAACATGCTTTTGCTGCTGTTTGAAAATCTGCAGTTTGAAGGCCTAACACTTCAATCCTTAATCCTGAGGAGTCTAAGTGATTTGCGTATGTCACTGCTGCCCAAGAACCCCAAATTCAAGAAGTTAAAAAAATCTTCACTAAAATATAAGGCCATGTTTCAGTTACAGGCACATAAAACTCCCTGGAATTTAATTAGACTGTTTTCAAAAAACCATGGCTCAAGAAAAATCACTGAAGTGATTGTTCCTCTCTCTCCAGGTTATGGTAAGGAAAAAAAGCAAAATTTATACTATGAGCACCTTTAATAGAAGTTTGGAGACTCAGGAAGAAATGTCAGTTGATATAAAGTAACCTGCATACACGTACAATGATCATGAGGTATACAGAATTTAAGTGTATAGGTACAGCAGTATACAAAAGTTACTTAACCGTCAAGTGAAATAGACTCAGACTTCTAAACTGCTTTAATTTAATGGTCATCTGTCAAGGGCTACCTGGCAGGACATGAAAATCTACTTAATGCATTAACTTAGGAGTCAAAACCTAAAAAACTTGTTCAAACATTGCTAAGCCTCTCTGAAGTGTTGACTGTTAGAAGAAAAAAATTGAAATCGCTCTCCTTTATTTCAGTACAGAAAAAGAAAATCCTCAAAGTCTTGAAAAGTTTCCTGCCATGGGAAAGCACTATGCACATATGTAATGGTGTTTCTAATTTTGCAGGAAGACCATACAATAATTTTAATTCCCCTTAATCCTGGGGAAATTCCTTTCTGAGGCTAATCCTGTGTTCAAAAGTACAGGTCCTCTACTTCCAGTCAGTTACGTGGACCAAAAGCATTCAAAAATGGGTATTTAAATTGTACCTCCTAGATCTGTATCTGGATATTTACACAGAAGGTAGCTCCTCTTCAAGGACTTAACCCCATAATAGTTTCACAAGAACAAAAGGAGAATCAAGCTCTAAATGGAGAGTTTTAAATGACAAAGAGTCCTTCCTCTAATGTGTCTGTGAAAAGCTTTATTTGGTTTGAAGAATTCTCTTCTCTCATTATAAATTGTTAGGCAGAGTGCAGGAAATATAAATATGCTGCAAACCCAGCTTCTAAAGACCTTTTTCTCACAAAATGTGTTTTTGCTGAGGTGAAAACAGAAGAGACACAATTCCAGATAATATATTTTGTTCCCATTATAGAAAACAGGATTTCATAACGTGAAAGAGAAATGGGAGTCCCCAGTGCAACTACTCTATTACAAAGAAAAGTACCTGTTTGAAAATTAATGAACATTCAATATTTGTACAGTCAAATGAAGATCTGTTTTCAGGGAACTGGTTGCCCTGTGGTTTTGGGGCCTAAGCTGGGCATAGTTCAAAATAAATACTGAGGTTAGTAGACATGAATAACAATGATGAAATAGTAGGGTTGAGATAATCACTTTCAATCTTGTATTACCAATCTGATTATACGATACACTAAACATAGACTTTTTTCTTTATTAAGGAAGAGCAGCTTTATTATATGATCATATATATTGAACATATAAACATATATATTTTCAGCTTTGAAGCAAAGAACCTGGGGGTCCTGGTGGACACCAAGCTGACCACGAGTCAGCAATGTGCCCTTGCTGCAAAGAAGGTGAATGTTAATCTGGGCTGCATTAGACAAAGTACTGCCAGCAGGTTGAGGGAGGTGATCCTTCCCCTCTGTTCGGCGCTGGTGAGGCCACAGCTGGAGAGCTGGGTCCAGTTCTGGGCTACAGAACAGTACAACAGGGACATGGACATACTGGAGAGAGTTCAGCAAAGGGCCACAAAGATGACTACCAACTCTCCTATGGGGAAAGGCTGAGAGAGCTGGGACTGTTCAGCACAGAGAAGACCCAGCTCAGGGGGATCTCATCCACGTGTACAAATATCTGAAGGGAAGGTACATAGAGGACGGAGCCAGGCTCTTTTCACTGGTGCTCAGTGACAGGACCAGAGGCAATGGGCACAAACTGAAACACAGGAGGTTTCCTCTGAATATCAGGGAACACTTTTTCACTATGAGAGTGAGCAAGCACTAGCACAGGTTGCCTAGAGAGGTGGTGGGGTCCCCATCCCTGGAGATATTAAAAAGCCATCTGGAATCAGCCCTTTGCAACTGGCTCTAGATGGTCCTGCTTAAGCAGCAAGGTTGGACCAGATGACCTCCAGAGGTCCCTTCCAGCCTCAACTATTCTGTGACTTTATGAAAGAAACAGCTGTCGCCTCATTTCGTAGCTTTCTTTGGTAATATTCCTACTCATTAACTTCAGACACTTTTCTTGACACATGTAACTGCTGTGCTCAAGAAACACGGTTTTTCATGCTTTCCCCCCACACAAAGGAGAAGAATGACGTTTTGCACTTAAGAACAGGATAAACCGAAATTATTACAAATGCTTCTGAAGGCTTTTAGTACGCACCAGTAACTCCAGAAAACACAAAGCCTAACTGCTCAGAAACAAAATCTCTCTCCTGAGCAGCAGCGACGTCACTTTTCCTCACCCAAACACCACCGACTCAACATGCAGGGTAAAGACACTCACATGCAATGCGGACGTAGGCCTTCCGGCTCTTGGTGGTGCCTGCAGAGCTCCAGGCAACACACTGGCACCAGTAATCTTCGGGCCCAAAGAGCTCCTCCACTTGCTGGCGGGAAATCTCAATGCTTACCTCTCGGACAATCAGACCTGTCAGGGTACAAGTAACACTGGTCAATGTTATGCTTACAGATAGGAAGGAAGGAAGGAAGGAAGGAAGGAAGGAAGGAAGGAAGGAAGGAAGGAAGGAAGGAAGGAAGGAAGGGAGTGTAGGAACAGAAGTCTGCTAACAAAGTTGTTGTGAGATGCTACAGCTCTCTACCAATATCTACTCAGCAACATGGACCATCACAGGGATGTGGAAGAAAAACCCAATGCTTTATCTGTGTAACAAGAGAAGTGGGTGAATGAAAAATTAATCAGTGTGATTTTGACCAGTATTTGCTCACATTTCCCACACAGTGCTCTCTGCTGGGAAGCTGTTTTGCTTCTCCTAAGTGCAAGGAAATACTGTGGTGTCTCAGATACCACTGCAAGGATTGTTGGTAATGTGATGATCCTCTAACAACAGACACTGTTTCATACTGACACAACCCCTTCCTCTGCCTCAAAATGCACTGCCTGGTCAAAACACTCTTAATTCGAGCCAAGGTAGTGGGTGGGAGTGGGAGAGAGTGCTTATACCTCTTGTCAGCATACTTGGTCTTTCTTGCTAGTGCCAAAGTATCAATAAAGCTCTAATGTGTGCCTGTCTGTAGAAAACACCACTGTCATTTCAAAAATGCACTCTTGCAAACAGCCTCGAATATATAAATTCCAGTACAAATACTTTGCGTAGTGGGACTGATTTTCTTCTTCCTTCCAGAATTGCCAGAAAACTCAACTGAAAGATCCTTGGATCCCAGCGTGCACAGTTTGTCCCCGTCACCAAACACCAAAGGGCAGGTCCTTCTGCTGAGCACAGACTTGAGTCGTGGAGGCCAGCTACCCTCAGCCTCCTGCCACACCGCTTACAAGGCGATATTCATAACCTGAATGTTCCCAATTGTGCAGCGCAACGCCTTCCTCAAGTGCTGGAAACCAGGCCAGCCCTTTGATTCGCCTCCAGCCTCACAGAGGCTCCATTCAGGGAGCCAACGATTAATTACTGTTTGCACACACTTGTGCACTGTCACTGAGGCTGCATGCTGTTTGCATCCAAAACTTGGTTAACAACAGCAGAAAGGAATTCATGCATGTAATACCACAGACTTCTCTGGTGGGAATGCCTTCTAATGAGATGCATTGTCCTCCTAGAGACTACCACAGCCTAGCTCTCTTTTTATTTCATTATCCTTGACATCTTTAGCTATTGAATAATCAACTACTTTGGGGGAAACACTTAATAGCTTTCCTCCTTGAAACGAAATACTCAAAATATGGCAACTGCACTCCAAAGAATGGAAATCAAAGCGGTGCATGAGCATTTGATACGCAGTGAACAACGCTGTGTTATAAACTTGTTCTGCTTTGATGAGCTAATTTGGCTCCAAAAGGGGTCTGAGGGATAGCTTTTGTCCTGTTGAGAAGAGCATGAAGAGGGTGGGGAGGGAGCATGTACATTACATGCATAAAAATGGTTATATTTTCCCAGTGCAACTGCTGCTAGCCTAAAGATTACTTCAGTTCATTCCCAGTTTTTATAGCACTAGCCCAGGGAGCCTTTGAAGGTTACAATATTATGTTTTTATAATAAGGCTGATTATGACAGCGCCTGATGGAGCAGTGAACTTTGTTACCCGAGGGCTAAAGCAAGCAGGCTCGTAACGACAGTACTGGTTAATAATGATTATGAAATAGTCTTAACATTCAGGACACAAATGCCATCCTCTGATAGTCTGTTGAAGATATAAAACCATATGATAAATAGCTCTCACTGAAAGCACCAGCAGAACTTTTTATCTCTGACCTTCTGAGATGCTTTCAAATTCAAAATAACAAGCTACTCCAGGTAGCTTGGGACAGCTGTGAAGTGCTGATAGGTTCCAGGTCGCTCAGGTAATTTGGCCTTTGCTTTTTAAATAATATCAACAGTTGTGCCATAACCAAAGAGATGCACACCTTCTTTACATACCAGACAGATGTCGCCTCATTCTGCATACAAGCAAAAAATTTGTCTCTAAGGTAAACTATTTTTCCTGTAGTTTAAAATGTATCAAACCAGTTGGTGATGCCACGAGAGCATCTGGGACGTAAGGATCCATGGCCAGAACTTGAAGCTGATTCAACCACTCCTTCACACCATCGCCAATTGACACCTCATCGCACAAACAGCCACATCAATTTAGTAGGAACATCTCACCAGCTGAAATGCACCCAGCCTCAGGCTCTGGGGCAAGCACGAAGCGATGCGTTTCCCTTGTTGTAGCAACTCGAAATCCTGTTCCTTCTGCTAACACGCTGCAACGTTACCCCGAATAGAAAACCCCTTTCTGGGCTAGATTACAGAAGATGCAATTTGCTGAGATACCTCAGCTAGCAACTGCCTTGTTACCAGCTGACGTACTGCTCTACATCAGACTGCACAGAGGAGCTGCTACTCTCTGCCTGCTCTCATTCAGGACTGTATCACTTGTCCACCTCACGTGGGCACCAAGTGCAGGACAACCCCGGTACGATGACTTCAAACAGAGATCTTCATCTTGTCCCTGCTGAAGGTGCTTACAGTCTGCACATCACAGTAGCTGGAGTCATAAAAAACGAAACAAACAAACAAAAAAGCAGAAAAGAAAAAAAATATCCAAACAACCCATCTCTCAATATTTCCAGATAATGTGACATGCTGCACCTGTAGATCAAGCAATTGTTTATCCAACTGTTTGCTTAAAGGCGAGCACACAACCTCTGAGTGCAAAATTAGAAGTCACTTTATAAAATAAGTCCCTATATTTTGCCTAAACATATTTAGGATGAGACAGAAAGAGATTAGCAGTAATTTATCCCGCATATAACCGACCTGGTATTGGCCAATTCTACTTTGCTACAGGGCTAAGTAGCAAAATGTCACCCTCTCACAGAGAGCATCTCCTCTACCTTACCTTCTTTATTAGAAATACATTGATTTTTCAGTCTAGTTCCTCATATGGCTAAGCTATACAGCAGGTGAAGATAGGCAGCTAAATGTTTTCTTGCAACACCTGAGTAAGATGCACATTTCCAGAATTAATATAATTACACAGATGGCGGTACAATCCACAAAAAGTCAGGATCTCCCTATTTTAAAGCAATGCAATAACAAACACAGCTGAAGGGAGGTAACAGAAATGTGGGCAGCTAGAACGCTTGACAGAGCCCGTCTAATGTGTATAAATCCATAAAGAGCATCTATATAGTATTCCTAACTCATACTCTCCCTGTGATGAAGAGCTAGAATATGACAGAGAAAAGCATTTCCTTGCACTGTCCAAACTTGATTTGCATTCAACAAAGTGAGAACTCTTTCTGTAGCCTCTTGCAGTCCATCTGGTTCTTGGCTATGAAGACAGATATGTGAAGAAATTGGGTCTAATTATCCCCGCCCTATTTCTGGCAACAAGAAGATTGTGAAGAGAGGAGCTTTAAAATGAAAATGCAGAAAATCAAAGTAATTTAAAGCAATTCTCCAAAATAAATGGTAATTGTATCTAAAGATTGTTCACTGGAAAGAACACAGATCCTTAAAAATGCATCTGCAGGCTGCTGGGCTCTTTCTGCACAAGCTTTTCTTTCCTGATCTCGGTGAATAGCTTCAGCTTTCCCCAGAGAGAAGCAATGTAAGAAGTTTTACAACTTGAGTACAAGGAAGTAAAAAAACCTCAGGAAAAAAAAGAATGAAAAATATTTGCTGTCCTCTCTGGGTCCTGAGTTTACAGATCTGGATCTGCTGAGTTATAGAAGGCGTCACAAATGTTGCTCGAGGCTGGGGCTATTTATACACACAGATCAGTCAGATTTAAAGCACTTACCTAAACCTAGCACCAGAAATAGACATTATATTGGTGAAATTTCCCTAAAGAGAGGACCCAAACCCTGTAGCTTCTAGGAGACTAAATAAACCCATCTAAGATATCCTTTTACCTCTTATAGTTTTCTGTCCACTTGAGGAAGGAGGATGGCTTACAAGAAGGCTCAGGGAGTTTGGCATAATCAGTCTTCGATTGTGTCCCAGTCCCACAAATTAAATAGGTCCTTCATGAATGACAATTTTACATATTTAGTAGTGCAGCATATACAATTATCCGTTTCATTAAAACAAATGTATCTCTGGCAGTAATACAACTTGGGCTCTGAAAAGGGAGTAGGAAGGAAGCAGAACTTTACTTATTGCACATTAATGAGGGATTAACGGGTGGAGAGGGGAAGAGTGTGGAGGGAGCCTCGCTCAGTCTGCCTACTGCTAGTGTGTGCAGCTGAACGGGCTCAGGGGAGAGGCACGAGATGAAGGTATATATCAAAATAAAATTACTACCCCTCCTAGACCAAAAGGAAGTGTGAAGAGGAAATTGAGCCTTATATACATGGTCTTTTATTATAAACTGTATCCTAGAAACACAATCAAGCAAAGACACAGGCACATTTCATTCACACCGTCCCCAAGCACTTCACTTAGCTGGCTATACAAACTGTGAGGTAGATTATCTGGTCTTCAGAGGCAGAAATGCTATCTTTTTTTATGTATGCAATATGCAAATGTAATATAATTGTATGATATTACAGTAGATTATTAGTAACTGCAACTCATGTGTTCCATATAGCGCCCGACAAAGTAATTGGCAAATTTCCCAATGATTTTAATAGGAGCAGATTTCCCAATCAGACTAATTTCTTTCTAGAGGGAAACAAAAATGTCTTACAAGGTTCTGCAAGTGAATATGACTGCTCAAGACAAGAAATGATTACTACAAACGTCCGAAACCAGAAGATTATTATCAATTAATCAAATGTAATCATCCAGCCTGGAGTGAAGCCCGGTCACAGAGTTAGTATCTACACCTCACTGGGCATCGTTCTGCCAAAAAAAATTGTGGATGTATTTTGGCTGCCATAAATGTTCAGCATTTGATATTAATACATCACATGTGTGAAAATATTCCTCAGGACTTTGATAGAGCAATTTCTGTGGAAGCATTACATTGGCATATGTTTGAACCCTCTGGCACAACACTAAACAGGAGCTATTTAGTTGCAAGACTAAACTGTGCTTATAAACTCTAAGAAACTGCAGGGATAATTTGTTTATTTTCTCTGTAAGTAGAAGTTCAAACAATTTCTGTGCTTTTGTGCTTTCATTTGCCCAAAAGGTATTTCATTAATTAGTAATCACATACGCCACAGAACACATTTCTCAAGGAGACAGAACTTTATGACCTACTGGTCTGGAAAAAGACATTACTGTAACACATGCATATAGATTGCAGGTGTATCACAGCCACTGTAAATAAGTATGGAAATGTAGCCCATTTTCATGCAGGTAACTTGGAACCCTTTACGAGTTCAATTTCCTCAAATCAGGACTCAGCACCCTCCCAAAACTGATGTTCAGTGCTCTTGGCTCCCTGCGTGCTTAGACAGGTATGGGTTCCCTCAACTGCACGCACCCCCAAATCTCCCTTTCTGCTGCACACTGGGGACACAGAGGACATGGACAGTGTTTGATGACATCAAGGAGGCTTTAGGGAGTCTGCAGTAAAACAGCTGTGGGGTAAGGGGACTCCTCTGCACATCCATGCAACACATGCTGCTACAGAATGAAATCATACAGCACGTAACTTAAAGTCCCCAGTCAGATCCTCAACCTGTACATAGAGAAAAATGCACTGACTTGCTCAGTCTTAAAATAAAGCAGTGCCAGTCTGAAGCAGTCCATGCTTTCTGACTCACGGTTCCTTTCTCTAGCTATTAGGAGTAGTAGAGGAGAGTGGAGGAATACTTTATGAATGTTCCTCAGTCAGGACAGATTTGGCTGACTTAAGCATATATACTTTTTAATGCAAGATGAGGGTAGAAGGAAAATCCTGATAGCAAAAAAGAAAGTTTTCAGTAATTTCAGGGGTGGCTGGATTACCATCACAGTATTTGGCAAAAAGGATGAAAGCATTTTCAGCTCTCATAGTCCCCATCTGTCTTACATTTCATACAAAGCTTCATCCAAAAATCCTTAAAAAAGCACCATATTTTTTGCTTCATGAAAGTGGCCTAGACCGTACACCAAAATGGTACGACTGTAAACAGACTTAATAAAAAGTAAACAGATTGCTTCCTTATTACGCAGTCCTTCAACATTAGATTGTTCTCTGATGGTAAAACCTAAATAACCAAAGTGAAGAATGATGATATTTTTACTTACTGATAGTCCAGAATGACCCATCCAATTTCACAGAATCATAGAATGGTTCCGGATGGAAGGGACCTTAAAGATCATCAAGTTCCAACCACCCTGTCATGGGCAGGGACACCTCCCACCGGACCAGGTTGCTCAAAGCCCCATCCAGCCTGGCCTTGAACACCTCCAGGATGGGGCATCCACAACTTCTCTGGGCAACCTGTTCCAGTGCCTCACCACCCTCACAGTAAAGAATTTCTTCCTGATATCTAATCTAAATCTCTCTTTCAGTTTGAAGCCATTACTCCCTGACTTATCACCACATGCCCTTGTAAAAAGTCCCTTTCCAGCTTTCCTGTAGGCCCTTTAGGTACTGGAAGACCACTATAAGGTCTCCCCACAGCCTTCTCTTCTCCAGTCCGAACCACCCCAATTCTCTCAGCCTGTCTTCATAGGAGAGGTGCTCCAGCTCTCTGATCATCTTCGTGGCCCTCCTCTGGACTTGCATTAGGGACTGTGTCTTTCTTGCATTGGCGGCCCCAGTGCTGGACACAGTACTCCAGGTGGGGTCTCACCAGAGCAGAGTAGAGGGGCAGAATCACCTCCCTTGACCTGCTGGCCATGCTTCTTTTGATGCAGCCCAGCATACAGTTGGCTTTCTAGCTTGCAAGAGTACACTGCTGGGTCATGTTGAACTTCACATCTGCTAACACCCCAAGTCCTTCTCGGCAGGGCTGCTCTCAATCCATTCTCCACCCAGCCTTAGGGATTGGTCAGTTCCCTGAGGTCCTGTGGGTGCACCTCATCAGGTCCCATAGACTTGTGCACCATCAGGTTCCTTAGATGGTCTTGAACCTGTTCTTTTCCTACAGTGGGAGATTCTTTATTCTCCCAGTTCCTGTCTTTGCCTTCTGCAATGGGGGTGGTGCAGCTAGAGCACCTGCTAGTGAAGACTTTGGAAAAAAAAATATTGAGTACCTCAGCCTTGTCCATATTCCAGGTGACCAGGTCTCCCGTTTCCTTCTGGAGAGGGCCCGCATTTTCTCTAGCCTTCCTTTTATCACTGACATACCTGTAGAAGCTTTTCTTTTTGCCCTTGACATCCCTGGCCAGATTTAATTCTATCGGGGCTTTAGCTTTCCTAAGCTGTTCCCTGTCTGCTCAGACAATTTCTCTGTATTCCTCCCAGGCTACTTGTCCTGGATTCCACCCTCTGTAGGCTTCCTTTTTGTGTCCGAGTTTCTCGAGGAGCATCTTGTTCATCCACGCAGGCCATGCAAGTGTTTTTGCCTGGCTTCCTCTTTGTTGGGATGCATTGCTTCTGAGTTTGGAGAAGGTGATCCTTGAATATTAACCAGCTTCCTTGGGATCCTCTTCCCTCCACGGCTTTATCCCACAGTACTCTACCAAGCAGATCCCTCAAGAGGCCAAAGTCTGCTCTCCTGAAGTGAGCTTGCTGTGCACCCTCCTTGCTGCCCTAAAGATCTTGAACTCCACTATTTCATGTTCACTGCAGCTAAGGCTGCCCTTGAGCTTCACATTCTCCAGCAGCCCCTCCTTGCTGGTGAGAACAAGGTCCAGCATGGCACTTCTCCTTCTTGGCTTCTCTATCACTTGAAGAAGGAAGTTACCATCAATGCATTCCAGGAACCTCCTGAATTGCTTGTGCCCTGCTGTGTTGTCCCTCCAACAGATATCAGGGTGGCTGAAGTCCCTTATGAGGACCAAGGCTTGTGAACATGAGGCTGCTCCTATCTGTCTATAGAGGACCTATAGATTTAATAACTCATCACATGTGCTATAAACAACCCATCTCTACAGCAGAAGGCTGATTACTTTACTTGGTGAAATAACCTTTTTACAAAGGTAAAAATGAAAGCAGTGCTGTGTCAGAATTGAAATTTATTTAGCCTCTTGCAGAGATGGATTCCTCACCGTCAGAGAGTTATTCTGCTCAAATATATCAGAGTACTTAAGCTATGGAATTTGGTGTTTAAAAAATGAATAAATAGGCTATGCACAAGAAGAACGGCTTCAAATATTAAAGTTCTTGCTGAGAAAAATGTACTCTGTGCGTCCTAATGGGATAGAGATGATTGCATAACGGCACACTTTGTCTATAGCTTATTTTCTATATAGAGTATCTGTAATCTTAACAAAAGATAGATAGACAGATAGATATCTAGAGATAGTTTAAAAGAGCAACAGCTTTAACACCCCGTAATCCTTCACGCTGTGATTGCATGCACCTGCTTTTGCCTTAGTACTACTTTTCCAGGCTGGCTGGTGATACAAAATGACTACATGAGGATCACAAACAATTTTCCACAAATATTAGCTTAAATATTTAAATTAAATGCTTCCGGCTATTTTTGCTCTTTTCATAACTTTCTCTTTAGGAAAGAGATACATTTTTAACTCAAATTAGTATAGATGAAGGCAATAGCATATTAAAGTCAAGTTTGTATCAAAACCGATGTCAAGTTTGCACTGGTTTGTATCAGTTTGCTATGATACCTAATTACCAGTTAATGGTAGCGAGTAAAGCTAAAATCCCAGCCCCCCCTACTATTTTTTAACTGATTTACTTACACAAAAATTACAAAGGGCTGTCTTCAGAGAGATTTTACTTTGAACTGGAATTAAAAAGCACGTATTCTGTTTGGGTTTTATTTTCTTTTACTGAAAACAAGGCTTTTTTGTTCTTTTCCCATATATATCTGAAGGACCAAGTTGTGTAAGATGAAAGGAAGATTTCAAAACCAAGCTCTTGAATGCTTGAATGCTGGTGGAAAGCAAACCACGTGCCCTGGTCCCTGCCAGCGTGGTGGAGGTGGGCAGTCCAGCCCTGTAGGCTTGTCCCCTTGGGGAAGGTAAAATAGCCCCTCTTCTATCTCCTCCCCCAGCCAACCTCCGCAGCTGATTGCTTTATATAAGCCTTGAAGCGTTGCCGTTTAATACTTTAGAACAGCACTGGATTGCTTGTTCTCAGCCTATAAACAGTTCGGAGACAAAGGAAAAACACTCCCTCCCCTCCTTTTTTTTTTTTAATGGAGGCTATTTTCTGGTTGATGGCATTTTTTGCTAATATACACAAATTGCTCCAAAATGCATTGTTCTCTTCCACATGTAACAACGTGTGCCTATTGTTGCTGCTTTCTTTTTTTCCTTTTTTCCTGGTACAAAAGTAATAATCATGCTCCGGTGTAGCAGGACTCCAAAGAAAACCAAAGCTCCAAAGCATTTATTTATGTTCAACCATGGGCATCATCATTTCTGAAATCACAGAGGCTGAGGTCTAGAAGCAAAAAGAAACGTGAGTCGAGGCATCTTGACCCAAGCCATCCCAATGCTAAGCAACCCCACCAAGCAGCAGTACGTGAGAAATTCTCTGCCAGGCTCCTGCTACTTACAGGGACTGGGAAGATGAAAAGTTGTCCACGATAGGAAAGCGTAAGTATGAGCTCTTAGCAGCTCCAGCTTTTGGGTCAAAGCCTAACGTTCCCTTCTTTCGGTTGAGGCACGTGTAGCCGAGAAAAGATGTTGTTGTTCTTTGTGGTTTTTTTTTCAAGGGCCAGAAAAAAATGTGCCAATGGTTCATGTTTTACTTAAAGCTGCAGTTGAGACTTCACAAAGAAAATCTGTGCACTTTTTATTTCTGGTTCAGAGGATTTACATGCTCTTTCTAATGATCTGGGCCTTCAGCAGTGGGTAATGCTTCCCAGTCCCCAGCTTAGAGCTCATGCAAAATTGAAGCACTTTTGAGGCAGTTTAGAGCCTACAGATGAATCTCAATGTGCAGGCAAAAGGAATAATCGTTGTTTAGCACTTCACTAGAAGAAGCTGAGGAAATTATGAAAAAAGAATAAAAAAAATAAATCTATTGAACTTCAAACATCTGGGAAGCCAACTGAGTGCATCTGAATTTTGAACATGTTTACATTCCCTTTGCATAGTGGAGGTGGGGGGCAGGGAAATGAACAATAAATGGGTTTGTGTGCAAATTTTTATATAAAAATATACATGAAGTTGTTTATGTTATCGATTGACACATACATGTGTGCATATATATATATAAAATATGTATCTGCACAGGGACTTATGCACCACACCCACTCTGCGTGGTTTTGAGAAGCAGAGACAATGTGAAAATGCCTCATTTCTGTAAACTTGATGCGATGACACAGTTGAGTGGCTGGTGCAGCTATTGTGGGAACAAGGACAGTCGCAACGTGACACAAGGGGTCACTCGGGAGCCTTCCTCAGCAGTTGTTTTCCTGGTTTTTAGTCCACAATGTTTAGGAACAGCAGGTTGGGGGAGAAGTGTAAAAGCCCCACCGTTTTTTGCCGTTGTTGTTCTGCATGCTAGGGGTGGCATTTCACAGTCGACTTAGGTATCTCGAAAAACAAATAAAGAAAAAAAGAAAAAGGCAAGCAGCTGCTTTCAAAGCGGCTTTGTCCAACGTGCTGTCAAGTAAAGTGACTTTCTCCAGACAGAGATGAAGCTCTGGGAATTTACTGTCTGCTCCCTCATCCAGCATGTTTTCAGGGCTTTGCCAGGGCAGCAGTCAAAACACCAGCTCCTGAACGCCAGGAGATTTTTCTTAGTTTGTAGGGAATAAAAGAAGCATCGCAGGAAGGCGTGCGAAAAGGCAGCCTGGTGGTCACACAAGTCATTTGGTGTGTACGTGTTCCTGGATACAGCGCAACTCATGATCCCCATCACCTACAGCAAGGCACCAGGGATGTGACAAGTTGCTCTGTGGATACGTGCAACTTTGCCATGGAAGAAGACCTCTTTAATTATGTAAGGTTGGACTCGATCTCAAAGGTCCCTTCCAACCATGAAGATTCTGTGAAATTCCAAGTAAATGTTGTCAATAATATCCTTGTAATTCTAGCTGCTGCTGCTTTTTTTTTTTTCCCCTGGGAACCCACCCTGCCTGAATTCCAATACTTGTTTCTAGGTATTGTTATTCTTCAGGCCCAGCAATCTTTACTCCTGTTCAGAGGAGGGCATGGCAACCGACCCAGATGCAGTGTCAGCACTCATTACAGAAGCATCATTATACAAGTCACTGGGAAGCCAAAAGCAGCAATCAACCGACCGAGATCCTCTCCAAAATCAAAACCTGGGAGCAAATAATAGAAGAGGCCGTGTGTGCCTAAAGATCAGTATTCAGGGGAAAGAAGAGACACAGAAGAGTCTGACAAAAGACTCCCTTTCTGCTCTCACAATCAAAATATGAAGAGGGATGAGAAGTTATGAGGAATTGTGAAAGGCATCCCATCAAAACCTGATAAGAAAGAGCTGTACATAACCTTGCCAGTGAATGGCAGTCCTGCTGGTACCTACCACATCACGCTGCTCATTTAAGTACGATCCAGGAATGCACGGGAATGACAAAATGAATACAGGCAGTGAAGCTGCAAAGGCAGCACAAAAATTAGATCCTACAGGGGTCAGAGCAGCATGTGACAGGCACCTCTCTTTCCCTTACATGCTAGCAATGATTTGGTATCCTACCCGCACAAAGCCTCACTAAATCTGATCTATGTCCAATGGTTGTTCCATATAAATGGCTTCCTTTTTTTTTTTTTTTTTTTTCCAAAAAAAGAAGGATTTCTCCAGTCTAGTTTTAAGCAATACGAATTCTTCTGCCTCTCTTCAGAGAATGATTTCACTGTCTAATGAGCCAATAGAGCAAAAACTAGAAGATACTACTCAGGTAACTGAGACACAAGCTTACACAGACTTCCAGGGACTCCAGACAAAGTCTCGCAGAGTCACCAACATCTTCATGTCTCTAAACATGGTTACACTATATTTCCAGGGACTGCATCAGACTATAACTTGTTCACAACAAAGAAAAAGTACGGTATAATTTGGACCTTCCATTTCCCTGAATATTTTCAGGGATTTTCACAAAGAAATTGAGTAGGACTAACAGGTCTGTATTCTCATATTTAATTAACTAAAACCCCATCATTTATAGGATGCAAATGTTCCTGCCCTTGCACTGCTAGGGTGCTACTCACTGCAGTACTTTTGTTTGACAGCACACAAGACCTTGGCTCTGCTCCTCTTTTCCACCATTCCTAAATTCAAAAAAGCAGTTGCTTTCCATTTAGGCCACAGGAGCAACACAGGGACTAAACTTTGGGAATTGCTTCCCAACCAAGTTGACATTTATTGGCCTTTGAGGCACCAGACCGCCCTTGCTGTGGTGGCTCCAGATCCCACACAAAGGGCGTTCAGCTCCAAGGGAGCCAGGGGACATGGATGTGAAAAAGGAAGCATTGCTGTGAGAAGCCGTGGCTAGTCTGAAGGTGTGATGGGTAGACTGATGTCTGAAGATCTCTTTTGGGGAATTAATGGGATTATGAGTGTGTAACAAAGGGTTTAATGAATGAAAAACTTGGAGGGAGATAAGGTGTAGGCTGGAAATATTCAGAGGGGTATCCTCAAATGTTTCAGATGAAGGCACTAAGCATCCATATACACCTCCTTATTATTTTAATAACTTCATTTCCCGTCTCAGATTTGTTTTTCTAGAAGCCCACAGGAAACCTTCAGGACAATTAGACGAACAGCTGCAGATAGGAAGTTAATGCTCCAATAAGAAATGAATAAATATTCTGAAGCTTTTATCTTTTGGTCCCAAAGCACTTTGCAGAGGTAAATAACAGAGACGTTGAGTAGTTTGCACAGAGATACATGGTGAACCCACAGAAAATCTGGAATAGGCAAATGACCCTTCCCACGGACACATCATTACTCACAGGAAGAGCGTGAGCAGGATTAACTTGCAGGAAGAGTGGCTCCCTCTGGGCTCCCCGTTACCATCCCTGAATACCCTGAAGGACAGAGAAAATGCCGAGGCTGGAAGAGCCCAGCTCAGTCAGCTTAGCAGCAAGAGGGCAGAGGGTTCACGAAGTCCACAGCTGCTATCTGTGAAGGTGGGCATGCCACAAACCCCTCCCGGACCCATCGGACAGGGACCTAACACCCCTGCAAAGGCAGAGAGCTGCTGGAAAGGACAGCATTAGCAGAAGAACAAGCAGATGTCAACGCCTGTGAACACATCAAGAAAGCGTCTAGGTCTAAGAGTCAGAAGCAGTCTTCCACAAAGACTTATAGGAACAAAAACCCCACATATAACAGTTTGATTAAATAAGAAATTAATGATACGTTAATACATGTATTATAAGTGAATACTATACGAATTAGAGTCTAAACTCAACCCCCCCCACAGTCTTTTGCAGGCTTCTATACAAAAATATAATCTTCCTGGGTTTGGAGGATGGGTTTGTATTGCCTACAAGCAGATTGCCCTCTTGAAGCAAATATGTGGCCCAATGTTGTTATTCTGCATACAAAAAGACCTTCTTTAGGTCAGGACTGATCTCAATGATTTCTCCACTAACTTCAACAAAAATAGCCACCATTTTGAATTTATATCCTAGAAAATGGTGATTCTCTGCCTCTCTGTGAGTGTGTTTCTTCTGAAGCTTCCAAAACGGTTGTTTTTCTATCAAAATACACTCATTACTTAAGATAAAAGTGGAAACTTCACCTGCTTGCAAAAAACATCTGCAGCAGCTTTGTTGCTGGCTATTCCCTTGATCTGGGTGTGCTGGGGACCATGCTCCCAGCAGCTGGTTTTGAAGATGCAAACTGCCAGAGGAGAGAACTTCTCTTGCAGCAGTGATGGGCACAGGGCTCTTCTTCCCCAGAAGAGCTGCCTGCGAGGCCACAGGGAGTGATAGACAGGGAGAAGACAGCCCAACTGACATCAAAAATGGCTGCAACTCAAATGTCAAACAGGAAAAAAGCATGGGTTTGTTCATATACTTTTAGGTAAGTAAACAGCCTGTATTTCCCCAGAGAATTCCAGTTCTTTGGAGACAGAGAGTTGTCTGCGCTTTTCTGCACCAGCTGCAGCCTTTCAGACCATCCATATAAACATGTTTCACTTGCAGCATCCTTCCAAAGAGGGGACAGACTTTGAATTACTAAAGAAAATGGACTGTAGTATCAATTCTAACCCACATATCAGAACTATTAATAGAAGCATTTGGGAAGAGATACACAGACACATTTTTAAATTTCCTTGAAATGAGTTGGATTACGGCAGAGTGTGGAAGGAGCAGAGCTAAAAATTGGTAATATGTTGCTGAGAAATAATTATTTTGAGTTGGGGTGCTTGATGTTTGTAGTGGATTTGATCCAATGATAAACGGAAAATAAAATGACTTGTGACAACAGTGGAATGAAAACAATCCTTATTTATGATATGTGGCTACCCTTACTAATATAACCCCAAGGTATTCTACCCCAGAGAGTCAAACCATTGCAGGCTAAGTATAACTGCAGCATTTAGCATCACTTGTCATCTCCTTAGTGAAGTTAATAGGGAAACTGGGCACATTTGTTCAGAAAAATAGCTTTCTTCCTTATCTTTTGGACTCTTGAAAAATAATACAGAGGATTAGGAGGCTACAGCAGGTCAAAAAGCAGCAAAAAGAAATTAAGGAAGGAACGTGTGCAGAGAGGAAAAAGAGCAGTAAGGAAAGGCAGATCTGTGGGTCACAGAAAATAAGTAAAGCATCACCCCTCCACACTCCTGTCCCTGAGCTGTGCTTACATGGAGGTGGGAGGCATCTTAATTTAATATTTTGGCTCCCAAATTAAGTTCTTCAACACTGGTATGCAAATTGTATTTGAAAGCAATGATAGCTTTTCTTATTTATAAAAAATACTACAACAAATGAGCAAACCGCTCAAAATGAGAGGACACATGATGATCTTTGCTGTATAAACAAAAGTCCCACCTTAAATGTCTGAAGAAGTCCATGGGGATTTTGTCATTAGGGCAATGCAGCCTTCCAGAATGTGGTGTCACAAGCACCAAAAAAAATGGCTTTCATGAGACGTACACAAAGAGAGGAAGATAAAGCAAGAGAGCACTGTGTGATGGAAGTGATTTTTCTGCCTCTATAGATAGTGCAAGAAGAGCAGACAGTGACTGTGGAGGTTTCCCCACTGCTGTCTTGGCTGCAGCATCTTGTAAGATCTGTTTTAAAGGCAAAAGGGCAGACGTCAATCTTTGATCTTTCTGTTGAGACAGTGATCTATTAAAGATTTAGCTAGCTGGCTACCTACTCCCTCAATGGGATGCCAAACCTATTGCTTAAGGTAACAAACGCCTATTTGCCAGATCAATGCTGACCCAATGTCAAAAGCTCTGTCTTCTTTCATTGAATCTGCAAGTTATCCAGAAATACTTTATTAATGGGGAAAGATAGTGATGGGAGACAAGTGCAGGAATCACAGTGGCGGCTACGTAAAGAAACAAAGTCGTCTAAGACTTGTGTCTGAAAAAAAAGAGCATATTCATCCACATCAGTGCAGTTCAATAAACCCTCTTAATGAGACAAAAAAAATTATTCTCAGCCAGGTTCTAACTTTATCGTTTTCACTGAATTGTGGGGAGGCAGAGAGTAGAAGGGGCAGCTGAAGGGAAAGTCCTTGGAGCCAGCTATCCGCCTTGCTGAAGGCTGGATGGCACTGGAGATGCTCCTGGAGGACATTAGGTCTTCTGAGAGCCTGCTTCTGAAGGCAGTACATGGGAAAAAGGATTGGCAACTTCATCTGCTCCTTAACAGAGCCTCCTTCAGCATGCCTTTCCTCTGAGATTGCAGAGATGAGCCTGTTCAGTTTGCATTAGCTGGAACCTCAAGCCAGGCTCAAGAGTTCTTACTCTGTCTTGCTGCTATTTGGGATCATGGAGGAGGTCATCAGCAAACTCTTTGAGCCCTCCTCTCCCTATGCATCCCAGCAAAAGAAGATAGAAAGTGTAGGCAAACAATAATGCTGGCTGAATTGCCCAATATGTCTATTTAATTAGCACTTAGAAGAGTCCCAAATGCTGTTTTCTCCTTGCTTGAAGGAGAGCAAAGAAGAACATGTCACTGGGATTGCAGAGGGCAAGAAGGGTTTTATAGATCATTTCACCTTAATAGTCATAAAGAAAATATTACAATGCATATCCAAATAGAAAAGACAAAAATAAGGTCCCTATTGTTCTGACTTTTCTCTGTTGTACATCACTGGGATGTGGGGTTTGATTTAGCAGCACGTAATCCCTCTGGACAAATAAAAGGGGTGCAGGACACTCATTTTCTATACATCCACAACTCTCCCACCACTGCAGAATTGGGGTGTGTGTGTGTCTGAAAATATTTCTCCATAAAAAGCACACATGCAAAATAAAATTGCTTGCCATAGCCACTTTCAGAGGTAATTTGGAAAATTTGCACAAATTGCCCTAACAATTATTGATGCTATTGAGCTTCCTGCCCTGTGACAATGGAATTTTCTTGCCCCAAAAGCATCAGTTCTGCAGGGTTCCTTTTATTTTCATTGCCGTTATCTTTTATGACAGTCAGCCATAAAATCAAATGTGTTCCCTCAAAACAACTTTCATCTTTGTTTTTTTAAAACTAGTTTTCTTATTCTTTACATATATTTTTCCACATTAATGGGAAAATATTCCAGTATAAACATAAAAAAACATGGCCTGCCTTGTATTTCACATACATAGGAAATGAAAGAGTCAAAGATGTGTACTAAAGATTTTCAAAGAACTCATTTGACTTCTTTATGAAAATGCTTAGCTTTTTCCATAAAGAAGAAAAATTACAGTGAGTCTGAGGATTAAAAACCAGAAGGTAATGATCTTCTATGTAAAGCTTCTGGCTTCTCAGACTCGATCTCAGGATTTTTTTTTTTTGCAAGGCTCTCTCTTCAGGCTAATTTAATTAAATAAAGTGGTACTAGAACACCCTGTCACTATTACTGTTCTCATCCTCTCCAACCAGAAGGCAACAACTCCCACAGAGTCCCTGTGAATGTTCTTTACAGCAATGCTTTACCTACTGTTTAAAAATATCCCACAGTGCAAAGTGCACATAACTATAACTTATTTTGTACTTTCTCTCTGTTAGAAAGGAAAAATATATATACATAGGAAAAAGATATAAATATTTATTTCCCCTTCTTAAAAATTAACCTTCTTAATATATTCAACATTTTATCTAGCAGATTTCTTCAATGAGAGCCGGGCTGCGCTCTCATTCCATCCCTTGTGCCGCTGCTATCCCTGTGCTGTTGTGTCTGGTTTTATCAATGACAGAAACAAATTTGCCTTATAAGAAGAGTTAATCATCTCTATACAGATTTCATTCCTGGGCACAGTCTCAAAGTCCATGAACACATAATCTTTTGCAAATCAAAACCTATTTCTCTTTCATGCATCATTTACAATCCCAAGATGATGTACCGCTAGCATCACACCCGTATTTTAGTCCTCTTTCTTCTAAATTACCTGTCCTTTAGAAAAGAAAGCATAGTTGACCTTTACTTTTTTCCTCTCGTGTATTTTATTGTCTGTTTGTCTTGTTTTCCTTTGCTTTGCTTTTCTACCTAAAGAACTGAAAGATAAAGGATGGTTCAAAAATGGCAGCAGAAGACCGCTCAGCACGGTGCTCTTCTTTGTATTTCAGCAAAAGTAACCTTAAGAACAGTAAAGTACCAGGAAAGACAAATGCACCCAGTTGTCAGTTGCTTGGATTACATGACTGGCCCAGCAGAAACACCACGTAACTGAGCTCCCTTTGAGCCCCGGGTTACACATGGAAAGGCTAGACCTAATCTGGTTTGTGGACAATTTCTCCAGGCTCTCTTCCTGCAAGCCTGAAGCCTGCAGCAGCGTAGGCTTAGGCTGCCATCCTTACGCCACGCTCTGAGCAGCTCAGTCACTACTGCCGTGCCCTAGGTTACAACTACTGCACCAGCTAGCCAAAAATAGCAACAGAAACCAAAATAGCCTCAAAAGTGACTTTGCCAGCCTGACCAGTGCAAGCTGCCAAGCTGATGATCTCATACCTCCTTCTTCAGGCTCCAGAACGAACCCTCACAGTCACTGTCTCCTGCAACGTTTTCTCCCGCTTCATCTGCAGTGGATATATTTTCCCAAGCTTCCATTGCTTTGATATTATTTTACCACTACCTTAAATACACTGATTATCTATTTCTGTACTACCTATGAGCCCTAGATTCTCAGTCTACTTACAGGAAGGTGCACAAACACTGCAACTGTGACATGCATTAACCCACCTTTTGGCAACAACCAGGTTGACTGACAAATTTAGGTTCTGATGACAGTTTCATTTTAACAAGCTATTAGTGTGGCTGGGTTTGTGGCTCTTGTGCTAATAATCTGATGTGCACAGCTTTTGACATCCTCCTCCCCGCCAAACTCCAGTAGATAATGCTAATCTCTAATTGGATACAGGTTTCGTTTGCATATAATTGCAGCTATTTGTTATGCAAAACATTTGTCCTCTAGTATATTCAGATGCATGTTTTTTCAAGAGCGGCCTTCTACATTTGTCAAGTGCAATTTCCTTTACAGTATCATGAAGTTCTTAAAAAACGAGATTTTAAGAAAAAAGAATTAATTTCACCTGTAGTGAAAACTACAGTCACCACATCAGCCTTGCCACATTTCTGAATGCTGATACCAATGAAAGCTTAAAAAATTAACACAGTGACAGCTGCCCTCCTGCTTGTCCCTCTTCATTCCAGTGGACTCCCATGGATGAAAAAAACTGAAGATACATTAAGTAACAATAATTTCCTTTCTTAGTTTTTCTGCTGCAGTCAACTTTTTGCAGTCAACAAACAAATAAACAGGACCCAAGTTTAATACAGATTTTTTTCTACAGTCTTTCTTCCTACACCCACCTTCTATTTTTCAAGCTGAGTGCACCACAGTACCGTTAAAAGCTTATGCTTTTGATCTCTGTGCAAATAAATGAGCTGAAACAAATAAAACCCAGTTCACAAGAGACTTCCAAGACATCTGGTGGAGTTATTTTTCTAAGTAATTAGACCAAGTGGCGGTGTAATTCCCAAATGAAAGGTACCTTCTTGCTAGGTATCCAGTTATTTCTAAGAGCCATCAAAACAGCAGTAAGTCCTGCTTCTCTCCTTGCATGTGACTCAGACTCTATTGATTACCAGTCTTCCCAAACGGGAACAATCATATCTTTGATTTATGCTAGTTTATTACTCAAGTTTTTAAACTTTTTTTTTTTTTTTTTGGTACCGTAACAGTCCCTTTTTTTGTACATGAATGTCAGTGGGATTTCTGGTATTGACTGAGGGAGGATGAGGCTCTTGGCTTTTTTTTTTTTCTTTTCCTCGCTTACTTACTGTAGTTCTCTTTCACATGGGCTCTATGGAGCAAGCAGAAAAGTGTAATGGAATAACAACCAGGTGCTTGCTCCAAACTGTGCCCAGGTGTGTTTCTTCCTTCTTTCTTGCTGGAAGCTGAGTAAATGTCCCAAAGAAAACATCATTCTAGGAACAACCCAAATGCTCTTCAGCAGTCTGGGAAGAATACAGTTCTTGGTCTATGACTACAATACAGTGGAACCACTGGGAATTTGTGATGCTGGTGAACAGAGGGTAGACCTGGCTGAGAAAGTAATTCCCTTTTGTTTGTGCATGGTTCTCCTGTTTTTATTTTGCTTCAAACTTGGGCAGGGTGCTCTACAAGCATGCTTTACTAATGGACCGGGATGCACACACCAGCTCTATGCTATGTCAGCTCATGTTCAATGATGTCAAATAGAGAATTCACAGCTGTATCAAAAGTAAAGTACTGCCATCTGAACTAGCTGCTAGATTACAACAGTGGGCTTGATATTCATGCATTTTAATTCTCATCCCCCTGTGACATAATGCAAACTCACCAGAGGTTTCATCTACTCTCTCATCCACCACATGGTCCTTCTGATGAACCCATTCACTGTTGCACTTGAAATAGATCTGGGTGGCTGGGCTCGCTTTGCAGTACAGATTGACAGGCTTGTTCTTCACAATGTAAGCCTCTTCGGGTTCGATAAGGAAGTGGGGCAATGGCTCTGGAGGATCAGATGGAAATGTTTCTGGAAGTTCATGAAAAAAATCATCATCTGTAGAGAAGAGAGAAAAAGGACAAATGAAACAACCAAAATTCAGCTGGCAAAGATGTACAAGCACTTGCTGAAAATTTCAAAAGGAGCGTACTTTTCAAATAAAATGTTATTTTAGGAGCATTCGTAAACCGAGGCTTAAATGTAACGCCATTTTCAGACTAGAAGAAATTGTTCTTTACATCCTGAGCTCTCTTTCCTCTCTGTGATGCGACAGGGATGCGCACATTCACATGCCTGGGAACGGTCCTTTGTTACCATCAACGGCAATACTAGCAATAAAGCATTATGTTAGCGCTTGGGAGACTTGCCTGCAAAACCGTAAAAAGAAATAATAGAAACTTTTGGAGGCTTCAAGGTCAGACTTTTCAATAGTGACTTATCACACTGCTTAATCAAGTGCGTGCACATAGGTAGTACTGGCTGAGGCTGGTCCAAATAGGAAATAGCGCCTTTCATTTCAGATGAGCAATTTGAAATCTGCTCTAAGGGCAAAAGACTAAATACAAGTCCAGTCTACACGGCTTTGTTCATCCTCTGACTCTCTTGCTCAGACTGCTAATGAAGGTGCCAAACTATGCTTTATTTACTTCATTTAGTACACTGGTCTCTGCAGCCCTCGCTATGGAAAGGAACCGGGAGCTAGGACAGGAGGCTGAGCAGCTGTGAGACGGTGACATTTTGGGCCAACACGGATGCATGCTATTGACATAAGGAACATCTGCACCTCTCTGGTGCTGCTGGTACTGAAAAAAGTCAACGCAAGAAGTCCAGAGGAGGAAAAGAATCCAATGCACAAGAGGAAACACTGAAAACGCCTAACACACATACTTTCCTTTCTCTCTCCCTCTCTCCTCACAAATCCCCTTCTAAAACCCCTCTGCCCCTTTCTGCAGATGAATTCCTCCACATCAGAAAGCACCAATTCAACAGAGAATGACCGTCTTCCCATCCACCTCTCCATCTGCTGTCAGTGTGCAAGAACATCCAAGAAGCTCCCAGCAGCAAAGGGGTGGGGGGGCACCAACTACTGACAGATCACCAGCAGCAAGCTGACAGTCCTGAGGGCCTTCTTCAATCTCCCCCTCTCTGCCTCTGAAGCAGTTATCATTATACACAGTGATGGACGTTGCTGATGATCAATAAAACACCACAGAATATCAGACTAGAAATACTGGGGAAGGCTGGCCGCCTTCTCCCTGCCAGTCTTCATCATGAAGATGAAATGTCAGGCGGCTACTTTCCTGTACCAGAGACAGGACTGTGCTGGTTGTGGCCAGAATTACAAGGGCTCTCCTTCCAGCCACTGCTTTTGCAGAAAGGGAAGAAAGAACAGCAACAGATGAAGGGGACAGGAGAAGAAGGTAATACAATACCCATCCACATAGCGACATGGAGGTAGACTGTACATCTTTATCAGTGATGGGAATAGTTTACACAGCAAAAGATGTTGTTAATCTCTTGAACTATTTATGAAGAGAGCATACGTTCACCAATTGCGGGTTTTTTTCCTCTTCATATTAATTTAAAAATACTCCTGCCTTTTCGGGTGTCTCATTTTACAAAGAGCAACACGCCTCACCCGCCAGTGCATCACTCCCTGAGAGCTAACAGAACTGAACTGGTTTAATGATAGCAGAAAGGGCCACTAAATAAAGCCTGGCATTTTTCTAGCAAAGGGGAGATCTGTGACATACTATAACATTTCAATTTCCATCTCCAACTAATCATCCCCAAATACTCAAACTTAATTTCTATCACTGTCCCATCCTTCCTTTTTTCCTGTGGTTTGCTCTTCCCTCTGGACCACACCAGCCTCCTTTTTCTGCAATCCTATTTCCTCTCCCCATTAGGTATTTCTTCCTTGCTCCATTTTGATCTCCAGTGTTTTTTTCCAAAGAGAAAGACAAACTAGAGTAAGTTAACTGGAGTCTGCATTTGGTTTCACGACAAGGAAACATGTTTGAACTGAAGCAAGAGGCTTTTCAGCATTCTTCATCCCCTCCTCTCCTTATCTCCCCCTCTTCCCCACTCCCTCCCTCTCACACATGCTGCTCCATCGACATCCACAACACGGAAACATTAGAGATGAATCATTTCCCTTGAATTGCCACAGGACGTATCTTTTTCTTCTGGTCATTTAATTGCAAATCAGCAAGCAGACAGATGGAAACTAACAAAGCACACATATGTTTTATAATTAAACAAGTATTGCTTCACTAATTTCTGGTGACAGGAAGAACAAATGTATTTATTTTCACCACTAGATTTCTGCACATTATCAAAGACAATACTTACGCTGCCTGGCCAATTAACTGCATCTTATCAAAGATGTAACTAGAAAGTCTAAAAGGAGGGATCAGCAAGCTGCAGAAAAAAGATGGTTTAAAAAATTATTTCTTTAATCAGCCTGGAGAATATGTGTGGGCTTTGGCTTTCCCTCCAGACGGTAATTGCTTCTAATGTCTAAATATTATTTTTATGTCAAAGTGGATTCACAGTCCTGCCCAGTACATGACAACATAGTCTCACATTTTGATTGTGGCGAGAGATGTTTCTCTCTGCCAGCCTGCCATCCCGCAGTCCGGTACAAGCCAGTTTTCCTACTGGCTTCTTCCTGTAATTCCACCTTATTCTTCTTAAGCAATAATAAACCCCTGCTTTATTTTTCTTCACTCTTGCTCATTGCTATTGAGAGGCAACTGAACTGCTCTTAAATGTTAGAGATATAGATGGAAACCATTGACAAACTGTCACGCAAACAGAGAGCGCAGAGGCTGCCTTGTGCCTGGAAACTGGCATTTAAAATCTGCAATTTTAGAATAAATTTAAGATAGTAGCTTAAACAGATTTTTTTTTTTTAGGCTTTTTAAACTGGAGTATGTTCATTCAATCCCTGCCCTTGTACTGTTGCTATTAGTAGCAACATTGGAGTTATTTTTCTTATAGAGAAGATACTTAAGAGGGGCATCCTGAACAAGACCAGGACTGGGTTTTCCTGCGTTTGGCAGAAAAAAAAACCCAGTCACACTGCTAAAGCTAGTCCTAGCCCCATCACCATTCAGGGCCCCTCGCTCCTGCTATTCCCTGGTGGAAGGTAACAGGCAGCTTTATCAGCCTGTGAGAATCACAGTGGGAAGTCACAGAACATAGAATCATCTATGTTGGAAGGGACCTTTAAGATCACTGAGTCCAACCACCAACCTAATACAGACAAAAGCACCACTAAACCATTTCCCTAAGCACCACATCCACCTCCAGGGATGGTGATTCCACCACTCCCTTGGGCAGCCTGTTCCAGTGCTTGATAACCCTTTCAGTGAAGAAATTTTTCCTAATATCCAATCTAAACCTCTCCTGGTCCAACTTGAGGCCATTTCCTCTTGTCCTATCCCTTGTTACTTGGGAGAAGCAACTGACCCCCACCTCTCTGCAACCTCCACCCAGGTAGCTGTAAGAGAGAGGTAAGGTCTCCCCTCAGCCTCCTTTTTTCCAGGCTGAATGATGCCAGTTCCCTCAGGCGCTCCTCATAAGACTCGTGTTCTAAAGTTGGTGTTCCCCGTGTTCCCCAATGTGATGGGATCAGCTGCCATGGAGAAGCAAACCACCGCTGAAGTGGCAGGATGGTGGCTTACAGGTAGGCAGGGTGTGCAGTCACAGCTCCCCCGTGCTGGGCTGTGGTACCCACCTCTCGGATGAGGCACTGAGAAGGAAGAACCTTAAACCCCCTCATGATGTCTTGCCCATCACAAAAAGCACAGCTGCAGCACAGCTTAGGAGAGTCAGTCAATTCGGCTGCTGATTGCGGACAGGGTTTTGAACCATCAGCCTTAACACACATCTTGGATCAAAGTCTCACATTTCATTTTTTTTTTTAATTAAACTGATGTACTGCTGTGCTTTTACTGTAATGCTTGCAGCAACATGCGAGCATAATTATAATGGCAGTGTAATTACGCAACAAAATATTCTTTAAAATCCAACACAGATATTTACCTCTGAAAACATCAATATAGACATTGGACTGTGTTGCAATTTTTGCAACTTTCTGCAAAACAAACTTAGTAAAACTGAAGCAACCATCTCGTGAGTCTGTGTTTTCATGAGGCTATAATTCCTAACAAGCTAATACACACTTCCATCAAAGTTTCTCCTAACCAGCTCTAGTTAAACACAGGTCACTCTGTCCATATAAAGACCAAACTCTGACCTAGGGTTTTCAGGGATGACTGTGTTGTAACCATGTGGTTCGCGGGGCCTCTTTCTGCAATTAGGATGGGGGTAACCTCTCGATGT
Organism: Tringa tobata; assembly: GCA_033628505.1. NCBI lineage: Eukaryota > Metazoa > Chordata > Aves > Charadriiformes > Scolopacidae > Tringa > Tringa tobata. The sequence goes on from JAHREE010000245.1 coordinate 24,342,945, forward strand.
GTCCTCATCTCTGTACAAGGGGATAAATCTTGGTGAATCTTCCTGATGGTATCACTGTGGGTTTGTGGTTTTTTTTTTTAACATTCATTTCCCAATGATGCAACAAAGCAGCAAACTTTATGTATCTCTTATTTAACTCTCCTAAAGAGTTAGATATTTTTTCTTCTGTCTAGAGGAAAAAAAAAAAAAGCTAATTAAACCATTTGGGAGTGATCAGGGAGCATAGATGCAAACAAACACTAAAAATTCACATACTTTATTTCCAACCATTATGTCAGTGACACATGTAGCAAGTTCCCCTTACAACCTTGATCAAACACAAATGCAAAGCACACATAGTTCCTCCCCATTGTAACAAATCCCCTTCTGCGCTCAGTAACTTTGAGCTGCAAGTTTACTTCTGCAGTATGTCACATTCATCTTTATTTTCACATAATAAAGAGTACAGCCCATCTGTTGTTATTGACTGATTTATATTAGCAAGACAAAAGACCTGATTAATGGTACTGCTAAACTGGTTTCACTCATGCAATCATTCATATTAAGAAAATAAATTTTAAAAAGCCATTTTAATCTATAAACTTAATTTGGAATTTTTATTTTAGTTGCTGGCCTGAATACAGATACGCTTTTTCTTTGCCTTTTGTAGTATCAGACAACTATATTTTATTTTTTTTAATGCAAGTCAAATGCAAAATCTATAGGAACAGGTGAAATGTCACTGAAATCAGCCTTGACAGAAGCTGGCAGGGACTGTCACACGTAAGAATTTTAGTTTAATTTCAGTTAAATTTTCTTTTAAGGAAAAGCAAATCTCTGCCTAAGCCAGGAACCTTTCAGTGTTAGGAAAGGTCTTCATTTTTTTCATGCATTTGTTTATAAAACTATACATACTATAGCTCTTCATGCATAAGAAGTGAAAAAGGAGATTTTATGGTGTACTTCCCTTTTTATGGACTAGTATCCTTGCTCTAATCTGTGGCAGGAAAATATTGTGCTCCATACACCAATCTATTCATCTCTAGATCACTAGTTTTATTACTATATATCAAGCTTAATTCTCATCAACCCAGCATATAACTCACTATATTTCTGAACTGCGAGACTTAAACTATTATTGCTTAGATCGTAATATATTGGACCATTATCTCTTTGTGCGAGACCTGAAGCAAATTCTTCTCAAATGGAATTTACTTCAGAATGATTCAAGAGCAATTTAAAATGAATGGCTGCAAAGCTAATTCCATTTGCATTTGGATGCCCATCACTCGGCAAGATCATTCCCCACGCGTTGTAAGAAAGGCAGCTGGAGCTAACTCTATGGATGGGATTTCTGTACAGTTTTTTAATGTTATGATTAAAAAGCTTTCTAGAACAACAAGTACTGTTTACTGTGAAATTAACAGCAGGTGTCGGCTCGGTAAAACAGTTAATCAGGATGGAGGGAAGGGTTTGGTTCACAGTGCACAGATTTCCAGGAAGGGGAAATTGCTCAGCTGGAAGTCCTTTGGTGGCAGGGCTTTCTGTCCTCCTAGGAAGGCCATGCAGTACCACGGTGCCATCAAATGGGAAGCAAGGAAGCAAAAAACCCCCTGTATGCCACACAGCCTGCATCCACCTGAGAGCCCCATAACACCCACAGAGCTATGAAGCCAAAATTAGGCCAAGCTGAATGTGAAATGGGAGAAAACAGGACTTTTTCTAAGAATTACTAGCGAGTAGTTTCCGTGTCAGAGGGCCCCCTTGACCCCACCTCAGCCCTTGGAGACCATGCATGGACAGAGGATGGGCACAGCAAAGTGCAACCTGTACCCTGAAAGAGCAAGCACGTTTTCCTGCCCTGCCCTGGGGAAGAGGAGGAGGACGGTGGCTCTCACCACTTGTCCTCTTGTCAGCCCTACTTCCAGCTGATTGCAAGCTGGGCACGCAATAAGGCAATCACACATTATTCTTCAGCATCTCAGAAGTGGAGGATTTTCACCAAATAGCCTAGGAAGACTGCAGTTTTATAACAGCAAAATAGTTGGCCAGCTTGGGAGGCTGGCATCTGCTTGCTTGTGGCTGAATTCACTGCAGGCCTTTACGTGCCTACAGATGAGGCTTGGTTTTGCGGCAGCCCACAAACCAGATGCTTGCTGAACCTTGCTGAGCTCTCATGGGAGCAAGGTCAAGGGAATTTCAGACTAAAATTTACTGAGCACCCACAAAATTAAGTGCTCTTTTCAGCAAGGAAGGCAGAGTGCAGGCATGGTTTGGGAAAAGTGATAGAAAAATCGATAGGGCATGCAATGTTCTTTTTTTTTTTGAGGGGGGTGATTTCAGTCCAGAAACAGAATAAATAAAGACTGGGAAAAGGAATGAACTTCCTCTGCACCTGCAACAACTCAGTGAAGACCCTCCTAGCACATCTCAGCTTAACAGCACATCCCCAGGAGGTTAAACCCAAGCTCTGCACACACTTAGAGATTGAGGAACATATCCACTGAGTGGCTACATATAGATGAGAAGGCTGCTGGGGCAAAATCTCCCTCCCAAGCACACACACATCAAACAAACCACAAACTTATCCTTTCCTGTCCTCCTGAACCCCTACCAGAAAGGCAACTCCCTGAGGCATGGGAATCAATACACCATCCACTGTCAGCCACGAGCGCCAACCTGGAGCCCTTTCAAAAACCTAGATGCAGGGCATTTAAGACATCTGAAATAATGGATTTTTGGCTCAACTAAAGAGTCCAGAAAGGAGGTTTCTGTTATTCACTGACAGACCTACTACACTGAGCATCCCAACTAAATAAGTAGGCTACAAAAGGCCTAATACAGTAATTGTGCTCGTTATGTCCATCTTACCTTGCCTAGTCCTTCTCAGAAAGCTCAGAAGAGCTGAAGGGGAGAAGAAAGCACCACGCTTTCCCTTGCAACAGCACTGCACGGCCCGGCATTTGACAGGGTACCTGCTAAGGCTGGGAGCTGTGGTTCAACAGAAGAGACCTTTCAGAGTGGCAGAAGCCAAAAGAGCGGCTGCTGGTGCTCCCCACTGGCAGCACTTCTCCTCTTGTGCACTTCTGAGCCACCCCTGTTTCACACGCGTGCTGCAGGGTCGGACAAAGCCAACGGCAAAGGAAGATGAAGAAGTAAATGGCTATCACTTGGCCATGGCCAATGTGGACACTGTGCAACCACATTATCTACAGCCATCAGCTTGTGCTCTGTCTCCCCTCCTTTGACAGTACATTCGCCTTGTCTCAGGTCAAGGCTTGGAATATATTTTGCCTAGCTTACCCTGGTAAACTGCACTGCTAGTAATCAACAATTAATTCCAGTGGAGTCAGATCTGATCTGCATCAGAGTAAGGAAAAGGAGAATCAGATCTAGATGAGGAAAACACTGACTGTACCAGCTTTATAAAGCAGCTTGCTAGTTATATATTACTGTCTGGGGAAAAGGCATCTTCCCCTAGTTTCTTTAATTCATAATTAAAGTTTCTGCTTCTCTCAAGGCTAATGGCAATTTTATCATCAACCAGAACAGAGGCAAACTGAAGACAAAACACGTGTCCTCAAAACAACTCCCACAGCCCTCTGTAAGGCAGAGAGATTTCTCTACACATTCCACTCCTAATCCGAGACAAAGACTGTGGGTATACACACAGACTTGACATTTAAGGTTCTGTATCCAGAACTTTACCGTTGCTCTGAGACAAACCCTGTCAGACTACCAGCTGCTACCTAAACATGCCAGAGACGGGACAGGTACTGTCAGCATAGGACTTGGTGTAGGAAAATGCCAGAACATGGTATGATTTCACACAAGGCAATGAAAATACTTTCTGTCGCACATATATATATATATGAAGAGCACCAAGCTGTTCTTTGGGCAATGAGGTTTATGATAATTATTGTCAGTATAGGAAATCTAATGCAGTCACCTGCAAGTGCTATTTATTATGAGGCTGCCTAACCATATGAAGAGATAAAACAGGATAGAGGCAAACCATTGGGGGGTGAAGCTGACTTACGAGCACTGACACTGTGAAATATCAAATGAAGAGGCAAAGGCCCTGTTTCTTTGCTGTCCTGTCCCCTGTACCAGCAGTCACATCCCTCTTTGCAACACTTTCATTAATTCTGATGGCAACTTCGTGGTGTTGTGCTTGCACAGAGCTATGGGATAAAGTTGGCTCAGCTACTGTGCCATGGCTATCACAAGCACAGCATCTGAAAATAAAACAAAAGTGCTTGTACAAACAGCAGGTGACTTCAGTGACATTTCTTGGTAATTATTATCCTGTGGAAGATTGCTCTCCTTTGTCCTGTTGCTCTCTCTTTCCATTTGTTTAAAACTAATAAGATATTCATACTTAAAAAGAAAAAAAAAAATGGGTTGCAGACTGTCTCAGAAACTTTATCTCCCTTACTCTGTCATGTAACAAACCCACAGACAATAACATGCAAGTGTTACTTTGCCAAGCGCACACGCTGTATTCCATAAGTGTGAGCTCCAGGCATTTAATCTAATTAGAAAATTAACACAACTCCTGTTAGAGATGACTGTGCTGGTAGAGTTCAAGCAGTTTGGCTACATATTATTGCTAGTTCTGTTTTCTCTGATACAAATGCAACATATGAACAGTGGAGAACAGTGTCAGACCACGAGATTTTGTGTCCTGCCTGTAAAACTGAAATGCAGTTTTCCTTTTGGATTCTAGCTTGTGATGGGTCTGTACAACGGCACGGGATCCCCTCCTAACCACCTGCAAAGCAAAGTCTAATTCGAAACATTTCTGCCCCAGCTGCCATTAGCAGTCATAATGGTTGACACAGGGTCAAAAAATTATTAAACCTCTGAGGAGCATCATTTCCTCTTCAGTGTTAGCCTTCACTTTCCTTTGACACATTAGTCCTGAAGCAGCTCCAGGCTCTTGACCCCTCCTTTAACCCTGATAACTAATTAAAGATGGACAAGGCTTAGGCTAAAATACTTTTTGTTAAATCTATTCATTCTCAAGTCCCCTTCAGGCACTCTGTCACACAGGACAGAGCCTGCCATATTTACATGAACATGAAAGTAGGTGCCTGTCACAATAATATGAAAAACCTCTTTTTACAAGACCTAACTTAACCTTTGTGGTTAGATGGTAGGATGCATTTTATAGCACATAAAATATATTCTCAACACATACAGGAAACAAATTTCCTGGGTACAGTCCAAAGCACACAACTTAGGAAAAATCTGAGGATACCTAACTACGTATGTATTTTTAGAATTAGAAGTTTAGATTCAGGTCCTTCATCTGACTGCTGTGTCAACAGTCTGAACGTGGTGTCCCAAATACGACGAACAAAGAGAGAACTGATCCTACCTTTTCTCATACAAGGATTTATTAAGGATCTACCATGTACTCGAATCAGGCCAGAGAGTCATCAGCCACAGGCAGATGGACTTTAGGGCCAGTGGTAAATCGTATCACAAAGCACAAGTTTCATATAAATAAATGTGTGCAACGTATTGTTGATGTCCAGGGCACAATGAAAGGAGTCCCATACTGCTACACTGAGAGATGATCTGTAACCGGATGTGGTACTTTGCAAATACTTTCTTAGTTTTTCATGTTGTTTCATATTAATAATTAAGCTTGCTTCTTGCGTCAGTATGTTAGGGTTAAAATGTCAAGCCTTTGGTTCTAGCAAGAATACTTTTCCCATGATTAAAACTGCTGCAGAGCTCTGCTCCCAGATTTCTAACACTTTCGATGCAAGCATTTTTCTCAGCAAAGAGTGATGATCCAACATCTCACGATTAATAAAACAGATCTAGTGGGATGTCATGGATCCCGATTTCACGGGCTATGTGAAGTGTACAGTTAATCTAGTTAGTGGGATCACTCCATCCCAGAAAAACACAGGACACCTGCTTATACCTAAAATAGCAGCTCACACGTATGGCCACCTGGTTAAGGCATCAAGTTGAGACCCAGGGGATAGATATTCTTGTGCGAGCTCCGGGAAACCTACCCTGTCAGGTTCAGGGTCCCATCTGCAAAATGGATGTAGTAGCCTAATAAGCAGCACTCTAATTCACGACCTTCGAACTGGGTAAACAACTTAGTACTCAGACTCTTCCTTCAAAATTTCTCCAAAATACCTGTCAACATCATTTACTACATAGCCAACAACAGTTACACGAAGGACCACAAATCAAATTTCCCTTTATGAAAAGACTGGGGAACAAAGTCTGGCTATCTTGGAGCTGATGCAAGTTTTGTCACTGGTGTCCCTCTGTATCTATGGAGAGGTTAAGGAGCAGGATTTGGAGCAGGAGTCTGACTTTGGGTGCTCTGAAGGGCTCTCTCTCCATGGGCTACAGGCATCCTGGTGAGACTGGTGTCCTGACACTGACGTTAGTCCTCATGAATATCTACCTACTCACTACATTCTTCCATGGATCTTAATAAGATTATTATTTGCCTGGTGCTAGTTACCTAATTTCATCCACAGCCAATTTTTCAAGAACCATAAATTATTTTGTATGAGGTTGATTTATCCCAGCAGAAGGCCAAATTGAATTAGAAATCCATTAGCTAAATTCTAAGAAGGAGCTTCTGGGGAGAAGGGAAAAGGGAGGGGGGGGAACTTGGGAATCTGAACACCAGATGTGGAAAAGGGAGGAAAAAAAATCCTTAAAAGAAGTCGAAAGGAAAAGAAAAGATAAGTATCTTCTTATTGAATTAAGCACCCAGGTATTTAGGGAGCCAGATGGAAGAACACAGATTATTGCCTAAGATCAGAAATATGACTCAGACATTTATTTATTTATTTAGACTAGCAATTGGGTTTGTAAATACACGAGACTTTGTAAGCAGATGAAAAGCACTGGTCCCCTTGAATACCATGGTTGTGCTCATGCAAATAACAACAGATTGTGTGTACTATATATACTAATAAAGCTAATAATAAGGTGTTCAACAAAATCTTAATATAAAATAATGAAATTTATTCCTCCCTCTGAGGGAAAATGAAAGCATGAAAGGTTTATTTACTTTGGAAACATACAGGATGATTTAATCAGCTATCACTCTCCATGCAAAGTCTGATTATTTGAGGGGATGTACGGACAATGCACCTCTTTGAGCATACATTTATTTACAGGATAGAACATCCTCTCCTCTTGCCACTCTACCACCTGTGTAGACTCAGGAAATGAAGGATGGTGGAAGGAGAATGCAGGTAGTTCATTGACATTAGTACCCATCCCCTCATTTTCTCAAGGTGGAAACTATGATGGATGGATTCCAGGGCCCACAGAGTGATACTGCAGTACAGCCCTTCTCATACGGGCTACAGAAACAGCCTGGATCCCCACAGTTATTTCAGGAGTCCATGAAAGGTCTGAAACATTGGGTTGCAGATTGGAAATTTCCCCCTGCAGTGACTAATTTCATTCACACTCATTTCCTAGGTCTTGCTGACTTGTTACTCTCAAGCTCTCTAACAATTAAAAAAAAAAAAAGAAAACTTAATATTGAAAGAGCAACCTGAGGCAGCAGGCTCTTGACTTTGCGTTACCTCCAACTCAACTTTCGGCTCAAGTATGTGAAGTATCACCCTTTCCATCACCAAGAGCACCCAAGATAGCTCAAACAGAAGTTCTGAGACCAGACAGCAAATGTGCAGTGCTTGTGGGAAGCTCCAACATGCTATCAGACTGTCTCTGGATCCCAGCGTGTAAAACTCCAGTACCACGGTCACCCCTCCTAGCTACTACCCTATCCTTTGCCTCCAAGTCTTCTCAAGTTCACTCTGTGGCCACTAATAGGAAGAACAAACAAGGGAAGAAAAAGAAAAGGAAACCTGAATACTCAGTAACTGCAGTTGCAACTGGCAATGGCAGTTGGAGTACAGAAATCCCCAGCAAGTGCCGAGAACAGATCCAGCACTGATGTTTTGTGGAAAGACAGACGGTGCCGATGTTCAGAGACCGGCGGCCAAGATTTAACTCCTGAATCTATCACACACTGATTTGCTTCCCTTCCTATTCCGTAAATAGCTTCTTGTCTGCCACATTCATTTTTAATGTAAGGTTCCTACAGGCACTGGTATCTCTTAATATGCCAACAGAAAACACCACTGAAAGAGGGGCTTCACATTCTGAGAAGCAGAAGACTCGCTACCAAGTTACATATGCTATTTCTGCTGCGTGCTGTGAATTGGTTTGGACTAAGTCAGAAGCACTCCAAAACTGAAAATGCAAGTCAGATAATAACAGTATTGAGTTTCAGTAGCTGAAAGCACACATGCACAAATGAAGTGAACAGGCAGCCTGAAGTGTTTTTAGCTTGACCCCCACTAGTAACAGCATAAGAAATGCTGGGAGATACCTACCTCTTGTCTTGAAGACGCCACATGTGCTAACACACTGTACAGTACTCAGGACAACATCACTTAGACAGTGTTAAACTGGCCCTTAAATGTGCACTGGGACTTGTATTGGGACACATGGTCATTTATATCTGCCATTGACTCCCCTTGTGTCTAAAGAAAGTGGTATCATTCAGAAACTGCCCAGAGATTATTCCAAGAAATCGAATTTGTCTGTATCTCAGTCTCATCTGAAACTGTAAGTCTTCAAGGTCCCAACTCCCTGCACAAGTAACTTTGCTGCTGGTGCCAGAGCCTTGGCCCTAACCAGAATCAAATTGATTCCTTTGGTTTTGATTTTTAAAATATGAACATGCACTCAAAAAAACAGCACAGCAATGTTAATGAATGAACCCAAAACATACAGAAAAAGAAACACTGTAGAAAAACAGCAGAAATGCACTTACTTTGCAGGCTTTGCTGGACATGTTTTGTATTGCTGTATCGTATTTATCTATTCAGCACTCCTCAGCAGGTCAGCTTGAAGCTGGGGAGCAATGAATCAGTGCTCTTATCTCCCTCCCCATCATCCCCAGGCTTTCCGAGGAAACTGATATCCAACCCCAGCTGAATCTGTCAATTCCTGATCATAAACACTGTCACTAGAGAATCACAGGCCTCAGATACCTGACTGATTTAAGCATAAAACATACGTACTTGAATCCCACTTTCTGTTTTCTCATTTCTGACCTTCTTCATCCTTTTTTTTGGCTTTTCTGTCCTACCTTTTATCCCCCGTTTTTACCCTCTTCTTTCTTGCCTCTAAGCTCTCTCCTCTTTTTTTTTTTTTTTTTCAATTCTACATCCCTCCTATCCATTTTTCCTCAAGTTCAGCAAACCTGACTGGTTAGGAATCTCCCTGATTAATAGCCAAGAAACAGAGAGAAAGAATGACTGAGGACAGAAATCCTGCAAAATTCAACATCAAACCTAAATAGTTGTACCTACTTTTATAACTCTCAGAATAATTAACTACAGATCTACTTTACCCACATGCATGCAAAACCTATCCATCCATACAATCGTAATCATATTCTAATATTTAAATAAGGCAAGAGGTAATCCCATAGTATTCTAGTGCCTAATCAGAGACTACAGTTTCAGGTGGTTCTCCAGTTAAAGAGCTTTTTCTGCTCTTCATTTGGCAAAACTGGCTTGAACAGTGTAAGTTCATTTTGAACTTGTTAGATAGCCTCATTCAGCAGGTTTCTAATTTGTGACCAGCAGAGCACAGACATTTGAAGTCAAACATCTGTAAATATATGGTAGAAGGTCACGTTCTGTAATTGTACAAGGCTTGGGGCAGAAAGGGTAGAACGTCTGAAACATTAATTATTAGCCATAGTATGTGAAGATTTTACACTAAAAAGGTCATTCGCAGTGGTTCCATTTCACTCTCTGAGCCACGTTTCAAGTGGCAAAATCACAGCACACAAGCAAATTAATATCTAAATTAAAGCAGCAGCTGTGCATTTGGGTAGTAATTGTATGCAAGAAACCTCAGAAGCTCGTTGCTAATACTTAAAGTGAGGGGTGTATTTTGGTGGGATTCCCACTGTACTCAGTGCTGATGCCAAAACACATTATAACACAGCTGAAACCAGGTATTGTAAGAGCAAGACAGTCAGCATTTTGCCTCAGGAGTCTGGGCTGTAGTTTCCTGTTAATAAACAAAATCTCTATTAGCTGAGCTGCTTCTTTCCCAAGTCTACCTCTGCTGTTTGGCAACGTGTAGGCATTGTCACCCTACCAACACTGTAGTGAGCACAGCACTTCCCACCACTGTAAATTAACCTGAATTTGCCTCCTCCCACAAAAAACCCACACGCTATTACATTAATCTCTGCTCTCATGCTGAAGTTAGACTGCTCTGCACAATTTACTCACTGGCAGCTAGAGCTGGTTTTTAAGTGACTTGGTCTCTTCCAGGATCCCCCTGTCCATGTAGGACAGTCTGTGATCTGGCCAGGTGAGCAGAAACCCAAAGGGTTTGGAAGTCGACTGGAAAGGGACTATTTTACACAGAAGCCAGGCAGCAAATGGGCCAGGGTACCGGGGACACACTCTAATGTATCACACATACTTCAGAGATAACAAATCACCAGCCTGTTTCTCCACTACCCCACAGGTAGTAGCTTCTTTCAAGTCCTGAGGATTTCCTTCATAGCACCCCTCACACCCTACGACCTTCAAGCTTGGAAAGGGGGTGCTCTGTGCCATCCCCACCGCCCCTGTACTTGACACAACCACCACTACTGCCTGGCCCTGTGGAGTGTGGCGTCTCCTGGCTTCATATTCCCCTGGACTGCTACTCCCAGGTGGAAAAATGTCATTACTCCAAGAATATGCTTAACGTATGCAAAGGTCATCTTGGACTTTGAAGGAGAGGGGACCGGGTAGCAGCAGCAGTGAACAAGTTGCTGTACATGACAGTTCATTTCTGGATAGCTAAGGAGATTAATGCCTTCACCTGCTGCTCGTGCATTACTGTCCTCAGCCACACAGAGATGAAATGCTGTCATGTACAGCAACTTGCTCTTCATTGCTCAAGCGGAGAGAGCTCAGGCAGTGACTGCTCTCCCGAACCCCAAGCCATGGTGCAAAATGCTTAATTAAGTAAAGCATGAATACAACGCATGCATTGTATCTAAATAATGTACTGTAAACTCTCCATCTCCAAACAACTTGAGGAAAAGCATAAAAACTGACTATAAACTATCTTAGCCATAAACAGCAGCCATAAACTATCTTAGCACATATCACAGCAAGTAGCTATGAAACGAGTCTTCTCTCTCTTTGTTAAATAAATAAGATCAAAGAATATTGTTCAAATCCTTCTTCATATTTGTCCCACTTTCCCTGGTTGTATTACTGCTCTTATCATTTGCCATTTCTAATATCTCCTTACAAATCTGAAAATAACTGTTCTCCAGATACACTTTTTGAAATTTGAATTTGTAGCATGAATTAAATACTAAATAAAGTGCTAGGCTAGCTGCTCCAACACTCAAAACCAGTTTCTGCAAGCACACAGTAACCCTGTCCCTGTCAGCAGTGCTCTCATGCATCTTGGGGACATTATTATTTTTTTTTTTCTCTTTTCCAATTTTGTTTACAGCACAGGGACTCTGTCAGAATGGAAACTGGTTGAATGACTCAAACCCGCTTTTCTGAAATCTCACTCTAGTCTTCACTCTTCTAGACCATCCCCAGTTTTTTGTTGTAACTTAGATAAACTTTTCTAGGGATAGGGTTGTCACTTTGAGTTGAGATTTTTGTCATAGCCTAGAGAGTTCAGACTCAGTTCTTCCTTTAAAGCAGTTTGTCTAGCTTTACTAGACTGCTTTAAAAGAACAAACCTTATCTCTGAAGCAATCTAATTCCTGAGCTCTCTGCTGAGGCTGCAAATTGTGACCAATCCAGATGCCCAAGCTTCATGCAACAGAAAAGTGTTCATTAGGAAGCCAGCAAGAGCAGAAATTAACTTCACAACTCTCAGGTATCACTTGACTTCTAGGGTAAGAACTTTGATCTTTAGCAACCTCAGGCAAGAAATAAACCAAAAAATAAAGTATATCGATGTTCCCTCTTCTTCCAAACAGCTCCCTTCCAGCTGGTTGTTTCCACCAACACTCTGCAAGTCAGAATACACCACAGCTCATAACTCTGAACTAAACAAATGTTTGTCAACAAAGTTCTTAACACTACCTGAATATCTAGATCCTGATACATACACACCGACCTTTTCTACCATTAAACTCCAGCAGGGTACACGTGACTTTGATTTGTGAATCAGCATCACGATAGGGCCACAGCTCAGGAGGGGTTCCAGATGTTGCTGCAGTCAGACCAACTCACATTACAGCTCACAGTTTGGAGACTTGAGGGGGTCTACATATATTTGGGGAGTATAGATATATTTAGCTGTATAAAGAGATACTTTTCTTTAGAAAGAACAACTAAATGCTTCCTTCTGAAAAATATAAACGTCCCCCAAAATGGGCATTCTTGAGTTTGTATTTATTAGTCTTGCAGCTGCTTCCACTAATGTCATATGAAACCTATTGCCGTCATCAAGAGTTGTATTGATTCCATTATTTGGTACAATTTTCTCAAATTATTTACTTCTAGCCTTATTGTTTCATCAGCTATATCCATTCATTTCTCCTGTTACCCTGCTTCAGGCCTTCCTTATCTTATTGCTGGGACAACCCAGGTTTCAACTGCTTAGATATATTTATAGGTCAGTCTTATAAACTCTGTAAATACCCCTTGTTTATGTACACTAGCAACCTTACTGAGAGGGTGCAGAAGGTAAAGGGTTTTAATTCAGGAACACCCATATGGATCGTGATAGGCTGTGGGCTGTGAAAATAAAATCCTTATCTGTTGTGGATGTTGCCATTTCTATGAACAAGAAGTTGCAGCATCTTCTGTTTCCTCTCAAGGTATAATGCAGGTGTGACATCATGGGACCTTTGAAGACATGGGCCAAGAGATTTTATGTTCTCTGGGCCACTGCATTTAGCTTCTCCTCTGCCTATAAACTCAAAGGACTGTAACAGGGCAAATGTAATCTGAAAGAGCCATTAGATAGGTAAACAGCTCTTCAGCCAAATCCATCTGCCTGAACTTGATCCTTGTAGGGAAAAACACATCAGTGTAATTATTTATTATATAGAATTCCTCCCCACATTCATTTTTCTGACCACAATTCTCCCCAGAAGAAGTGACCCAATTGACTTGGGAAAAAAAAAAAAAAAAGAAAAGAAAAAAAAGAGAGAGAGGGAGTATATGAAATCCGGAGAAAATTAGCATGCAATAAGCCATTTCTTCCTGTCAATTTTCTCATCTCCTTTTATTAACAGATTTGTTTTTGAAGCAATTATACACGTGCAATCCATTTGTGGCATCTCTTTACTTGCCTCCTGACATAACCATTATTAGGGCTGTCACAGCTGATCGGCTGACAGCTAGAGAAAGGCAGTTCTGCAGTGTCCTGGTACTGCCAGTCAATACCAACCGAATAATAACAACACAGCCTGCGAGCTGCCTATTATTTCTCTTTCCAGTGTCTGTGCTTAGAACACTTCCTGCTGAATTCTGACAGAAGCAGGGGAGATAGAGGACAGTCTTCATGTGCTCCTCAAATCACACGCTACCTGGAGCCGCTGCTATTTCACATACCCGTACACGCAGGGTGCTCCAAGCTCTCAGCAATCCCCAGTATAGCCCCAGCCAGTACCCGGTGGGTTTCAGGAATTATTCAGGAATATTCCCGCCAACGAACAGCACTGCCGGTCCTGTCACTCTCCAGCAAGCTGAGTATGCCCTGAGGTTTGCAAAACTAAACGCAACCCAGCTGCCTGGATGAATTTCCCCCCCGCTGGAGAGGGAAAATTGGCAAAGCTGTCCATTAATATGAAGAACCTACGAAAGCAGGGCCAGGAGTGCCAATACTATTTTTCAATCATACATCATTATGGAACATTTGATTATCGTTGCTGTAAAGCATACTGTGTTGCTGACTATATCAATTTTGCCAGGAAATCTGCAAGCACACTACATTACAGCTACCAACAGCTGTGTCCCACGCTGCAATGATATCTCAATCCTCTGTGCAAGGATGTGCCAGTCGGGTGGGAGCAAGACTTTGTGTCTGATGCACATCCCTTATTGGCTTTCCCCAGTGCTCTCAACACCCTAAGCGAGGACTATGCGAAAGGCATTTCTGCCAGGCAGGAAAGAAAGACTCAACATCCCACGTGGAAAACAAGTCCAGGCCTTTATAACATAAAGACAGTGGCAGAGTCCTGAGGGGAAGGAAGCTGAGCTACGTGACAGATGTGTACGCAGGGCTTACGAGGTCAATCCCAGCTCTGCCACAGACAACTTCAGTAACCATGGGCAAGCCACTCAGTCCATAGGATGCTAGCACTAATCTTTATTCCTTCCACCCTTACTTTACCCCTTAATATTTTAAAGACTTGCAGGGACAAAGATGACCTTTCACTACATTCACGTTGCATCTAGAACAGAGCAAGCTCAGCTTTGAAGTTAAAGCCATGGCTACGCATCTACAATAGCCTTCCCAAAATTACAGAATTTAGGCACAGATGCAATGAAATATTTACGCTTTGAGCAGGAAGACACTTGACCTTCCGCTGATAATGAGCTTACGACTTTGATCAAAGAACTGTTTCTTTCCAAGACAATGGAAATAAACTGATTAATGTATGAGTTTACTTTAAAATAAGCCCTTCAAGAAATTTGGCCTGTGTGTGTGTCAGACCATTTCCTTCTCATTATTGAATAAGATGGATGCATTATGCTTCCCTTTGAGTTAAATCTAGGTCTACATCACAATTTCAATTGTATTTGCGGGCACCGAGCCACTTTCATCTTCATGGCTTGGATAATAAAAGCGATGAATAAGTGACAGGTTTGTCTTGAGTACATTGTGTGCCAGTCCACCTGGGACCCTGGATATTTAGCTTCCATTGCAATCTGCAGTGCTGGATCTTCGACAGTATTTGTACCAGTGGTGCCCAAGATAAATGCAAGCTGCGGTACGTCTAGATACTCTGCAGTCAGAAATAGCCAGGGATTCACTGAAATAGCACACAGAAGCTTTTTCTTCTTAACTTTGAGCACTTTTTTTTTTCCCCAGCATGAGAACATGATTTTACTGCCGAGAATCTGATGTAGAATTACCATCTTTCAAAATTGCCATAATTTCCTATTGCTCAGAAAGGGACAAAGGTCATAATTTACCCACTCTTAGGTGGCTATTTTGAGAACATTTATCTCCCGTATTCACAAGGGAACTGGAAACCACTAGTCTCTTTTTACCATGGGGAGCTGGCAGCAGTCTTGAAAAACAGAGAGCAGGTCTTGAAAAAAAGGGAGCAGGTGCCATGGAGGTCCTGGCAGAAGAAGGGCGTCCTGTACAGAGAAGGAGTGTAGGTGCTCATGGGAAAGTGCATGTCCAAGGGAAGGCTAAAGGCATGGGAATACAACATAACCACACAGCCCCAGAGGAAAAAAAAGCCTGAAAGAACTGCCCTTCAAGATCTGCTTAACCTAAACCAGGACCAGAAAGGACTCGTAATAGTAAGGTTGTTACCTGGGGATGGTGAAAGCTAAGCTTGTTTGGATAGTAAGCACCTCCCTCCCTTGAGAAGTGTAGATCTCTGAACTGAAGTCTAAATATCCTGCATTTATAACCCTTGATTGGGGATAACTGTACTGTGTTTCGATCCAAATTGCAGACATCTCCATTGTGCAATTCTTCATTTTCCTCCTACTAGTATTATCCCATGAAAAATAATACCAGTCCTGTTCCAAAATATAGTTACACAATACAGAGCATCTTTACTGACTTGCTCCAGTATTCTCAAATGGTTCATCTCCTGTTCCTCCAGCAGAAAAGAGCCACATGAATCCTTACTCAACTCTTGGCTACTGTAAGTCAATGCCTTGTACCAACTGCTGAGCTATTCCAGTGTGTCAGAATAGTATGCCCTTCAGTCATCTGGGACTGAAGGATCTGGGCTAATGCACTGAATGTACATGCAAATGTACAGGGAGCATTTACCCCTGTCCTGTACTTACTCAGGCGCACAATTAGTCTTTCCAGTAGCAAGCAGCCTTCGTGTCCTTTGCCTGTGCAACCAACATGTTGTGCAGATCTGGTACAACCAGATAGGGTTTTTAGTAAAACTGTCATTTAAACAATGACAAATAGTTCTGGTCTTGTAAATTCTGTTATTGAAGGAGCCTGGGCTTATGAAGAAATAAGTGCCAGTTTTTCTCTTTGCTCTAGGTGTCTCTGTGCTCTAGATTAAACAGCAACTGGACGCTGCTTCCAATGAAGATGATGACCACACAGTTGTGTGGATGTGTGAAGCCTGGAAGTCAAAACACCACTTTCTGCCCTACGCCTGCGGCACGGGCAGCCCTAAGCCCCGTTTCAGTTCTGCCTGAGCTGGCTCCGAACCAGGCTGCCATCACAACACTGCCTGGATAAACGACATTCTCTGCCTGGTTATTCATGAAGTCATGGCTGACCAAGAGCAAAGTGTTTTCTGACAGGCAGCGCGTATCTCTGTGGCATAGTCTTTGTGTAACAGCAGAGAACGGGATTGAATACGTAATAAAGTTGTGCTCTCTGGAAAGGGAACTGTGGAATGAATCAGGCAGAAGAAAAATTTATCCTAACAATTTCCTTTGCTGGGTGAATCAGTAGTCTATCAAGAATAAAATCAAGACTTCAATAAACTATCCGTGCTTAAATTTTTCTATCGAACAACAGCTCTGAAAGTATATGATAAAATACAAGCACTGAGCTACTTTTCTCATCAAAGAAACAAGTATATGAAAGGATGGGTCTTCGAAACTAATAAAAAAATGACTGCTTGCTGTGCCACCATACAAAAAGCCCTAATTTTTTTCTCCTGCCATTCAAAAAGTGGTTTTTTTTATTATATTAATTTTATTCTAAGAGTTAGATTTTTCTTACATTAAATGGGCATTATCCTCACAGTCCCTCCCAACCTGCAGCCTTGAACGTTTGGAAGAGACTTGTTTCTGAAATCTTGCTGTCCTACTTGTTTTGCTCAGCCTCCTTCCCCCTCCTGCTGCTATTTAGATGCAATGAGGTATTTCTTTGGATTCAGGATGAATAAAGACCCCTTGGCACAACCTCATCTCACCCATATTAAAAATGCTTCTTCATTCCTTGGTCTGCCAACAGTCGAGTTCCTCACTTGTCCCAAATCAATACTATGATATAGATTGTACAAACTTAGGTATTGACCACATGAAACTTTTATTTTACAGTGAAAAATGGAGAAGAGCTTTAGAAGGACCACATTAAAAACAAGGAGTGAAAAACAGGTAACAAACAACACACAACCAAGCCTCCCAGGCTATTAACATTTCCTACATAGATTAATGAAATCTGTTGAATGCTTATCTCAAATATCTCAGAGCCTACATGTAACTCTGAGTCATAACATCAAAAGCTAATTTGATATTGAGAATAAATAGGAGTAAGCAAAGGCTGGAGGTGTTCACTGATTCTCAGGGCTGGTTATTTTCACCTGCGTTTATGAAACCGTTCTAGATATAGGTCAACCTTTTTCTCCTTAGAAAATTGCTACACGTGCTTCAGCCCAGATTTTTTAAAGATGCATTTGAGATAGTTGACTATTTTCCATCTTAGCCTCAGTTGCTACTTGTACCCCTATGAACATCCCTGCCTGCACCCTCTCATGGTTAGATCCTAGTGACTCCAGTCAATGGAGAGACTCTCTTTGCCATCTGGGGGATTTTGATCTGAAACTTGCAGAGTAATATTCATTTCATATAGGAAAACAGCTTCACTTGATGCTTTAGGTTTCATCACTTTGATGCTGTGCTCTTCCAAGACTAAGGAAAGAAGGGCCAGATCTTCAGCAGCTCCGAGTGACATTTCAATCACCATCAGGAGAGCAAAAAGCTGAAGCCCTTGTCCCTAGAGCAGCACAGATAAAGCACATGCAATCTTGACACCATAACTGAGGCAAAAAATCACATGTTTTTGGGGCAAGAACAGCATTTGTGAAGGAACTGTGACAAGAAATCATTTCAGCCTTTCTTCCACAGCAAAGCAGCTGCTTAGTTCCACATCTTAAGACATAAAATGCCTAATATAAACACCGTAGAAAACATGCCTACCTTTGCAGACACAGACACAAATATTTGTACATTTCTTGCCAGCTTGTTTAGACATTTTTTTGATGATGCATCTCCTGTCAACAGGGATATAATTAAGCTGCTTCCCATCTATTGAGTAGTAGTATACTACCTGCTACAGCTACTTCCTAAAGACTGTAGCAGTCCAACCACATAATCACATAAAACTTTCACCACTGATGCCTGTTGTTTAATGCTAATTTCTTTGTGCTTACTAAGAGAAATTGCTATTGACTGCTTTCATTAGGAAACTATTGACCCTTATCCACTGGAGCATCCTGGAGAAGAATTCACTAAATGTGCCCATATTTCATCCTCTGAACATCAAGGTAGGAGAGTCATGCTGAAGGATACGGTTTATTTAATCCAAAATTAAAATTTTATAGGCTACATTACCTAAAGTAAATTGCTTAATACATTCAGATGAACAGCTGCTTTCTAAGTGTTTGCCTTCCATGTTTTCAAGGCCTAAATTAAGCTAAACAATAGAACACCACTGCTAGCACCATAGACTTCCAGGAGATGAGATATGCTGTACCTAAATTTAAGAGGCAGAATTAGATTCAGTGAAGCAGTCTTTTTCAACACATTCCTCTAATACAGCACAGGACTATCACAGCCTTCCCAGTTTAGTTTTCTTTTAGTAATAGCTTTTTCAATATACATTTTACATACTCATGAACTGTGTAGCAAAGAGAAGTATAACAACTTAGTTGCATTCATATCTGCCGCTTGCTAGCAATTATATAGAAAACCACCGAAGTAGAGAGATCCAGTGTGCCCTGAAGATTTTGGAAGTTAGACCCAACGTCAATTCAGTTACTCTTATGTGCCAGGCAAATGCATCTCAGCAATGCAGAACAATCTTGGCACAGTGAGGGAATCCAGCCAGATCTCTCTTTTACATCCAATAAGCTGCACAGCTCTGCAAACTCCCTTCAAGCCAAGCTGGAGGATACAACATCAAATTCACAAATAACAATGGCACATGACATCTGCTAACGTCTCATAACCAAACCCAAATATAGCTTTCAGAACTGTCGCAAATTTATTTGTCATGAATTTGACTGTTTACCTGCTTTCTCCTCACTGATCTATCCCTTTGAACACAAGCCCAAAGACAAGCCACAAATGCTCACTCCAAGATGCTGACCCGCTTCTATCAGCTGCTCTTCTAAGTTAATTTATTTCCGTTTTAAACAAATGTGTAAGTGGAGAGCAGTAGAAGAGCAGTATGACTGGAGTAGAAAGCCTTGCCATAAAATCTGAGAGGCATACAAAAATTTATCACACCTTTGACAAACTTCCTTGCAGACTGTCTCCTACCACATCCGTCCTCTTAAGACTTCTAACATTACAAAACACGTGAAGAGTTGCAAATAGTCACCATTGGTTTTCATTAATTCACTTGGAATTGTGAAATTCTTTTGTCAAAGTTATGACAATCTATAACATAAAATAGCCCATCTTCATGCCACACTGATGTAAGAATATGTATAGAAAAATGTGTACAGCAAAGCTATTTTATATTGCAGATTTGTGACAGAGATTTTGATGCGATCAGCAGAGGCTCATATCGGCACATCAGCGCAATTTACTATATGCCTGATTATATACCTTACCCACAAATTAATCTCATTGAGATTTATTTGAGCATTCCAAACTTTTATACGTGTCTCTGTGGTCTGTTATTGATATAATTATTGTTTATTAGTTCTGTTCTGGAAGCGCTCAAATACTACAATTAGAACGAAGCCCAAACATGCTGTACAAACACCTATTAAATCCTCCTGCACTGGCAAGCACAGGGTCTAGAAGAACACAAAACAAGATGGGAGAAAAACAGAACAAAGCAGTGAAAAAAGTAGACTCACTTCTATTCACTGCCTCTTCTTTCTTCCAAACTGTTGTGCCATAAAATCTTCAACACAAAATCTTTGAAAATTTAAATAAAGCACTATTTACAATAAAATAAATTACTGCCTTTTGCTATGGCATCATTATTTTTTACTCTTTCTTGTCACTGCCATGATTTAAAGACCCAAACCCTGTGGGATTATTGAAACGAGCTGTACCCATTCAGCTTCATAATGATCTTTATTAATCACATCTCTCTATCCAAATTCATTACATAAATGCACTTAGCTCTGCCTCCTCACTCCTGATATCAATAAAGACACCCACTGCTGCAGGTTTGGACCTCCCCCCAAAATGTCCCCAACGACAGCCCTCTGTGGGCCATGGGCATCCCTACATGCCCACGCGGCACCTTCATGTACCTTGGGCATAGCAAAAATAAGGAACAAGCAGACTAGCTTAGTAATTGCATTCCCAAAACTCAAAGGGACAAAAATATGTGAAGTTCAAATTCCCAAGCGGCCAGGCAGCAGCCTGAAAAGTGCTGACTGAGCTAGTGGGGATGCGGGACCAGAACACGCTTTCCAAAAGGAGACAGACAAATATAGGGCACAGCCATTTATTAAGTTGGTTCCATCCTTTTATTAAGCTGCCTCCTTTCACTTGCAACCTTCCTTTGAAAAATGGTCATAATACACTTTTACGCCCACCAGACTGATCTGGCAGGAGTGCAATGAGGATTAAGCAATTAATGGTTACGTATTTCTTTGAGACCCTTCTAGGAAAGCAACTCCATGTATTACTAGTGGTAATTCGAAAAATGATTACTGGTGTGTTATTTCCAATACAGACTTGTACAAAAAACTTTATAGATTTGAATGGAGTAACCAGAACAGGTCCAGCTCTTGCCTAAATTCTGATAAGGGATTTGCAAGCTCCCGGCAACTGATGTAGAAAATCTCTACAACATACTCCGCACGCACCGTTTTGTAAGATAAGCCAACAAGAAACGTCTTTTAAAAAAGCCTTGCACTGTGAAGGGAGTGATCTGTACCTGCATTCACACATTTCCAAGGCTTGTCAAAAAGTTACATTTGCTTACACCAGAGTTTCCGCATTCTTCTGCAAAACACACCGTCACTCTGGACGTAATGACATTACAAGGGCAAACAAGACAAAACAGCAGCAGATGTTGTTTCTGTGCTCCTCTGCAAGAATTCCTGCCAGCTTGCTTTTCCTCCTCAAAATCTGCCGAAGAAGTTGGGGCTCTGATGTCACCTTGCCTAGACAGCTCTGGGGCCTTTTATAGTGTCTAGCGCTACCACCAGTGACACAATAAGCACAGCGACGTCTTCATTTAATGTTATTCACTGCATGTACTTAGTGTCTGCCTGTATTATGCTGTTACAAGTGGTGGAGGAAGAAAAGGATAAGCAAGAGGAATAACAAACAAGATTTTCCTGGAATAACGTTCCTCAGCCTCGGACTGATAATGGGCTGCAGTCAAATATATTCCTGTCATCACTGGCACACAAAGCTGTCTAACTTTGTAACATTTGTTTTACTAATTGAACAATCAATTATTAACATAGATTATTCTCAGTCATAAAACAGCACTGCATACAGATAACTGTTTGATCTGACAAAGAGCCTCTGGTCCAATTTCCAGTCCCTCAAGCAACTCATTAGCCTTGGTTTCCATTAATGCTGTCCTCTTGTACTGCTTCAGCTCCTTGGACTTCACCTCTGCCCCTGAATGCCACTTGGCATGGCCCAAGTAAGTGTAATACCTACATTTCTGAATTCCCCATCTGCAAATTCCCCCAAATCCTTCTCTCCTTATCAGCAACTGACAGGGTAAGTTAAAACACAAGTCAAGCACTCCCTGCACTGCTTTTTGTCGTCATAAAGTACAGTTCATTTGGTCAGAACAAAATGCTTTGAAATCTCACCATTTGACTCCAAAACCAGCATTTCCCACTGGGTGCACGCTGTGAACTACAGAGAACCCACCTGGCAGATGAGAAACATCCACCCCTGAGATTCAGAGCTTGAAAATGACCGTCAATTGCAGTTTGTGCCCATTAATGCAGCCATCAGAAACTCTTGCTGCTTCTCTCTCCTGCGGTGGCAGCCCCCCTGCCCACCCTGGGAAAGGATGAGCCCTTGCTCCACAGGAGCAGGCAGCCCACCAGCCCCAAGCTTCAGCTGCTCAACCAGGGCTGAAGGTCAGCCTGGGGGAGAGTATTCGGGCCAACCTGTAATACCTCACATCAGGGCTGAGCCCACAGGCTGTGTATTATGCACGCAGGCATCAGCCCACATGGATAATGGTTTTCAAAACGAAATTATTTTTTTTTCTGTTATCAGGACACTCTTTCTGAAAAACAAACCCCAATTTTTTTAGCGTTCTTCCTGCAGTTTCTGTCCCACCCGGGAGCTGCACGGGGATGTTACGGAAACGATCTGAGACACTTCACTGGGATCAAACGCACTTATCTCTGCTGTCCCTACCCTGCTCTTTTTTGGCAATGAAAAGAACTGAGCTGGAAGAAATATCAGAGTTTTGATATGCACAGGTTTGAAGAGGTTATTACTGTGGGATCACCAAATGCAAATTTCACATGCTGAAGTCCTTGCTAATCCCACCTTCCTGTTAAGTAAATAAATGAATAGACGAAAGAACAAACTGCCTTGGCATCAGCCTTAGAGTCAAGGCAAGAAACTTTGATACTCCCAACCTACAATGACGTTTTAAAAATCCTTCTCAGATTCCTCCTTGCATTTGGCCTGAGAGTCCTTGAAAGGCCCTGATGCTTGTGGGAAACTCATGATGCGCCTACTTCTCCTGCCTGTGCATACACACACACAAACACACTTTTGGGGATTCACTTTGCAAGGGTTTTAGGAAATGAATCCTGAGCATGGTTGCAGAAAAAAACCCTAAACAAACAAGTAAAAAAAGCTTACTGATTCTTTGCTGGTTTGTTCGAGGATTCAAGCTGAAGAAACCTGAGAGAACATCTCCCACACAACCACTGTCCCCTGACCGTGAGCACGCAGGCACGCAGGCGTCCCTACCAACACACCCCAGGAGCTTCCAGAGGTGCCCCAGGGAGAGAGTTCCACTCGGTGGGAAAGGAGGGAAGGAGAAACAGAATGGGAAAAAACTGAATCCAGAGCCAAGTTTTCCCCTAGAAGTGCCGATGGCCATAAGCAAGAAAAGCACAAACCCTAGGGCTGAGTTTGATGTGTTTGAGGCGGTTTGGCTTGGCAGCCTCCCCTGATGGCAGTGAATGCAGCTCTGCTACATGAACTCCATTTCCAAAGTTTAGAGCAGCTCTCTTCAGAAACAATGCTCAGCCTGGAGGCAAGCACGAGACAAAGCGTTAGAAGACACTGAATATTCAGGAAAAATATTAGGAATCAGGGCCTAATTCAGCAGTTCAAGCAGTACAGAACATCAGCCCAAGGAAACAGCATTTTGTCTCAGAGTTAGGCTGGGCTTTGAGACCAAAAGTAATTAATCACTGCTTTCTGCATCCCAGCACTCATGCCAGGAGAGCTCTTAAAATAACCAAGTATCTCCTCCCAAGTAGTTTACTTCCTTACTTAGGTGAACAAGCCTGGCTTCTCACCAGTGCAAACCAAGTAAGTAACAGATGGTTATAAATGCAGGGTTAGCAAAATGTGCAACAAGTCCCAAAACTATTTTGCTTCCCTCTTCTAAAAATTCATTCAGGAATTTTTGTCTCAAAGTACCCCCCAATATTACTTTTTTTTTTCCTGGCATTGGGATATATACTGCAATAAAACTGAGAATGAGAAAAATAAAAGAAAACATTTTTTTTCTGCATCTTCATTAAAATATTTCTTGCCAAAACAGGTAAGATAGAGTATTGTAGAAAAGTACATAGTGTTTTTTGAAAGAGGCAAGAGTATATAGCAAGTCTATAGCACGGGGAAACTGAATTTTAACCGATTTTATGACAAAAGCAGTAAAAGGCAATTACTCACTTTCTGTTTCATTTTTCATAACCCTGCTTCATACAGAGGAATTCAAGTGTTCCACATGCTTAAGCAGAGATTGGTAACACGATTAGCAATGTTCCTGCTTTTTTCTTTCGATATATACTTTGGGCATGATTGAGTGTTCCAGAGTCTTAAATGAATAAGGAGACAAAAAGACAGACAGTGACAAGCAGGAAAAAAAAAAAAAGGATAAGATAAGAAATGGATTACTCTCTAAGAAACTGAAAACTCCTCTAGAGACCCTAGGCCTTCAAGTTCATTTAAACATTAACGAACTTTACATTTCAAATCATATCCAGGAGGACAAGCGATAGGATTACACACCTAAATCTATAAGCATTGATTTTGTCTCAGTCACAGATGCACACTGTGCAGTATTGGAAAATCTGCTACGAAGATAAGGTTATGACACACAGCAAACAGCATGCAGCTCTGGTTTAGATAAACCTTTCTGTATCCTTAAAAAAACCCATCCTCTCCCCCCTAAAAAAGCCCAAACACCCACAAGTGTCACATTGTCTGAAAAATACAAGTGCTTCTAGAAGCATGTGCAGACCCTTCCCAGTGCTGCCATTTCAGTTACAGAACCTGTGTGAATCACTGTTTCCAGAAAACAAGTGTTGTGATTGATTGTTTTTAAAAATCACCATGTAGCTCTACACTTTAAAATCACCATATTGTTTTGTACCAAACGAGAGATTTGCATTATGTATCTCAAGACATTCTTGCTATGTTCCCAGCTCAAACAATCCTATGAGTCAACAGTGCACCATTAGTTTTAAAGCAGTATGTTTATTTCCTTCAGATCCTTGGCTTCTACAGAAACTATCATCTAGTTTCTTAAATGATAAAGAAATGAACTCACAAAGCAACTCAAGAGATGCTGTAATTCAATTTCTTCCTCCATACCCACCCCCCAAACAAAAAGTCTTCAAGAGCTCTTGAATGAGAGGGGCAAAGACAGGAACTGGACAATGTTGCATCATTCTTATTTAACTTTCTTCCATCAGGTCTGCATCGTATGCTTCTTCAGCATAACCAAGAATTGCCATAGGCTATGGAGTTAAGGGAGTAAAGATTTATCCTAAAGATTTATGGCTGCAAATTTGGATCTCATTCTGAAAACCTCCAAAGGTTCATGCCAGCTGCCTCTAATTTACACAAGCCCTTTTTTATTTGAGCTACAACGTCAAAGGCAGCAAGACGTAAATCCCACCACATCCATTCGGAACTGTTGGTCCATAAATTAATGCCCTTTAACTGTAGTAGAGAGGTGTACAACTAGGTATTTTGATGCAGTTGACCTACTCCTTTTTTAGTTTTGGATTTTTTTTTAATTCTAAAAGGAGTTATGTGCAATATGGTAACATATCATTAGGCTACATAACATCACTCTAACAGAGAAGTGTGTTATCAGAAGTTTTCCTGACACCCTTTATTTCACTCTGGTAAGTTCATGTCACTAACACAAGCAGAAACTAAAAGGCTCATACAGTGTACAATGTAGTATGAACCTCTGCTGTGTTACACAACTATGGTTTACCCAGCCATATTGAGAAAACGTTGACGCTATTTAATCACTGAACTTCATTTTCTATCTTCTGGTACAAAGCGAGTTCAAAAAAATTAACTTCTTATAAAAAATACTGGTATGTATTAGGAATAACTTGGGAACAAATGTTCTGGTTGTGAGTCTCCCATGACATGTACTACACCCTCCACATCCTGATACTACGAGCCATCCAGTATTCAAATTTACCAACTTGCAAGTGGGCATTCAAAACCAACAGACCAAATCTATGCTTTCTCTCCCCAGCACTGGGCTAGGTAAGTTAGAGTTTTATTTAGCCCACTAGAGTCCACAGCTGATCTGTGGTCTTAGATCTGCAGCATAAGCCAACCATAATCTTTAGATCTCACTAAAACACAGAACAAAACCTAGTGAAACATACACTTATATATATAACCTCAAAAACGGGTCATCTCTGCAAAGGAAGCAGGTGCATGTGTTAACATGTAGGCATATTTTAGGGAGTGTGGGGGAAGCCGGGAAGTAGGACATGTTTTAGAGTTTCCATTTTTCAACCTAAGTTTAGAGGGAAGGATTATTTTTAGTGTCTTTACATACTTTGAACTGAAATTTTAACAACCAAAATCGAGGATCTTTCAGATCCCCATGAGGTCTGATGGACATATACTGTATGTGATCACATATGATCTTTGGTAACCTACAGTTATTAAAGTAAAACCTGAGCTCGGAGTAATATTGGACCAAGCATCATGACGCCAAAGCATTCAATCACCGAAACGTATGAGGTGATTCAAGAAATAACTCAGTGAAATAACACATATTTCCAAGTCTAACTTGGAAAGACCCCTCAAATTTTTACTGAGCTTCTTATATACTGATATATACATCAAACTGGGAATGGGCAGAAATTAAGATGGAATTTTAAAACATACACTGATTCTGCATGCAGACAATGATGCGCATTTGGGTTAAGAACTGAAGTAAAAGCACTTTGCATACTTGAACTTGACCACCTTCCTAAAGATTAGAGCTCTGGCTGCAGTGATCCAAGACAGACACAACTGAACAAGAACTGTATTAAAGCATAAGCAGACAACACCCAGAAGAAAAGCTAGATGACCAAAGGAGGTAGAGTATTCCCAAAAGTTATTGGAAGAGCAAATCTAAATGGTCAGGGCATACGAGCTCACTGTCTCAGAAACGTTAGTAATACATAACTTCATAATGAAAGATTTTAAAAATAAGTGTGTGCATAATGTACAGGCATAATGAGCCAAATTCTGCTTTCAGTTTGCCTGGCTATAAATCTAAAACAGACCTATCAATTTCGGTAGAAATACAATGAATTTATATCACTGCAAATTAATGATTTTTTAAATATAATTAATCCAAAAGATTTGTGCTTGGTGAAGAAAATACAAGATTAGGCAAGAAAGTAAGTAGTTGTCTGCAGAACTTTAGAACTTAAAAATTGCAAATGTCTGCAAAAAGGTGCCAATGAACACTGGGTGAAGATGAATTGACCTGTGGCCACTGTAAGCTCCTAAACTACCACTTTTCAAACTATCTGCTATCTTTATTTTTGAAGAAATACTTAAAAAAACCCCAACAGCTAAAAACCACATTATTGCAGTGGTAGAGTAATAAATTTAAGGTATAGGCAAAGGCTGCGTATTCCATGCAAGGACATGTAAAATAATTCAAGGAATTTTATTGTATGAAAACTGCACCCCACCTCCCCCATTTTCAGATAATGCTGTTTGAGTTTGTCTTTGCCTGCAGGATTTTCCCCGACAGTTTTAGAAGATAAGTGCTTCTGTACTGAGTAGAGATCATGTGCTTTATGAAAAAGAAATAGCTATATTAAGACCTGGATAATCCCAATCTCCATCACTTGTAAAATCATAGTTCTACTTGGATTTTAAATCGCTCAGGAAGTTCAGATTAATGCCTCAATAGCACATGCATAACACTGGTCACTCTTTAAGCTACTTGAATACTCCAACATCTGGACAGGCCGAGCACCGATTAACCACGTCAGCCCATGTACGTACATTCCTTGTCTCATCACTCTTTCTTTTATTAAATATTGGCCGGATCCCCTTTGCATGGCTGCACAGCCCTGCATAGTTTTCCCAATATCTGTCATCCTGCCACCTTGCATTAATGAATGCAATGAGACCATACATGAGCAAAGACTGCTACCATTTTCCCTATCTCCTCGGCCATTTATTTTTTTTTTATAAAGAAAAAGAAAAAGCCTACGACACCTGATGCATAAAGAACAATCAGCCAAGCACAGGGCTTACTTGAACAAACATGCCAAGCAAACGTCCTGCAGGCAGTGGGGTTTGACAGAGACCCTTTCGGCAACGGGATAAATTGCCACGCTGCTGTTTTGATTGGAAAATGATTCTCCTCTTTAGCCCCTGCTTCCTGAGCGCTCAGCTGGATGCAGAAGGGAGGGCGAGCAGCTCTGGCGGGGACCGCCGTGCCTGCCGGGGGGCGAGCTGTCAAACGCTCCCTTGTCCCCGCAGCGCGGCTGCCGCCGGCTTCCCACGAAGAAGCGGTGACCCACTGCAGCAGCGCGCCATCAGCCTCCATCCCAGACCCTCGCACACTTAGTTTGTGGGTATCAAAAGCTGATTAACTCACTCACCGGGGGCGGCCAAACGCTTCCTGGAATCGCTCGTCTCACGCTCGCCACAATTCCCATTCCCTGCCTGGTCAGCGGGGTACGATAGCGGGAGATGAACACCCAGCATTCCGCACACAAAAAAACCCGCTCTGAAACACCGTGTGGCATCAAAGCTGGGCTGCAGGTAGTTTGACAATTACGTGATGAAAAGAAAGTGAAGTTAAAACCACTACTACTTTGCCTGGTGCTTCCTTGTGAGGTGAAGGGTGCAGATGCAACATCGTGGCTCAGAAAAGGAGCACCTTGCACTTGCTAAACTTATTTATCACAGGCAGCAAGGCCAGGTACAGACTGGCCAAAAACGTACGCCAGACCCCAGGCTACAGACCTCCTGTTGGGGGGATGAGCAATTTTTACAGATTAAGGAGGCTTCCCAAGCTGGCAGAGGCCATACTGGGAGGTGAGGGCTTCACAAACCACAGCCAGGCACCCAGGAATGGAACAGGCTTGGGGGAAACTCAGTGCCTCAGGGACACCCTACACCCACCTGCAGCACCAGGACATGCCCTGCAACTCCAGGTAAATCACGCCAAAGCGGGACTTTTAGAAGTGCCTGGCTTTGGCCAAACGTGCCTCCTAGTGATGGCAGTGGGCAACCCCACTCTCAAACAGCTTATCTATCTCCAGGGCGTGCAGAGCCACCACTGATGTAGTCTCTGCACTTAATGGTGCCTAACTACCATTGAGTGCCTCCAACTACCTCAAGTTGACATGCCTCTACGTGCTCTGTGACAAGATGTGGCATCTTTCCGTGGCCACCCAAGGCAGGTGCTTGGGCACCAGGGCAGGAACACTGTCAAGCGGTAGCCATTGTCAGGCAGTAGCTGATGCAAGTAACTACAACCATATATTCATCATCCTGAAAAGTTAGATTTTCTTACATATAAAAAAATGTGAAAAATTATTATCTATACAGTTATGTTTATCACATCCATTAAAATCATTCCATTAACATCCATTAACTTCCATTAACTGCTCTGTTCGTTTATTAGCTTCATATATTTACATAAAATGCTGCTATAAGCTCTTTGTTACCAGATTGAATTTTGATTACTTTTAACCACAACAAATACTAAATTAAAATAGAAGGAAAAAAAATCCTTTCCAGTTGCATACATTCGTTCTGCCCCTTTTTGCACAGCTACCTTTGCACAGCTTGGCGAGAAAGCTACAAAAATTCTCGCCATGTCATGTAGGTGTAAAAAGCTCCATCAGAGAAGATTTTAAAATAATACCTGGGGTGTGCCACTGACATAATGGCTTCATGTCTAGTTGACCTAACTCCAAACCTTACCCTGTACATGAAGCACATACGCTTGCAGTCACAGCTTCTGCCTTGCACTGCTCTGCGACTCAGAATGAGCTGCAGTGGCACCAGGGTGATAAAGGGGGTTGGCTTTTCTAGCACACCCTCAAACCACATTTTTATCTATTGTATTTTGTTCATTTGTGTTTTCATTATTTTAACAGCCAGAGTAGCTAAATCTTTTGTAAAACTTCAGACTTTCTAACATCAATGGTTGACTTCTATCAAAAATACATGAAATCTGACAACAATTATGAGGCAGTTCGACATCTGAACAAAACTGAATAGAGTCCTGCTTCACTTTACTGTGGGTACAAAACCAGTGCCAATACTCAATATTCTGAAAGCAAATGCAGATGCTTTTCAATGAAGACGGCATGCTGTTGGTGACCTATTTTTAAATGAACACGGCAAGACTTACCCGTGATGTTACCTAAAAGCATCCTCTGAGAAACAAGCAACCTGGTGAATAGCAGATTTAGGAGGAGGAAAATAATAAGATAGCAAAAGCCATCAGTCCTGAAGCACTGGGTTGGTTTTTTGGGGTTTTTTTGGGTTTTTTTAAATGTGCAATTGTATTACATAATGCCATTGTGCAATGATTTTGTAGCTATAAAGACCGCTTCTTGATTAAAAGCTCAATGCACTATTCATTATAGTATTTTAGTGGATTAGTTATATAAATCCAGGTTTCAAACAGACTTCTGCTATATAATACTCTGGCAATCTCAGCAAACCATAGACTGTATCAATGAAGGCTTGACGTGCTTAAAGTGCTTGTTCCCTTTATCTGCAGCTGCCTTTGTATTCTTGCAAAAAGCACCAGCCACCTAAAAAGAGCTTTGGTAATTGTCGGCTTTCGCCTTCATCCTTTCCAGCAAGTCCACAAAGCATTTCCCAGCCCATCCTTCACTATCCTGCCCAAACGCACCTCTCTGCCTGGTGCCAAGCTGATCCCCCTGCTTGGGGCAGGACGATGGACAGCCAGCCAGCCAAAGAGTCAAAAAAAGAATCAGTCCGGCCTGGAGGAAATCCCAAGGAAAAGGTCAGTGGTCGGCTAAGAAGGGAGATTAAGGCACATTAACAGGACACATGAGGTAGTAGCTGCTGCTACTCCTTTTTTAGGGCCTCGGTGACAAAGAAGGGTCTTCCCTCTCCACCGCTTGTCCATCTGGCACCTTCAACAAGCACTACAAATTAATGCCCAATTTTTTTAATGTATTAATTCCCTTTAGTTATTAAATTACATCTTAAAATGTAACATATGGGGAGCAATCTGCAGATGGGAGGGTGAGGAGAGCTCAGTATTTTACTCTGTACATGCGCTTACGGGAGTTCAAAAAGAGAGTGATATTTTGCATCTGGGAAAAGAGGACAGGAGAACAAGCTATATTTCAAACCTGTCACTTTAGGACGCATCAATGCAGGAGTTGATAAATTTCAAAATAACAGCAACAGGGAAATTTAATGCAGCACTCCTCAAGCTGCTGAATCGGAGGATACTTTACCACACTGAAACATGTACAAATAGAAATACAAGGCAGATACGCTGCTATCCCAACAGAAATTTTTGTCAGAGCTGACAGTTTTAGCTCACCCCCTGGGCAACATGGTGGCTTTACTTTTTCCTAGCGGTCCGTCAGCAATCCCAGCAAGAATCATTAAACCCCAAGAAGGTGGTTCCTTTGCAGCTAGTGGATCTGCTCCTAGAGCAACCCTATTAGCAAACCTTTGCCTCGATTGAGCAGTGGCTTTGGAAAAGTAGGTTGTTAAGAGGAAGGAAGTTTGAGTTGGTGGCAGAAGCTGACAAGAGAAGGGAAATAAAATTTCACGAGACCTGTAATGGGAAAGTCAAGAATTTGGATATGAAATAGATCTAAGTGACACCTTTGACATGAGCTCAGCTCCTGTTCCACACCTTCAGTGTGCTCTCTGGACCAGAGAGGTTTAATTAAGAAGCTGAGCAAGTCCTGTGCAAAGGCGTGAGATGCTCCACAAAAGCACATTCCACTGGCAGCTGTTGATAGCAGAAACTTCATTTTCAGCAGACTAAAGCCTCCCAGTTTTGTAGGAAATTAGCTAATAAACTGAAACAGATGTTGCATGGCCTGATAAGGGAGGAAGGTTGCTGTCTTTCCATTGAGCAAAGACAAACTGACAGCCGAGAATGCAGAGTTTTAGGGTGCGTGGGAGCAATGAATATGTGGTACCTTGACACCATCAGCCCTCACTGGGCCAGGGGGGTGTAAATCACACCCCGGCATGCTGGGCCATCTCCTGTGTTACACAGCATTGCAGCCGGGGTGACATGGGGGAGAGCCATCATTCCCATCATTCATCTCTGTCACTTTGACCATCTGTAGACACCTGTGGGTGTTTATGAATAGCCTTTTGTGGTCATCTCAGCTTGCGTCGCTCCAGCGTGCCACCAACTCAACAGTCCCTGGCTGACTCTAAGCTGTGCAGACTTTGCTCAGGTACCCACCAGAGAAGAGAGATTACCTACGTTAAGCTACATTGCCCTTCTCCCTTGAAGACTCTCTGCTGTAAGGGCCTCTGCACCAAAGCTTTCACTAACTTTTGCCACCGATGTTATTTAGTCAGTGGAGCTTTCGGCAAATTCAATTTAACCGCTAGAGCTACTAAGAGGACAAAAAGGAGGCACATATCTGAATATCTAATTTGAAAGTCAGAAAAACGTCAGATGGATATACTAATTCCTTGAATTTAGGAAAATAAAGACAAACTACTGTGAATATTACTGATCTAGAAAAAGTAACTGTTTAGCACTACCTCTTGTATACCACAGGGAGAACTGCAACCATGAGCACAGCATCAGCTGGCTATCAGGATAACACTGGAGAACAGGAGCGGGGGCAGCATCCACTGAAATCTGCCCAGTTTAGGAGAGAAAAAAAAAATCAGCAATCATGATGCTTTTTAGAAAACGGTAGTGAAACCCTTAAAACCCCCAAATGACAGTCCTGAATCCCTTTATCAGTATGGGGGACTAATCGCAACTGGAAGCTATCTCCTTTTCAGCCTTCTCTTTCTGGCTGTGTTTATCGAGGATAGCAAAAAACATCCTGAAAGCCAGAAGAGTTGCTGCACTTACTCAACAGCCAAACCCACAGTTGAGCCCCTCTTCCCAAGCATGACTTAATCTTTCCTGGCAGAACCATCTTTAGGGATATCCTTTCACACATGAAGACACAAAACATGTCTGTAGCTCTGGCCAGACTCTATGCATCCTCTCCCAACCTCTTTGCCCGTCCCCCATCACCTGTTCTTTTTTCCTGTTAATTTCCTATCCAATACAATTTATTGCTCTTTTACGGAAGTAACAGCTTAAGTTGTGATTACTATGAAGATGAAGATCTGATATGAGACAGTACTAGGAAAATAATAATGACAAATACTAACAGAAGGGGAGAGCAATTGAAAGAATTACTTACTGAAGTTATTTAGTTGGTTAAGCATAAGCATATGGGGTGTTTGTTGCACACGTTCCCTCTTTTTTTTTTTAATCTTAACTCCCGTGGCTTGTGACATTCCTCCCTACTCCCACTCTCAATCTCGTACTAGAGCCTTGGACTATGGAAGTGGTCATAGGGAGTTGGTGTATATGGTGTTCTGAGCTTTTGTTTTTTACTCAGAATGAAAATCTTTCTACTCCACAGTTCATTTGCTGAATTCAGTCTTTGTTCTTACTATAGTTCCTCTGGTCAGACCACAACTGCATTCTCAGTGCCACCATTTGGATAATGGTCCTGCTGGGTCTTGAACAGAGAACGGGTAAAAAGCTGGTTTGAAATCTGTCCTCAACACATCTTCTTCTTGTTGCTTTTTGAATGAAGGAGTTAGTGTAGTTCTGCAATACGATTGAACATATTTTTTCAACTAGTTAAGCAACCAAAAACTCCTACCCCCCAGAAAATTATGCCTTTTCATTGTAGCAATCTTCAACGCATGCTGAGCAAACTAAGGAATCCCTAAAAAATCCACTGTATCCATTTCATCTATTTATTAACACTAGGCAGAAGAAAAAAACCTATGTCTCTGTTAATATATAACATGCAGTCCTTATATAAGGACATAGCAACCATTTTCTCTCATCATTCTCATTTGATGAGACAGAAGCAAGACAACAGAGTTTAAGTAACCCTGTATTGTTGGTTTTGGGTTTCTTTTTCATAAAGGCCATTGTATCTTGTAAATGATACATGTTGTATCATCAGGTGTCCAAATCCATTGCAATCCAATCACTGTGAAGTTACTATACAGCCAGTCACTATATCAGAAAAGAAGTACAAGACCTCAGATGGTATAAAAACAGGGCTGGAAGAGTTTTGCAAACAAAATTGCCTAAATTTTCCTTCCCAGGTACCATGATACGAGGTTTCTGCTGAGCCCACATTGCCCTGCTTGAATGCTAACTGCTGGTTTGCTTTTCAAGAAGGGATTTTGTTTACTGTAGCTGCCATTCCAGATGCAGCAGTTCTTTAAGGGAAAAAAAAAAAACCAACAACAAACAAACAATCTCCACAATAAATTCGAGCTGGTTTCCTTAGAGGACTTAGGAAAATTATTCAAAGCAGAATTCCACTCTGGACAATCCCAGAAAAAGCATCAGAAGGAGCAACGTTGTTCCCGACAGAGGTAAGAGCACTTCTCTAAGAAAAATATATCTTTAGGTCTGTTATTTTATTTCCCATCCTATCATGTCCTAGACTCTGTCAGTAAATTACAGATGGGTGTGTGACGCCAAAGTAAGTTTAAGGTCTTCAGGAAACAAAGGTGGTAGAAAAACAGGCATCAATATTGTTTTAACTGGCACGTGACTTTATGGGAAATTTCATTTCAAAAAAGCGTATCTGTAAGTTATGAAGACATTTCCGTGGGATCAGTGTCACAAATGCAATTTTTCTAAACAGCCACGGGTTGAAAAGGCTCCATTTGTCCTCTTCATGGCCAACATATGCTAAGTGAACAGCTATTACATTGAAATGTTACAGCAACTCCTCTCTTAACCTTGAAAAGATCCTGGAACTTGTTTATAAAAACAGCAAAGAGAAGAATAACTTAAAAATCTGAAGGTCAATGATTTAACAAAACCTGCATTTAGAAATGTTTTCTCCCTCTCAAATTCATTAGAGGTCATGTTTTTTTCTAGAAACCCCAGGGGATGACCTTTGAGCTTTTTGATGCTCCTCCATGAACTTTTATTGGCTATTATTTAATCTGACATCCTTTTCTAACCTGTTACCTTTAGACTTTTTAGCAGTAAATAGGTGAAGATTATAGCTAGCACCTGCACCTTTTTAAGTGTGTTCCACATAATTGTATTTTTCTACGTTATTTATTTCAGTTTAAGGACTCAAAGTAGAGCTTTTCTGAAGTTTTATTATGGACAGCTGTTCTGTAAATTACAAAGGATTTTATAGACTATAAGAAGTGATTCACAGGCAATCTGCTTTCTTAAGATAACTTACTAAAGGTCTTTCCTCCAGGCCTTGAGGCTTGCAGGAAGAATTTTGAATTTAAACAAGATTAAAGTTATGATAATAGTGTCCCATTATGAAACCTGTTCCTGGCAAGTTATATTGAGAAGGAGGAATAAAGCTGTATGTCTTTCTTCAAGATAAAGCCTTTTTTTTTTTTTTGCCTTTCAACTTATATATCCCTTAATTCATGTAGCTGATCACAGTGACATGGTACAAAAAGTAACAATACTATGTTATTCCTCTCTAAAAGCATTATTTATTTATTTGTTGAAAAAAACGTTACTGGCATTTGGTCTATTTTTCTTTTAAGCCAGTAATTGATACTTGAAACTGATCAACACCAGTTGCCTAAGAAGCGTTCACTTAACAAACTGAGGGACTTTTTATTTAACTTTCAGTGTTTATAACTAACATTTTTCATGGTTCTTTCATAGCTAGAAACCTGGAAATTACTTTCCTTAAGACAGAAAATAAAATTCAAACCACAAAAAGAACCAAGATAATTTTTTTTAACCTCCATGCTTGCTGCCACTTACCCCTGCCCCACACAATAAAAGCTGAGACTGTCAGCAAACAGCCAGGGAATGGCACATCCCATGAGTGTCTCTCAAATTGCCACAAGGAAACCTCCCTTGTGTGGCTTAACAAAACCAACCAAACCTGTTGTCTTTTAATGTGATAAAAATGTGGCGGCTGTTGATTGCTAAGAAAAACCAGAAGTCAGTGTTTACCACATCATCTCCTTTGGAGTCAAAGCAATACCTTCAAAAGGCAACCAGCCCTGGATCTGCACAGTCACTAAGCCACAGTCATACCTGGAACCTCTTTCACTGTACAACAAAAGCTCCAGAGTGGTGGAGAGTAGGTGCAATTCTTGTGAAGTTAAGCTCCCAAGTATACAGAGACCTCAATCTCACCATTTGGTACTGCATTTGCAGTGAAACAGTCCTGGTGGGAGAATGTGCACGTACATGCTGTGATGGGAGAGGTGAGACACTGTACCCTCCTCGGGACAGAAAACAAGATGGAACAGTGATCTCACCCAGTGTGGCAAGTCCTTTGTAGTCTGACCTCTAGGCAGAGTGTAAATTAATAGCTATTTTTTCCACAGTTACCTCAGTGCATCCCATCCTACTTATATTCTATATCTAAACGCTCAAATGCCAATGCTCCAGAGAAGTTTAAAGCCAGAGCAAGACGCTCAAGTCTACTTGCACATGACTCACAGAGAAAGACAAAAATATTCAGTTATGATTTCTGTATGAAAGATCTTTCTTTTTA
The DNA here is from genome assembly GCA_033628505.1 of Tringa tobata. Classification (NCBI taxonomy): domain Eukaryota; kingdom Metazoa; phylum Chordata; class Aves; order Charadriiformes; family Scolopacidae; genus Tringa; species Tringa tobata. The sequence continues at coordinate 24,379,309 of JAHREE010000245.1, forward strand.
ATCATCGATTATATCTTTCCACTATTTTTATCTGCTATGAAAACAATCCTGCTGAGCCAAGAGCAAGGATCAGGGTGTGCACTGTGTATACGCAGTTAAAAGCAACCGTGTGGCATTGGGAATCCTGAAGAAACAAAAAATAGAATACAACCCAAAAAATAACCTCACTCTCCTCCATTCGCAACACCTAAAACAACAGGCTGTGAAAATGGTTTCATTAAAAAATAACAAGCGCACGCTCACCAGGGGATAGATCAGGGCAAACTGAATAAAAAATTCTTCAATCATTGCTGAAGTAGGTCAACCAGAATTAATTCAAAGGGCAAACATTCAAACTGAGCCTGCCACCCCCACCCCTACCCTCACCCCCCTCCCTGCTGCATGTCTCTCTGCCTGCCCTTTGACAAGGCCAAGTGGAGACCCTGTCTGACTTATTACTTAATTTTGTACAATGCACTCGCCACAGTGGGTCTCTTTCTCTCCTCAATGTAAACTGATAAGCCACGGATCTCCTCTGGATTTACATCAGTGTGAAACACAGCAGAGCCTGGCGGTATCTAGGAACACAAAACACAGAGCAACATAGCTCCCCAGCTCAGAAGACAAGCCCAATGGACACCTTCCGGCAGGGCACCAGTCATGCCAATTTCTGCCAGAGAGACATTTACGCTGGCCTAGAAGCCAGAAAACGTGCAGAAAGCAAACGCAGGAGCCAGATGAAAAAGGATATACCAGTAGCCAGCTGCAGACCACAAAAACCTGGACTGCTTAGCCAGGATCCACGTCCTGCCCTGTGCTGCTGGGACAGTACACTGGGATGCAACGTCTTAGCCAAGTACATCAGCTGGACCACGGCACCATTCCCTTGAGCCGACCTTCTGTCGGCATGAACTAGTGCTGATGTATTGTACAGTATTAATTGACTTAATGGCTTTCAGCTATAAGGCTTTTGTACACTACAAAGCTGGCCTAGCACTGGATGTTCTTCAAAATGTATTTATCTTGCAGCAATGGGTTTTATGAATAGTTATTTGGTTTTAAATCCTCTCTCTTCTCCCAGGTGAGCTGTCATTTCGTTTATAGTAGGAGAGAATAATTCAGGTCATCACGAAAGAAATGCTTATTGTTTTTTTCCTTAGCTGACTCTAATGAAACACATTAACCTCCCCTTCCCCACCCCATCAGGCTTTCAAACCTAACTTCACGACTGAGCTTAGAGAAGCAGGCAGGAGAGGTTAAGTCTGGTGGGGGTCAGTCTCTTAACTGTTTTATTCAACATCCCGTCTAATGAAACAGCTGTCACACTTTCCCTCCTTTCCCTCTCACCACCCTAAAAAGCCAATTAACCCTATCCCTAGAAGGGCACATCCTGATGGTATAATGAAGATGCCTTGCTTTTCCTCCATCACCAGCAATGCCACAGCCACACCAGGGGTGAGAGCGTTAAATTATGCCCAAATTTCAAGCCTTCAGAGGGCACTGCCCCAGCTGGAAGGGAATCATGGCATTTTGGGCAACAATCAGGCTCCCTCCAAGCATGAAAGGGAGCTGCTTCTTTGCTGCATCTGCAAATATCAGAGTCAGCTCTTTTAGTCAAGAGGCAAGAGAAATAACATGAAGCTTTGATGCACTTGGCGCTTCCCCCAGAAAGCACTTAAGGGAACCGGGATCCGTACAATACCTGTTTCAGATCGCCTGTAAGATGAATGCAACCAAGCTTAAAAAAGTTATAGGTTTTCTTCTTTGGGACAGAGACCCCTCCTTATACACACCACTTAAATCACAAAAGCAGGATTCTACTTCCAGCAGTATCAATAGGGATTTTGTCCTTGATTTTAGTGAGAGCTTTATCCACTCCTAAGAGAGAAAATCAATGCCCTATAAAGCAGTCCAGACATGAGATTGGGTTGCTAGCGGCCCTCCGCCGGGAGACAGATTGGGGCCATAGTTTCTGCCGTACTCTTTTGTGAAGCCAACATCAACAGATAAGGGAGCAATTCCACACTGTCCCCTGCGCCGTGGCTACGTGCAGTCTTCCAGCGTGCAATTTCCAAGAGATGCATTTAAAAACCTTATCGGATTACTCAGAGAAGTTTGCCAGCATTCGCCTTACAAACAGACCCCTCATACCGAGCTTTTTCCTCCTGTTCCTGCCAAAAGCGTCGCCTGCCCCATAAGTGGGTGTGCCGAACTGCGGCGTGTGTCCCACCAGTACACAGCTCCTCCACCGTGTCCTGCCCCGCCAAGGGAGGCGGAAACCTCAGCAGCATCACCATTTACATCCCACCTATTGTTCTGCATTATAGCCACAGTCACGCCGGTGTGTTACAGAGCCTGCAGAGCCCCCAGCTAAATTCAGCACTAAGGAGAAATGGAGTCAAACTTTGCCCGTGTGCTCAGGAAATAATGACCAACATTACAGTGTTATGTCGAGTACCTAAACCTGGTCTTGAGGGAATAGAGGACATTTAAATAAGCTCTTCTGTGCAAGGCGAGGAGTGCAGATGACATTAGCGTGCTATTGCAAAAAGATTATTATCAAAAACATTATCCTAAACTCTCATTTATATTTAAGAGCAATTTTACTATTAATTGTCTGGGCTCCCCTTACTCTGTAATTCAGTGTGTCCAAGCCCATTTCAGTTTCATGAAACTGGCATCTTTATTACAGCCTTGGGCTACAATTTTCCAACGAGAATTGTCTAAATGCAGGGTTTTTTTTCCTCTTCCTATGTAAAATGCTACTCTCGATTACCTGTGAGCTTGCTCCCAGGGGGCAGAGACTGGAATTTGTACTACTGAGTATCTGGAAATTGAGACAAAGGCATCCATGTCCATCGTCAACCCCTCCCACCCGGACTTTCAGACAGCCTGGCTAACTGGGAGAGGGTCTTTCCCATCCCTGCTCACGGAGAGAAATGCTCCCCTGTCAAAGACACAAAAGAACATTTATTTCCCCTCCTACCCTGAAACTAATGAAGCTGACAATTTTACATTATTTCTGATATTTCTGGCATCTTGATTTACTTCTAAACTTAGAGAGTCTTCATAGCATCTCCTATCCATCAGAGAGTCCTCTCCTTTTGCTCCTGCAACTTATGCCTGCCAAGTCTTTTTGGCATGCCATACAACCTATGTTCTTATTCAGATCTCTATTTAGAGATGAGACGATACACCACAGTTGTTAATTTAAAACAAAAGAGCAGAACTATTACCCTTTTGTACTCTGCTTTCTCTTGCCAATTGCATGTAACTGGAAGACTTTACTGTGCCAGTTTTAAAACACACATAAACAGAGCATCTGGGCTTTGTCTTAATGAGATAAAGTTTGGTCTACACTTTCTCAGCGGAATTATCTTTACCGTATAATTGGTAGCAATAATTTCGGAAGTCAGTCCTTGTTCTGCCAACAACATGCTTTGCAAGGAAATAAGGGAGATGTGGAAGGCAGGCTTTCCTTCTGAGGAAAAGTTGGCTTCTGTCTAATAAGAAAAAAAAATCACAGCAGAAGGAAGTCCTGTTCTGCTGACCTCTCAAATTCTCCAAACACTGTAGAATAAAACACATCCTCTTTTGAAACTCCAACTGCAAGATATTTGTTTTTAGAGATGAGCTTTGTAATGTTAGGCACAGAAGCCCTCCTTCGCGCTCCTTTAGGATGCTCTGATACAAAATTCTTGGCAAACGTCAGAAGCTAATACTCTATCCCCACTGCACTGAATTATCAATCCAACCCTTAAACAGGCAGACTTCCTATTCAGCTGAATGTTGAGAATTTGGAAGAGATGCCTATAAATCTTTTGTGAAAAGTCCAGCCTTTTGATCCCATGGAGGAAACCAGATCTCAGCCTGCTTTTAAAAAACAGTCTCTAGATGTTTTCTTTGCAAAGCTGGGCTTGAGAATCCCAGTGATGTAGACTTCTTGCTAGAAGTGAAAGGAGTACAAGTAGGACTTTATCGCTACCCTGAGCACAGAAGATAAAGTAGACTTTTCCCCTATCACATACTTTGAAGTGAAATGGATCAGTTAGTTTGGGTTTTAAAGCAAGCATCTCCTTCAGAAACATTCTCCAAATCATTAGTTACAGCCTGTGCATAGGAAGGGAGACAAATTGATTTCCTAGTGCTGCTTCGAGTCTTCATTGTCAAATCTCTTTTCTCACTTCTACCTACCATTCCTCTCATTTTTGGCGAGCCTTCCCTCACTCTTTTCTTTGCTATCTTCATTTTTTTTTTTTGTCAGAATAAAATGAACAACAGCAAATCCCTTAATAAAGGTGAAAAGGTATAATAGACAACATTATCTCCTCCTTAACAAAGTGCACCATTTCAGTATTCCACTCATCACCTTTCTCTGCCACTGAGGTATCTTTAGCCATCTATCTTCAGCGCTGCTTAGCTCTGTAAGGTTAATTAAGCTCGTTACACATTTGTCCTGGGATGGGTAAGGGAAGGTGTCCGGATGCCTGCACAAAGCTAAGTGAAATGGTGCATAAACACTCTAGGAGACACAGGCACCATTACTGCAGGGGCAAAGAAAAGGCAGGCAGTGCTCCTCTGATGCTGCCGTGAGTGGTACCCACCTCAGACACCTCCACAACACACAACACTTGTCTCCCCTCCAGCCATGGGGCCAAATTTATTCCAGAAGGACTTGGGTATGCTCTGATGTAGAAAAGACAGGTTTTTACCTCCCATCCCTTAAAGTCCTCTAGGGGTGGCCTGAGTTAATCCAAAGCTTGTCTGAGTGCTTGACAACTTGTTCCTTCCACTATGCATTTCATTGCACCTGCCTATCTTGAATTACGCTGCCCAAGTTTCTAGCTTTCTTAGGAATTTTCAGTGCACTGTGTGGCTGTTGTACCAGCAGTCACCTCTTCACTTCCCCTCCTACTCTAAACATGTCTAACAACCCATTCAACATTTGAACCCTGTGGCTACGTATTAATAACCTCCTTCTGTGCTGAGGTATTGATATGAGTCCTTGTATTCGTCTTTCCTATCTGTAATCTAGGTAATCTAATTCCCTCTCTTAATCTGCAAACAGATCTAACTTTACCCTCACCTTCTAGTTAACAAATTGCATTAACAGACTTCATAAAAAGAACTTTATAACAAGACGTTTGAAAAAAAGAAAAAGTTATATCTATTTTCTAACAGCATGGGGGTTTTTTCTGCATTGTTTTAAATATTTTTCTTAAACAAGTCAAAGACTGTAGGACATCAAAAATAACAGTATGCTAATTTATTAAAACATCATACATGCCTGTCTTTAAAAAAGTCTTTTCAATTGATGACTGTACTCTTTTAATAGATGTTGTTTTCAGTGATAAACTATACATATTTTTATAGTAATTCTGCTACTGCATTTTTTGGAAATCTCAGATGAATGCCATCTGGTCCCAATGATTTATTGACATTTAATTTCCTGAGTTCTTCCATTTCACACACACACAAAAGCATACATATATATATATCTAGAGAGAATATTTTTTGAAACATCTGTCAAAGGGAGCACTGCACCTTTACTCTCTGGAATTTCCCCATTCCAAATTTATTCAGCATTCTCAGTAGCAAAGACCAAGGAAAAGAAAATCTTGAAAACCATCTGCAACATTCTTATCTTCTCTAATACTGCCTAATATCAAGAGACCTGCTGATTTCTGTGGCTTCCTGCTCCTGATACATTTCAGCATTAGCTTTGTTTCCCTTTGATTATACAGATCTTGCCAATTCTCATAGCTCCTGATGAGTGTCCATTAAAAACTAACCTGCCAATAAACTTTACTTTGCACTATAAACACAAAAAGAGAACTAAAGATGTATTTCCATCTTTAACACAAGGCCAAGGTCAATTATAGATCTTGTGATGCAACTTTGCTTCTTTTGTGTTAGATGATAGGCCCAATGCAATAAGAAGTTAAAAATATTTTTATATATCCTGCATATGTGTGAACACATATAAGGAAACCTTGAAGTCATTTTCAGTTCCGGATCTTTCTACTAACACTAGACAATAATAATGTCACTTTTCATTACAGTATGAATTACTTATGCATATTTTATTACATAGTATGAATTAATTATACTGCCATCATCATACAAAGGGCTTAAATCAGTTGCCTAAACGTAGATATCTAATGTAATTTGAGATGTTCTCTCTTACAACTCATGCATCCACTGGGTTTGCAAGAGTTAATAACTTAGGGGAAAATACTGTGGTTTTTTTCTACATAGTTCTTTGAATAATTTTTTTCAAGCAGGAAGATTTACCCATTGAAAATAAGATGATTAGAAAGGGAACTTTCTGGACGTATCCCACAGACCAAAGCACAAAGTTAGTTTTTTGTTGTCAATGCACAAAATAAGTGGGACTCATTGGAAGAAATCTTTAAGTCCCAAAAAAGCTCAATTATTTCTGTCTCTGGAATTTACTTCACGAAATGTGATACTCACCACTACCTCCACTGCCATATGTTATAGTAAATCTGAATTAGACAATGAAACTGTTCTTGATTGAGGTATCAGCTCCAGACAGATTCATGAGACTCTTCAAAAAGCGAGGAGGGAAGACTAACATTTTAAAAGCAGCTTGAAGCTAGTACAGCTGCAGGCTCACACAGATTCACACGTGTCTTTCTGATACAAATATCACATGCCTATCCTTTGGAAAAAGACATTGGATCATGACCTAATTCCAAGAATACTTTAGCACTATTAGGGATTTTTCATGTCCCTATCAAACCCTCACAATTTACCTTGAAGTAGGTAGGTATTATTTCTAACTCAAGGCTAGAATTCATCACATCTTTAGGTCTTTGTAATTTGATTCATTTCCCATTCAGTGACACTAGTGATGCCAGGAGACACAGACACGTGTGCAGGGATTTTGAGGACAATGCCCTTGATAAAGGTGGTAATTAGCACCCCAAGCCAAGAAGTGGATTTCTGGAAGGAAAGACTGCAGTGAAGGACCAAAATGAAACCTTCAGTACAAGTCTGTTCCAAAACTCTTATTGTAGACAGCTTCTTAATGCATTTGCTAGGATGAATTCTTTTTCAACTCTTATCTGACTTTGATCTCAAATAACAGAGGTCATCAAAATAAATACTGCTCATGCTTTAAATGACATAATGATGTTATTAGGAAAACCTGAGGGATTAAAAACTAGCCTATTTATTCCCACAAATAGTCCCATTGAGGTTCACAAAACCAACTGGATGCACAGATTAACCAACCTTGTATAAAACAAAAGGAATTTTAAGAGCTCACTCTGAATCATAGCTGCTGTTTCTATTATTTTGTTTTATTCAGCTGAACCAGTGAAATGAGGAACATTATATACCACTTACAGTTTCTATTAGGATCAAAATCTTAAGTCATAGGTGCTATGATGAATATGTATGTAACATAAAGCACTGCAAGCCCAGCTTGCAGAAAGCATAAGCCTTGGTGTTTGCTCAAAAGCAAAAAAACAAAGCAAAACAAAACAAAACAAAAACTAAAAAAACCCCACCCTGTGAAAAACACAGACCTATCTTGTCTCATAATTTGGTCCCATATTAGGCCTTTTATCCTCTCCTGTCATGGGGCTCCCATGCACTGGCAGCTCAAAGCCGCTTCATCTCTGCCTGAGCAGGAGCTTCCACGAGGACCTAGTATTTGCTGCTGGCTTACAGCTCCTGGAGCATGTCTGGGGGCTCTGCTCCCATGCACTCAGGACTTACTATAATAAAGATCTGGGAAGCCGTTGAGGTGCACTCCCAAACCTCAGACCTGATCAGTGCTTCAAAGCTTAGATGCATCCAATTAAACCTACCTAGTAACCACCAAAGCAAATTAAAGGCTCATATGGCTTCTTCATAAAAGCGTAACTTTAAATGGTGCACTTCCTCAACAAATTATCTTTAAAAGCCAGTGTTGGTAACGTAGCATTTATTTTTAGGCATGCTAAGACAAAGCACCTGCTAAGTTTAGCAAAACAGCGCAGGAAAGCTGAGCAGTGCCACTGAAGCCAGCGCTGCTCCTTCTGCGAGCAGGAAAGCTTCCCAGGTAAATAAAGACAAGCAGGAATACAGGATTGCTAGCCATGGCTATGGTCCCTGGAAGGAATGCTTTAAGAATTCAGTGCCCGTGCTGTTAATAACAGTGGGGACCCCTGGCCTCGACAGATGGCTGACAACCACTGCCCCACTAAGCACCGCAGCATCTCGCTGATCTCACAGTTCAAGACGGCGCTTAAAAGTGTTGTGCCGGCTGGCTGTGCAGTTACGCTAACGCGCCCCATCCAGGGTCCCAGCAGAGATATACTACCTCATACAATTGCAATAATTTTTCTGTTGTAGACAGAAGCTGATTATCTGCAGTGATCATTACCGCAAGGTACTGAGATTCCCAGTGAAGCACCTGTACTAAATAAGGCATTGTCTGCAGCAAAGGTAGAGAGAGAACCGAAAGAACAAATCTTGCTCAGCGTTAACTCTTTAACCGCTTTGAATTCACGTGCTTTCCCACCTAGACTCTATATAAATTCTATCAGCAGAAATCTGCACAAGATTGGTAAGTTAGCACATGCATTACAGCAAATGGAAATACTACAATCTAAAAATTCCTAGAGAGCAGGAACATCAAACAAATTACCTGCCTCACCGAGAGAGCGAAGCATCTGTTTTCCAATGGTAACAATTACCAAAACGGCTGCGTTTACAGGTCTAAACGCTGAAGTGCTGAGTAAGTTAAATCAGCCTAACACACCAAACGTGTATTTTCACCAAGGTGCAAAGTGGCATATGAAGGTGACACACATGAAGGGAGTACCACGTACATGCTACTTCTGGGGTGAAGATTTCCAGGGAAAGAAAGCAAACAAAAAGGACCTTACAAGTGATAAAATACTAGCTTTCTTCAGCGGTTCTAAAGCAATCTGAAAGCAGAGACTAGAGACTTTTACGTTTACCTCTCAAAGCACAACCATTCCCTTCTGTCCCTCCCAAGCAGGCTATATGGGTTAACAGAAACATCTATACAGTAGGAAATACATAATACATCATCACTTTTCTCCGTATGTCAAAAAAGTGAATCAGGAACATCCATATTAGAAAAAAAATAATGAATTAATAAGGCTTAAGCAAGAGAACTGGAGACCCACATCACCCCTGGGATATGGAAAACACAGCTGGTTACCATAAAGACTAGGTGAGAATTACAAACTGGCCTCTTTGAGGATTTTTCAGCTGAATGTTCAGGATCAGGAACTCAACAGGGGAAGAATTTCAAGTCAAGATAAGGCTTTAATTATTGATCTCTTACCATTTTCCTGTCCCCCTCACATTAGTGTCTCAAAGAGAGAACTGCCACCTAGCATTGCTCCATTTAATGTAATGAGCAGCCCCAAGGATATATTTGCTCCCATGGCCTCAGCAATGCCCCACACAGGTGCCTGACTTCTGCTTGTGCACTCCTTGATGTGAAGATGAAAATCTCTGGCCATTTTTTGCTTTACAGACTTCACAACCTCAGCTAGACCATGACATCTGCTATCCTTCCTGGCTGTGCTGCCACGAGAAGCCAAAGCCTGAAATTGAACCAGGTAGCAAGCAAAAAAAACCAAAACAAAAGCGCACACACAAAAGGCAAAGAAAAAAGGGATACTTCAGTGAAATGGTGTGGTTGCCAAGCCTTGCTGATGTGGGTGGGCGTGATGTGGTGCTGTGTGTGTTGTTGGTCTGGTGTTTGTTTTGGGGTTTTTTGTTTGGTTGTGGTTTTTTTTGTTGTTGTTGTTGTTGGGGTTTTTTTGTTTGGTTGGTTGGGGGTTTTTTTGGGGTTGGACTCGATGATCTCAGAGGTCCCTTCCAACCATGATGATTCTGTGATTCTGTGTAAGCAACCACCTATTGCCAAATGCTAGGACAGAGAGAGAAGGACATGGAAAAGATGCCCTCCCTGGTGGGAGGAGGTGTAGGGAGGGCAGCGGGCGCAGCACTGCAAAGCTAGGAGAGAAGCAAGCCTCAGGCAGGGAAGGGGGCATCAGGTACACTGAGCACTAAGTAGCTGGCAGCTCAGAGGTACATGAGAGCACCCAAATGGGCTCTGTTTTGGCCGCCTTCTGCTTGCTCCCTCTTGGGGCTGCCTCTGCCCGGGGGTGAGCAGCCGGTCGTGATCCCCTCGTGTCTCCCCTGGGCCCACTAATGGTCCATGGCCACAGGAATAATGCGATTTGTCACGAAGGGGACAAATGCTGCAATAACGATATCCACTGAAATTCAGGCAATGGTGCAGTGTAATTGTCCCTGCAAGACACCCTCGGTAGAGCTACGCTGGGGAAAGCCTAGTAGAGAAAGACATTATTTGCCTGTCCTTTATTGAAAATTTCAAGAAAACCAAATGTTGCTGTCCCTAGAGACTTCAGCAGGGAAACTAAGTGACAGGGAAGATAAATGCTTCCTACCGCCAGTGACATACCCAACACAGAAATATAGAGAATATTTTCATAACTTTGTGCTTTAAATGCCTTTATTAGAGCAACAAGATTTATGCTTCTGGCTCCAAGGGAGGGCAAGAAAAACTTAAACAGTACAAGTAGTTGTGTACACACGGATGCGTGTAAGCGCGTATTGCATCAGTCACAAGGAAAAGAAGAGGATTAAAGATAAAGTAATCTACCTCTGAATAGAAAGGCACTCCCTGCTGTTCTCAATTTTCCTGACTTTTGTTCTTGTTAGAACCTTTAAAATAAAGCAAGGTACAATTCAATATCCTATGATCAAAGTCACAGCCTCAAAGAGGAACCAACCTAGCTTTTTCTTTTAGTTATACCATAAATAAGGTCACTAGAGGACACAAAAAGTACCTATGATTCTTCAAGTAGTTGTCTGTAGGTGTACTGTAAGCAAAAAACTAAAAAAATTGTATATATTAAAAGAAACACACAAAAGATAATTTTTAGCAGGCGTAAGTCTCTTAAGCCAACTTCATATCAACATAATTACTTTAACTTCACGGTTATCCTTTGATTGGTAAAGAGAAGAGAATGAGGGCCAATGACATCCATTCTGCCTATTAGTTTGGGCATTAATGTTAAGTACAATCCCCGTCAAGAAAAAGACTTAAAATAAGGAAAAGGAGAAGCACTATCCAAATCCAGTATTTCAAAATAAACTTCCCTGAAATGTGCAGACCATGCAAAGATGAATGCATAGAGAAAAATACAGAAAGCATTTTTAAATCCCTACTTTAAGATGTTTTCTAGAATAAGTAAAAACACAATAAGGATGGAGATAACTACTTATCTTTCTAAAAACTTGCATATGCTTCATGTCTGTCTTTAAATCCTTTGGGATTTCAAGTCTGTTTATACCTTTAAAGGTGCTTTTTTTAATCCTAGCAGGCACACAGGCAGAAATAGCTGGATTTCTCTCCCCTCAGCAGCTTGATAAATGAGCACTTGTTAAATGACAAAAAAAACCCAACCCTGTAATATAGGGCAGGCTCTCCGTCCTATATTCCAACAAGCTTCCCACCCACACTGTAACAAATACACACTTATTATGTGGTTGACATCAGGCCACACTGGAGAAGATGCTGCTATCTTCAAAAACATGCCTGCAAGGCAGGTTAGCCTGTAGTTCTGTGATCTGCTGGGAGAAAGGGGCAGGGAGCAGTGGGGAACAAGCAGTGCTCCCCATCAGGCCTCATCTCCCTCCGAGTTCTCATCTGAATATAAAGAAGCCATTGAAATCTGTACCCAGTGAAAGTTGTGGTGCTTTCCCCTCTTCTATGGTCATTTATGTTTTCCACCTCCAACTGCAGACCCAGATGGTTCTCCTACCTACCACATGCCAAATGGCCACAGGTAACGCTAAAGACTTTCTCCCAAAAGCAAGCTACCACAGCTTCGTCTCTAGATTCAGCACGCTCAATTCAGTGAATATTACAAGACTAATTTTTGTGCTTTCACTTTGCAGGAGATAAAATTTTACACTGTGATTTCTGCCCAGAGAAGTGCTTGAATCACCATCCCTGGAGGTATCACAGGTAGACGTGGTGCTTAGGGACATGGTTTAGTTGTGGTTTTGGCAATGTTAGGTTAATGGCTGCACTCGAAGTCTTGTAAACTGGAGAAAACTGTTTGTCAAACTCAAGCTGGCTTCAGAGCTGACAATGAAACAGAAAATGAGGCAGTTTCACATTTAATTATGAAATCAATCTACCCATACATCCTTCTTCTTTAGTGTTTCTGGAGAACAAATCACTGAGTACCCACTGGCTAACCTGTCAATTATACACTGGTGTCATAACCAAATTCCAGCAAATTGTGTTATTTTCCCTCTCCAACATCCTTGTATATCAACACATTTGGCTCAGGCATACTGAACAGCCTATAATGTTCACTGCAGGCTGAAGTGAAGATCAATGATGAAACTTACCTGGCTCTAGTCTTGCAAAGGAAACAAGGTTCCTTTCCTAAAAACCAAGGGCAACTTGACCTTCCCATGCTGCCTTCCTGCACAGAAGTCACATAAAATGTCTGCCACCGCCCGCTGCTCTACTGAACCAGCTCTTGCCTTTGAGGCTCTTAGATAAATCCCCTTCTTTGCTGATACACAAAACTGTTGCTGGTTTCCAGCAGCAGAACGAAAGTGAGTTTGGCTCAAGGAATTGTAGAAATGCATTTGGCTCCCAGTAACTATGCAAGGAATTAGGGCTTCATTTGCTACTGTTAGCATTCCCTGCGTTACCCTCATGCAAATTGTAAGGCTACTGTGACCTCCTGCAAAAGCACTTTGTCTCTTCAATACAGCAAGTTACAAGACATTTTACCTTTAAACACAATTACAGCCACACAGTATGTGCTCCTCTATTTAAACATCAATCTCTGTCTGATGCGAACATGCTTTCTCTTTAAGATTTCCTCCAGAATTTATCAGGTTGTTATTACTTACGCTATTTTTCACGCTAAGGTTTGGAGCTGTTCACAGACAGATCAATCCGTAGATAAAAAGAAAAAGAGATTAAATGTGATTTCTTTCTCCAAGGAGTGAAGTCTGTATGAGTAATATAATGTACCTCAGACATTTTGGTGACCAAAAGAATTATACAGATTGTATAGCAGCATGAAGATAAAATTAATTGGGTCTCTTTGCATGGTATCTGTTATGAAAGCAGTTAAAATAGTTTTGTATATTTTGGATGAGTTGAGGAAATGTCACTTTCATGATTTTTTTGCCCCCCTCCTTTCAATCAGTGTCCTTTTATTTTCATTTTCATACACCTGCTAAGTGTATCCTGCTGTATTCACAGTTCAGCATGATGGGTTTCATATTTAGTGGAAAATGAACAATTCGTACCCTGAAGATTCCAATTATTCGGTTCCCTCAAAGATTCGTCTTTGGAGTATCAATGAGGAGAATGGAAAGCTAAGCCAGGAAGTGAGAAAATATATTTTTTTTCCAATAAAATGTTGTTTCAGGGGAAGGGGGGCTTAAAATCAGCAGCTTGACAGCTGAAAAGAAAAAAACTAAAAGCAAGAGGTTGTTGAAGGAGATCTGCAATTTCACACATTCGCATCATTATCAGGACAGTTTTATTGCAGTTCTAATTCTGCCAGATATGCTTGAAGAGAAAAAATAATATTAAAAGGATGTCCTGCTACTCCTCCATACTGAACAAATGACCGTGTTCTTTCAGAAGGGTATCAGAAGGCCTGCAATGTCACCCATTCTTGTCCTCATGACCTTTTGGTGAAGACCGTAAACTCTGTCTACCGGTAACTTGATCTGATTCCGAATCTGAAGGCAATTTTTAAATCATAAGCACTTTTGTTAAATCATGGTCAAATGCAAACCTGGCCACAGGGTGTGCCCAGATACTATGGGACGCTTAATTCCCACCCACAGATCTTTGAGATGTTACCTGGAGGACAGTTCAAGGCTCTGTCTTCCTGCCAGTTTTTCACCAGCAGTGAAATATCAGATGTTCAGACTTACTGCATAAAGAGTTAAGGGCAGAGATTGCTCTTATTAGGAAAGCTTGGGCTCAGAGTTTGATGAGCCTATGAATTGCTCCAAGGTTCAAAGTGATTACATTTTCCTTTCCTTTTTCAAATACACTCTTCTCCTGGATTCAGATGTTTTCAAATTCGAGATGGATCTGACTCTCAGGTACCACCCAGTGCCAGCTATATGTCAGGTGTGTTCAGAGCAATTTCTATTCTCAGTTACACTGCACTGGCATTTCCAGCCAAGCAGACAAGCAGTTTTGGGTTATGGGCAAGGCAAAAGAGAGGAAACAACCCAGTTGACGTAGGATAATAATGACCGTGCAGTATCCAAGACAAGGAAAGGTTAGCTTCTGTTTACTGCAGAAGTCCCACTCATGTATTCTCCAAGCCTTACGCCAATCTCCCACTTCATACTAGAGTCCCAAACAACACCAGAATCAAAATGGTCCAAACAAGACAAGCTATTTTTACAATATCTGTGTATGTGAAAACCAGAAGAACATTAACCTTTATATAGTTCTATAAAAAATGTTCTCAAAAGCCACTTTTTCCTCTGACCCTACAGCTTTAGATATTCAAATGAATGTCTGGTGAGCTTTGGCATCTTGGTGGTGCTCCACTGATCCTGTCAACTACCAAAAATTCCTCTACATATATAAGACCAACCATCACAGGAGTAAAATGAGGAGAGACAGTCAGGAAATAGTCCTGCTGTTTAAGTTCTCTTCTAGCCACCCATCTAATCACAAAATCCCATGCACTCCCTAACCACCAGAGTTCCCTTTCTAACCTTCTGCAATGCAGTTGTGCAATTAACTTGGGAAAACAGACTGAGGTCCACCATTTCCATTTCACAATTTCTCATGCAGATAAATAAGAGCATTTTGCAGTAAAGGTATCCACTAAATACACATTCGTTGTCTTTGTCACATTATTCAATTAACACAGCAGCACTGACAGTTCGAAAATGGCAGTGATAAAAATGGCAATGACAATTGTTGTATGTAGAAAATTCTGCTTCCTTCCAAAAGGGTTATTACATGAATTACTTGGCTTGGTCTTGTTTCAGTGTAGTAACATGGTGGGAGAGAGGGAGGGAGAAATATAATGAAAAAGAAACAAATTGGAGAGCAAACAACCAAAGGTCTGAAATGTACCTTTGGACAGAGGTATGATGCATGGGAACAGAGTGTATTTATAGCCCACCAAGGCCTGTCTTTTACTACAATAACAGAGACATCATTTACTAAACAAACACCAGCTGCCTATAGATCTCTGACACCTGACCATTTAGGTTGTTCAAAAACCTTCATCAAACACAGTCATCTATTAAAGAGTAAAGGCAGAGCTTTCAGCACTAAGAATCAAGGGAAAAAATAATACGGCTTGTTCATCTCAAAGATATGGGAAATAATTTTAGGACAAGCATTTCTTTTCTTCCTGGGCACAGTACATCAATCTGTCAGAGCTGTGTGCAGCAGGGAAGGGAACACTTCTCTTGTTTCACCTGGGAAACGAGACCCAAACCAAGGATGGCTGTTTTGAAAATAAACACACTCATGGGCATGCTTCTTCAGTTTCCTCAATTGACCGTCCAACCCTGACTCTACAGGAAACTTTCCTTCGGGTGCAAAGCTGGATGAAAAAAAAACCAAACCATAAAGCATCTGAAAACATCCTTTTGCTTGCTTGGTTTTCTATTCTTACCCGCACATATTAATTTCATATGCAGCGTGGATCACTGAGCAGTTCTGTAGCACAACTGAAAGCCAGTGATCGCTCAGAGCTGTTCAAAGGTCCGTGCTCGCAGGATGGCATTACTGCATTTGGGCTGCTGGAAAGTCTTCCCACCAGCCAGATGGGCCATGCGTGAGTATCAGTGTTTGTCCTTAGCAAAAGCACCAGAACCACTTCTTCGGCATTTCACAGTGAAATAACTAATCACAGCAAGGCAACGTAACTAGAAATTACCTCCTCCTTTCTTTCTCTTTCCAGAGATGCCTTAATGGCAACATCTACTGGGAGAAGAGCTGCAAGACGAGAGCTCTGTAATTCCTTCCACTTCCATTACAACATGCCATCCAGGACGGAGGTTGATTTTTTTTTTTTAAATAAAATTCATGGAGACTTGTGAACCACACCATATGATTTGGGAGGACACTCTATACCCGCCAGTGTTAATGGAGTGCCAAGGTCTCTGCAGTCATTCATCACCACCCTGTAAATCCACACCTGCTCTCCAGAGCTGTTATTTATTTGGGAAGCAGATTCTAAAATTTCTGTTCGCAATTGCTTAAGCTTCAACTGGAGAGCAACTTTGAAAGAGAAGAGCATTACAACAATAATTTAAACAATAACAGAAGGGTATTTGCCCACCGATTTATTCCCTTCCGCTTTCCTAAATTTGGCTATTTTTGCTTGCCAAAGCTTACTCCCCTTTGGACCATAACTTAACTCTGAATAAGGTCACTGACCTTTCTTTGCAATTATGTTGCGTTTCCGAACCACTGCAGTGCCACAAGTACAGCACTATTTTGGGTGCTTAGAGCACTTTAATATGACAGCCCAGCCTGGTCAAGGAGAATTAAATCTAGGCAGAACAGCAGTAATTGGTATAGACCCGCTGTCTTTCTTCCCTGACTCTTGGGAATCAGTCCACAGGCAAGATCCACTCAACTTAGGTCACGCTTACAACATGCGCCCAATGAGTTTTTAATCCCCTTCAGTGCAGATCCGACCACTTCTCCAGGCAACTCTTCCAGTGCTAAATTATTCTTCTTTGAAAGATTTTCAGGAGATCTACCCGAATCGCCTTCCTGTAATCTCAGCTCCCTCACTCTTGTCCTGTGAGCACACAAAGATGTCCAATCCCTTCTTTGTAGTAATTTTTTGTTTGTTTAAACGCAAATATCTTGCCATCAGACTTGGTATGGAAATTAACGAAAGTGATTTTTTTAAAATCACCTAAATATAAGCAGTCTCTAATTATGTAATGCCGTAGTTGTAAGCATAAAATTATGTGCTATTCAAACAAATATTATATGTCTAAAGATCACTGTCAAAGGTGGGAGTCCCACGGGGCCATATCACCCCTTTTTGGTTCCCACTCATACGGGAAGGGACAGAAATATATAGGATATACTGAGGTTTGAGAGCAGCCAAGTGCACATGCCATAAGCTATACACCAGCATAAGGTAGGCAGAAAGAAGCAGGATGATTTCTTGCTTTAGATAGCCACCTCTAATAGAGACACAATTCACATTTTGAGAAAATGGCATGTAAGCCATCAAATAGAAGATTAAAAATCCACAAACTACTGTTTGAAGGTGATGGTGGGAATTGTTTTGGAGGTTACATAGCATAGCTACAGTAACTGGCAACACATTTCTTTTGTAAGCAACTATCATGGGAGATAGTAGCTCCTTTTAATATTACACTCTGAGCTAACATACAGTATTCCTGTCTCAGAGTGTGTATTCTTCAGTAAAGATAGTATTTCCTGTAGGTTATTTTACACTGCCAGTCATAAAAATGCAACCATCGTCTTGACCACAGTTACTGAAATATTAAAGAAACTCGTGTGAACCTTACTTCACTCTGTAACCTGAGCTCGAGGCTCAGCTTAAACTGCAGACAGATGTAACATTTTCCCTTTGCGCATTTTCCTTTCCCTTTGCCTAGTTCATTTTATCAGGTTAAAAACTTGGCGAGCCTCAGATGATAAAGCTGTGCGGCGGTGAAAGGCCACGCACCTTCAAAGCAGCAGCTCTGCTCACATGCTCATTTTCAGCCTGTTTGCTCCCCGGCTATTCTTTCGCTCAGCACTCAATTGGGATGTTCAAAGTAAAAGCAAAGCCAAGACTTTAAACCATTTTATAAGCTCTCAGGCCAAAAGATTGACATATCTCTGTGTCATCTCGTGACTGAGCGGAATTCTTTAATTTTATGTGCCTGGAAGTCTAATAGATTTGCTTTCACATGGTTGTCTGTCTTCTGTAAACTTCTTAAAGTAGTGGACTTTCTTTTACTGACTTACTCTTTTCTGGCTGCAATCCCCAGCAACAGTCAAATTCCTCCCTTTGTGCCTAGAAATCTTCCTTCACAAAACTCTGTGCTGGAGATGTGGTTGAAAATGACAGTCATTTATCTCGTGTCACTTCAACTGGGAGTGCTGTGCCCTCACCTGTCAAAACTAAGCCTCTTTACCACGGTCCCTTTGGTGACTTTCCGATGCTGCTCTGAGCTGCAGGGCTTTCCTTTCACACTCACATCACCTCCAGGGAAGGTTGAAATCTGTGGGCAGAGGCATCCCACTAGGCCCTCAGTGCCTGTCGTCCCCCGGTGGTGCTGGGCTGTGCCTGGCACCACTCAGGGATGCTGAGCATCCTTCCAGTCTGCTGCTATCACCCCAGCTGCCTATCACTACTTGTTCTGCAGTGTACACACACACAGAAGAAAAGTCCTTTTATCCACCTTCAAGCATTTCATCTTCTCCCTAGACCCACACCAGCCTTCACCCTCAGCTCCATCACTAGCACTTTCTTTTTTAAATAAACTTCACAGACTCATCCTCACTCTCCTGTGACCCCCGTCTCTGCCAACCTTTCCATCTGGTACCTTTCTGGCTGCCCAGTCCCATCAAGAAACCCTTGCTCACACACATATTCTGGCCAAAAAATGTATGAGTGAATAAATAAATGATTTAAAGGAATTTGGGCAGTGAGAAAACTGCCCATTACCTCCTGATGTTCACCAGTGCATGGCTAATTTTTCCCTGACAGCAAAATGGCCTGGTGTAATACAGGGCAGTTTTAAGGAGAGAAAAGACAGTGAAGGGCTGAGGTGTGAGTTTACCAGTGAGCAATAGAGAAAGTTAATATTTCCTTTTCATCAAGACTAATTTCTGTAACTAAGGATTGCTGGAGGATAATTCTCTAATGGCAGGAAAAAAAAATTATGTGACTCTGATGCTAGAGATTTTGGCAGAGATATTTTGCTTTAAATAAAGTGTATAAAATCAGAAAGCCATCCGCTGGAGGCTAGTGACCAGGACACATTGAAAGGAAAATAATCGTGGCTGGGGAATGCTGACACACATCTGCTCTCCTTAAATGACTCATCTGGAGGCATTTTAGTTTGCCTGTTAATTTTATAAAGTGCAGGTGGATCAAGAACACATGCAGTCAGAAACAAAGACAAACAGAAAAAAAAATAGGGGGAAACTTTGGCTTATTTTAGAAGTTCCTATTCAAAACCATTCATGTGATCCCCCTCCAGAAGGCAGGGCAGACCTCTAGATAAGGAGTTAACATGATGGGAGGACTGACAAAAATTGGAATACAGCCTAAGCAATTAGTAGACTGTCAGTAATTGGAATTAAGTAATCAACTTCAACCACTATGAGAACGTACTGTAGGGAACACTCTTCCACTGGCAAGGAGATGAATGGGATAATTGTACGGCTTTTCTATCTCTAGCTGCTATGATTCGATGGCAGAATAATCCATGGGCAACTGAATGTCTGCAATTCAACAACGGAATACTGGGATCAATATTTAATTCACAATTCTCTTACCTTTTCTTCAAATCCACTTTAAGCTTATTAATGCTCTGAACACATTAAGAGGCTCTTACTCCTTCTGGGTGAGTGCATCAGAAGCAGAACACCTCCTGCGTGGTCTCAGGTTGTGGTATGTATTGACTCAGGCTTTTTGCCTTGCGTATATATATTGTGATAAGCAGTCATTAAAATCACAGTAAAGAAAAGAGCAAGCGAGCACTTGAATCCCGTAGCCCATCCCGAACTTCACTACTCAGTCCTACATCACTTTGGCTGGGCCATTTAACAACTGCCTGCCTGCTGAACAAATGGCACGGCAGCATTTACTCACTTCGCAGGCAGGCTACAAAGCTTAATGAAGGTGAAACTGCAGCTGCTCCTTGCAAAGCGGTTGAGGAAGAGAGAAGAGGGGCAGACCCAGCCATAACCTGGTACTCCCAAGCATGTGAGGCTTTTTGGGCAGCATGCCTACAGCCAGCCCCAGCCTAAGGGACCACAGCAAACTGTTGTGCGGATGCAGTTAGCGTTTTGCCCATCAGCAATGCTGGGGGACCCCATGCTGTTTCAAAGGCAGGTGCAAGGATTGCCAGTGCCCTTGGGGCAGCCTGAGGAAAGCTGCATTTTCACCTGTGCCAAGCAGAACTGCTCTCTGCTGAAACCACTCTTACGAGGACCTCAGCACTGTGGCCCTGCCTGCGTTACTCAGTGCTGCACAAACACACAGCGGGGTTATCACGCCGGGTGGCGGCTTGTCCTGCTCTCATCTCAGCTGTACATCTGTCTGTAGCATTGCCTACCTGCCTGCTAGGGGAGCGCAGAGAAAACTATTTGAACTGCTTCTGTAATCATTGCAGACTTTCCTTTTCCAAGCTGACTTCCCAGGAAGGATGTGGAACACAGTGTTGCAGGCTTGGGAAGCTGCACTCATCCAGCTGCTCTGCTCCTCTCTGGAGCAATCTGGATCTTTGGCAACGCAAGGGCAGCCTAACCAACACAACACATCCAGTCCCTTAACTGGTCCCCAGATAACAGCCAGCAAAAAACAAAAATAAGTTCAAGACCCTGCTTATGACAACAGCCCTCGCAGCCAGCCGCCTGGCCATGGGACCAGGAGCCTGCAATTGAAACACGCCTTGTGAAGAGAGACACACATTAAATATTAATTTCCTAGATTGCCTGTATTTGCATGGTAATAAAACGTTCATCGTCATGGCCTACTCTGGCCCCTATTAATGTTTTTATCATTCTACCTGAGGTCTGGTGGAGGAAGGGAGAGCAACAGCCACGGAAATACCTCCTTTGGAAATGACAGCCCTAATGAAGCTTATCTCTACCAACAGTAACTTAATCCAAACGGCTGAGGCGGGAGGGTTGCAGCACTCTGTTAAGAAAACATTCCTTTAAATAAGATCACTTGTAGGCCTTAGCCTTTTTTCCTCCCCTGCTTTTTTCCCTTTTCCTCTTTTTAACCTTCTCTCCTCCCCGCCCCCACCTCCAAAGTCAAAAACATTGCAGCAAAGCCGGGATTTTCTCTGGAGAAAGTCAGGTTGTCAGTTGTGGATTTCACAATGGGGCTGTATCTGACCATCTTAACTGATGCACTGCTTATGACAGTTCAATTAGCCCAGATGAAGACCCAGTGTTCTATGACAAAGCCCTAGTATCTCTCTCTTGCCAGGGTCTCAAGAGAGGACGCAATCTGGCTTCACTTTGCACATGTTAATACAGCAAGTTTCTTAATTACTTGTTTAGCGAGGACAAGTGGTAGTTTTCAAAGTTTGCAGTTTTTCCCCAGTGTTGCAAAGATGAACCACCCCTACCATTAGCTGAAAAGAACCGCAGGCAGGAAAATGTTAGAGACAAATAAATCCTAAGTCCCAGTACCTAAAGGGGGCCTACAGGAAAGATAGGGAGGGACTCCTCATCAGGGATTGGAGCGACGGGATGAGTGGTTATGGTTTTAAACTGAAAGTGTGTAGATTTAAATTAGACATTAGGAAAAAATTTTTCACTGTGAGGGTGTTGAGGCACCAGAAGAGGTTGCCCAGGGAAGCTGTGGATGCCCCCTCCCCGGAAGTGTTCAAGGCCAGGCTGGATGGGGCTTTGAGCAACCTGGTCTGGTGGGAGGTGTCCCTGCCCATGGCAGGGGGGTTGGATCTCAATTATCTTTAAGCTCCCTTCTAATTCTAACCTTTTTATGATTCTGTGATTTGACTAGACATAGAAGATCCCCTCGACTGGAAGGCAGCAAAGCAAAGCCCTGTCTGCTCAATGCACGTTTCCAAGGACCTAAAGTATTGCAGGAGACTGCAAAGAATGATATTTTTTATTTTGGTTTTTGACACACAACATCAGCTACTTGAAAACACATACTGCTGATCATCACCACAGATGAAGCAGATCACACATACAGCATGATACTTTACAAATTTTGAGTAACAAGGTATTTCTTGTAGCAGCCAGTTAAAATTTATCTTCCTGTGTTGGTGCAGGTAAGCAAACCAACAAAAACCCCTGGACAAATATAGAAGCATTATTGATTTCTTGAAGGGCAGGTTCCTTTTGGGATAAACTTGCACAAAAAGAAACAGGCAATCTCAACACATACCTTGAAGTATTCCGCAAAGGGCACCCTCTGTGCCCAGCTGCACTCATGAGATATAGCATTTGCATACATGACAGCCAGGTACTTGCTACTATGAGAGGATTCATAATGGAGTTTCAGGGGATTATAAACTATAATAACCACATAAGTGAGACTTTCAGTGTAATCTGTATAAAACAAATGCATCACATAATGTCAGAGAAAGGGCCTTGTGTTCATTAAAAAACAGGGAGTAATGGAAAAAAGACAGTTTGCAGACCGCAAGGTTCAGCTTGGCACTACCTAGTTAAGGCATTCAAGGAAAAATCTCACATATATTAGCAGGATTCAACAGCTAAAGGCACTGGGACAGCACTCTTGCTGAGTGAGAGGAGAGGCCTGCGAGATCAATGAGCACATAAGCGGGCACAGGATAGGAAAATGAAAAAAAACCTGCAAAAAGCTTGGCCTCCCTTAAAGATGCTCTGAGATGCTCTTTTTCATAGCACCACCCTACCCCCTTCCTGGCAAGCACCCCAAGGCGAGGAGTCCAGCCCTGCAGGATGCACTCCCCCTCTCCTTTTGACTTACTGCTCCCCTACCTTTTCCTTCCACCTGTACCAGACACAATGCTACCCAGAGACACAAAACTGATTGAACCTTCCTACTCATCATGGCTTAGGCCAGACTGGCCAGTGACAGGGTGACCGATGCTTTCCCGCACCTCTCATTCCAAGGAGAGATAAGAGATTTATGAGTTTAGAAAAAACTAAACTGCTTTAATAAAATACAAATAATAAAATACAAATTAAATAATTAAATAGATAAAACATATACTAAACCTTATCAAGCTTCCCGGAAGACATCACCAGCAGGCACTGGGAAAGTTCTAGACTGGTCTCAGTGACAAATAGAGACTGGATTCTAGAACATACCGGCGAGGGTCGAAGGCAGATAACCGACAACGTCTTCCTCAGGCATCGGTCATCAAAGAAAGAGAGCCATTGAAGAAGCAGCCGTTCAAGAAGAGCAGCCAACCTGCCCCCTCTGATCCCTCAGCTTTTATACACAACATGGCGGACGGGATGGAAGACCCTATTGGTCAGTTTGGGTCACGTGACCCGCGCCCACCTGCCCTCCACCAGGTAAACAACCCGGTCAGCTGACCCCGGTTGCCACGGCAACAGGTAACAGTGAGAGCCTTTGCCACTGACCAGCGAGTCGGGCCTAGCTCACCCCAAAGCGGGGCACTGCTCTAAGCAGAATAGAAGATAGAAAAAGAAAAGGAAATTATTTTTTTTAAAAAAGGGTCTGTTCAAGGCCCTTTACAGCTTTTCTAGGATGGTTCTGGCTTACCCTTGGTCACAGTGTCAGGCTCCTGCCTATAGCCATGCTCCAGGCCTCCTCCTTCATCGCCGAAATTCTAATCCCTTCCCAGACACCGGGAACTGCCCTCCCATCCCGCAGCTACCCAAGAGCAACCTAGCTGCAAGCAAGGGCTGATGCCCATGGGGAGCTCAGAAATGCTTTTGTCTCAATGGTAGCAGCATGAAAAGTCCCTCTGTTTACCAAACGGTTAGGGAATAGCAGGGAAAAAAAAAAAAAGCCAGCAATGGTTATCATTCAGATATGCCCTACATCTGCTAGTTTTACAGTGTTTTTTTCCAGCAAAGGAAAATCAGGAACTTAGTTCTTCCAAGATAAAAGTGAAGTTTTAGAGGGCAGCTCCTCTAGTTTATTAATGGGACATGACAACCTAGCATCTTCCCAGCATTTATGTTTTCACTAAGAAATAAAACCAAAATGGTTCTTAAAAAGAAAAATCATTAAATAAGTCCACTTTGCCTTCAAGCTTAACCATAAGCCTACACAAATACATAGACACACATACACGTGTAAGGGCAGAAAATAGTTGGGAACTATATGGTAACTGACTGGCAAAGAACAAGCAAAATTACTAGATTGAAAAAAGGACCACTTTTGAACTAAGAACAGTGAACGAAGTCATCAATCAGCCATGCCATTCATCCATGGCTCACGCTGCTCTTAGGTGTTTAGCTCTACAGAGTGGCATTGCAGTACCAAGGTCTGATCTTGAAACAAAGCCTTGCACCAGCATAAATGTGAAAAATAGTGCTCTGCAGCTTTGCACTGGGGTTGCTGGAGTCCTTGTGAATTTTGCTACTGCTACAATATTTGCTCTCTACATTTATCTTTTTATAAAGAAGATATTTGGCATTACTAAAACCAAAAGAGCCTAGTCCTGCAGCCTGTGCGTGCACCCCAAATACTCCAAAACAGGTTTCTGTAGCCAGTCTACAGACTCACACCTAAGGATGTACAAATTCAAAGTCTGCACATCCCTCCTGTAGTTCCTCCTCAAGTTTTGTAGCCACTTTACTAGTTACTTAAAACTTCATATTCCTCAGCGGGAAACAAGCTCAGCAAATGCAGGAGCACAAGAGTTGCGTTTTATTCCCATTAAACCGTGGGTTTTTTTAAAATGTATTTACACAAGACTTCACATAGTAGGATTTCAAAGACTATTTGAAGGCAAATAAACAGAGGGGCCCAGGAGATAGAGCAGCCGCTGGCCTCTGAGCCTCGGCATGGATCTGCAAGCATCAGCAGAGCAGACCGCTTCCCTGCAAAGCTCTTTGCAAACCCCTGAAGCCCATCAACTCCCACCAGTAGTCAAGTGGGAAAGCCCAGCAACTCTGCCCCCCAACAAGGTTGCTCTAGTATCCCTCCCCCACAAAGCCCCTTCTAACGTACCTCATCTTTAGGCACCGCCTGGACCTTCAGCTCCAAACCAGCTCTCTCTTTCACTGCCATACTACCAGCTCCTGAGGAAAGCACTTTCTTCACCAAGCAGCCTGGCTTTACCTTGCCATGCAGATAACAAGTGTTAGCAATTCCTTACTGACGAAGGGGGGTTTATTGTTTAATTGTTTTGTGTCTGGACCACCTGGACTACATCAAGCACTCAAGCCAGCAAGAAGCTTTATCTGGCCCATTACCAGCAGCTGGCAACTTTTTTATCCAGACTGAGAGCCAAGCCCCCACCTCAAAAACCACCAGGAGAAAAAAAGTGCCACAGAAACCTCCTATTTTGTCCACCCTGCAGAAAGAGCTGCTCAGCATCGGACTGCTCAGCGTTCCTGCCTGCAAGTGGTGAGGGGAGGGAGGGCTGGGGGCAGCCTTCCATCCCTGCACGCTGATGCTCAGCTACCCCTGAGCCTTCCTTTGAATTTTATTTGAGTCCAGCAAGAGCCTGCTGATTTCCAGTGCAGGCTGCCAACCTCATGGAGTGATTACACCTTTCCATGCTTAAAGCCTAACCTATATGTGCACCTCTTGAATTGTACTTTATCATGTGATTTCCAGCAGTGTGCCCAGGTTCTCAGGCAGCTTCAAATGGAGAGAAGCGAGATACTTACAGAGATGCCTACATGTGGAAGCAAAAAGAAACATTCGCAGGCACCAGTGGGGTGCTCCAAAAGCTGGAAGAAAGGAGGAAGGCAGTGCCCATCCTACTGGGATTGTTTGGTTCTTTCTTATCTGTGCATAACCCTCTGGGCCCTACACTGAGGAAGCTCCTCATACAAAGCCGGAGGCAGCACTGTGAGAAAGGAGATGTACACAGAAATGTAAATAAATGCAGTTATCCCCCCACAAATTAGATTCAAGCGAAGACAGCTTAGAAATGGCAATGACCCTTGAGGTTAGTTCTGCAATCTGTATTTGCACTTCCTCTACTTCAAAAATTTTATTTATTTATTATTATTCCTTGGATTTAATTAGCTGCAGTGCGCCCTAGAAAGAATCTCAGAAATTCCTGACATACTCTGGACTCTTTCCAGTCATTAGAGGAGCCTGCCTTCATCTGCTTTCCTTATGAATTGATCTCGGTATGGTTGTGAATGTAAACAGCATTGTAACTGTGCCTTGAGTCTACAGCTAGTCAGAAAGATAGAAGAAAATTCTCCCTTTTACAAATTGCTACTTTATTCCAAAGAAGCATGCATATTCCTTCTACTGAATGCACAGTAAGTTCACATCTTTTTTTTTCCCTAATATTAAGCACACATATATATGGTTATATTGTATATTCTGTAATATATTCCGTTTGGCCTTTTGCCCACAGCAGAACAGAATGGGCCATTTGTAATTAGAAAAGACATTCTCTGTTTGACTGTATCTTATCTCTGCTCTCTGTTCTGTCTCCTGCTTGGAAAAACAGACATCACAGTGGTTGGTCGAGGCAACATTTTTTCCACTGGAACATGACCAAACCCATACTGAAATTGCAGAAGCAATTAAATGTCTCTGATTTACAGATTAATAAGGGAACTCGGTCTCCTGACTAGAGAGGGTTAGCAAAAACAAGCATCAGAAAAGGGAAAATGTTTGCACAGAAAACGTATGGGGATTGTAAACGACCAAATGCTGGGAACCCACTATGATTATCTGATGCTTTCGACTAAACTCCACAACTGTGTTGCTTCTACCGAGAAGTATCAAAAGACCAAACAACCTCTGCCTCTTCACTCCCAATCAATTCAATGTTAGCATAAGCACTTTATAAACTAAGTTATAAAATTAGCACAGAGGCTTTAACAGGCTGTCAGTAAAACCGTCTTAATTTGTATAATCCAATCTGACATTCACCATGATAACTTGAGGACAATGAAATTGATAAAATATCATTTCTTAGCATAAACTGTAGTATAAAAGCTTTAATGGGCTTTATGGAGAAGGGCCAACTGTGGAACCAGCCGCAATGCCCAGTTAATACCTGACCTATCTGCAAATCACAGGGGGAAATGCAGCCCCATTGCAATGCCATCGCAGGAGACAAAGTGGAGACAGAATAAATGGATGGAGCAAGTTCTCAAACTGGATCAGTCTCTGCTGGGGAGAAGGTGCATTTTGATGCCAATTATTAGGAGCTGTCGCAAAAAGCAACTGTGTACATAGGCTCTGGTAGAGAGAAAATCAGTGCTTCTCCATCAGCCAAGAGCCTCCTTAGTTTTAAGGCCCCAGGGACAGGAGAGGTCTTCTTCAGGAGGACTTCCAGCATGGATTCCTCTCTCCAGGGAGACCTAGCAGAAGGCAAAGGCAGGAAATACAGTAAAAGCGTTCTCATTTTCTTTAATTCCGGTCTGATTTTCATTTCCTAACACAATAACAATGGTTCTGTCATGTTGTCCGTTGTGCCCAGGCAAGTGTAGGTAATTTACTGCTTGGTTTAACTAGGTAAAAAGTGCTGAGCCACCAGGACAAGAGGCACTTAATAAATCCACAGAAGAAATTAAAATAATTCTTAGTGAGGACGCAAAGGCAGACAAGAAAGAGTTACAGTTCCTTGTGTGAACACCAGTGCTCTGCCGTGCTGGTCTCGCCAGTATCCCACCGTGCCAAATATTTTTCTTGCTGTCGCCCCATCACCCAGACCTTGCCCATGCCTTGTCTGTCCCCCTGCATTGGGGCTTTGCATGGGGTGCTCATTCCCAGGGGCTGGGGGCTGCCTGTGCCAGGCTGTCCCAGCACATCCCCGCAGACCTGCCTGCTGGCCAAGCAGTACCAGGATGAGCCTCCACCATCTCCATGCCACCCCAGCACTTGCCATGCCCCGTGGAAAAATGCAGCCGGTGCCTGCCTGCAGGCACAGGCATTTAGCCAGCAGCAAAAGGAATTGGGAAGTTTTTGTAGGAGGAGGGTATAAAGCTCTGAATCGTGTAGGGGAGCAAAGCTTTCAATTATTAAAACTGGCATCCCTGGAGCTTGCAGCTGGTGGCAGCCGCCTTGATGCAAAGCAGTGGCGCTCCCTCACCTGCCCCCAAACAGCTCGCTGAGCCTCCTAGGGCCCCACCAAGGATGGCAGGGACTTCTATCCGCCACCAGCAGGTAACAGAAAACACCATTTAGCTGATTGTAGCCCACAGAGATACTGCTGGGATTTGGAGCCGGGAGGTCCCAGTCCTCGGATTCACACAGAGCCAACTGCTTCAGCGGGGCTGTGTCTGTACATGTGCTCTGCCCAAGAGGACAGTCCTGGTCCCCCTCTAGCTAACGCCAAATATTGGCTGGACGCTACTGAAGCCTGGCTTGCTCCTGCATTTTTGACACAGACTGCATGCAAATGAGGTATAACAAATTGTAAATGCCAATCATACTTGATCATCGGACCCCCCCCCCCCAAAAAAAAAAAGACCAAGCACAAAAAGTTGTTGCTGAATGCAAGGGGAGATCTACATTTTTGTTGTGCTGACTTTTTTGATCTCACACAGATAATTTAGATTTGTAAGCAAGCCTGATCAAAAGAAGAGTTCCTTTAAATATGAGGTTTAGGTTCAGACTCATTCCTAGGAAAAAATAGAGTGTATGAGGGAGAACAACCATTTTTTGCTATTCATAATTTCACAGCTAAGAGGAATGGATTTACATGGATGGATGGCTAGATGGATGGATGGATGGATAGATAGATATAGACAGACATGTATTATTTATTATCTTATTATGTTATAATATATACAACTACTTTTTAAACATGACGGTCATTGTTACAACCACAAGCTTGTTTAGATGGCTTTTAAATATGAAACAAGCAGCCTTTTTTTTACAAAATGCATCTCACAGTTCACATCTGAACCAAAAGTGACATGGGAAAATGTCTTTTTGGGCAAACTTAGCTTTCTTTGAAGTGTCTGTAACTCTGAATCCAAACCCCTAGTCTTAATTGGTTAGATGCCTGATTTTTCTTTCTTCTAAGGATTATTTAAAAATTCAGTACAAAGACATCAGATCTGCAGTGCTGTCATTATAAACTTAAGCTAGTGAGGCAACAGAATAAAAAAAGCCATCCTGGGAGTTAACAGAACTTCGACTGAATGCTTTGTATTTGCCACTTATTTTTATGATTCACATTATAAATGAGACAGCTGTAAGTGTCAGATTTCTGAAAAGTATCTTACTGGTAACTGCAATAGTCTTACTGTATTTTATTAAGCAAACTGATTAAAACATCCAATTCCCAGGATGGAAATTTTATACATGTGCTTTTCTTTTTCTTTTTTTTGTACTCTGTAGGTAATTTAGCATTCCCATAGCTCAAAAGATGCATTATCTAAAAAAAAAAATTATGTTTATTAAAGATTTATCGATCTGCACTCTACATAAAAACAGAGAAACCCTTCCAACCATCATTAAATGGTAGGTTAGTGAGTCACTGAGCCAGTAACACATTTTCTGACCATTTTCTCTTGGGTAGATTTGCAAGTAAGAAAAGAAGTTTACCAACAGAGATGAACTATGCACAGCTTTACAAACCAGGGAGCCTGATCTTGTAAACGTAGCTGATGCGAGCAGTCATGTTGATTTGAGTCGGGAGAATAAAATGAAAACAGATTATTCCCCTGTGCAAGGCCTTGAAAGAATAAACCAAAGAGTAAGAAAAGTGTTGTTCAAGTGCACAGCCAGGGGATGTCATGAGCCAGACCCACTGCCGAGAGTCCTGTATGTTTTCCTCCCTCCATGAGCACGGGTGACCGCACTCTCCCGCTCCTGGATGAGGAAGGGAGCGGGATGATCGGAGGAGCTCCCACGAGCAGGGCCAGGGGCTAAACTCTGCAAAGTTACACTGCCAGCAAACCACAGTGATGCAGAAGGGGTTATTCCACATTTCTGCTGCCGTGACAGTCGGGAGAGCCCAGACATCTCACCCAGCCCATGTCCAGCACCCTGCATGACAGCCGCCCACCCTCCATTTGTCTGGTATTTGGAGGCAGGCATTTGGATACTGCAGTAGATGACACGCGTCTAGCTCTCCAGAAACATCTCCAAGGAGGAGAATCTATGTTTGGTTTTTGTTTTGGTTGTACTCAGCTAATTAACTGCTTCCAGATCTACTGTATATGAAGGACTGTTTGAGTGTTTATGTTATCCTACAAAATTGACAGCTGACCAAGAGCAAAAGCACAGCGTGCTTATGTACTCATGAGGGCATCTGGGAACAGAAGGGGAACTGTGGCCCTTTTAGCTCACAAACACACAGCTGTCCTCAGCAACACATCGCCAATGTCAGTGAGGCACAGAGGATGGCATCACAAAACATAAAGCAGAGTTAAAATTGTGTTGGAAACTTTGGCACATGGTTATTTCAAGTGGCAAAGCAGAAGCTTTGTTTCCAGAAGCACTCCCAAGAACAGCACTCCCAAGATCCACCATCAGGTTGTGGATTTGGGCGCTACCCATCTTACCATGGTGGCCCTCCTCCTCCTCCTCTGACAAGCCTGGGCTGAACCAGTCTGCAGAGCATCACGCCTCCCTTTAGCACACAATTCGTATTTAGTCCAGAGGCACAGAGAATTTTAACAATATTGTTACCCCCGTTGCCAACCCCAAGAAGTTTCTGCCATTCAGCATGTCCCATCATTAGCTTAAAGGTTGTCTGCGTCAACGCTACTGAACCCAGGTGACCTATGTCAGGTCCAGCCACAGCAAAGCTCGTGGGGCTGGTCGGGCACGGGTTGCAGGCAGCATTTCTGCACACAAGCCATGCCAGCGAGGGTGCTGAACTAGAGGGAGAACGCCTGGCTGCGTACACTCTTTGAATATTTTAACTTAATACCCAATGTCAGAAATGATCAAATAAGAAGTGTGGAAATTTATGGGCAGCTTACTAATTTAAATCACCTTCCGGATACTCATCCCAAACCAATCCTTTACAGTTTGCCACTTCGCCAGTTTTAAAAGAAAAAAAAAAAAAAAAAGAAAGAAATCTTTCTTCTCCAGACATTTAGTGGCACAGCTCCATTTTGCCTTCTTAGTTACTTTAAAAGGACCTTTCCTCAGGGTAGTGTTTGGTCTTAAGGTCCAAAACCAGCAAAAAATGTACACACCCTCTTTAATACATGGAGCCTAGGTGAAATCCTAGCTGGCCATAAGATCCCAAGATTTTATCTTCCAAAGACTTTCTTTGATGTCGATGGACTATTCAGCCAGTACGGCTGAGCATGCCCGTAACACGGAATACACCTTTCTCTGCTTGTTGAAAGCAGGCAGAGAGGTATGTGTCTTTCCAGAGCAGCTACAGGGAAGCCTGTAATTGGAGCAGCCTTAACTTTTACACTTAGAAAACACTGCATGTCTTTATTATGGGGTAATATTTTACAATTAAGCTCTCACTGATGTTAAGGGACCTTGAATTCTGTGGATAGTAACAAGTTTATTATATTAGCGTCTGAAAACACATTGTAAAGGAACTTATTTCCCCATTAGTGTCAGAAGTAACCATATAAAAATAGGCACTTACGCTTACTTGAAGCAGTGAGTGTGTTTTGTATGTATGTATATATGTATGTATACATACAAACACAGAACCCCCCCTTACTTTTAACCACTGGATTATATAATGACACACACGCATGGCTCTTCTGCATTAGTTCCATTTAAAGAACCCCAAAATGGGATATTGCCTCTAGTTCAGCTGTGAATCTTTTATTTAGCTTTTGTTTTTTTGCCCTATACATTTTCAAACAGCTGAAGGAACAGAGAGATCTCACGTGAGCTTATTAGCTATGATGCCCTCACTGTCAGCTGATATTGCACATCATTCTGCAGCTATCTTAGAACAATGCAAAGTGACTTGAAATACAATTTCTAAGAAAAGTACTGTATACCATAAGAGCCAAACTGTAAGACTGAGGCTCCTAAGGTTTCAATGCAAAATAGTAGCTGAATGCCTCTGTATAGCAAGCTCTGCTGACGGTCTTTACTTCTTTGCTACAAAATGGGTTAGACACAAGATCTGGAGCTAAAAATATTTAAATATGAGGTTCCTAGATTCGTTATAAGGTTTCCAAATCACGCTGTTGTGTAGGCACTTACAAGTGCCTAAATATAAGGTCATTCTTGCTGTTGGTGCTGAACTACGCTGAAACCCAGATCTGTTGAGATCTGGTGTTTTGGCTTGGCTGAATCTCCTACAGAATGCATCTATAGGCTTTAGTACCTTTCTAATTATTCAGACTATTAACATGTTAAAACTGGACTTTCAAATTGCCTGAACATGCCTGCAGTGGACCAGTTTAAATCCGGAAAGACAGTGAAATGCAGAGTTAAATCCTCTATTCTGTTGTTAACACATCCTGTTAGGACAATACATTGCAGTTCATAGAGTCTTCTCTCGTGTAGAAATAGATCCACAAGTAGCCAACACATTTGGCAACAGCAGCATGAATTCAGAATGTACTGAAGCTTTAAATGGATTTTCTTCATTTTTTTCGGTTTCAGTCAGACCATAGCTTAATTTCAGAATAACCAACAAAATGCTGCATACATCAGAAGAACACTGCTTTGGGACCTTATGTTGCATATTTTTAGTCTGAAATATTCTCAAAAGTTTTCCCTGCTTCAACTGACAGCTAAGATGTACCTGTATGAATGCAAACATTCCAAATTAATATCATGCAGATGAGAGATGAAGAGCGTTTTCCCAGTACAAGAGTTAATGGGTCCAGTCATAAATCTTGTCTCATGGATTAAACCCAGAGGATCAAATGCAGAGATTTATTACTTCATTTATTACTCCATCGGAGTTAATCACTTGCAGGAAATAGTTCATTCAGTGAAACTAGAATGCTTTTTTAATAATCAGGTCATGGTTTCCTCAGACATACTTGTTATTTTTTATGACTATGGTTTATAACATTTATAGTTCCGAGTGGGTTTGTATATACAGCAAACCTACCAGTGCTCCATAAAGGATGTGGCTTCAGGTTTGGAGCATATCCCTACTTGCACGATTTGTTAGGCTGCATTCCTTCCTGCCTCCAAAATTTCTTCAGCCGAGCTCCAACACAGTTTCCTGCACCTCCTTCCACTAAAAGCAGTGACTTTCCTCTGTTCCCACATCTCCAGTCTTTGCTGAAGTGCAGGTATCGGTGATCCGTGGTTTAGCAATCCTTGTGGGCCAGGGTAAAGCAGTCGGCAGATCAAGCAATGTTATAAATTATACCTGGAGCCTGGGCCCTTCCAAATTTTTGGCATGGTGACCGGATAGCAGGAAACCTTCCTCCACAGCGAAGGTGTAATTAGCTTTTCTGTCCCAGTTCACTGAGCCGTGGAGGTGAAGAAGGTGGATATAATCAGCGGCGTGCTGCTTAGCCACACTAATGCAGCAGCAATGATAAGATCTAACGCAATGCTGAAATGGAAGCAAACTGCACACCCAGAGGAACTCAGCTAAATTGTTTTCCAGGCTCAAAATAAATAAAAATAGAGTGGCATTTTCCTTATCGGGGACCAAAAATTTAATGTGATTAATTCTGCAGTTTAGCTGTAGTTTATTTGTGCGTTAGAGATAACAGCGGGGCTGTGGGTAAAAGCCAGCTCACACAAGCTCCTGACATGCAGATCTTACTGAAACCACACCAAACCAAAATGAAAAATAATAAACCAATAAAGGAGCTTTGCTGTATGGAAAACGCATTTAATGCTTTTGCCCTCTTCTTCCCAGAGAACCTCTCTGCAATACTTTTGTTAGCACTGCAGGTAAATCAGATTTATCTTGCTAGTCAGTACCACTTTTTCCCTCCAGTTTTAGAAAAGGATTATCTTGGACATATAAAGCAGCAGAAACACAGCACAGAAAATCTGAGTGTAATAGGCATAGCAAACACACACACCCCCTAGACAGATTTACATAGATTACATAAAAAGATCCCAGAAGGGTTTTTAATTTTTCCTACTGATAGCTTGTATTACTCAGTGCCCAGAGTCAAAATGGAGCCTCCCTGGTTCTGGGTACTGCACACAGATGCAGCGAGGGAGAGCGCAAGGGCTGGCTGGCAGGAACTGATGCACGGGCTGCACGCTCCCTCACTTTCCCATCTCCTCGCCTAGGCACGTGGCTTTGCTCTCCTGGATTTCCAGGCACGAAGGAGCACCTGTGTCCTACAATCCTTTACATACTTCTGCTGCGCTTCTGTTGGGCAATACCTATGGCCCCACACTGGTGTGTACCCTGGGTTTTCATAGAAAACTCAGGAGGATCAGATGCACGTCACCAGCTCCATGAAATGCCTCTCTTGACTCTTAATCTTTATCATCTGATCCCTGCACATGGCGGATAATCAAAGATCTCTTCCACCTTCTGTGGTGGATCACACTGGTCCTTGACTTTCCAAGCAAAACTGCAAACATTTACAGAGATTGACTTACTACTGAACTCTAACAAGATAAGTTGAGGATGCAAATTAAGAATAAAAAGAAGTTCATTTCAAAGCTCTATTCTACATCCACGCAGAAAAGCCCAGCTGGGTGTGGAAAAACACTCCTAAGCTATCTCCTCTCCCTATCCTTAGTCCCACCCTGCAGCATTCATGGATGCTGGATCTCATCCTCCTCTTTCCTTTTATCCCAGCCCGCAGCCCATGTAGGCATAAATAAGTACAGAGCTGCGTAACACCTGACAGCATGGAGCAGCTTCTCATCTCATAGGTTTTGCTGCCCATCAGCAGTCTGCCCACCGA
Source organism: Tringa tobata (assembly GCA_033628505.1). Taxonomy (NCBI): domain Eukaryota; kingdom Metazoa; phylum Chordata; class Aves; order Charadriiformes; family Scolopacidae; genus Tringa; species Tringa tobata. The sequence continues at coordinate 24,413,990 of JAHREE010000245.1, forward strand.
CCTTGGTGGAACCGTGCCGGGTTCACGTCTGCACGGCAAAGGCGAGTCTCCATCACATGCGTGTCCTGGGCAGGAGGGTGCTTGCTGCCATACAAAGTACTTGTAACCACGTTCTGTTTGGTCAAACGCCATCGCATGAGACGTTCCACAAGCACATTGCCCTGCGTGTGATGAGGGCAGCTGTGCTTCCGCTTCCCAGGCACTGCCGACAAGGGGTTTCTGCTTAGCGATTGCTAAGGCTCTGCCACACGCATCGGAGAGAGATATTTATGAGCTGATACGTGGACGGAGAACCTCAGGAGGATTATGCCATTCCATGCTTGTATCTGCTGCATGAGTTGTGGCCAAGGGTGAGAATAAATAGGACAACAATCAGCAGTGAAAAGAGGCCATCAGATTAAGGAGAATATCCAGGGAATTAGGTTTTCTGTACATTGCTAGCTCAGCTACAAGACTTTCTACCTGTATCACAATATTGGTGGATAATGTTTCTCTTGCTCTTCTCCCACTTTTCTTATTTGTGAAGCATTATCACATATTTACAATGCACATTTTCTCTCCTTTGCTTTCTGAGATAGCCTTTTGCACAGGCACTGTGGGAGAAAAAAAGCCTCCAGATGTGCACTAGGCTCAAAGCAAAATATCCTCCTGTGCTTCATTTTTATCACCTTATTAATATAAGAATCCTTGTCAAGATCTGCAGGCAAATACATGTAAATAGCTATGGTTAACAGAGATGTGCAGGGGAGGCAGAAGGGAATAAAACCCTGCTACTACCCCATGGAGGACAGAGCAGCACTTGCCTCTTTTACTAGCAAAAGTAGAGGGTACAAATTAAGTGCTCTGAGGATAACGTGCTCTTTAGGAAACACGAAAGCTTTGTCTTGGCTCCAAGAGTGCTGCTTCAAATCAAGCTTAACTAAGGCTCTCTCAATCCACATAAAGCCTCAGGGGACCTCAGGAGCTCAAAACTGCAGTATGTCAAAAGGAAACCACACAGAAATTGCAACAGTACCAACCCTGAAACTCCAGGGGTGTTTGAGTGCCTTGCCAGGCAAAGCAACGTGTCTGGTGCAATTTTAGCCTCTAACTACTCACTCAAAAAATACTGCTTTGGTTTGCTTTTCCTTTTTTGCTTTCCCCCTCCCCCCCCAAATACGGAGGGGATCAGTGATGAAAAAAATGCTGATCATTTTCTGTAGCAAAAATACGTAACATGGGAACTCATTTAAACCCCACACAGAATATGCAATAACGAGCCAGAGTATCTGATGAAGAATGAATGGTGGTTAGTTTTGCTTAAGTATTTTATATTTGGCTATCACCTAGAAAGAAAACTGGCTACTCAACAAGAATTAATCCATTTTTGCAGCAAACAAGTGCATTTTTAAATGTCTCTGAAGTGGCAAAAAAGAAAGCAACAGCAAAAAACTGAGATTATCCTCCAAAGAAAACCCTTTAGACAGTCAATGGGATCCTACTTTTCTGCTGCCTGGTTTTAATCACCCCATACTTTTACACTGATTTGCTATGTGCTCAGAGAAATTCGATACAGTGGAACAAAAAAATTCAGCAAGAGCAAAGGGAATGGTAAACTCAGGGTACTTGCTAGCTTACCTTGCCCTTCAGAGCACTTCTTAAAGGCAAGGGAAAAGTTATGTTGCATTTGACAGCCCTACAGAGAGCCATGGCTTTCTGGACCTCAGCACTTGGCAGTTAAGAAACATCTTGGTTATCACGGCGAAGGAAACCTTCTTTGTACCCGTGCCAGGTGTCACAGCATCTCGTAGCCTTGCCTGTTCTAGCTCAGGAGAGGGTTTTGAGACTCTTTTTGGCTCCTCTGACTGCTGTGGTCTCCAGCCAATGTTTGGCAGAGATCACCACGAAGGTGTCAGATGTCCTCCCTGACACGCCGGATCCCGCTGTGGGAAGGACCTGGAGCAGCCCGAGTACCTGTCAGCAGGTCATCTCCAAAAACATGGCAGGACAGTTGCAAGACTGAACTCCAGGTAAAGGGGCAAAGCCACTAGGGCTGGAAGGTTCATGGAGCTCAGGTTCCCTGCTTGGCTCCCTACTTACTTAAAAAAACCCAACTTCCACGAAAATTTGGGCTGGGAAGAATTGAGAGAAAGAAAAGTGGGGCAAGAGCAAGAAGGATTAACTCCTCTTCCAGGCCCTTGTGTGCATGGAAGTGTCAGAAGCAGATGGGCACAGCTGACAGGGTTGCTCCCTCGCAGGAGCTCCGCGGGATTTGAAAGCCGTTTGAGGAGGGAAGGCGACAGTTCGGAAAGCGAAGCACTGAGTATGTCAGTCATGAAGACAAAGAGAAAAAAAAAAAAAACAAAACAAAAAAGACAAAGCTGCTGCCTCATTCCCCATTTGCTGTGATTTTCATCATGCTTTGGCAGAGGAGAAAGCCTGAAGAAAACAGAACATTGCAGTGAAATTTCCGGAAGCCTTTTGTCCTCCTTCTGCTTCTTTCTCCCTTGCACTCTGAGAGGCACTTGAGGAAAAAAAAACATTTACTAAATGAATTGTGCAGGATTCCCATTTATCTTTTCAGTATTGTTTATTTTTCATTTCTTTCTTAATTTTTCCTTGATGACAATAAACCCATCGGGAACCAGATCTTAGAAGCAGATTATTTCAAATTCTAATCATAGCAGACATTATTTGTACTAAATAGTTCTATGGAATGGCTCAGGTCACCTATTAAGTTAACCTACATAGACACCCCTTAATAAGGCATGCTCTTCATTATAGCCCTTGATCATCCCTAGAGATACACAATGCCCCATCAAAGCTGTGTGACATCCAATACTGTGGAATAAGACCTCTTTTGCAGTAGGGCTGTGATTGTACAAAGCCAGCATAAAATCAATACAGCTGACTAATGAACGATCCCTTTGCTTATGTGGCCAGACCCTAAAGTGGCTAAAAGCCCACAGCCCACACCAACTGCTCCGGGATCCGTTCTAGAGGTGGGCCAAGATGCCAATGAGACAATGGCTCAAGGAATTCTCCCAAAATCAACAGTAGCCACCGGATTTTCTATTGAAGAGATAGCCCGCAAAACTCGGAGCAGTCTCCAGAGTCCCAGCCCCGTGCAACCTGTGCAGGGACTGAGGGACACAGGGATGTCACAGTCCGGGAAAGGGTTTTACCCCTGGCACAAACATGGCTGAGAATTTATATTTCCAAAACAAAATAAAACAAAGTAGAATTACAAATGTGACACACTGATGGGAAATGGTTTACTAACTGCAGCACTCTGGGTTAAATCTCGAAGTCCCCGAGTTTCTTAGCAATTTGGAAGGATTAATTTTGCATAGTACATATTCCAGACTGTCCTAAGAACTGCCGGTAGCAAGTGGTTTTGGTTAATCTTTTGATTAATCTCTCTTCAACAGGGGGAATTGTTTTTGCCACTCAATTACTATACAGCAGGCTAAATTCTGTTCTCATCATTTGACTTATAAATCTCCCTGTTATTCATTGTTTTTTCCTCCTTGGTTATCTAAAAACATGCTATCAATAAATAATAGAGAAGAAAACTAATTCAAACTCAAATTCTTGCTATAAAAAAACATGCAGATGACAGCATATAGGTCACCAGCTGTAGCACAGCATAATACGAAATTTGCAGGAAATCTGTTAGACGATTTCAGCAATGAGGAATACATGATAGCATAAACAATTTCACACAATGATCACAAAATGAACCTGCCCTTCCATTGCCCTCCTATTCTCCTACTGTTGTTTCAGATTTGCCTCTTTATTACGAGAAAATACACCTCTTGGTTTTATTAGGAAGTGTCTGAGGGAAGGCTCTGCGTGACAGAGAGCAGCGAGCAAAGCAAGGTGTAAGTGTGACTCAAGGCACAGAACGAGCCTTATCTTGTAAAACCCCGCACAACGAGCACTCTGCAACACTCCTGTGTTACCCTCCATATAAGGCTGATTTTTTTTTTTTTTCCACTCTGAACACAGCTACCTGCTCTTACCCAAAAGCTCTCTGTCCAAATTCGGATGTAATTTCCAAGGTTTTCAGTTAAATGCTCAAAGCATGGAACAGAAGCAAGAACATAACGTCATCCATCCAAGAAATGTTGCACAGCAGCAGGGACAGGAGGGAAATTGTGACCAATGACACTAGAACAAATCCCTCTGCGGCACAAGGGTCCTCTTAAAGAATGACATGTAGCCAACTGAACTTCCAATTTTAAGGTCAAGCCTGAAACATCTACCCCGTGAATAACATGAAACCCTTCGAGCCAGTATCAGTGGTGTTACCTGAGCAAAAAACCATCCTGTAACCAAGCAGAGAGTCAGACCGAATGATCCGTCTTGAAAATAAAGGTATAAACGAAGTTTGCCTAAATTCGAGCTGATGGCCCTAGGGAAAGCAGATATTTCAAACCAGATGCTTAGACCATTAGACCATCTGCTCTAGAAGTGTCTGAAAAGCCAACTGCTACAATGGAATTCTTCTCCCTCTCTCATTTTCTCCTTAAATCAATAGGTCTCTTTACACAAAGTATTTATATTGAGTATTTTACTTTTTCGACTCCTCCTTTATTTGTAGATGCTAAGGATCTCCTCTCCCAATGGGCTGTGAGGAGAAAAGGAGTATTAGTTGATTCCCACCAGGCCATGGTATTTCTTCCTTCAAATTACAAAAGCAGACTAATATTTATTAGGGAGTACTCACTTTCAAAAATATATGATTAATTTGTGCAAAATCATGTCAAAATACCGTCAAAATAATTCATTATGAAAATGGATTTCACATGTAACCCTGCTTGCTTCCCTTCCTCAGAAAAACATAGTGAAAACAGTCTGTATTTTGATCTTGAATTTGGGGTTATATGTTATTTAGAAGTAATTGCAAAATAACTTAGAAGAACCGGTCATTTAAATCATCTAGGATTGTTTTTTTTTTCTTTGATAATTCACTGACTGAAATATTTTTATAAAGAAAGAATAATAAAAATTAAGGAATAACATATAGCAGGTAGGAAGCAACACATTGCCAGTGCTATAAAAGATAAACTGTGGGTGCCCCGGGAGCACGTTAATTCCCTGAGGTCATTCCAACCTGAGTAGCTTCAATCTTTTGAAACTAGGTCCTGCAGCACACAGAGGTGCCCGCCACCTTTATCAGTGCTTCTTTTACTTCTCACTCTCTTAAACGTTAGGTAATTAACCTAATGTCAAACAGCAAAATTATAAAAGAAAAAAATAAAATGGTTTCATGCTCTGTCCAAAACTTCCAACGTGCAAAGTTTCCCAGGTTGGTCCTTCTGCACTTTGTGCAGCTGTAATAAAGAGCTAACCAAAATGAGATCTTTTCATTTGTTGAAATGACATGAAAGCGAGTGGAAAAAGAAAAGGGGGGAAATACCAACCAAATAGTGAAGCATGAATAGCCCTATTTATACTTTATGTGAGTACTAAGTACATGGAATTGAAATAAGATGTCTCAGCAGTGCTGTGGTCTGCGAGAGGAGATGGAGATTTATCGTATCAGCGATCTGGAGTTTATTTCCTCCTGCCGTGGCATCCTGCTTGCTATTAAACTGACCACTTCTCTTCTCCCTGCCTCGGTCACCACATCTGGCTAACAAGGAAGGCCACAGCACGGGCAGATGTTCCTAAGCCGTCAAGCATCAAGAATGACATCAGCCAGCAGAAAACCCCGAAATGAAAAGTTCTCAGTCTCATCCATTTCCACCTTTCCGAAGCAAGAGAGAGACAGAACCGCATCCTAAGAGCCTGCCTCTTCCTACAGCATTGGGCAACAGCTTCCAGCCAGGACCCAGCACTTCATGGGACACCAGAACTGCATGTGCCTTTATACCAAGCTCCTCACGAGCAACCCAGGAGCGCCCTCAAAAAGGCCAGGCTGCTGAAATGGTTAAATAGTGCTCATCATTATTTGACGTGCTTGTATCTTAAGCTAATCAAATCCATGTGCACCAGACCACATCGAATCTTAACGTTTTACAATTGTTCATGAGGATACTTTATAATTTGATTTTTTTTTCCCGGTCCTGGGAAATATTTATTGTGGCAGCCAAGAAATTGCTCCCTGCATTTTAAAACCCTAGTACAGTAGATACATTTAAATAATCATTGTTGGAAAGCAAATATAAATGTAAGAAAAAAAAAAGTCACCGCCTTCCCCAAATTTGTATTTTGCAAAAGGCAAAACATTTGAATGGTTTTATTTTCAGCAGGACTTACTACAAATCCAAAACCCAGATCCAAATAGCCTGAAGTTTGAGGAGCTGGAGCCACATTTAATGTTGCGGTTCATTATTTGCTCATCTTAACCATCTGATATGGAGAAAAATCTCCTCAGTCTTTAATCCCTCCCCTTGCCAACACTTTCCAATACCCTCAAAAAGGATTTAAGACTCTAGCTGCTCAATTTCACTTTGACTCCTATCCCATTCTTTGCTCACCTTGCTGGGGCTACTGAAGCATCTTCTTTCAGTTTTTTATGACTTCCCATAATGTCCTGCAAATATACTGCTCCTTCTGACCATCTGCACAACGGCTGCCCATTAGAAAAACTCATTGCCTATTTGCAGTAGGCTTGGCATGAAGCACAGAAATTAGGAACAAAATGGTGATTAAATAGCAAAATCTGAATATGGGTAGGTTTTTTTTCTATTTCAGATAAAATGTTGTTGGGATTAGGGGAAACATTTGCTCCTCATTCTCAGTTAGGATTTTGTGTGTGTGTTAAGTCAATTAAATCTTAATAGGGTGATTCTCTGCTTCTTTATTTAAAACAGAACAAGCAAAAAGACAGAATACAAATAGTATGAAAAGGTTGGACTTTATATTTTATTTGCACCCATATGGCATGGAGGGTTGCTCATTTCAATAATAACGATTTTTAATTAAAAAAACCTCCATAACTTTCACAACAGTCAAGCGGGAACCGCTGAAGAATAGATGTTTATTATCCTGGCAATTTTCCCTGCTCCTCAAACTGGCACATCTATCTCTTGCACCCCAGTTGCAACCAACTACAGCTAATGGTGTTCCCAGCATCCCAGCGTGTCTCTGCGGAGAAGAGAAGCAGGAACAGTGTGGGGGTGGATGGTGCTTTTCCGTTCTGTGAAATTAGTTCGCGCACTATAAAAACATGATTAGCTACGATGCCTCAGCCTTGTTTACACTGAAAGTCTTTTAAGGCTTTATTTTACCATTTTGTAAAGGGATGAGTAATATTGACTTTTCCTAAGCATTGTCATAATGGCATCATAGATGAGCAATCTCCACATTAGTAACTGTTATGTCACAACAACTCTACTGAGAAAGTGTGTTTACTTCTCATTAAAAAATAAGGAACCACGTCATGGAGAAATCGTGTGTCCAGGTCGACAGATGAAGTCTCTGCAGATCCACAGCTAGCACCCAGGCTCCCTAAATCCAAGCCTAATCTATCATCTATACAACTCTCAGCCCATTATGGTAACAACTACAAAATGGTGGTTTGCATTAATATTTAAACATTCCTGGTTGTGGGTAGGACAGCAGAAACAACGTGCAGCACGGAGTAAGGCAGCCCACGATATGGAGTTGAATCCAACTCTATTTAGGGGCTGTTATAATACTGGCCAACGGGAGGCATTAAACTGTACCAAGGTGGCCCATGAGTCTGCTTGCTGCGAGGCTGGCCTGCGAGGGAAGCAATGGAATACCTCGGAAGACTTCCCTGAGTATCTCATTCAAAAATGCAGAGCACACAAGGAAAGCCAGAATCCCTTTTGTATGCATGGAACTACCCTTCAGCAGAGTGCTCTCACTGCCAGTCTTAGCGTTGTCACAGAAGAGGCTAAGCAGAAAGGAAGGAGTCCTCCAAAGCACTCAAGAAATCTCTGGGTCAATGGGAATCACGGCAGCACCCAGTCCTAAGTGTTTTAACTGATGTAAGAACACGGCAAATTAATAAAGCCAAGCTGCGAGAACCAATTTCATCTAATATTGCTTGTAATCGCTACCAAGAAGACGCAGAGAGTCTACAGAGAGAGTTTGGTGAAAGGCCAGGAAGCTAATTTGCCATTTGCATAAGTAATTTAGAAGAAGAAACTATTTAAAATTATGTATCCATGACACATTACACGTGAATAGATGAACAGTAATCTTGAATAATAGTTCGGTGTGTATGTGCAGAGGAGGGGGAAGGCAGCTGCCTTGATAAAGGAGTATAATTCCCAAGCATGGGAAGAGAGGGATGAAACCACCCAGGTTCACAGACTATAAGACGTGAAGGAAAGCAATCTGAAGATGCTGCTTCAGGGCAGACATTTTGTTTGGTCCCTAACTTGAAGGGAGAAAGGAAGAAGTACCCTTGCACGTACGTCCTCAAAGTTTTGCTGCAGCAGTGATCTGATGGCACACAAGATAACTCGTTGTTCTTCCTATTATTTCATATTTTAAAATATCGCTACTGAAGCACAGTGTTTGTATCACACGTAGGTGTAAAAAGAGAGATGTTTTGCCCAATGGTTGAATTTGATGGGAAGGGGAGGAAGGGGGGGAAAGACACACACACACACACACTTCATTTTCCCTGAAGAGCAGTGTGAGATTTCCAATCCTCAGCTTTAACACATAAAATATTAAGAGCCAATTTTCAGCTGCACCTCTGTCACTTCCATTATCATTCTACACGTCCGGAGGTGATAATGGACTCAGTAAATTGCAGCCTCTTTCCATCCCAGACCACAAGGGCTTTCACCTGGGGACAACTCTGCACAAGGGGCGGCCCAGATATATGCTAATGGCATCCCACAGCAAGGCGCTAGGGAAGACAACAGGATGTGTTCAAAAAGCCAAGATACTCTACAACAAAGGCAGGGAAATGCCCAGGAACAAAGCAAAACCAAAAAAGGAGTGAGCTTGCTCCCCAAAGTTGTGCGTGCATCGCTACTCCTCACACACTTCGACTGAAAATATGCCAGGCAGTCAAACTGGGGTTTTTTTGTCCATTCAGACACATCCTATCTGAGCTGCTTTCTGCTTCTGTTCGCCCACGGCGCCAAACAGTACTGAGAGCAATGATTTTTTAATTACGATGTGACAGCAAGATGGACCGCAGCACGGGTGGTGATGGAGCAGCAACTGGTCCATCAGCGTGGACACTGAGCTCACCGGCGCGTTTCAGAGCTGGGCAAAGAAAAGCTGCTTAGAACGAAACGCTGGCACTGCCGGTGCAGCCTTCACGTGGTCCCAGCTCTGCTTGAGATCCTGGGACATCAACCTGTTATCGACAAGCACTGAATTTTGCATGAAATCACCCCCAAAGTGGGTGATTTTTAAATTACGACGGGGTAAAACAGCCTCTGTGGAACACAAGCGTAAAATCTACCTCCGTCTTTTCCCGTGGATGCAACGAACCCAAATCTCAAATCCAGCAAAGTAGGTGGAAAGTCTCCAATTGGTATTAATGAAATTGGGATCATGCCCAATACACTGCGGGGCTTTCTTCTACTAACAAGCAGCCTTCCAGGAATAAATTGCAAAAAACAGATAGCCACACCGTAAGGGCGGAGGTTAGTACTTGGAAACTCAAGGTGATTGCCTCCTTCAGGGCCAGCCAACCTGGTGTGCTCGAGGCGTGGGGACGGCATAGAATCATCTAGGTTGGAAGAGACCCTTGGGATCATCGAGTCCAACCATCTACCCTACTCTACAAAGTCCTCCCCTCCCTCCTGCTCGGGCCCCGTGAGCGTCGCATTTTATTTCCCCGAGTGGAGCAAGGGACATCTGTTAAAGCCTCCATCCTGCCACACTGCTGAAGAAGGGAAAGTGCACTTTGCTACTAGATGCTGTACTTCGGTGGTTATTATTTAATTATGTTTTTCCCTTGTGAAGCATTCTTCACGTATAATAGGACAGCGAGACAACATGAAACATGGTTAGCACCCAAACCCCAAATATACTTTCCCCTCCTGACCCCCCCAAATGCACAACCAGGCTTTACAGCTTGGGTGGCCAATGCAAGGGGACAAAATCCGGACTGATAAATTCTGAGAATTCCAGAAGTCACATTTGATGCGGGATTGAACTTCATGGCACCACAGCTAATTAGCGGCACGGAGTTTTCCCTGCCCTTACTGCATGTGCTTACAGGTATATCATGCATAGGATGATATTATTTTAGGAAGTCAAACAGCAACACTTGATCCAAGTTGTAAGGTGGCCGCAATTAGCTCTCATAAGAATTACAATTTCAAAAGTTCACGAGGTTGGATTACTCCAGCTGCATTTCAACAAGTACTAATTTTGCATGTGCCAGTCTCCTCACAAAAATTTCATTTCTATGAATTTTTAATGACGCAAAGTAATTTTTTCAAGGTCACTGAGAGACCGAGCAGTTATTCAGACATTAAATTTGCTCACAGTTTCTTGGCAGCTTTGCAAGAAAGCGAACGAGGATGGTGTGTGGTGGCAGTTGGGGGAGGGAAGAATGACGGGGTAAAAGAGTAGGAAGAAAGTCAAAGAAAAATCAGAGAACTAACTTTAAAAACAAACTCACGGATTTATTCATGTCCCACAAGCAGAAATGAGTAAACCTCATGCCTTGGGCACATATACAATAATTTAAATCCCCTTCCTAGCATTTGCTTCTGTTTGAATAGGGAGGAGGTGGGGGAATAGTTAAAGACATTTCATTTTATTTTGGCTTTTTTTAAAGTCCATTTATGTCACAGCAGATTTTCCAGTAACCTAAACGTGGCAATATCAAAATGACTGCTTTACCTCATTAACCAGTTCTGTGAAAAAGCTGGCATGGCACTGATGGAAATTAACAATTCAAACGGTTCTGGCAGCCACGAGAGTGCCCACTTCCCGACACTTCACCTCCTAACACCACCAAAACCTTGCCGCCGTGGGAGCTGAGTGCCTGACAGCCGTGTAGCACCACCACCCTCTCCACCGCTTGGGACAGACAGCTCGGAGTGGTTTTTTCTATTTATCAAATATTTCATTTTCCGGCCTTCAAGCTGTGATTGCTTGTTAAAGCAAGCAGTTCCCGGCAGGAGCATCCATCCGACCTCGCTGCCGCAGCCCGCGCCGGGGCAGCCCACGCTGCAACACACCAAACACGGGGAGGTGGCAGGTGAGGCTTGGTACCCGGGAGATAACGCAGCCTGGCCTGAGGTTCCGATTCACCCTGGTAAAGCCACCCGTGTCCCCAAGCCTCCGCGGGCGCGAGCTCAAGCCGGCGCCAGGCGAGAATGGGTGGTTTTCCCTTAGCTGGGCCACGCGCTCCCCGGCGGTGCCTTTGCATCGCCTGAAGAGCCCGCGCTGCCTCTTAAATCTTATCGGAGAGGCAGCTTCCAGCTATCAAAGAGAGGCTGTGGCAGTAACCGCCGTCCTCATCGCCCCTGTCACTCCTCATCTGGGCGAGCGGAGGAGACTCCGCGCCGGCAGCCGCCAGGCAGGGAGCGGGCGAGCTCGGAGAAAACACCGCCTGGAGGAATCTTTGGCCCGCGCGGACATTTCCGATTCACCTGCATTTAATGCCGTTAATATTTCAGCAGCTGCAGTGCCAGGGTCAAACTGAAATTTTGCACTCTCTGTTTCACTCGGAAATGTCAGTCTCAGACCTTCTGCTGGATTTTTTTTTTTTTTAATTTTTTTTTTTTTAAACACTGGTGAACGAGGAACAAAAATGAAAAGAGCGAGCAGCAAAAAGTTTACAAAAAGGTCAGAATACTCATTCCCACAGCCTGTAATTTAAATATTGCTTTGTACAGGACCTGACCTTGCCGTCTGCCTAAGGCAGGCAACATTTCCAAGCAATGCAAAGGGATCTGTGAGCCCACCATCACTGCTGGATTCAAAATCCACAACAGCACCGAGGGTGGGCTGCACAAACTGCCCTGTCCCTGGGCAGCATTAACACACCGCTAACGAGGAACCTCCCCATCCTCTGCGTGTTCGCTGCAGGTCTGAGACCAAGTGCCACATCCCTGGTGAGGTACTGACCCTGAGAAGCAGCTAGAGCTGGGAGCTCCCAGACATCTCCTGAGGCACAGGGATGGCGTAATCTGGGAGGGACACGAAGGGCAGCAGATGGGACACCTCACCTCTGCCTGCATGACCCCGAGCACTCACATGAGAGCATCCATAGACCATCAAAATGAAAGCATGAAAACACTCCATCAAGTACATTCTGGGAACAGCTGGAATATGGGCTTGATCCTGAAATCTGAATAAAGGTTAACATTCATACAGATAAGGCATCNTACCTCATTAACCAGTTCTGTGAAAAAGCTGGCATGGCACTGATGGAAATTAACAATTCAAACGGTTCTGGCAGCCACGAGAGTGCCCACTTCCCGACACTTCACCTCCTAACACCACCAAAACCTTGCCGCCGTGGGAGCTGAGTGCCTGACAGCCGTGTAGCACCACCACCCTCTCCACCGCTTGGGACAGACAGCTCGGAGTGGTTTTTTCTATTTATCAAATATTTCATTTTCCGGCCTTCAAGCTGTGATTGCTTGTTAAAGCAAGCAGTTCCCGGCAGGAGCATCCATCCGACCTCGCTGCCGCAGCCCGCGCCGGGGCAGCCCACGCTGCAACACACCAAACACGGGGAGGTGGCAGGTGAGGCTTGGTACCCGGGAGATAACGCAGCCTGGCCTGAGGTTCCGATTCACCCTGGTAAAGCCACCCGTGTCCCCAAGCCCCCGCGGGCGCGGGCTGAAGCCGGCGCCAGGCGAGAATGGGTGGTTTCCCTTAGCTGGGCCACGCGCTCCCCGGCGGTGCCTTTGCATCGCCTGAAGAGCCCGCGCTGCCTCTTAAATCTTATCGGAGAGGCAGCTTCCAGCTATCAAAGAGAGGCTGTGGCAGTAACCGCCGTCCTCATCGCCCCTGTCACTCCTCATCTGGGCGAGCGGAGGAGACTCCGCGCCGGCAGCCGCCAGGCAGGGAGCGGGCGAGCTCGGAGAAAACACCGCCTGGAGGAATCTTTGGCCCGCGCGGACATTTCCGATTCACCTGCATTTAACGCCGTTAATATTTCAGCAGCTGCAGTGCCAGGGTCAAACTGAAATTTTGCACTCTCTGTTTCACTCGGAAATGTCAGTCTCAGACCTTCTGCTGGATTTTTTTTTTTTTTAATTTTTTTTTTTTTAAACACTGGTGAACGAGGAACAAAAATGAAAAGAGCGAGCAGCAAAAAGTTTACAAAAAGGTCAGAATACTCATTCCCACAGCCTGTAATTTAAATATTGCTTTGTACAGGACCTGACCTTGCCGTCTGCCTGAGGCAGGCAACATTTCCAGGCAATGCAAAGGGATCTGTGAGCCCACCATCCCTGCTGGATTCAAAATCCACAACAGCACCGAGGGTGGGCTGCACAAACTGCCCTGTCCCTGGGCAGCGTTAACACACCGCTAACGAGGAACCTTCCCATCCTCTGCGTGTTCACTGCAGGTCTGAGATCAAGTGCCACATCCCTGGTGAGGTACTGACCCTGAGAAGCAGCTAGAGCTGGGAGCTCCCAGACATCTCCTGAGGCACAGGGATGGCGTAATCTGGGAGGGACACGAAGGGCAGCAGATGGGACACCTCACCTCTGCCTGCATGACCCCGAGCACTCACATGAGAGCATCCATAGACCATCAAAATGAAAGCATGAAAACACTCCATCAAGTACATTCTGGGAACAGCTGGAATATGGGCCTGATCCTGAAATCTGAATAAAGGTTAACATTCATACAGATAAGGCATCACATCACGGAATCACGGAATTGTCAGGGTTGGAAGGGACCTCTAGAGACCATCTAGTCCAACTCCCCTGCTAAAGCAGGGTTGCCCAGAGCACATCACTCAGGACTGCATCCAGGCAGGTCTTGAAGATCTCCAGAGAAGGGGACTCCACAACCTCCCTGGGCAGCCTGTTCCAGGGCTCTGGCACCCTCACCCTAAAGAAGTTTTTCCTCATATTTGAGTGGAACTTCCCGTGTTCCAGCTTGTGGCGTTGCCCCTCATCCTATTGCTGGAAACCACTGAAAAGAGTCCTGCTCCACCATCCTTCAACCCACCCTTTAGGTACTTGTAAACGCACCATTCAAGTGGACTGTAGGCTGCAGATGTCCCTGCTCAGTGCAGGACCGGGGTCCTTACTCCTACAGGAAAGTCTAAGGTGAGGAAACAATTCAGTTTTTGTTCAGCTTTGCTACCTTGCAGCCAACACACTGAACAAACCTGTCAACAAACGTGTGAGTTGGATCCACACATGTTCATTCATACAACTGGAACGTATACTCTTAAGTATATAGAAACAGATATATATATATACACACATGCACTGGAGCTTTGCTTTCCATTTCTTTCAGAGAGGTAAATTTTAAGCTCTCAGAATTCTCCAGAGATTTCTCAAATAGAAGTCATTAACTTGTGAGACTTGATGTTTTCTGTCAATATTAATGTTATTTATCTGGGAGGAAGACCAAAACCCAACACCCTAATTTTTTCTTAAAAATTAAAAGTTAAGCCAAAAAAACCCTGAAAGTAGCCTCTCAGGTTCCTGCCACCTTTGACGCGTTTTGAAGACACAATCCGTACAGAAAACCAACCCAGCAGCACGATTTTCACAGACATGCCAAAGTAAAGATTAACTAGCCATATAGCTGCTCTCACTGACTGTCTGCGCTGAAGCCTTTCCTTGCCTCAAGCCAGGCAGGAAATAGTCAACAGCGGGATGCCGTGCTACCTTCAGAGATCAGGTGCAGGACTTGTGGCTTCGAAGGAACCCACAGCTGGAAAGGTCTGGTGCAAAGGCATGGCACTTTCTGAAGACCCGTCCTCGAAGCTGGGCCACTGCGAGATGGCTCAGGCCAAAGCGATCAACTGCAGGAGGATCAAGTCCATGGCTGGGTGGGTCTGTGCTTCCCATATTATTCCTGATGGCAGGACCTCCTCAGATCATTAGGGACTCTGACAGTCCTCTGGAGATGTCAGCAAGTCATAAGAAAGCTTAGCAAAAGCAGTTCAGATACGGAAGTGCTTACTGTGCCCTTTCAGTACTTAAAGGGAGCCTACAGGAAATACGGGGGCAAATTTTTCACAAGGGCCTGTGGGATAGGATAAGGGGTAATGGCTTTAAACTAGAAGAGGGTAGACTTAGACTAGATACAAGGAAGACATTTTTTACAAGGAGGGTGGTGAAACACTGGGGCAGGTTGCCCAGAGAGGGGGTAGATGCCCCATCCCTGGAAACATTCACGGTCAGGTTGCAGGGGGCTCTGAGCAACCTGGTCTAGTGGAAGATGTCCCTGCTCATTGCAGGGGGGTTGGACTAGATGAACTTTAAAGTTCCCTTCCAACCCAAACAATTCTATGATAATGAACTCTGATACTGTGTTTGGATTTGGACTTCAATTTAAATGTTGAGTTAGATTTAATTTTTTTGAGCTGGCTCATCCTCAGAAAGGCAGTTTAGAGAAAAAAACACCTGTTGAGTCATTTCATCCATACATTGTTTTTCCTTCAGTCATCTGCCAGCAGTCGAGCACACCTGACTGGACTATATCCCTTTCTCCAACACATGTGATCAAATTCACCACTGCCTAGCCATCACTTATAACTGAGCTTTTTGGTTATCATCTGTAGATACTTACTGAGTCAGTAAGTGTTTAAACATCCCCTATCACCCTCACGCAGATGCAAAACCCTGGACAAAGGAGTACCAAAAATGGACGTCTAATTTCTCTGAAGACTGATGATTCATACTGGATAGGTCAGCTATAAATTTAACACGATTCCCAGGAGCATCCTAATTTTCCTTCTAGGACCAGGTATAGCAGGAGTAGTATTAAAAATTAAAACATTAGCGGTTAGTTTTAATGAAAGAAAATTAAATGAATAAATATTAATAATTATATTCCCAAAATAGTCCCGTGAACTAAAGAATTAAAATTTAAGAGTTTTATGCCACGAAGAAACCCTCTAAAATTTGTGTTGACAGGGAGAGGTTTGCTTTCTATGGCAAACCAGGAGCAAGATGGAACTAAAAAGATGTGTCTCTCCATCTGATGTTTGAGCACTTCAGTAGACACTCCAGACCCATCTTCCCATTTTGAAAGGCGGAAAAAACCCTTTTTTTTCAGTGTAAAATAAGCAAAAAAAAATAAAAAAATAAAAAAGGCAATATAAGGATCTGAGGGTGAATCTCAAAAGTCTTCCTCTCCCTCAAGGCCCCCCTTAATTCGAAACTCAGCCTAGCCTGGCTCTGGTTAACTGCATCAATAAAACTCCAGGGCAAGTCATGTATGTGGTAAATCACAAGTGCAGAGCTTTTGTGCCACCTGACCCTATGAAATGCCACAGGAAGGCACAGAAGATCTGATCAGAGGGATTTTAGCCACCAAAGTGCACATGCTACCTTGTAAACCACCAACAAAAAATACTTAGAGGTGAGTAACTTCTGATTCTCTCTCCCTTTTTCTTGGTCTGTCGGGGATGGGGGAAGTGCTGTCTGCTGGGTGCTTCATTAATTTTCATTTTCCCAGCTGATTCCCCATCAATTGGCTAATGAGTTTTACAATACAGACCCTACAGCTGAAAAATAAGCATGCTATCAAATGAATGAGTGATATGTTCATGAAGTTAAAAATGCTGTATTTTGGAGTTGATATAAGCACGTGAAGGTTACCGACACCAGAAAGATTTCCTGCCACCTAGCTTGTTTTTCAGGGCTTAAGATGTTTTTTCCCTTCTCGATGAAGACAGGATAGTCAGCTTCACACTTGCCTGCGGTCATTTCCTACTCAATTTTACTTTCAAAGCATCCTGTCTGAATTTCAAATGCTTAAGCAGAATTCCAATAATCATCAGCGATAATGCATGATCTGTCTAATGTGAACGGATAGGTTAGATTAAATTCACATCCACTAAAAGTTAATATCCCTTTAACAAAGGAACTGCGATCATTTTGTGTCTTCGTGTAGGTACTTAGTTCTGAAGCAGTGATAACCTGTCTATAGAAAAACCTTTCCAAACTGTAACTTTCTGTAAGACAAATGATGGTTATACATTTTTTCCTCCCCTTAACATACCAGTCCTAATCCTGCAAACCGATGCTTGGAGATGCCCTGTCCTGCTTTTCCAGAGCTCTTCTGAGCTCTACGTGAGGGCAAGGCTCTGTCAGCCTGCAGACATCCATTTCCAAGATCTAGCACTTAAGAAATAACACTTTTTCCCTTCCTCATTTGCATAACGATTTGCCACATTTTATTTTGACTCACAATCCACAGTTACAGAGCTCTGTTGAGGATAAAATTCACGCCGGTGCCACACCATTTATATCTTTATCTTCCCGTTGTGTCGCGAAGGGCAGACAGAGCAGCTGCAGAGATGAAGGCTGGATCAGCCCCATGTGCTTGGAAGAGTGGTTTGCCACAACCACCTGGCAGGTAGCGCCTACCCTAGGAGAGAGCTTACGTCGTGGTGTGAAAAACAACCAAAATGCACAGATCTCCCAGTAGGGCTGCACTGGGACTACAGGGAGCTGCCATCTGCATCCGGCTCATTCAAGCACAAAAGAAACGTTTCTCCATCGCACAGACAGGGCCAAAAGATAAAAGGGAAATAGGCATAGGGTCGAGCATTTTTGACCATGTTTCTCTTTGAGACCATCACTCAGCTCCATTTAAAAACATCTAAGCCTTTTTCTTTCAGGAGTAGCCTATAAAGAGAGCCCTCCTGCCTGACCAGCACCTTGGTGAAGGTGATGCACCGTGTGCCACCCCTGACTCCCCATTCAACCTCACAAACAGACAAAGTCCACCTGGGCAATCTGCCCGGGGACCCTTCAGGATGTCTTCTGCCAAAACACGGGGCTCATGCCAGCAGTTCCAGGGATCCTTTACCACTGCTAACAGGTGCTGGCTTTCCCTTCCCTGTTCTTTGCGGCGCGGTTCTCCTGAGAGCTGTCTCACCTCTCACAAGGAGAAAGGGAAAGGCAAGCAGGAGGCACAGGATGGCTTCACAAAGTCCTTCTGAAACGCAGGCGCTCACCCACCAGCTTCGCCTTCCCCACACACCTGCACGCAGCCACAGGGAACCACGTGCCACCACAAGAACCCTGCTTGTTCCTCACCGAGCTTTTCTTGCCGTTATTATTCTCTTGCCTGACGCTTTCCTGAGCTGCAGCTTCAAGTTTGAAATAAAACATTAACAAATTTGGTTGTTTTTCATAACTTCTACTTCATGAGATAAAATATTCTCATTTCTGACACATTCTGGAAAAAAAGCTGAATTCTGCCTTCCATTAGTTGTTCCAAAGGTTCAGGCACAGCAGAAACATTAATTTTAAGTTGGCATTTTTTTTTTTTTAATTAAAATTGATTTCCTAAAGGATCATGTTTGCAAGAAGGCGTTGAGCAGTGAATATCAGCAGCAAACAGTGTGGTAATGAGCCTGTTTTGTTAGCTTTCATTACGTTACAACAGACATATTTTCCTTAGGCATTTCTACAAGCTCCACGTGAAGAAACCAGTACCATGTATTGGAAAGCACCGGAAATAACTGGACTAGATGCCTCTTTCTGCAGGCAGCATATGGCTCTAAATTCACAATGCCATTAGACATCGCCATTAGCGGTGAAATCCTGGTCATGTCAAGGCTAAAGGAAGCTTTGCCTTTAGGGGGCTACGTCCATGGCTAGCGGCATGAAAAGGGACATGTTGGGGTGGTGACAGCCAACCCCTTCAGGTCCAGTCCCACGCTGGGATTGAACTGGCATCTAAATTCATTTGAAGTTGTCAAGTAGTAAGCAAACGACCTGTACGTACCAGCCATGCCCACACTCACATATAGGGTTTTGGCTTCTTGGACGTTTTTGGCATTGCATGGGTTAATAATTGCCCTCAAACCCCCGGGAAGCGGACTTGAAAAGTTCCAGAGTTCAAGCGTGATGCCATAAGCAAGGTGCTAAATAATAAAAAAGCAGCCTTGTCAAGGCTCCCCGGCAGGGGATGAGCCTGCCAGAAGCTCCGCCCGGGCTGATGGTCCAGACCACACCACCGGCAGCATAATTTCTACAGGGTGTCAGAAAATGCATTACTACTAAGTGGCATCACTCTGAATGAAATCTGTATGGGTCAACTGCAGGTTAAGCTAACAAAACAATAAAAAATTTAAAATCTGACAATCGCACAGCCCCCCCGAGCACTCAGAAGGAGCAATGGGTGGTTTCTCATGTGGACAAAGGAACAAGTCCCTACCTCTCAAGGGCTGGCCTCTCAAGTAAAACACATTTTTTATTTTTCCAAGCAATAGTGAGATGTTTGCCCTAAGTGGGTTTCACCAGCTTATTGCCTTGAAAACTGGTTCATGATCTTCCTTTTCATTAGCGAGAACGGTCTCAACTGATAATGTTTGAAAACATGGCCTACATATAAGTGTTTGCCATGAACCTAACCAATGTCTATCGGTGGTGAGCTCCCAGTAGAAGGACTCTCACTTTCTTTACCACTATTGGAGGTGGTGCCTCAGCCAGGGCATGAAGAGCTCCAAAAGTCCAAGACCAAATTTGGGGCAATGGTGGAACAAACGGCACAAATGGGTTCCCATTCTGGACAAAAGTCCTCATTGCTATTGAAGGCCCTTCCTGAGCGGTACTTCTACTTTCACATGAACAAGGTCATACTATTTTCTGCAGAATGAAATAATTATGAAACTGGGGGAACACGCTGGTCTGATGGTCAGTGAGACAGTCTCTTCCAGATCTACAGATAAGGCAAATGTGAAATACGTTTCATCTCACAGCAAGTTTCAAAGTATTTCCGTGCAAACCCAAAATGCGTTTTGTCTGACCTCTTCACATAGATCACTGGATACAGGCTCATTAGCAACACATTTTGGTTGCATTTTGACTTTGAACCTTGCACTTTCCCTTTTAAAGCCCAAGGAATGCTATTTATATATACCCTTCTAAAGGACTTTACAAATAATTTTAGTGCTTTTAAGACTTCTATATATTTTATTAAACATTTATATTTGTAATGAAAAACTATTCTGTGTCAAAGACACATTATTACGCTAAACCCAGACATATATGTATATATTCTAATGAAAAGGCTTCAACCATGTCTTAAAAATATTTATTTAAATGAAATTAAGATGGGAATAAATTATTTCATGAACTCTTTAACTTCAAGAGCTACTCAATTTTTTTTATAATGAAATTGGAACAATGGCTTTATTTAAAAACCAAATGAAATGAAATAAACATCAGAACAGAGAAATGGAAATCCTAGTAGCAGAGTGCTGTGCGGGTCCACAACAATGTTTCCTTAGTGAATGCAAACCAGGAATGGAAACCCATCAGAAACAGAAAAAGCCTGAATCTGTTCAGATTTATATCAGTATTAGTCATTAAAGTGGAAATAGGAGAAGGTTACTGCCTTACCCTCCTTTGAGTGAAATGCAGAAAACTAAATATATTCGTTGCAGTTTGTAACGTTTTTTCCAAATTGAGATACACAGAAATTAATAAAGAAATACCCCTGAAATATGACCCGGTTTTGTCTTTTAAAAAAGGCAAAATTAATAAATTGCCTTCTCTTTACAAATATTATTATCATTCATATTTTCTTCATCAACATAACAATTCCATTAACAGACTACACCATCACTCCAGGCTCTCCTTAACAATTTCTTAAACTTCATGATTATTTTTCCTTCATTTTTCTGGGCTGCCTGTCCTGCTTCCATTGGGTAACACGGGGTGACTTGCTAGTTAGTGAATGGAATGACGCAATGTCCAGACAGTGCTTTTCAGTTAACAAAAACACATATGCACACACAAAAATAAAAAAATCTCTTTGTCATAAAATGTTCTTCCAGGGCTGACAGCAAGTAGTAATTTTGGTTTTATAAATATGGGCAAACTCCATCTTTTCCAATCCCCTGTAGACTTGGATTTCAAAAAAAAAACTTAAAATCATCCCAGCATCTATCTGTTCATCTATCAATCCATCCGTCCGTCTATCCATGCCAACAGCTCCCCCACCCCCCGTTTCATAAGCAGCTCTGCTAATTAACTCCCACATTGTAGCAATCTTTCCATTACAGAAAAAGGAGAGCGAGATTGAATTTATCTATATGTGATGAACAAATGCCCTGGAGAAGCTCTTGTAATCTATCATGTCAATGTAGATGAACTCCTCGGGATTTCTTTTCTTTGTTTTACCATCCAATAACAGTAAAAATAACACGCAGAAGAATCCCAGTACTTAGGCTACACAGCTAATCAACGGCTGGAAAAGACATTCAAGGTTGCTCTGCGTTTATCCCTTTTTGAAGAATAAAACTTGGGGGTGAATGCTCCTGGGTTTGAGGTCTAATTACTATAACAATTAGGCTCATCAGTACATTATTATTATTAACGAATGACGACAGAAAACTGATGGCTATCTGATTAAAAGAAAAAAAAAAAAAAGGCACTAATTGAGAAGAACAGCAAGTCCATTATTTTTCAAGTCGCTGAAAAAGGGCTAGAGTTCATAAAGTGGAGACAGCACTAATCCTTACTA
Source organism: Tringa tobata (assembly GCA_033628505.1). Taxonomy (NCBI): domain Eukaryota; kingdom Metazoa; phylum Chordata; class Aves; order Charadriiformes; family Scolopacidae; genus Tringa; species Tringa tobata. Next base: position 24,435,569 of record JAHREE010000245.1, read on the forward strand.
CCAGGGAAATGGATAAGAATGGGAATCTTTCTAAAGAGAAGCGGGACGAGCAAAGTCCCGGGGCAGCACGTAACGCAGCACGGGGGGTCTCCACACCCCGACCCCAGACACAGTCACCCGCCACCACGATTTTCAGAAGTCACGTATTACCGTGACACCTCTCATTTAAGACCAGCTCTGCACTCGTTTTTGCAATGATTTGTTAATGTCACAGTCTTCACTTAACACCTTTTTTCTTTTCTTTTTTTTTTTTTACATTTTTCTCAGTTCTGTTTGGGCACAGGCTCTCACTGCGTGGAGACACAGGTAAAATTCTTGCTGGAGCAGTGAGCATTTTGGCTGCAGAGCGAGGAGGAGCCCTGAGCCACTAATGTAGGAAACAAAATCCCCGTACACTAAGTTTTTGAAAATATTTCCAACTCTGGGGTGCGTCAGAAGGGAGATTATCACGGTGTGTCACACTCCTCTGTCTTTTGTAAAGCACAGTGCAAAAGAGTTAAGGGAGGGTGTTTTGCTTTTTTCTGTAGACAAATATACTAATATTTCAAAACCGCTGAAAAAACACATCAAAAGCCCCCCCCAGAAGATTAATTACTCCAAGCCTCAAACTTTGATGTAAAACCAAAAAGAAAGAACACAAATCAGGAGAGTTGTAGAATAACCAGAGTCCCCTTCTTTCCCCAAATCTTTCTACATTTTCATTAAGCAAGAAACTGTTTTGTTTTGTGGGTTTGTATCTCCTTGCAAATCTGAACAGGTCATAACAAACGGCATTTCAGGTGTCCAAAACCCACCTAAATGAAAAGACTGTGGCTTTTACTTGGTAAACCTCCCTTAAGTACTGTTTGCAAGGAATACTGTTTGTAAAAATATCATGAGATGCACAGCATTAAGCAGTCTCCAACCTGTTTTGAGTTATTTAACTCAAAACAAACAAACAATCATGGTTCTGCTTACGGAAAGAAAATAAGACTAATTCACTTACAGTGGGGAGGGAAAAACGTTGCAGGATGAAAGTAATCTACTTGCATGCAAACAGATACACTTTCTTGATCAATAAGAAAAAAAAAACCCCACATCAGCAATGCATTTCTCAAACCAATCCTCCCTTTTTTTTAATGTAGGATTTCAAAGCTCTGCATACATAATGCAGCTGCCAAAATATTTCGTGTGGTTTTAATGCTGATGAGTAAAGCAATTGGAAGCTTTTCACAGGAATTATAAAAACTTTGGATTTCTAATGATGTTGAACAGACAGCTAACAAACAAACATTCGCACGAGCAACTTTGCGACCACGTTTTACCACAATCACAACGGGACACTCCTCTAACAAAAAAAAACTACCAAGAGTTAGGGACGTGTGCTTTCTGAGATGCGCAGCTCGTTTTATCCTGTGCAGCACCATTTCACAGGGCACCAGATTAATCTAAAGCACCGCCTGTTCTGAGCAGCACGATGCAAATATAAATTCACCTTTCAATCACTTCTGCGGGTTTAATGACACTGAGTAATAGCACATTAGCAAAGTGCCACTCCAGACACCAGTCAGGCATGCCAAACAGATAATCTGACAAACGTTTCAGATTCATTTTCCATGAACAGAAACACCGTTCGGGCTTATTAACTAGCAAATCTGCATACAGTGCAGTGCAGAGCACAGAGGCTCCATTAAAAGTAGCAATCTATCTCATTAATGTAATAGATAATGGTATTTGGCCTCTTCTATTGTTGCAAAATTAAAAAAAAAATATATATGTGCTTATGCTCCGTAATGTTGTCATATATTTGCACTAATTGTGTCATATACTCTGCTCAAGTTTTGGATGTAGAGGAATATCCCCCACTGGTTTAGAAAGAAATTATGCTTTCAGTTACTATCACTTTCAAGAGCGCAGATAATTCAGGTAGCCTCCCCAAACTACTCTCTACCCTCACTTCATTTTTTCCATTTCTATTAAATGCTTCCCTTGCAAAAGCAGTGTGTCTATATCTTGTGTTCACATCTGTTACTGCATCTCTGCTCCTACAGATGTTATTTGAGCCTGCAGAGGAGTAGAGTTACAGGGGCCGATTGCTCACTTAGCCCAAAATCAATAGGAGATGAACCGGATTTGTTTTCTTATCTCCAGCATATTGATAACCAAATGGGAAAAAGAGCAACTAAAAAAGAAGAACAGATCTCCAAAATGGTAATTCAAAATTGTAAATAAAATTACTTGAGTGCTTTCACAGCATTTAAATATCGATCTTACCAGAATGTTACAAAACAAGAATGTTGCTGAAACAATACATTAAAAGCAAACTTCCCAGCAGGTTTATCCAAATCCAATCCTAACAGCAAGCACATGTACTGAAAACCCAATTAAAAGCACTGTTCCCATCCAGAAAGCAGAAACAATGCTGTGTTATCCATATGTCAGCTCAATTCATATTTTTTTTTAACAGCTGGGATTCAGAAAACTATCTATAGAAATGTCCTTTGTTGGCTAAATCTGAACCATCTTTCTTTGCGTAGCTTGTTAGCTTCAGTGCTTTGGACCTTCACACAGTAGCAATGATTTTTGCCCTTATAAAGATGATGGAGGGGCAACATTTTTGGGTTTGCCTGAAGTGTCCTAACACACCATTTCTAGCCACAGAATCACTCCCTTGCAGTGGGCTGCCTCTGGGACCAGGAGTCACAGTTTACCACCGTTTGTAACAAAAGGTAGGTGGAAAATTAGCTTTTTGCCCCTTTGTTGGCGACCCTGTGGCTTTCCTCAGAGCTTTTGTTTGAAAACGTGGCTGGAGGTGATCACCTCAGTGGATCACCAGCCTGCTCAGCCAGGTTTCATTCTTCTTTAATGCTGAATTTGGAATTTCAAAGCTGCAATTTCCCATTCTGGATGTCCCCTTCTGTGCTGTGCTGCTTCATTTCAGGGTGCCAGAGGCAACAGGGGCACGTTCTCACCCTTGGTGTCAGATCAAGGTATCCCAGGTCTGTTTTTTCCTTTTTAATCTTGTGTTTCGTTTTGCATCCATTTTACAGTGCTATGCAGAGTAGTAAAGGGGATGTACCATGGTGGTATGACACTGCCAGGCTTTCTCCAGGTTACTTCAGGAAGGATTTCAGGTTTGCATCGCTGGGTAATCCAATGTTTTCTTTTATTGTTAGTTATATTGAACGGCTCACACACTATTTCCTTTAGAAATGCCTCAAGTGCCCGCGTTGGTTACAATTCTTAAATAACCTAGTTTTTAATGACACTGCAGGGTATTTAACAACAAAATACTACTGCAATTATGGGGTGACAAATAAATGCGTTATCGATTAGTTCAGAATTTGTGATGAAGATGATGTACCAGGACTCAGGAGACTCAACCAGCACGGTTGTGAAGACCCTGGGAGATTATGGGAGTCTGTTAATTTTTCAGTCCAGCTCTTCAGCGGAATAAGGATGAAAATACTACCTCCTTCTCCAGCTCTTTTGCCTGCTCAGACAAAGCAAGCTCCTCTCTGCTGGAATGGCTGTAGTGCATGCAGCAGTCCAGCCAAGTAAGCCCTGATCCTGTGCGAGTGCCTTAGGCACTACACCACTGTAGAGCAAACCTGCTGCTGAGAAATATTAAATCATAGCTAGAACAAAGGACTTAAGTTGCAACTGGTTTAGGATTTAGTTCAATGGACAGTGGGTTCCTTCAAATCCATAGTTCACAATATTCCATATATTCCATAAGTGTAATGACAGGACAAGGGGGAATGGTTTTAAATTGGAAGAGGGGAGATTTAGATTAGATATTAGGGAGAAATTCCTTCCTGTGAGGGTGGTGAGGCACTGGAACAGGTTGCCCAGGGAAGTCGTGGATGCCCCATCCCTGGAAGTGTTCAAGGCCAGGCTGGATGGGGCTTTGAGCAACCTGGTCTGGTGGGAGGTGTCCCTGCCCGTGGCAGGGGGGTTGGAACTCGATGATCTCTAAGGTCCCTTCCAACTCTAACCATTCCGTGATTCTGTGATTTGTGTGTATAGTAAGACAGTCAAACCCTTGCTTTTCCTTGACTCACACACATTGTTTTACATAGATTACAGTCCACAGAGACTCAGCAACAGAGAGCAATTAAGAAAACAAAAAAACTGTTGAAATGAACCATATAAGGAAGAAAAGCAGAAATGTCACCACCAGCCTTCAAACATATGGCTCTCCAAGGCCCTCCTTGCGCCATGCAACTTCCACTGCTCCATCAGGCCCAGATGCCTGCTTATTTTGTAGGAGAATTTGCTTAGAAAATGTCTCGTGGCCAGCATGATTTCATACCTCATTAGTGTTGTCCTGATGCAAGTAATGGAAATAAAAGTCCTGGAAGCCAGCAATTCTGTATGCACGCAGAAGCTGCTTGCTTATCAGGCGCTTAAGGAAGGTGATGGAAACTGAAAAGAGAATAATGTGGCAAGTGGTAGGATAAATGTAGCTATCAAAAGAAGAAAGATTAGAGTAAGTATTTGCAGCTTAAGGGAGTGTTGTCTCCATCACTTGTGGATGGGGAAAACAGCTCGCTGTTTGCCCAGTTGTGCTGATAATTTTGGAGGTTTTATTACAAACCAATTTGGAAAAGTAATATGGGTAAAAAGAATCAACCCTTAACCTCTTGTAAGGCTTTCTTTCTCGACTCAGATCATGTCAATAAGGCTACAGCTCAGCCCCACAAACACTAGTGTGGGCACAGGCAAGAGGGAGGAATCCGGTGAAGCGGGTAATGGCGAGCAGAGGAAGGATGGGGAGCACACACAAACCCTGTAAGTCAACTTTGCTGCCAAGGAAGGGCACATCAGTCAGGCACAAGCCCTCACTTAGGTTATTTGGTAACACACCTAGGAAAATAGCAATCTCAATTTGCCTCTATTAGTAGTTTACAGACTTCTACATCAGGTATCTGCGGTCAAAGAAAATTTGTTCAGGTAACTTTGAGTAGGTTTTCTTTTTTTTTCACATGAAATGGAAACAAATTGGGCATTTAAAAGTAGATCAGAGTTTTAGTGGCAAAGTTTCGATTAGGGCTACTGGGTTTCTGAAATTTGGGTCTCTGGTTTGTTTTGTAAACAAGCCAACTCTAATTTGTCAAAATCCACAGTATTTTAAGATACTCTGTCACTCACACACAACAAAAGGCCAACAATTTTCCGTGGTGCATAACATGAAAACATCATGTTAAAACGAATAGGAAAATAATTCTTTCAGACTTCCTTTAGCGCATCAGCTATGCACCCCTTTACCACTAGCTAAGCTAGCTTACTGCATTGTAATTAAACTTCATGTCTGCTGAATATTGCAAACTTTAATTGTGTTTTCAAGTTGACAGCCACAGAAATGTTAAAACAGAAGAAAGAACTGGTGCCATAGCCAGCATCCTGTTCTAGTCATCTTGGCTGGTCATTAGCAATAATAAGATGGTCGATGTGCAGCTGCTCGCTCTTTCTCAATTATTGAAACAACTTGAGTTTGTGCAGAACGGCCTCATGATCTCAAAGCAGTATCTTACTGATTTGGTGAAAATTTTCACAGATAAACAGTGACACAAATGGTGTCTCTAATCATGGCCAATGTGGAACCTGTTTTGAGTAAGAAGGAGCTCAGAAGGGACCTTAAAGTAAGTTTGTAAATGCACATAGCCCAAACTTGAATATTTGATGCTGGAGAAGGAGTTGAGAGGAGTGGAGGAAAAGGAAAAGGGGGAAAACGAACAAATAAACCCGCTGCAAGCACTGCTGCCTGAGAAGGATTCGCCCACTCTGTCCTACCACCACGCTCTGCTCCCTACAGCCCCACACTTCTCAGGGTTACTTATCACAAGCGGCAGTATCTTGATTAACTCTGAGTTTCATTGCTTAGGAAAACGAAGGCTGATCACTCAAAAAAAAAAGCCATTAACACTAAACATCACCATAAAAAAACCCAGCAAGGAGACATTGTCATCCTAAGGACTTCTGCCAAAACTACCTTCAGCATACCCTGTGGCCCATTGGGGCTGGCAGTGCCTGGCTGCCGTGCCCTGGGCAGGAGCAGGGCATTTTCAGGTGGTCCCAGCATGCCTCCCCGGGGCAGCAGCAGGGCTCAGGCACTTCCCACTCAGCCAACTCTTTCCAGCCCACTGCAAGCAGCGCTCTTTCATCTCTTCTCCTTCAGGATCCCCTGTCGGAAAGCAAGCGCTCAAGACTCTCTCTGATATGCCTGGGTATCCACTAGCAAGCAACTCTGGCTCCATCAAGCATAAGAAGTCATCAGTCTTACAGCCAGCACATAACTCACCCCTGCCATTTCCTCTCTTGTTTGGCAGCTGACCTCCTGTGGAGGCGGCTGAAAGGGGCATTAATGGTTTTTGTCAGCCCAGTTTGTTTAGCAGCTATCAAAATCAAATCAATGCCTCCTCCATTGTCTTCGCTTTCTCTTTTGCAGATTTTTTTTTTTTGTACTTCACCTACACCATCACTGTGGGCTTTGGACTGTGATTTATCACCAGGTTCACAAGGCTGCTGCTTCACGGGAGCGGTAAGCAAAAGTGTAATTCCAACAAGTTTGCTTTTTGGCACAGTTTTGCTGAAGGCAACAGCTATATCCACGCTGGCTTTAAACATAACTCATGCCCCAGCATTTCCAGAAGGAAGAGACAGGAGAAAGACATCAGAAAATATCTTTTGTCTTTCCCTAATGCTTTCTTCCTTTTTGTCCCTGTATCTCCCAGCTCCTGGAGCCCAGAGATGGGTTACAGGGACACCGCGAGCTGCTGCAATGTTTCCAGCCACAGAAGAAGGACAGTCTTGGGGCTGTGGGTCCTGGCACAGCAGAAAGGCAAGGCAGGGTGGTAAGAGCATGTCACAGGAGGCAACAGAGAGGGTTGGTCCTTCCCTGCCCCAGGCTGAGAGTGCTCCCACACCCCAGCGAGAGCAGAGAGCTGGTCTGGCATCTGGGTCACTGGTTAGTGACCCAGGGAATGCCAAGAATGAGTCTGGCAGGAACAGATTGGACAGGAAAAACAAAAACAAAAAACAAAAAACAAAAAGTCATATAATAAATCATTTCAAAAAATCGTATTTTATGCTCACCAAAGACAAAGCTTATGAAATAACCAATATTGAATTACTCACTGAACTCTGATCCTACAATCCTAATATAAGATCTCTTCTGCGGTAATATACAGAATATGGTCCATCATTCTCTGAGGTACTAAAACCCCTTACTTTTATATAAGAGGTTATAGATCTTGTTTAGATATAAAATTTCATGCTTTTATAAAAGTAAATTCCAAAGCAAATGTAACTCTTCAGAGCCATCATTACCCAGGGTTTTATTGCCAGGCTTGTTAACTCTCTTGGTAAGCACCAGCTCCAGCCACCCTCCTCAGTCTTGACTCTTCTTCAGAGGCTGGTAAGATTTAGCTTAGTGCCTGACACCCAAGTAAAGGACACTTTCCTTTAGTTTTCTGCATACATTTGCTGTATGGCAAATTTGCTCCTCTGTTTCATCTTTTACCTTCCCTCCCCTGTACCCACCTCACACAGGGGTTCAACTCGTGGCCAGTGAGGGCAGTTCATCGCCAAGTGTCTTTGAGATGACGCCTGCTTTTTCCTACCACATGTTTGCAACGTGCCTAGTGCAATTAAGCCCCGATCTTTAAATGTAGTCTCTAAGGAGCACAGTAATAGAAATAATACATCATTATAAACAATGCTGTCACAGGAAAACTCGCGTTCTCTTCCCTTTTACCCCAGGGCCCCAGCAGGGTGTGTGGGAGAGGGTGGGAGGTAAGAGAGAGGGAAGAGCTCTTTAATTTAGGAACCTGTGCAGCAGCACCACTGCAACGTGCTTTCAGCAGGATGTAGGAAATAACAAACCAAGAGAGAAACAGCACCACAGCCTGCCAGTACGGATTCTGCCTCTTACACCGGGTCCCTTGCCTAACTCAACAATACCAAAAGGAAAAATACCAAATATTTCTTCTGAGTGATGCAGGATTGCAGTGGGACACTGCAGGAAAACTGAAGCATTGAAACATTTTAAAGGCTTAAATGAATCCTGAGCTTGCTTTCTAAAGCTTATGGAACAGTGCAACATTTTCTTCTCCTTTTTTTTTTTAATTATCTTCTTTTTGACAAGCTAGATTCTCTAGAGAAAATCAGTTGAAAGGTCTAAAATGAACCTGCCTCCCCAGTGCATACAGTTCTGCATGGGCAAATTTCTGCCCAGACAACCAACTATGGAAGGACCGAGTCAGTAGGTAAACAAATCCTATCCACCCCCAGGCTGTTTCTCTGCACCAATGCTGTATTTCAAATGAATCCAGTCATCTCAAACCAGTTTGGAATATCTCACATTTGTAATTCTGCCCCCTTCCATCAAAGCAGGCATTTCAACTGTGTAAAATTTATATTCAACTTACACTCAGTACTATCCTATTACTGACGTGTCTCTGGTGAAAGTTCTTGCAGAAAGAAGCAAAAATTCATTAACTCACTGCCACTAGCCCACATTAGGGAAAACTAGGTGTCTTCAGAGAAAAGAATTTTCCCAAGAGAGAAGAAATATAAAATTCTCTTTCAAAATGTATATACATTGCATACATACATTCATACATACGAAGAAGGGAGAGGCAGGGGAAATATAAATCAGAAAATATTAATTTCAGAGAATGCAGTAACAATAACATGAAGACTTTTTATCCTAGAGCACTTCATTGTGTATTCATCAATTGAAGAGGCTAAACCAGACCAGACGGCCTCAAACACGAGTATTAGTGCATTCCTTAACATCATCAGTTGCTTAATGTTGCATCGCCAGCATCATGTTTGTTTTGCATATCACGGCTTTTCCACAGAGTGCGGAGTCGCGGCAGATTTTTGAGATCATAGAAGGGCACGCGAGCAAATGAGCCAGACAGTTATCCTTATGATGTCTCCTCTATCTCTTGATCTTACACACTGACAGCATCTTCTGCCTTCTACTCACTGCTTGAAGAACAGCATGATGCTTATCAATGAGCAGTAATTAGTACAAGCTTATCAAAGAACTCAAAATGGAAAGTTTTACCTTCTGGATAATGTAATCTATCCAGAAAGCGAAGGCAAATCTCACTTCCGTGGGTATCAGTGAGTGTTTCCCCACTGTCTTCTTGTGGGAACAGATTTGGTTCACTGAAGCTTTCCTGTTCACTCTGTGCATGCACTGCACAGCAGGAAACAGAAATGATGCTTTGGAGCGAGGTACTTGAGTTGAAGAACATAAGACGGGTAAAGGGACACTACCAAGATAAACACCACAGGCCAAGTCCTTGACCAGAGCTCTGCTGGAAACAGGCAGGCAGAGGCCAGCCAAGGACTCTGCCCTCTTCGTGTCATCTTACACTTCTTACCTGCTTTTTTTTAACCATTTTAACCATTCAAGATCATTGTAGCTAAAAAAAAATTTGAAGCAATGGAGTTTATACTCCATAAGATGTGCTGTCCCCCATCTTGTTCTGTTTTCAGGACAGCCTTGGAGGGACAGCGCCCTTCTCCATACAACAAGCCAGAAAATACTCTGATTTTCACCCTTCTACCAAGGTCACATATCCAGGAGCCAACTGTTCGGTATTGCCAGCCCAGTGACTCCAGTAACCCTCCAGTTTGCCTCTTCCTCTCTTGTCCGAGCTCTGAGCACAGCCAGAGTGCCCCAGCTCTGCACAGTCCTCAAGATGGGACATGCCAAAGACATGACGGCCTGCAGCGATCCCAAGCTAATTAGTTGGAGAAACATCTTTATTTGTGCAATCACTCAATCCTTTACAAAAATTTAGACTCCATGTACTTTTGGGAACTGAAGTTTTAATTGTGTTTAAAAGTCCAAGTCCTACAAACACAGTGTTGTGTTGAATAGACCGTGACTTGACTGGAGACTTAAATCACATGGAGGCTTAGATGATGTATTGAAATGTATTCCCCATGCGTTTATCTCAGCTTGGATAATGAAACTAAGCTGTTTAGCTTCATTACTCATGAAATACCCTTAAGAAACAATTGTGCCATATTACAGCGAGCAGGCTCGACTTCCATTTTAATACTTTTTATCTCCTCTGGCCTGTGTCTTCTTCTCTGAGCCTATACTGATTTGGGGAGCTCTGCAGTGGAGGAATCATGCCTTCCTGACAGCTCTGGGTAGATCCTACAGAGCATGTTGGCTATTCTAGTATAAACAGCCAATGATAATAATTCACCAGTATCAAGTTTTACATTTCAAATTTTTCATGCTGCAGCATATGGAAATGCTTTCCATCCTGCCACTTTCTTAAAAAAAACCCAAAACACCAAGAACTAAAAAGCCTTTGCCAAATAAAGGCAAACAAAAACCCAAGCATATTTATCTCTTTTACAACCAAAATGCTGGGAGCACATCTTTAGCCTACATCAAGCGCAGTTTATTTCAGGAGCAACCTGTGACCATCAGTGAGCTGCACACAGTTACACCAGAGAATCAGCGAATGGTTAGAGTTGGAAGGGACCTCAAAGATCATCAAGTTCCAATCCCCCTGCCATGGGCAGGGACACCTCCCGCTAGCCCAGGTTGCTCAAAGCCCCATCCAGCCTGGTCTTCCTAAGTCTGAGCCCACAGGAAGAAAACCCTGATTTTCTTTGAATGCTGGTTTCATAGTCTGTACTTCACTGTTCTCTTATGATCAGCCCAAGTAGACAACTCCCAACGATTGCAAAAGGAGCATTAAACTCTCACAAGAGATCTTAGAATGGCCAGAGGTACTGCCATCTTGCTTTCTTAGCTCAGCCCACAACATCAGTCATAGGAAAGTAATTTAAAACAGATAAGCTCCCATAAGAAATCGGCTGATATTTTCTTTATCTGATTCATGTAACAGGTATTACTTTTTACTGATACAGTGCATCAGCCTTCCGGCTGCCACAGAGCAACCAAAACAAAAGAAATGGGGAGCAATTAGCGGACAGAAACAAGCAAAACGGAAATGAGCACCTGAAATTGCCCATGCTGCCGTGCCTAATGCAGAACGGACAGACCTGAGGATCTTAATCTCTGGGGAGCTGAGGGAACGCAAGATTTTGGGGAATGCGTAGCACTTCACAGGACTGGGCCCCTTCTCTTTTTCTTTCATCGTTCTTCTGACAGGCAGGTAGGTGAAGGTGGGTTTCCACCATAGACAGAGGAAGGAGTGAATGTGTCACAGAGTGCCCAAGGGACGAGATGGCAGTGCATCCCCGAGCATCACCTCTGAGCTGCAGATCAGTGCAAAGAGGTAACATTACCATATAACACCCAGTCGCTGTGATTCATCTCAATCCCCAAGTGAGCTTGTCAGCTCCTAAACACTAAACTCTCTCATCCTGGCTTTTAAGTCACGTAGAATAGGCTACTTCATTGCACCATTTGTTTAAGGAAGGAATAAATGCGACGTCCATTGTTTAAAATGTAGTAAAAGCCAAAATGCAAGAGGCAATTTTAACCATTCAACAACTATGTCAGCTTGTACGAGAGAGCTCACTTTTTACATCTACTGGTTGAATGATATGAGAAAAATGATTTACTAGGAAGGGATAGTTAAAGTGTAAGGGCTTTCTGCTGGCCTGCGATCAAAAACCTAATAGCTAACCTTTTTACAATAAATCATGAAGAAGCTAGACTTGATTTGTCTTCTTATCCATAGATTGTATTGAAGATACAAGGAGTTATTGATGTTATGTAGTAAGCACAAAGCTGGAAAAAAAAAGCTCCAGAGTTTTACGTGCTGTAAAGTGATGAATGACTGGCAAGAAGGAAAACTTGGGGAGGCCTTTTGGTAATTTTATACTTTCAGTTCATTTCTGTTACCTACAAAAAAATACTAAATATTTGAAAAAGTTACAAGATTCTCAAAAACCTTCCATACATACATATGGAATCTAACTCAAAAGCATGTATTTTTAAGAAAGAATGCAATATTACTCTTTTTCCAGCCTGCAGAAAGGAAGCTGATGACTGCTGATAGAAATCATCATACATAAAAATGTGATTCAACTATTTCTTTCTGTATATATATCAAATACAAAGATTATCTGATATGCAGTCTAATTTGGCCTGGAATTTATAGATGAGTGAATTATAATAAAAATTCTACAGTAATTGAGTAATAACATATGCAATTACCTCAACAAATAAATCAAGTCAGTAGGTGATAACATTAACATAAGGGAGTCGAATTTGGTGACCCCTGAGATATAGACTTAGCTCTCAAGTCTGGTGCTAAGTAACTGGGCTTCTCAGGGCATGTGAAACACACCCGACCCTTCATGCAGACATTTCTCTATAATTGTACACGGTTCACATATGACTTCAAATATGTTGGCACATTTTACTGAGGACATAGCCAATTAATTATGATTTACTACAAAATAGGCATAGCTCTGTTTTTTACTGCCAGGTAATGTTCTCTGCTCATACCTAAGTGCCACTCTTTATGCAGCAGGTTGCCTCACATAAACGTACCTATTTATGGATCGTGGATCTCCATGAATCGATGGTGCACTAGGTGCATGTCCCAAACTTACAGGCTGTCATCCCTTCAAGCATCCATACATCTGCTACAATACATCGTACTGCTATGTCATGGATTTAGGGACTAAGAAGGACAGACCTTTGGGGAACCCTTTCATTCAAGTCACCTGGAAACCGGCAGGTGCAGATACATGCCAGTGTTGTCTTTGGAGGAACAGATGTGTAAAACACGAGTATTTCATCCACCCATGCTTACTAGCCAATTCGGGAACAGTTTTAGTAACAGCCTCAGGCTGGGATATGACGCAAAGGTTGTCTACAAAGAAGTTCATGGGACAATCCTGATTTTATAGGGAGCACCTCACATCCCACAAGTATAGCCTGAAGCTTTGTTATTGTTCTGAACTAGTTTGGTTCTCCAGGACTCCTGAAACTTTGCAATGGAATAACTTGACCCCATGCTGCAACTTAATCAAATTGTGTTAATTTATGAAGAAGGTGTCTTGTCATATAATGACATAAAATCATGACAGGACATGCCTTCACCACACATCAACACAACATGACATGAAACTACAAACAGCGAGATGAAGTTATTCTGCGCAGTACAACAAATACGATTATCTCTAGTGAAAAACCAAAGGGAAAAACTGCGAGTTATGTCAACTGCAGTGACAAAACAGCCTGTAGTACAAATCCCTTGGAGTCTGGCCAAAACAAACAACCAACAGAGACAAGATCACACACTCAGAGATTTAAGAGTGGCAAGCGGGTGCCGCTTGGAGCGCTTCTCTGAGGCAGCCGTTCTTTGCATGCATTTTTTTGGTGTTAATTTTTTTGCCATCGATACAGCGCTGAGGCCAAGTAAAGTAACTCTGAATATTACACACCATATACTTTAACTGCTTAATGGCCTGCTTTATTATTTTGTTCTTTTAAAACCATGCTAATGCATCTTTTACACGAACAGCCAATTTTTTGCCAGCAAGACGGTTAAGTGGAGAATGGCAGCCCTCTGAAAACTCGGCCAAGCCTGGAACAAAAGCAGCTATTTAAACAGCCAACATTGAAAACTCTGTTAAATCATCCGATCTGTGTAACCCGAGCCACGCCATGTGAGGTGTTTCCTCTCCCCTGGCCAATTCTGACTGCCACAAGGGTGAAGAGAACAGGGTTCCTTAGAAACGTCAACCTCTGTTTATCAAAGAGCTTTGTAAAATTACTAAAATAACATTGCAGCTACAGTGGCCAGCCTTCGAACCTTGCCAAACGCTTCTGATAACTGACTAGGTGCCTCAGTAGTCCCAGTATTCCAGGAATTTCCTACCGTAAGTAGCAGGAAACACGAGTCAGTGCTCAGACACTGCAGCACCTAACGCCACGCTGGCAAGCTTATGCAGAGGACACGCTGCGGTGCCCTACACTGGCATATTAAGCCCTGAGAAAGCAGGATGGATTTATCAGTTGGGAAACAAAAGCAAAAGTTCTTCACTCAGCAGCAGAATTGCCGAAGCCTGGTTTCCTTTGAATTCCTGCCTTACATCCCCTAGATCTCCTTCCCTTGTCGCAGTGGGCGTGCACCCATCCCTCCACACACGCGTCCTTCCCTCCACCAGGACACCATTTAGGTCCTCTCATGTTCTGCTAGCAATTTTCACAGAGCTTGGAGAAAGATCTCGTGAAGCCCCTTACCTCCTTCTGTTGAAATGGACTACTTAAATAAAAAATTACGACGTTTTTGGAAGGGGAGATAAGCATCAGTACCTACGTCTCACTTCTTTGGGAATCCAAACCATTTTTTGTCCATCCACTTAAAGGAGAGAGGAGGAAATTGCAAAGATGGACAGGTCACGGTGAAAATGTGCATATAAATGGCTAAACTCTGGTTCCATTAGAGATAATGACAATTCTGCCACCACCACTAGTAAGGTCAGGGCTTCACTCTCTCACCGACACGTCTGGGATTACAAAAAAGAATGTACTTTCTATGTATTCAACTTTTTACCATTTTGCTTACTTCTTCTCCATTACTACGGTAAAGCAAATAAATGTACAGCTTGAGGAGCCAACCACATTGATTAGCCTTAGACTGACTTTATACACACTCCCTGAATTTTCTTTCTGAGCTGTTAACATTTACTGGAGCTGACCTCCTCTGTGCCAGCTGTACAGCTCCAAGAGCTTCTCGTTGATAATTAAAAGTGACAGTGCTCCTTTTGGTTAAAATTAACAGAGGTGAAACTTAACAGAAACTGCCTACTCAAGGAGTTGCACCACTCTCCATTATCAGACTCTAAATTATTAACTTGCCTTAGTTTTATCATGATTAATTATTAAAATTCAGCTGCTTGTCAACATATTCATCATAGAACCGATAGATTAGCAGTGTCTCGTGCTATATTGGCTGTGCTCTAAACAGTGACCTTTCGGCAGTATTTCATGTCTCAAAAGGATTCTTGTAGTGGCACATTTTACTCAGGATAATAAAAAGAGAAGAAACAGTCACCACTACGCTGGAAATTTAAGGCAAATCCTACCCTCTCTTTTATCCCAAACATCCAACTGAGTTAAGGGGGAAAACAAGAATCAAAGGCAGTTGGTATGTGTCTTGCAGCAGGAGGAGGAAGGGGTTTTGTCTTATTTTTTCAGCTTTACTCCCTCAGTCCTCTTTCCTTTAGACTGAAGATTTGGAAGGACTGTTCAGACGCTACGTGCTGCTGAATTGTAGCAAGGTTTGCCTCTAGTGTCAGGAGGCTACAGTTGAAAGTACTCATTTCAACACATTTCTGGCACTAAAGACAAAAGACTTTTTCACTTGAGGAATTACTTTTTTTCTTTTTTTTTTTTTAAATAGCAACAATTACAATTCTATACAGTGTCCTGCATATTTAACACTTATTGGAAAAGTCAGCTGAATACCACAGATTGCAATCAACATCTTTCACAGATGCCAGTCTTTTTTTTTTTTTTTTCCTCCTTTGAATGTTCAGAGCTTTGCAAGTCATTAGTCCATTAGCACAAAGTTAAAGTACGCCAATCAATGTCATTTAGAGCTGTAGGTCATCTCGGGTTTTCATAAACAATCTTAAGGCTAATGACAGCTATGTACCCTTCTGCTCTCATTTTCATTTCATCTCGAGCCTTCTTTGAAACATTAGATTTGGCATTTGCAAAGAAATAAACCCGCTGCTACTTTTCACCATGACAAAATAGAAATTATGTTCTCAAAATTCAATATGAGACTTCAGGAAAATCAGGATATTGTGACCTGGGTTTATTCTTAAACTTCCTAATATCCTTGGATTTGCAAGAAGCCATGCCAGGAAGAACTGTAACTGTTTGGCTTTAAACACTTTTTATTCAAAGGTTAGAAAAAGTCTTGAGCTCGAGTTACATGACTGGGCAACAGTAAATTCAGGTCTGAGCTCCAGTCAGACCCCCTACCCAGCCTTAGGCACTTAATCTCTCAAAATGTCTCCATTTCTCCCTCTAAAGGAAAACAACTCAGATCACCTGATACGTTTCCCCCCTTTTTTTCAAGACAGCACACTGGTGTAGACCATTATACTAAGCTGGCAGGGAGTTAAATAGCTCTTGTGTGTCTTCCATCAACCAACCGCTTTCTGCCCACCGATGGGGAGAAGCCCATTTGGGGAATAAACCAGCTGAAATCTGGTTGTTTGCAAAATCTGATGCCATCCTTGCACCGGCAGCGGACAGGAAAGCATATTCACTGCCCTGTCTATCAGACATCAGGTAGCTGTGGGGAGACGCCATGGAAAGGATGGAAACGTGAGTGCAGAGCACGGCGACACTGGGAACCATCAGGTGCCCAGGGCAGGGTGGGAAGGAGAGCTAAAGGCAGCTGTGCTACACGGGAAGAAGGAAGGAAAGGGGGAAGCTTCACATCCTCTTCGTTTCTGTTCAGCTATCGAAACAATTCTTCATCAACCCTAGTTTTATCCAAAGGCAAGGTGCTGGTATCTTGGGTGCACTGTGAGACCCTGTGTAGGAGTCGAGTGCCACGCTCAGGAGTAACTCCCCACCAACAAAGTGCAGCAGCGACCCCGAGTAGCTGCTTCCCTGAGCTATAAATGTGTGCTCAGAAGGTGTCCGTGGGCTCTCAGCGGCAAGATCAGTGAGGGACACAAGGACTCCCTTCAGTGCTGGGTCTAGAGGACCATGCAGGGACACAAGGGTTGGGGATAATGATTTTCACGATTTGCAAAGTCATCGTTTTATCTCAGCTTTGGCAATGAAAGGATCCTTGGGGTAGGGAGGGAGAGTGGGTACTGATATGAAATCTATATTTTGTTCCATTCTTTATTAGGTTGGTTGAAAATTTTTAGACTTATTCCTTTTGGTCCCTCCTGAAGGAAAATTGGCATAGTACCCATAGTGAAAACAACTTGACAGCTCTTTCTTCAGATCAAAGATACAACTTCTGATTCGGAAATGAATCCAACAGACAATAGTCAGGACACCCAGTACATGTTTTTCAGTAGAAACTGAAATTCAGGTCCCTAGTCCAAGTCAGACAGAACAGAGACTCAAACTTGTTATGCCCAAGCACCCAAACCGACTGGTGCTGGCTACTCTCTAACAACTAATTCTCCCATGAACAGCTTTGTAATCCTAAATGTCCTCTTTGATAGCTCTGTAGTTTCTAGCCCTAGTAGAGCCCCTCACTACATCTTTGCAACAGATGAATGTCGCTACAGGTTTCTTTTTCAGTGCCAGAAAAGTATATATTTTAAAAACAATATAAGAAGGAGAATTACTGGAACAGAACGTTGGAAAGAGGGAGGCACTCTCCCAGCAGACATTAAACTGATGTAGACATGCTCTCTCTAGATTCTCCTCACCACTTTGCTAAAAGAGCTGAGCAGGAAGGAAGAGCCATTTCTGTGACAGTTTTGCATGAGTCCAAGACTTTTGGTGTTTGTAGCATCCAGTACATTATCCACTTCCTCAAGGCCTTGAAATAACAGCCTTCAGCCTGGCAGGTTTTTGTTACCATTCCTTCTTTATCTGAATGAGCAGGTTGAGTAAACGCCAGCCTCCTTTCTAACACACACCAACTCTCCTGCTAATTTTAACTATGGAAGTATTTGTAAATACTATGGATTTGCTTTGCCTAACATCCCTCACCCAACCAAGGCATCCTAAGTGAAACAAGTGTTGTCCATGGAGTTACTCCAGATGAGGCAGCAGGACAAGGAAACATGCAACTGTGCAGACTGAGGATGCACCAGGTTCTAACTGTGTTACCAAGGAAGCTGGAGAGCTGCCAACCGTTGTTTTGTTGTTTTGGTTTTTTTTTAATTTATTTTGTTCCTGTCTCCTTTTTCCTTCCTTCTCTCCCCCTTTCAGCACAAGGAATAACTTTAAATTACCTTGCACCAAGAGGAGAAATAAATTGTCTTTTCCTGATTATACTCTTTTTAGAGCCTGAAATAATGTCACTTCCCCATAATTTGGTAAGTCACCATTTGATCCCTCATCCCTTAGGAAAAAGAAAGGTATTAGTTTTGACTGGGTAGATGAGCAAGAGCTTCTATCAAGTACAAGAGCTACAATTTCTTTTATTAACCCTGAAACAGCTCTCCCTGATCTTTTATTAGGCCATTTAGAGGATGATGGGAAAGTGATGGTGAACTGTCTCCACCATTACTTTCCAACACCAGCAACTAGTGGCATGCTGATGGCATTTGTTAATTACTAGGATATTCAAGGCAAATGGAGAGTTTTGCCATAATGAACCCCATGTTGTGTGGAAGAGTGAGTGAGAAGAGAAGGACTCAATTCATCAACTATATGTCTTAGCTGGACAGAAATAGCCATATACAAATTTTACAAAAACTAATAGAGTGGAGCCAAATGCAGAGAACATGGAGATGCCACTAACCACATAATAGTACAAATAGCATTCAGGTGGATCTGTGCGGTTTTTCTTATTATAATTTTGCTTTTGGGTGTTTAGCTACACGGAGGCACCTTAAAGCCATGAATGGCCCAGGAAGATCTTCTCTGAGCTGAGAGTTCTGACTTGGCTCTGCCCACCTTGTACCAGCAATTGGGGATGGTTGCAGAGCTGGGCACTCCAGGCTTTCTCCAGCTCAGCCCCACACTGGGACCTGCACAGCAGCACATCAGTTGTGGTAACCCCAAATCAAACTCCAGGGGACAGAAGGGCAAAGTTGGTCAATCATAAATACCACAAACTACTGTTCCCAAGCCCTTTACATTCCCATGTTCAAATATGGGAATCGCATTCAAATCAGTGTTTTTATCATCCATTGTTGTCATACATGTAATGCAGCGAAACTACCACTAGCAGCTTTACCTAGACCTATACCTGGCTTATATTGTCTTCATCTGCTGGTGTTGAGTAACAGGAGCTGAAATTTAGGGTGGTTCTTATACAGGTAGCAGTTTGCAGGAGGTAGGTCTCACATTTTCAGCTCTGTTTGCCCCTCCTTCCACTGCACTATGCCCCAAAAGATTGACAGAGCAGGCTGCCAATATTTCCCTCCATTGGAAGCAGGATCAGAGCTAAAGCTCTCAACAAACCCACTCATTCCTCGCTCCCAGCTCGTGCCTTTCAAAGCTCCTCCACAAGCTATTTTCTCCACCACTTGTGAAGGGTTAAGTCTAACCCTTCAGCAGGACCACCTTGCAGTGCCAGAGCTGAAGAGCACTGATGGGCCACAGAGAAGCCAGTTGATGGCAAATCCTTGCCATCAAAAAACCCAACCGTTGTTCCAATTGCTTAATTGCCCGGCATCCACCATTAACCTAGGTTAAAATAGCTATTTCATGCACCAGCCTAGGCTTTGGTACATGGTATTTACCAGCAGAAACCTCAATTCTCAGCCTGTTCCACTCTCTTCCCCAGTTCTCCATGTTACCCCACGCTCTACAGAGAGCAATTCCCTGGTAATCAGAATCAAGCATTAACATTACGAACCTTTTCATTACTTGTGGTGTATTGCTGGTTTGTAAAATATAGATTAAGCACAGAGTCATGCTGTGCCTTACACCAGGCTAGTGTTGTTACATGTTTATTAAGAAAGTGATTTAAAAGGGAGATCATGCAGTGAATTACCGATCCTGCACAACCTACTAAAAAGTGGGAGATGAAACAACATAATCATCATACATCAGCTTCCCATTACCTGATTTAGGGTAATTTGTATTCTCTGCTTCTGTGCAAACAGAATGTCACTTACTGCACTGTCAAACTTTATTTTAAGAGTTAAAAGGTGGGTTTATTATTCATAATGCTAACAATCGGGAGCAACTAAAATGTTCCATATGCCAGAAATCAAAACCTGTTACCATGGAATTGGTTACAGGAGATTTAAAACAAATTAAAGCTCTGACAACATTAGTTTTAGACTGGGAAAGCATAAGAAGGAAGAGTCGCACAAAGACTAATTCTATGCATCTGCTCCTGCAGGCTGTTTTTGTATTTCAAATGCATATTGAAAGATAGAAAAGTTAATTATTTCTCCGGGCTAGGACAGCACGTGTGCAATTTGGTGAACATGTGAGATGGCAAGCGCACCAGAAACAGTCAGATGGCCCTGGTTTTGCCCTCTTTCCTTGTTTTTGGTAGGACACCTGCCAACACCCGTAGGCAACTGCCACCCAAGGCTCTTGTGGCTCTCTGATTCCAGACCTCCGGTCAGGAAGCGTTTTGAAGACCAGTAAACCACTCAGCCCTGGTCTCCTCTTCATAAATAATTCCTCTCGGCCATTGAGGAAGACTAGTGCTGGCTCTCAGCTTCATTATGGTTACTTGAGAGCACTCTCTGGTCCGGCATCTTCGCAGGCAGCCTATTCCTCTGTGGGAAATCCTAGTGGGCTATGGGGAGTGGTGAAAGAGAGCCGTCAGCAGTGACTGCTCGCCTAGCTGGAAGCCACACTCCTGTGCACTTTTCATGCAATCAATCATGAAGGAAAGGTCAACAGACAGCTTTCAAATAACCGATCCATTTAACTACTGACATTGATCTGGGCCAGAGAAGTGGAGCTGGTGGGGGGAGGGAGGAAGGGAGGGTTCAGTGGTCAATCAGGGGAAATCTAAACCCCTCTCAGCCTAATGGGAAGACTAAACACAGTCCTAAGCTTTCTGCTTTAAATCTCACAGTGATTTGCCTAAGGCATTACAGAACCTATAGACTGATGTCTTAAAAAGCAAAAAAAAAAAAGAAGAAAACCATTATTTTCCCACATAAAATTAAATACCTAAACTAGAAGAGATCCATCTTTCACTGCATAATGCAGCGCTGTACTAGTGAGTGTGACGGGTGGGATAGAGGAAGAACAGAAAAAGCCCCTGGCGTGATCCCAGGGCTGACACAACTCTAGTTGTTTTGCTTTGGCAATAGTTTGGAAGACTTCCCTCCTCCCAGCCTAAGCATGTCCAGCAGTGCAACCCAAAGCATCCTGTCACCAGCCATTCTAGAAACCAACTAATTACCTTCCGACTAAAAGAAACAAAACCACCCCAAACCCATAATTGCCAGCTTAGGGCTTTCCAACCCTGAACTTTCTTCTGAAGAGCCAACATCTTGCGAGAAATCTCACAGGAACAAAGCAGAATATGTCACTGGTCATTCACTACCCAGGCTCAGTTCCAGATAAGTGGGGTCCACAATCTCTCCTTAGAGTCCTACAGCCACCAAGCAACATTCTGTGCAGGGTGGATTTTACTCCCATTGCATATATGCCACTGAGCATAATGTTGAGTGTGTACCCAAGAGAAAAACAGCAGGGAGAGAGAGAGAGAGAAAGCAGATTTGCTGTTCTCAATTAAGGTCATCATCCCAGAAGCATCCAGCTAGTCCTGGATCCCAAGCTGTGCTCCTAGAACTGCTTCCATACTGCTTTGCATGAACTGCATCGTCTGCATAAAGGATACGTACATTTCACCAGCACCTACAGCAACTCGGCAGGGCCTTTTGGGGACAATCCTTCAGAATTTATCTAACCCAGGGCTTCAAAAACTGAATTCAGACTCTTGCCAGATCAAGCACTTCATTTCACTGTACTTCAAGTCTCCATCAATAAAGTGGAAAGACTACCTCACAGGAGTGTAGTAGGATAAATATAAGTATTATGATACACTCAGTGATAATGATAATGAAGCATAAAAGACAGACAGCCTGACCAAGAGATAACTGAAATCAATGGAAGGGTTCCCTTTGTATTAATTGGGCTTTGGCTGTAGTCCCCATTTAAAGGGAACAAGGCGCACAGGGATTTCTCGGTCCCTAAGCTGGAGGTATAGAACAATCCTCTGAATCCCACAGGAACTATTTCTCAATCAAGTGTGGTAAGAAAAGAATCTCTGCATGAGACACTACTACAAAAAAAAATAAGACATGAAATACTGTGCATGTTTATGTATGTGTGTCAGGGGAAATGATATTAAATTCAACGGGAAAAAATAGAATTAGATATCAAAAACAGGATTAAACCATAAAAATCTATCCACTATGGAGAATCCAGTTTGTAAGATAATCTTTTCTATAAAAGGCAGAATATTAAAGTAAATAACTCAGAAAAGCCCAGGAGAATCTGAGCTTTCAGTAACCAGCCAGATGGAGAATGCAATATAGGCAAGAGCACTGCATGCCACACTTCATGTGTCTAAGAAAAAAAAAAAAAAAGCAGCTTATTTCTGGGGAACGTTATTGCTCTTCATGGTTTTCTCAATTAATTCTTCATTCTGCTCCTCCCCATGTGCATCAACACAACTATTAGTAAAGTCAGCCATTAGCACTGAAAAGTAGGATTTCGTTGTGGCACTAATCACAAGTTTCCTGCTCTCTGCCACGACACGGAGAGGACCCAGCCCTTCGCTC
This sequence comes from Tringa tobata, assembly GCA_033628505.1. Classification (NCBI taxonomy): domain Eukaryota; kingdom Metazoa; phylum Chordata; class Aves; order Charadriiformes; family Scolopacidae; genus Tringa; species Tringa tobata. The sequence continues at coordinate 24,457,946 of JAHREE010000245.1, forward strand.
CGACTCCCTGCCACGCCGAGATCTGTAAATACATTTCTGAGACCAGAGCCAGGAAGCCAACTGAAAGGTACACAAAGCCTGAATATGCTTTTCAGTCTTTAATTTGGCCAAACAGAGAGGGCTGTAATGTTGTCCTTTTCCAGGGGAGCCTACGCAGGCGCTTGGACTCTTTAAGGGAAAAGCCGGTGCTCACGATGGGCTGCAACTGGTACCACCATGGGCCAGCCCCATCTCCAAATAACCCTTCCCACCTCCACCCAACCGTCACACTACAAATCACTTGCGTTTTTGAACAACTTAAACAGCACATACTCCAAAAAAAAAAAAAATGGACTTCATGTATTTATCTTTCAAAAAACAGCCCCCAGCTTTACTGTGTCTTAGTCTTCTAGGAAAGAGCACAAGCACACAGGTTTTGGGAGGCACCAAGATAGGCTGTAGTATGCTGCCAGTCCTTGTAAGTACACAAGCAATACGCAGGGGATTACAGCTACTAAATTGCTGTGTTATTTCAGAAATTTATTTATTCTATTTTATTTAAATCATCTTTGCCCTCTGTTATTTGTTTACAATGAAAATAAAACCCTTTGTGGTAAACTGAGGTTCTGAGGCTTAATTAAGCCTACAGGCTCCAGGAACACATAATAAAACTGCTCTTAATTGCAAAGCACAGAGAAGATAATGCAAAAGGAATCACAACTCCACAGTACAAACCATCTGAAACCCAAGTAAAAGCAGACATAGGCCAAGCTAAGCAGGAAAACGGTACCTCGGCGGGGGGGAAAGAAAAATCTCAACTTTCTGGCATATTCATTTTACATGACCTTTTTTTCTAAATACCCCTTTAGAATTGGTATCTAAATGTCTTTGAAGATCACAGTCCTATCTCCAGCCAGTTTGTATTCACCATCTTCTGAAAAGCCCCGCTAGAATCAGTGGTCTACTTCTGGATCTCCTTCCACCTTGTGTTAATTATTCACATGCGTAGAGTTAGTGTGAGCTGATCTTCAGCATCACAGTGCAAGCACCAGCAGAAACTCCCACCTGATCTATTATGTGACTAAGACAGGACCCGTTCAGCTCTGCCATGAGGTTTTATCATCAGCCTTTATCTAAACAATGATAATACCCGCTACAGTATCCCACGGGGACAGAATTGTGTTTTATCCAACAGCCCGAGGTTGCTTCCTTTTGGCTGACGTGTCACAGTCAAGGAAGGGCATGGACAGGGAGACTGAAATAGGAGTATAAAAGGAAACATAAACATGTCCAGAACAAACAAATAACCAAATAGGCATGTACATTACTGAAATATACCCATGTTTCTCTTAAAATATAGGACAAAAAATTATGTGTAAATGTTTAGTGTGGAAAACAGAAATCAAGCTTAAGTGATGCCTAGCTCTTCAGCTGGATAAACAACAATTCACCCTTATTCTCATTAAGGAGAGCTATTACATGTTTTTTCCTGAAGCTATTATTCTGCTAGGAGCATGCTGTAATTTACAAGTCCCTACAAAAATGTCCCTTTAATGAAATGAATAGGAAATTAATGCTGTCAGGCAGAAAGCTTTTAGCTAATAGTTTCTAACACTTCCCTCTTCGAGAAATTGGAGAGCAGTTTTCATTTACCAGCTATCTAAAGGTGAAAACAACCTGTATTTTCACTGATAGCACCTTGATCCTCTTGTCCACAGTTGTCAGACATTTTTTGTTTGGGGACAGCACGCAGCAATTGTTGAAGTCTTCTGCCCAGCAACATTGTCAAGCAGTATGTGCCTGGACCCAAAGTGACAAGACTTTCAGGAAAGAGCATTCCACTTACAGCACACACAGATCCGAGATGCATCCCTAGTCCTAATACGATCAAGACAAGCTGGGTTTAAAACTTCCCCTGGCTCCTATGCTTCGATGGAGATGTTAGATAAGATCATGGCACAGCCAAAACGTACAGAATAGCGGGAGGGTCAACCCAGGCTGAGACCCAGAACAGCAGGCATGTTGGACAGGAACAGCAAGATACAAGAAATAATCTCTTTACATCGGTCCAAAGCGATGTCATAGAAAAAATGGCAAGACTAATTTAAAGACTGAGGCAAAAAGTGATAAAACCATCCTCAACCAGCAGTAAGAGCAACTGAACGTGTGCTCGTTTCACCCCGTTGTCTGATTCAGAAAATATAAAAGTACTCAGTTTGCTAAAGGACTGGAGTACCCCTCCTAACACTCACATGACTGTGACTAGATCCTAGGCTAGTGAGTGAGGGCTCATGGCCATAGCAACACACCACCAGTTTGTGGCAGGATCCCAAAACTTCATCTTTGAATGACACCTGTAGTGGTGGGGATGAGAGGGTGAGGTGACCATCAAAAGGACGAGATCGGGCTCTAAAGCAGAAGTGTGCAGGTGATCCAGGGGTGCAACATGGGAGTGTGGGAGACCAGCTGGCACGCACACACACACTCTGGAACCAGTTCTTACCTCACACTGATGTCATATTAATGGGGACATTTCGAGTGTGAAAGCACCATTGCGGTGAGATGAGCGCCCTCCCCTTCCATCCGAGGAACGGTGGTGCAGAAGGAAGGGCACCGCCGGCCGGCTGAACCCGCGCCGATGGGAACAGGCTGTGGGGCTCAGGCACAGCCGGTAACGCTGAACCCATCGTCTTTGAGACAGAGAGGAAAAGCCACGTGTCTCCTGTTAGGGAAAGGTAGGTAGGGAAGGACACGGGGAGTACTGCTAATTCTTCTCTCGGGAGCCCTGCTTTGAAGCGCTCTTGAATTACGTGCCTGACGCTCGCTTTGAACACGCTCTCAAAGTGATGAATGTCCCCTTAACCAACTTTTTATTTTGAAATACATTATTATATGGCCTTCTAGCGAGATGGAGTTGTCAGCCACGTGAATGACAACCCCTGGCAGAAGACCAGCTTGCAAACCCCCTCTTCCCACTGTCGCACAAACCTTAGAGCCGAAACAAAAGCAACTAATTAATCATCAGTCACACGTCATCTAATAGAAAACAGTTCCAGCAGATGTAGAAATAAACAGATTAGAGATGAATTTTTCTTCTTGGGAAACAGGCAATTTTTTTTAAAGACAAGAAGAAACTAAATGGTACCGTAGCTGGGCCCAGCTCACAGCCAGGGCTGGCTTTTCCCAGCTTAAGGCTTGCTACAACCTTTCACACACGCTATTTGCTATCAATCTGTAAAAAAGACAATCTTAAAAGCGAAGAACTTCCTATACTATGCACTTTTTAATTATATCAGTAAACAACCTATCAAAGACCTTAAACATTAGCTTGACTTTTTGGTCAAGAAGCCAGGAACTTCTAAGAGGGGATACAAAGATTAACGTTACACGGGACATTTAAGCACAAAATAAGGAGAGCTCTGTTGCAAAGCAGCAGACGATCTTTCCAGGCTGCACGTTTCATTGCTAGGATACCCACAGACCAGCTACCACACTTATGGGATTGTTTCACATCAAGGAAAAAAAAAAGGCATGGGGCCAAAGACCAGACCCCGAGCCTTGGATCTCCGCGCTCAGAGTCATAATTAGGGGAACACAGGTCACGCTTCCTTTCTTTCTCGCTATCACTTTGGACCAAAGGATCTGTCCTTCTGCTCTTCATTTCGGCACACTTCACAAAGGAGACCCCAGGGGGCAGGGGATGGTTTCTCACAAAATAGCCTTATCTTTGCGATCAGAGCTGTCTCCTGGAAGAGGCCGATTTTTTCAGGGAAAGGAAGGACTGGAAGCTGGAGTCCCTGGCAGTGCTCAGATCATTAAAATTCCCATTTAAAGAAACCCTACACTTTTCCTGATACTGGGAGAAAAAAAAGGCAAGCATCCTGACCAGTTCTTGGAAAGGCAAGGCCCATTCTCAATTAATGTCCTTTGTGACACAGATGCCTTATTTCTTAGTCGTGCAGGCTGTCCACCCCTTACCTGAGCAGACTTCCCAAGGCCAGCAGAGCCAGTCTCTTGGGATAAGGCTGAACCCTCTACGTGCCGAGTGGTGTGAAGATGACACCCTCTTTAGATTGTTTCTCCTTCTGCTATCTATCTTGCCAAAGCACCAGAATCACAGCATCAGCAGATCTTTTTCTTTTTTCCAATAGACACCCATCAACATCATAGGGAAGGGCAGACCTGCGCCAAAACCTGCCCACTGGTATAAAATACCCAGATCCACTGAAACCACTGTCACCAGAGTCCAATAATGGCCTGGTGGATGTGAAATGAAACTCCTTGAAATAATAGCTGCAAGAAAAATGAAGGCTTTCATCCCTGTACTCTGTGGTTTTCTAAAGGCACACAGTTAAATTGAAACTTCAATGTAAAAATAAATTCCTCCCTTACGTTACAGGTGTGTATAAACCGATCACACAGGAAAAGAACACTATGCCCACAGAATCAACTCTATCCCTTTTAAATTTTTTTCAGCTCCCCTTACTTGCCTCTGTTTCTGCATTTTCAGAACCCCCTCCCTGTTCACAATAAATACCTTACCCTCTTTGTCTCTCTGCAACTCACATATTGGTTTTGATAGCTTTACTCTACAACTTATTCCATGTGTTTGCTTCCCTCCGCTTAGAACAGTTCTGCCTGACTTCCCTTTTCCTCTTAATTTCCTAATAATTAGACTGACTGCATAGCTCATTCTTTTTTTTTTTTTTATTAAAAAAAAAAACAACACACACACAATGCCATGTGAATAAATTACTACTGGTCTACTTTATCCCTATCATTTTTAGCCTCTATTCTGTTAATGCTCTTGTTAGGTCACATTAAATTGTTCTCTACAAAAACAGATAAATGTTTCCTTTATTTTTGTCTCACTAAAAAAAATTAAATTGAGAAAAGCAGAGACAAAAAGAGAATAGGTCCCTGGCCATCCCCTCTTCCCATCTTTGAGTGGAGGACAACTGCAGCCAGTTTTCAAAAAAAATAAAATAATCATCAATGCAAATCTGAACCCCTTATTGTCCCTGAGGTCTAGTTTAGAGCCTTCAATAATAACACCAGTTCTTTGGGTCTATATTCTTCCATTTTACTGATGAAACCTGTAAATACCTGTATGCCAGCCTAAAATTTTTAAGGATGTTTTGCTGCAATGGACATTAAATTCTGGCTCATTCTAAATGAAGACCACCACAGCCAAGATGTGGTCTAGTTTGTGTGGTTTAGTGTTTATTATATCCACCTTTTCTGCGATGATAGTAAGCTGCATTTCCTATGCCTTTACCTCTTGTCCTTGAAAGCTATGGATAGAACAGAGCAATTCCATGAAGGGTCTGGCCTACAAGACCAAATTCCCATCGATTCTGTCTGTTTATATCTGATTGCACTTCCAGTCCCAAACAACAACAGCTACAGTGAACCCTACTATCCCCATCATTTGCATCTGTTGATGATGACACCTTAAAACTAACCACACTGGCTTTCCCAACCAGTCTCTTTCAAAAGCGTACGCACACCCAGCGCTACATCTGAGCCCGAGATCACGATCTGCCATCTGTGCAATTCAGAACAGATCCAGGAGAGCTCCCAACTGCTCCCCAGGTTATCTTACCTACGCTCACACTCCTGGAAGATGGGAAAGCTGCCCAGATGCAGAACTCACAGAGCTCTCCTTGGACCTGTCCTCTCAGCCTTATGGAAAAGAAAATGCTTTGCTACCATCTCTTCACTCCCCTATTCTCTCATGCCAACACATAGGCACAGAGTAGGTAGTACATAGCCCAGCATTTGCCAGTTAAAAAAAAAAAGTGTTTGTATATTTGAAAGTTCATACAAACGTTTATGCAGAAGAAAAGAAAAAAGGGTACATAAAACCTAAACCCTCTTTACTTCTCGTCAGTGCTGCCTCTCAATGGCTTGGGTAAAGGGGACTTTCTTTTTAGTATTCTTCTAACCTTCTTTAGAGAAATGACATTTTTTCAGCTTTAATACTCTCCACCAAACCCTCCAAAGGAGTTTCCTACCAAATTTCCCCCAGCAGACCCCCAGAAACCCAAGCTCTCAGCTGCTGTATTCTTCACCCTTTTCTTTTAAAGTGGGAAAAATATTTCTGTCATTCAGAACATTTTCTCGGATATCCAGAGGACTGACTGCACTTATTTCCTTTCAGACTGGTAGAAAAGTATACCCAGAAGGACAATCTGATCAGCTTATTGTCAGCTTACCATTAAAAAAACTAGCCATTGCCCCCTTCCTGGAGAAGGCATGGAGGCAGGTGTGACAACAGGACACCTGCACACAGAGGGCCAAGAAGGACTTCACTACCTACAAAAATATATGTAAGCAACTATGGGCTTTACACACCTAAGTTTGCAGAGCACAGTGCCCTTGGCATCAATACAAACGCATTTATTGGGAAATAAACACATTTTGCATAAAATTACAGTAATCAATGAGAACCCTTTTTATGATCTGGCTTTATTTCGGTCTTGAAAACTTGGTACGAAGTGGCTGGGGGGTGGTTCACCACTGGCTTTTGCAATTTTTCTCTGCGGTGTCTGGATTTCTTTCAGGACACAGGCTCCCTGGCACAAAACGGTTTGCCGTGGCCTCTCGCTTACTATAAAACCAGAAGGGAAAGGAGTGCCCCACAAACCTGCTGTTACATGGCTCCTCATCCCTCCACTTTGCCCCTTCTCAAGCCCGCGCCCAGCAGTCCTGGCTCGTGCCCGGCCACAGATCCATCACGCTCAACATCTCTATTGTTCCTGGCTGAAAAGCACCTCTGCGAAGCTCACGTTGCTAACGGTGCTCCCCAAATGCCGCAACGCACGGCGAGCACCGTCAGTCCCTCCGCCTTCTGAAATACGCCTTTGCACAGGGCATCTTTCAAAACAATAAATCCTGAATATTTAAAAGTCAGCGGCAGGGGAGGAGAAACCAAGCTTCTCCACAGCCAGTGATCACAGCGTAGGGGCTTATTGCTTCTTTCCTGACCTTGCAGTAATGAACGTGAGTGTTTTAGAACAAACAGAAGACGAGGGTGTTGCCCAAAGTCAGTGATGGAGTTAATGGCCGCTTTGTCCGTTACCCAAATTTGACTCTGAATCATTCCTTGGCCCCAAACAACCCCCCGGCCACGCAGCGCGAGCAAGAGGCGGAGGCCCGGGGAGCGCCGATTCAGAGGAACAAGAGGCCAATTCAGAGGAACTGGAAGGGAGCCCAGAAAAACAAACGGTGGAAACACTTCAGCCGCCGTGCCAGGACTTCAGCGAGCCTCTCCACGAGGGCCTCGCTACTGCCGGCTCCCGGCAAAGGCCGCCGGTGAGCCATGGAGCCAGCGCCGGCCCCACGGCTGGCGAGCGTGCCCCCAGCCATAGGGCAGGCCTCCTCTTTGGGCCGTCACTTACTCGTGGCCTTTTCAGTGAGCAAAACGCACACGAAACGCAGCGAAACATCAGGCCCCCCCACCCGCAAGGGCTCTTCTGCCGGGATTTCGCGTTCGGGGGGTACTCCTGGGAAAGGCCTCGCTCGTTTGGCTCCGGCGGAAGCGCAGCAGCCCCCGCTGCCTCAAGAATAATTTATTGTCATTAATAATAATACACTGATATAGAAGTTTTCGTCCCAAAGGATCAAAAAAGCAATTTACAATCTCAAAGCAATTTTCAGAGTAGAATGGTTTGTGCTTTAAGGCCCGCTCCTGCTGACTCAGCTGGCACCCCCCTGGGCACCCCAAGGAGAAGAAAGGTGTCAGTGGGTGAACAGAAGGCGGCAGGGGATGCAAAGCCTTCCACTCTACCGAATCCAAAGGGATGAAGCAACACTCCCCCTTCCTCTGGGAAATGACCCTCCGTGGGTGAATCGGTACAAAAGGAAGCAGCGATGGACTAACTTATGGAGGTTTCAGAAAGAAAAGGGGGGTGAAAGCAGACCAGAGAGAGGCCGGCAGTTCCTGCACTTATAGAATCATAGAATTGTCCAGGCCAGAAGGGACCTCCAAAGGTCATCTAGCCCAACATCAGCAGGGACACCCCCAACTAGACCAGGTTGCCTAGGGCCTCATCGAGCCTCACCTTGAATATCTCCAGGGATGGGGCCTCAACCACCTCCCTGGGCAACCTGTTCCAGTGCTCCACCACCCTCACAGTAAAGAACCTTCTCCTAATCTCCAATCTAAACCTGCTCCCCTCTAGCTTAAAGCCATTGCCCCTCATCCTATCACTACAGGCCTTTGTAAACAGGCTCTCCCCAGCCTTCCTGCAGGCTCCCTTCAGGTACTGGAAGGCTGCTATTAGGTCTTCCCGGAGCCTCCTCCTCTTCAGGCTGAACATCTCCAGCTCCCTCAGCCTGTCCTCGTAGCAGAGGTGCTCCACCCCCCTGATCATCCTCGTGGCCCTCATGTTTGCTTTGCTGCCCAAAGCTAAGACACGTTGCTCACTGGACATCAGTAGTTAAAACATCAGGATGCTCTTGATGTTCTTGTACCTCTCAGGCTGGAAAAAAAGACAGGCAGCAACAAGAACTACTTTTTGGTTGTGATTTCACATTGCAGCCTGGGTGCCTGGTCTCTCTTGCGCAGCACACTCTGACTTCAAAAAAATTAGGCAAAATTTGAGAAAACAGAAAGCTGCACAAATATTAGCAAGTTTGAACAGTCTTAGAGTAAGGTCTTTCTTCTGTATACCTTCTATATCTTCCTTCCCTTAGCACTTAATGCATAAGCTGGAGAGATAAAAACGTAACTTTTGCTTAATGACCACCCAGAGGAAAGGGCAACCCATCTCTCCAGGGAGCATCGGCCACATATGGAATTTTTTCACCATAGGTCACTAATTCAAATCTAATCTACTTTACTAATGACTCAGACGTATTAGAGTCTACTGCTGCTTTGTGGTTTACAAGTAAAATGATTTTTCAATTTCAGATGAGTTCTTTGCACATACTAGTCTGCAGATTATATAGAATTTTTAAAATTGCCAGCTGCAGCGAGGAGGCTGAGGGCCAAAGGGGTGAAGAGGCTCTCCCTTCACAGCTGACCCAGCTGATCCATGCAGATCTGGACTGGAAGGTGGGATCTCCATCTTCCTGGCATGATCCTTGCATACCTCTTCTTCCAATCTCCCTTCTCAGCCCTCTTTCTGTATTTTTCTTTTTTATTTATCTAATTGTTTATCCTTTTCTTTGGCTTTCTACTATTACAATGCCAGTACCTTTTCAGGTTTCTGATTTAAAAAACCCACCAATTAATCAACCGGCCCTGTTAGCACTTCCCCTCATCATGAACACAGATCTCTCTTCTCCATGTCTCACCCCTTAGCTTGTTTGGAACACAGTTCATAGAGGAGCTCAGAAATTAAAACAGTCGAAACGAGGTTAGAGGATGAGGTCAGATGGAGAAATCCCCATTGCTACTCAACGCAGATAGTTTTCATTATGGCAAAGTGAAGTGGTGCTAAAAATAGGTCTGAGTATGAAGCATTGTCAGTACCAAAACTCCTATCATTGCTAACCCTGGGAATTACTTCATGAATTTTCCCAGTGCAGATAGAGCCTTAAAAACACACTTTCGTGATCTTCTTTGGAAAAAAAAAGAAAGAAAAAACAAAACAAAAGAAAAAAAAAGACCATGTCAAATATTCATAGAGCCATGAACCTTTTTACCTGCAGGACAGGTTAAGATAAACAAGCATGCCATGTATCAGGTTGTATTCCGGGATGAAAGAATCTACTGTTCTTTGCATGCTACCCAGCTTGCATCCATGAATTCTTTTATAAGATTGCACTGAAATTTTCATTAAGCATTTGGGGATTTAAGGAATCATTTGTGTGTATTAAAATCAATAGTAACTTGTATCGTTCACTGGCAAGTCACTCTAATAGCATTATACAAAATGTTTTCTACCATACTGAATGAGTGATGATGGTATAAACCAGTTTTGAGGAAACTTTGATTGCATTAAGTGCAGGGTTGTTATTTTATTCTTAAACAGTCTTTACCAGCATCAAAGGGATATAATTGAAATATGTTGCAATGATTTCAAACATTGATGGCTGCTGACATACGATTTTACAAACACGCAGACAGAAATTAGGATAGCAGAGGCTATTACAGCTACAAATAAACTTTTAAGCAATTTAGGAATACATTAAAGGAAGGCAGAACACTCAGAGGACCAAGCAGCTGACTCTCACGGCTTCTGATGAATAGGTAATGATGGATAGCGCAGCATAGCAAGAGCAGGCTTACTGCCAGGCAGGGAAGGTCTGGAAAAGCCAACAGCCTCCCCACCCCCAAACCATTACTGATAAGACCTGTAAAACCAGGATTCCTGCCTGCATTGCACAGCCACGGAACTCCCAGGTTTTTTGGACGACCAGCTCCCATGGTGGTCAAAGCGTTTCACCCCTGCCTTGCTGAGCCCTGGGCCTGAGGGGGTGTCCTCCCAGGACAGTACAGTGGCCCAAGCGTGTGTCCCTAAAGCTCCTGAACGTCAAGTCTTGCTCTACTGTGAGTGCTCCGTGTGACATTTAACCTGAGTGCAAGCTGGGGCCTCCTGCCATAACAGAGGGACAGTGACAAGTCCCCTGCCTTGTGGTGGAAAGGGAAGAATCAACAGCCTCCTTTAAGGATACAGAACCTTGAGCCTTTGCTAATGTTGCATTCAAAGCATACTACCAACACAGCGCCAAGAAAGGAACCCTATTTTAACTGCAGTAGGATGGAAATTACTTTCTAAATTTGTCCATTCCTCATGATTGTATACATGTGTGCACGTATATGTAAACATATTTTTATATAATCTCCAAGAACGTCTGAAATGAGCAGAAGAGATGAGCGTCTTTCTCTACACGCTGACCAGGGACTGACACATCACCCCTACGAGTCCCATCAGGAGCCACCCTAAGAAACCTTCTCTGCACCCTAAGAAACCTAGCCAGCCAACGTTGGCTAAGCAACCCCTACCCAAGACTCCTCTAACACTGTTCTTCTCCAACAGGGTCCTTTATGCCTTCCCACAGGATGAAAACAGCTTTCAAAAACTTTATTATTTTTGATGGAGTCACACTTTTTATGCTGTACAAATATCTATTCTTGTTTTTTTTTTAAAAAAAAGAGATGATTTCCAGGGGCTAAGCACTTTTTATACTGGTTTATGGTATATGCTGCTGAGGCATGTATTATACATATAATTAATGATAGGTTGTTTCACTTTGTTTTTCAATCTAGGCTTCTGTGAGTTCAGCCTCAAAGGAATAAATAATACTCCCCAAATTATTAACAAATAATATATACTGTGGCCTGATTTTCAAATTGCTCTAAATTGCATGGTAACATTGATTTGAATGCAGTTACAGCAGTTTACATCACTGCGAGACCTGACTGAAATGAATATTTTGGGCAGTTTAGTAATACTGGTACAGGCTGTCCCCATTTGTTTAATAGCCAAAGTTAAGTGTAAATTTGCAAATAATAAATGTGTTAATGACTACATTTATATGCACACGCTTCTATCAAAACTTCTAATGAGGCCTGAAGCACAATAATAAACCAGCAACAAAGCTGAATATTCAAGCCAGCAGGTAAGAGCAGACATCTTCCCACGCTCACCCACAAATCAGATGGGGAGAAATGACAGATTTTGGGGGGACCATACCGACTGCTGTGTGTTCTGGGAGCACCATACCCTCCCAGCACAGCAGTTTTCTTGAGGTCCAGCACTGGCTGCAGTAGGGGTGGGAGGGGTTGGCACTGGGGCCGCTGCCTCGGGTTAAATCATGTATCGTTCTACACTAAATATGGGACAAGATGAAAATGAGATGCACGTTTACGCTATCCATATAGATATAGGTTCGAAATACCATTCTGATATGTTGTATGGGAAGACTTCTCAAAGACCTGTTACCTGTAAGAACAAAGCTCCCAGCATCTCAGACCACAAAACCCCAGTTGCACAGACAGGCAATAATCCTTGCAACCTTCTCGGTGAGGTAAAATTTTATCTCGTTAGTAGAAAATTAAATCAGAGCATGTACTTCTGCTTAAGCGGACAGCATGGGATGGTGGAGAACTCACTCCTGCTCTGCCATCCCCGAATTGGGTGCATCAGGGAAGCAGTCACGTCCACGCTGGCAGGTGTTGCTAGCCCCACGAGTTACTACCAGTTCACAAAACACAAAGAAAGGAGCTGGAGTTTTGCAGTTGTTATGGCTACGTTAGCACCTTACCTTCTTTTAGAAAGTTATCAGATACGCCACAGAATGTGAAATATAGAAGGAATAACCCTCCGAGTTGTGGGTTTTTTTTTCCACTGTTAAAGGTGACTAGAAATTCCACTTAAAACACCCGCATGGATGAATGCAATGTGTACATGTGAAAATAACACGATCAAAACTTCAGTCGTTATTATCATTTCCAGGTTTTTAAAAGCTCCGATTCAGTCAAGGGCAGGGATTGACAGCAATAGCTGTGATCTTCAGTTCTGATTGCCAAGGAAGCAGTTTCACGGGGATTTAGTGGAAGCGGTAAAACGCTTTGAATGTTTAAAGCGTTTCTCAGTGCTAAAGCTTCATCAGAAGGCTAGCGACACAACCGAATAGTTTTCAAAGCAACGGCGGCATAAAATAAAGGAATAAAACCCCGCTTTCCCCTCGTCCCCCTCATCCCCCCGGGAGCCCCAGCCCGGGATCGGGGGGGACCGGCCCCTCGCTCCCCGCTCCGGCCGCTAGAGGGCGCCCTGGGCGCGCCGCCGGCTCCCGGACCTTGGGGGGGGAAGTTATGGGAAAGAAAGTGCCAACTACTGCCTTAATAATTATA